>OX123198.2:65591304-66235329 GCA_944739405.2 Euclidia mi | reverse complement strand
AGATGACGGATGTCAGAACAGGATTCCTTTTGTATCTGACTAGCATTAAATAAAGCTTGAACGTGATTGTTCACAAGTAAATCTTTTGTTGTCGTATCTACTGCATATCAGAACCCAAGCGGACGCATAGTTCTCTGATTTGACATCTAAATTATCTATTATAAGAGATGCACTACCCTTAAGAGACGCACGAAGATAATGCAATTTATTAATATTATCTATGTCTGTCCTTGAGTGTATTAAAGAAATAAAGGTGTCTCTAAACTCAAGCCAGTGATGATAGTCACCGTGAAAAACTGGTAGTTCAATCTTTGGGCAATCTTACGCAGTTAGATTTGAAAGCACTACTTGCCTGTACATCCTCGAAACTCGTAACGGAACCCTCTCGCTGCTGAAAACTGATTTTCAAACTGTTCCCGTTCTTCACCCTCGACGTCCGGGTTGTCCGACGACATTTCGATGTCGCACTGTAATTTGTCGTAATCAGCGTATAAGTCTTCAAACTTTTTAAAGCGAGTTTCTAGGTCTAACAGCTGCAAAGCTACTTAGTTCAGTACAACTATGAAGTACATTTAAGTAATTACTACAAACAAATGTTTATTTACTAAACTTTTAATATATATATATATGTGTGTGTTTGTGTGTGTGTGTGTGTGTGTGTGTGTGTGTGTGTGTGTGTGTGTAAAATGGTGTGCGGTCAGAATGTCAGTGTCAGATATAGGCCCACCTTATACAAGTCTACATATATATATATATATATATATATATATATATATATATATATATATATATATATATATATATATATATATATATATATATAAATATATACATATATATATATATATATATAGCGGCCGCCCGCCACTTATTACAAGACCTGCACTCGCGAACACCACCGGCAACGGACGATCCTTTTATATACACCGTGTTTTCCGGGAGACCAATTGTGATATGAAGGCGAGAATAAACCAGCAGAAATACAGTCCACTTTTCATTTAACGTCCCCTAGGACCCTAACATTGGTCCTTTAGGATAATCGCCGTCATATTCACAAGAAAAAACCCTAGAAAACCGCTTCGTGTTCGACGTATCGGCGTTCTTCAATCGTGGACTTCAGCTACGCAAGATACCTGCAGCAGCAGTCAACTTTGTCCTGCCAAGGATACTGTGCAAAAGCATCTACGAAAATACGCCCGGTAATCAAAGTCATTTGGAGGTCAACCGCTTGTCGGACTTCGTACCCAGCAAGTGTCAGTCGGCGTGAAGGTCAAAAGGACGAAGCCTTTTCAACGTCTATTGGAACCAGGGAATGGTTAAGACAGTCGTGAGTCGTTCCAATTTTATTTTCCTTTCTATTATTCCATTTTTCCCTTTCACTTAATCTGTTTAGTGGCTTCTATCTAGTGAGTGCTTTCCATATAGTCAACATACTCGCATTATAGGCCTTTAAAATTCGCTAAATTCTTACATATTGCACCATTTAAATAATAAAATACGGATAGCTTCATATTATAACTTGTTTACGCATTGAGTTGCTCGCCTATTACGTAACAGTGCGCCGGCGGCGGCGTTGCTAACCAGCTGATCTTTTGTTCTCAGCCTTAGGTCATTAGTCACCTGCATTCTTTTCATTACCTACACAATATATTTTATTACCTCGAGTCATTTGTTTACAACTTAATTTTGCTTATTTGCTAGTTTATTTGTTTCTTTAATAATGTCGGAAGAAAAATTGATTAAGAAACGTAGCTGTATGAAATCTAAGCTTACAATATTTGGTAATTACTTAAATGTACTTCATAGTTGTACTGAACTAAGTAGCTTGCAGCTGTTAGATCTAGAAACTCGCTTTAAAAAGTTTGAAGACTTATACGCTGATTACGACAAATTACAGTGCGACATCGAAATGTCGTCGGACAACCCGGACGTCGAGGGTGAAGAACGGGAACAGTTTGAAAATCAGTTTTCAGCAGCGAGAGGGTTCCGTTACGAGTTTCGAGGATGTACAGGCAAGTAGTGCTTTCAAATCTAACTGCGTAAGATTGCCAAAGATTGAACTACCAGTTTTTCACGGTGACTATCATCACTGGCTTGAGTTTAGAGACACCTTTATTTCTTTAATACACTCAAGGACAGACATAGATAATATTAATAAATTGCATTATCTTCGTGCGTCTCTTAAGGGTAGTGCATCTCTTATAATAGATAATTTAGATGTCAAATCAGAGAACTATGCGTCCGCTTGGGTTCTGATATGCAGTAGATACGACAACAAAAGATTACTTGTGAACAATCACGTTCAAGCTTTATTTAATGCTAGTCAGATACAAAAGGAATCCTGTTCTGACATCCGTCATCTAATAGATGTTACAAATAAAAACCTGCGGGCATTAGCCACCTTAGACCAGCCCACACAGCACTGGGATACCCTTATTTATACATGTGATGGCGGAAAAGCTCGATAATGTGACTCACAGGGAGTGGGAAGAGCATCGGAACACTCTTATTGACCCTCCAACTTTAGATATATTCATCAAATTTCTTAGCAACAGGGCTGATTTACTGGAAACTTTACAGGAAAACAAAGGTAACAAAACAGAAACTTATAAACCTAATTCTTATTTACAGACATAAAATCTTAATAATAAAACATCAAACAGCAATAGTTATACAAAAAATAAAAATCATAATAAATCTTACCACAAACAATTTCAATGTCCTATTTGTAAACAAGCATATTTTTTATTTAACTGCGAAGCATTTAAATCACTTTCTATTGAATCCCGTATTGAAAAGGCGAAAACAGCCAAGGTTTGCTTAAATTGTTTACGACCAGGTCACTTAGAGAGTAAATGCAGGCTTGTGTCATGTAAATATTGTAAAAAACGACATAATACCCTTCTGCACTCACATGAAACAACCAGTGGCAGTACATCCGAGCCTATTATACCAGTAAATAATTTTACTAGTTCGACTGATGTAAAACGGTTTACTACCCCTGCACACGTTTTACTTTCCACAGCTGTGGTGAGAGTGGTCGACAACAAGGGCGACACGTTCCCTGCTCGACTGCTGCTGGACAACGGCAGCACAGCTTCATCACACAGTCACTATGCGGTAAGCTGGGTTTGCCGCGACGAAATATTAGCGCCACGGTGACAGGAGTCAATAGTAAGGCTTCTCTTAGCATACAGTCTTGCAGTCTTACCATTATGTCAAATTATGACGACTATACAATTACTGTGGACTGTCATATTTTACCCAATATTACACAGGTATTACCTTCTTCTTATATAAACATCGATCATATTCCTCTTCCAATGGGAATAACTCTGGCTGACCCTTCATTTAATATACCGTCAGCCATAGACATTTTAGTAGGGGCCGACATATTTTGGTCCGTCTTATGTAATAACTTTATAGATTTAGGTAAAAACTTACCTAAATTATATGAGACAAAACTAGGTTGGCTAGTGTCAGGGTATGTTGCCCGTCCTAAGACACAATCTTTTTTGCCTGTTTGTCACTTTGTGAATGGGGAATCTGAGCCAGATCTAACCCGGTTCTGGGAACTAGATAGTGTAGCAGCCAAGCACTCCCTGTCTACTGAAGAGCGTTTATGTGAACAACACTTCTTAGAGAATACCACTCGTAAGGAAGACGGACGCTTTGTCGTAACCATGCCGCTGAAGGACGACCCTTCAGTCTTAGGTGACTCGTTTCAAAAGGCAAAGTGTCGTTTTTATCTTTGGAGCGAAAATTCCTTAGGGATCCTGATTTTAAAAGTAGGTATATCGCCTTTATGGAGGAATATGAACGCTTAGGTCATATGACTTTAACTGGGGAGTCTTCGCCCAGCTGCCTTCAGCACTATAATTATTTTTTACCTCATCATGGCATTACCCATGAATCTAGTACTTCCAAACATCGTACTGTCTTTGATGCGTCAGCCACTACAAGCACAGGCTTGTCACTTAATGACATCCAAATGGTTGGTCCAACAGTACAGGAAGATCTTCACTCTATATTGTTACGCTTTCGTCAGCATAAATATGCCTTCACGGGTGATATAGAAAAAATGTATAGAGCGATAGAATTGAACCCATCACAACGCTCTCTTCAACAAATTATTTTTCGTAACAATTCCACAGAGCCTTTAAAAATTTATACTTTAAATACACTTACTTATGGGCCTTTGTAAGCCTCATATTTAGCCACAAAATGTTTGGTGAGTTTGGCATCCCAAGTTAGGGACCCGGACGTAAAGCAGGCTATTGAAAGAGATTTCTATGTCGACGATTGGCTTCATACCTCTCCGACCATAGAGCAAACCATACATATTTGCAAAGGTGTTATTTCTACATTATCTTCAGCTAAACTTAATTTGAGAAAATTTAAATCAAATAGTCAATTTATTTTAGATGCAGTTTCTTCTTCCTCTTCTCACGACCCAGGTAAAGTTTTAGATCTTTCAGACATAAGTAAGGATGTCTCTTCTAAAACTCTTGGTTTGAACTGGAATTGTGATGAAGATGTCTTATCATTTTCTGTTAATATAAAACATAGTAAAAAGATCACAAAGCGCCACAGATTGTCGGTCATAAGTTAGATTTTTGACCCATTAGGGCTGGTTAGTCCATTTGTGGTTGAAGCCAAACTCATCATGCAACAGTTGTGGATCGACAAATATGCATGGGACGATGTGGTATCACAAGAATCAATAAATCAGTGGCTGTTATTTACAAAGACTTTACCTTATATCAATACTTTGCAAATTCCTCGCTGGGTCCTTAATAATAACTGTCATAGTTATGAAATTCATGTATTTTCAGATGCATCTCAGCGAGCATATGGTGCTTGTTTATATATTCGCTCTGTCAGTAGATCAGGGAACATAACTGTACATCTGTTAACGTCTAAGAGCAAGGTAGCGCCGATAAAGCCTACAACGATTCCGCGCTTAGAACTTTGTGGAGCGTTGTTGGCTGCAAGATTCTATGCTAAGGTAATAGCAGCTTTAAGTATTAGTATAGATAAGAGTTATTTTTTCTTTACAACAACTTGAGAATTTTGTACGTAACCGCGTTCATGAAATTCAGGACACTACTGAAGGTCACACGTGGCGCTATGTGGAGTCGAAGTCTAATCCTGCCGATCTGCTCTCGCGAGACCTGAAGGCTGATTCTATCAGCTCTTCTTCCTTGTGGTGATCAGGTCCCACTTTCTTATTGAAAGGGGAACAAAACTGGCCCAAAATCCCTAATAGTAAATGTGACCTTACAGATTTGATATCTTGTCCTACTATTCTACAGAAGAGTATGGATGTAGACCCAATACTTAAACTAGTTAAAAATATATCAAATTTTATTCATTTACAACGATCAATAGCATATTTACAGAGATGCATACATAACTGCCGTAATAAGAAGAAATTAAAGGGTCATCTAACAGTTGATGAGCTTCAAAGTTCATTACATTTAATAATTCGTAAGGTCCAATCTGAAATGTTTCCAGAAGAATACTCTCTTCTCAAAACAGGGAAGAGTCTTCCAAAAAAGAATCGTCTTATTTCGTTATCGCCCTTTATAGAAGCAAATAATATTATTCGTGTTGGTGGTAGAATTAGTAACTCTCCCTATAGTTACAATACAAAGCATCCAATTTTATTATGTGGAAAACACCATTTTACACAAATACTTTTTACACACTTTCACTTAAAATATTTACATGCTGGCCCACAGCTTCTTTTAGCCAACGTTAGGCAAACGTATTGGCCTTTAGGCGGTAAGAACTTATCCAGACTTATCGTCCACAAATGTGTTCGATGTTGCAGGTTCAAGGCGGACACTGTTCAACCCATAATGGGACAGTTGCCGTCGTCTCGTACAACATTAGAGTTTTCATTTTTACATTCCTCTGTTGATTACGCAGGCCCAGTGTTGATAGCTGACCGGAAGGGGCGCGGTTGTCGTCTTATAAAATCATTTTTGGCAATCTTCGTATGTAACTGTACCAAAGCCTGTCACATCGAGCTCGTAACTGCACACACACACATATATATATATATATAGCATCATTACGTATTTAAATGCAATTGCCTAGACGTAGGTGTTTACTGAAAGCAATCTAAAACTCGTTTAGAAACTGAAACTGCTTATCTTAAAAAATCTATTCTAAATTAACGTTTAATCCTACTTTTAAAGTATTAAAGGAAAAGGCAAAGGATAGACTAAATATTCAACTCAAAATAAAGCACAGCTATAGTTTATTTTTATTTTATTTTTTTATTTTTACATTTAAGCAAAACTTACAGCTAGAAAATCAATTTATATAAAAATAGAAAATGAAGGCCAATTAAAAGTTTTCACTGATAGTATTTAAAGTAGGTACATAATACTGACCATGGTCAGATGAAATCAAAGTAGACATTAATATATAATTTTAAGTATAGCTAGTCTGTTGGAACTTAGTTGAAGAAAACATTGGACAGTTGTGTTTTTAGTTTAGTAACACTAGTAAAGAAAATGTCAATATCAACACTCCGGCACACTGCATTATACATACGACTCGCTCTGACAAGGAATGAATTTTGTCTGTAATTAGAATCTACGGCAGGCACATGTAACAAGTTAAATCGTCGAAGATGTGCTGACGGTACATTTAAACTCATTTTGCTAACTAGTTCTGATGACTCGATCGCTCCTCGCATGATGCCAAATAAAAATGACAAATCCGCTAA
The DNA here is from genome assembly GCA_944739405.2 of Euclidia mi. Taxonomy (NCBI): domain Eukaryota; kingdom Metazoa; phylum Arthropoda; class Insecta; order Lepidoptera; family Erebidae; genus Euclidia; species Euclidia mi. The sequence goes on along the minus strand of OX123198.2, from coordinate 66,228,587 downwards.
GTATTTTTCTTTGTTGTTATTTAGAAGAAGTAGTTTCGTTGTTAGTTTGAAGCGATATTAAGCCATTCTAAAAAGTATTCCCTGAGGTTCATAGAAAATTGGGTTGCGAGCACAAACGCGTTTCCATAGAAACTAGGGAGATAATGAAAATATTATAATACTAGCTTTTGCCCGCGGCTTTGCTCGCGTAAATTAACACAAATCTCTTTTATTGGTCGGATACTATATATATAACTGTAAAAAGTATTTACACATACAAACTACTTAGTACTAAGACTTAGTAGTACTCAAAATGTTATCCTGTATCTGTGACGGTTCGCGAGTGGCCAATATGGCGACTGTGATTTGTCTGTCAGAACCATTAGAATTTAACAAAATACTCCACAATCCGAATTTTGTGGATATATGTTGTCGACTCGAAATCTTTACTTTTAATGTTTTATTATTCAGGTAAGTTTTCGATGTACTCCTTGACGAAATTATTAATATAGATTTGTTCCCTTGATGTCGGGTCTCGCCACGTCGAGTAGCCCCTACGTCTACTCCGAAAACTCCACGCATTTATTCTGATTTGACACTACGATAGCAGCGCAGTCCGTCGGTTCCAATGTGAAATATTCCGAAAGCCACAAATATTTACAAATTAAAAATTAAGTAAAATAACATTTTCCAGTGGACTAAATTGTAAATTTAAACCATTCTAAGGTTCCCTTGAACACACCTCCGTCCAGTCGTTTAGGAGTTCAGTGACATATACACGCACACAAGAACTATATATATTAAGATACTAGCTTTCGCCCGCGGCTCCGCCCGCATGAAATTTTAATAAAAAGTAGTCTTTGTACTTCCCCAGGTTTCAAACTATCCATATAAAATTTCATCACAAACTGATCTGCACATTAGCTGTGTAGCATACATATAAACAAATAATACCTACTTAAAATTACTTTTGTTTTCATAGTCGTCAAACTTTAGGTAAAGTTTAGTATGTAGGTATATTATTAAAGTTATTGAAGAGCATATGTGTCTACTGAATAGAATAGCAGCAAAAATAAAAACTGAAAGCATTACCACAAAGTACATAATCAGACCGCCCCTCTGCCCCGCTGCGCTTAAGAGCGCCAACTCACAGTAAGCGGTTTGAATGACGCTGCGCTTATATCAATTATATCGTGATAACTTTTAAACTATTCGTCCAAACTACTAACTGTAAATCAAAGTTCATCTACATTAAATACTTAAGGCAATAAATCTATCAATTTTGAAAACAATTTGATAACTACACTGCTCTAGAATGAGCATTGTAAAAAACATATTTTTGTGTTAAACTGTTTTATTACAATAAAAATGAATGACCAAACTTCTCATCAATCTGGGGTATTGATCAGACAAATATAAAATCGTTGGGCAAGTGAAATTTCTATCATAATGTTTATTCTGGATACGCTACGCCCAAAATTAAAATAAATGTTTTTTTTTTAGTTTTTTTTATTTTCAAGTTTTTAGTTTTGTTTGTTAATACTTCTCATTCTGTTTTCATAGTGAGGTCTATTCTACCAATCAAGCCCTTTCATTCGATACCCATATTGAGTTATTTGTGGAAAATAAGTTACCCGCCATTTTGTGGCGCCGGCCATCTTGGATTTTTAAAAGTAAGGTCTATTCAAACAATCAAGCCCTTTCATTTCATTCCCATATTGAGGTATTTGTGGAAAATATGTAATCAGCCATTTGGTGGCGGCAGCCATATTAGATTTTTCATAGTGAGCCTATTCTACCAATCAAGCCCTTTCATTCGATACCCATATTGAGGTATTTGTGGCAAATACGTAATCCGCCATTTTGCGGGGACAGCCATCTTGGATTTTTTATAGTGAGCTCTATTCTACGAATCAAGCCCTTTTAATTGATAGCCGTTTTGAGGTATTTTGTGGAAAATAAGTAATCCGCCATTTTGTGACGGCAGCCATCTTGAATTTTTCATAGTGAGCCTCTATGATAAACAATTTCACCGTACATTATCTTCAAGTAACTTTTACGGTTTAGGCAACGCACGCGAAGACCACTTTCAGAGTTCAGGATTTTTGCCGACTTAGTTGATACTTTTCCTTATATTATGGCAACATTATACAAAATCTTTATAAATTGTAGCCTATGTGTTATTCTGGTGTATAAACTATATTACTCTAAAGTTTTATCCAAATCCGTTCAGTAGTTTTTGCGTGAAAGAGTAACAAACATCCATCCATACATCCATCCATCTATCTATCCATCTATACATACATCTTCACAAACTTTCACATTTATAATATTAGCAGGCTTAAATTTCAACAAAATCGGTTCAGCGTGAAAACGGAACATACATACATACAACCACACTTTCGAATTTATAATATTAGAAGGGATAGTAGGGATATCATTAGAGACTTTCTTTATACACAAAATTATCTAACTGTGTTACCACCTTCATATGGAACATGTAAATTATTTTTACCACTTACTCGTGAACATGCCACATATAACTGACCATGTGAAAAACAACATGTTCGGGGGTCGATTCCAGCTGACTCAAGTCTGTCCCTGAGATTTATTTAGAAAATACACACAGGGCTACGAATATTCAGCTCTGCCGAAAGTAAGATAGCCCCGTTGAGTTACTCAAGAGTTATCTGAATTCAGGCCTCAGTCTCCCACCCACGGATTCCCACGTACGTGAGGTATGGGAATTTGGGAATAATGAGACATCTGTGTAAGTACAGAACACAAACGAACGAAAGAAATCAAAGAAACACATCCACATTCATTATTCAAAAATAACGACTAAGACACCAATCCGACGAAAACGAAAGAAAATTAACCGAGAACCTCATCAATCCACGGCGAATCTTAACACCGCCATCTATGTTTACATATACAAACCGACCGAGATAGAAAATAATATGGACTAATCGACAATTTATTGAAAAAAGGATCTATAGTAATTGTTTTTATCATTTAAAATAAAATGAAATGATTATATAACTATTATATAATCATAATAATTTTAAATAAATGAGATTGACCGTTTAAATTAAGTGGACATTGTAATAAATTTTGACACAGAGACTTTTTGTTTGAAAGTGCCGAATATTATACTCTATTATTTTTTTAATAACAGAAAGATACCCGACACATAATTATTGTGTTTTTTGCAAGAAACATTTATTTTGCTAGAAAATTATTTGAAAATAATTACATCTATCGGTCGGTAAGTAGCCATAATACACGTTGAAGGTACCTATTTACACTAACTATGCTTTTACTAACAAACTTATAATGATCATAGATGGCACCATATATAAAACCAGTTTTGGATGATCCCTGTTTTGGTTTTGGGACTACATACAAAGGAAAGGTCAAGCTGTACACCGAAAACCACTCAAACGATTGTGATGTAACATATACTATTTTATAGGTTTGAGTATCCTCTGTACATGAATGTAAGTTTTATTGAAATCAATTTCGCTATTTTGGAGATCTTTAGCAACATAGGGAAAGACGTCGGACAGACAGACAGACATAAATTCTAAATATTATCAAGTATTGCTTTTAAGCATTTTCCTGGATTTTTTAGCTAATTTTCGTCAAAATATCTTTAATGTACAGACTTTTTCACCTTTACAGTTTTATTATAGTATAGATTACACATTTTCGTGACGCGAAAAAATAATCTCAAAATTACCTTTATTTTCATACGCAAATGTATATGTGTATCAGATTTATTATGAAATGAAAGCAATCTCCTGGCATCGTATAGACTTTTTCTTTATAAACATTAGGTACCTACATAGAATTAAATGCATTTAACCCGGCGTAAATGAACCAGGGTTTTTGAGACCCTCTAGTGTGTAAAATTATGCGTACAAGTCTTAGTTCGCACTACCTCGCCCCCCTCCGCCTCAGTACCTGGATTCAAGCGAACCACACAATTTTGTCCCCAGATGAAACCCGGCAATTGCTTAGATATTTTCGTTTAAAACCGTGTAGGTTGTCTACACAGTCATCCTTATCTGCACCAGTTCTTTCATTATGTTATAGTGGCTTTTTGTCTTTTGTATTGCATGAATTTTTAATATAAGTCACAGGTGCAGTTGAGTACCATTAAAATAAGAATGTAAGTGTTTTCTGAACAAAACTAGAAAGCGTTGGATATTAGTTAAACAGCGTATTATTAATTTGAGTGTTCTAATAGCCGATGTGAGGTGTATTATTAGCTTAAACGGCCGTTCAGTAAAAAGCCAAATCACTTTATTAAAAGGCGCCGTTCAACTAGCGGTTAAGGTTAGCTGGCTGTGACATATATAGAGCTCTTCCCGCTATGAGAAGGTTTAGAGCACAGTTCAAAACACTGCCTTGTGTGGGATGACAGACTACTCAAGTCTTTCATGAACATTTTATTATCATGGATAACTCTCAGACATACAGGTCCTCACAATACATACCTTCACAGTTAAGGTAGCGATAATTAACAAGATATGTCAGGTCAAGTTAATTCAGTGTTTATTACCGCTTTGCCTTGAAAGCTTATACTTCGGGTAAGCTACACAACCTCAAACACTTATTTGTCTGTTATATTCTCTGTAAGATCTAATTCGGACGCACAAAGGGTTGGTTCTGTTACAGTTTTTATCCAGAATCCGGATAGTTGACAGAAGTGTGTTTGACTGTAACAGACTAAATGCCAATATTATGTCAACTACAACAAACTACAGCAGCTCTATGTACTTATATATTTTTAAGTAACAAAAAATACATATTCTCTGTATTGAAGGTAGAAGAAGAAAGCAACACAAACAAATGAAACTCAAATCGAAGACACAACTCAGCAGGCGAGGCAGTAACGTGATAAGTTTACCTTATACAGTGGCTCCAACTTGATACAGAGATAACTTAACTCGATACAGAGAGTTATGAAAGCCATCTGGGGCCCAATTCTACTAAATAAATACAGTTTCGATATGATGTCAGTGTCATACTTACGTCACAAAAAGCCTATTCTTCTTAATTATCTGATATGTGAATGAAATTGGAACGAGATCTTAATTCAAACAAGTGTCAAAATATATGTCAACGACGAACTTTTTATTTCAAATCATACGATACTGACATCAGGTTATCAGAATAATGCTTTTGAGTCCATTCAAAATATGATATCAATGTCATAAAAAAATACGAGAATTGGGCCACTGATACCTTCCTCCGCGCGCACATCCGAACCTAAACAATCGTCAGTTTATCTACCCAAACTAGATATCTATCGAATATTTATCCTTACACATAATATATTTATATACTTGCATTCCTCCCGAGATTTCTCGATATATTTGCAACCTCCTTTGAAGATAGACAGAACACATTTTCTTTTTCCTTATATTGTAAAAACCTCAATATGTAAATGTAAGAGGGATGGATGTTCGTCATTTCGTTGTCGCTTTTTTTTCGTGACGTTGTCAGCCATTTCTTCCTGATTACGTTAAAACAGCCCGAGGTGATTGCACTCGGTGCATGTGTGCGTGGATGTGTTTGCGTGTGTATGTGTGCTTTTAAACTTTGTGATGTCTTTTGATGGATATAGACAGTAGAGTTTCATTTATTTTGCATAGCATTTGAATGAGTGAATATTGCTTATCTGAACAATTATTATTTTAGTTGTTATTATGCATACCATTAGTTCTTTCTTTGTTGTATGTGTAATTAAGATTGGTAAATAATAGTTACTTGTATTGCCTTACGCTGTCGGTAAAACTTGTTGAGTTATAAAATGAACGTAAGAAGATTGTATTTTTTTGCAAACAACTCAATATAATTATAACATACATAGAATTTTAAAATAAAATATATTTGAAAAAAACCAATGGTCGCATAATTTTCCATCGCTGTTATTTAATAAATACGTGTCAATGCACTGGTGAATATATACTTATAAAAACTATTATAATTTACGTTTTTCTGCTTAAGTGTGCCAAGTCTTATAGTAGTAATTACGGCCCACGCCGAACGATGATAATGATTTGACAAAGCTTGTATAAAATACCGAACAATACATACGCGTATAAGATACCTCTATCTAAAACTTATACGTACTTTATATACCGTAATATCCTCACTTATCTATATATTGTATCCAAACAGCGATCGGAAAAACCACCATCATATTTAATTCGTGGGATCGATTTCTGTGGATATAACCGAGGACAGTGCAATGTTCGTGCTCGATTTACTTACTGAAATGCAATACCACTAACGCGAAGGAGACGAGGTACAACTGCTTGCTTTGATTTTCAAAGATGATCGGACGGCCGACCTAACTGCTTTGCAGATAGAGAGAGGTTTCTGTGTGCCTCGGTATATTTCTTCTTATGACTGTATCGAGGTATATTATTGAACTACAATCGGAATTGGAGTAAAGTATGTAACGTCCATAGTGTCTGTATGTTGTAAGCAAAAGATTTTAGTGGGCGTTTGATGGTGCCACTTCTGTGTATTAATTTAAAGTATCGGCTTTGGCGAAATTGATTAAATGTGGAAGTACACAAAATAACATTCCATTGATATAGGTCATAGGCTAGAATACCCGTCCTTCTTTAATGAGTAATTTGACTTTTCAAAAGTCTTTATTCTAATATTAAATTATTTTGATTGAATCGACCTTAAAACTTGAATAATTTGACAAAATCACTTCCTTGTAGTGACAAAGAATGCAAAGTGCCACTATACAATTTCATTTCGTGGGTTTTGTAAGAGGTGACTAAGGAAAATAAACTAAGCAAAGATACTACATCTTTCGAAGAGACGGAAAACTCGAAGTCAAAACCTATTCTACCTTGCAGCTTTCGTGGCACAGAAAGTAGTTTCACAATTCCTTTGTTTTTTATTTGTATCGCGCGCGGCGTCGGTCGAGTTCTGCAAGATGTCAGCGTCAACATTGTCACTGGTTGAACAAGGTTCGTACTTGTAACTGTGGCGTAAACTTAATTAGTGGCTGAACAATGTCTTAACGTTATTCCATCAGTTAGCACTACAACTTTGCTTTTACAAACTTCATAATACGTCTCAATGCAGAATTCGTTACCAAGTTTATTTGGGTTGTATCAGTTAATCTTGTTCGTGGCTTGTATGTCTAAACTATAATACTAGTGATAAAAAGAATTATCTGATCGGTATGATTATCGAATATGCTACACGAATAGTGAAAATATTGATTGATGGTCACATCACCAGTACAGGCTGCACCGCTTGTTTTGGGTTCGATCCTTGCACATAAACGTCATTTGTGTGATTTATAAAAACTTTCTCCGTGTTTCCGGGCAAAAGTGTTACTGGGTTTTTCCGAATTCTCAGTAGCAGCACGGAGTCTGGTGATGTGCCCAGTAACGGCAATAGGCTCGCCCCCTATTACGTAGGACCTAAAAATTCATGGCGAAATGTGGGTGTAATACCTCTGCCTACCTCTTCGGGGATACAGGCGTGAGTCTATAAATAAATAAATAAAAATAAAATTCTCCGTGTTTTGAACTTGTTTGATAACTACATGATACACGAAATGTTTGTAGCGCAGGAGATGACTATTTGAGTTTACCTACTAAGGTACCTAATAAATAAAAATTGTTGTCGATGGATCATATAATAGGTACTTTTTTCCTTTTTCTTTCCAAGTTACCCGTGTAACGTGCAACGTCTAATCCCTATATAAATCCTTTTCAGTGAAGTTTGTCACGAACCCGTCTACCTTAATATTACGTAAATTCTAGGGTCTGAAGTTTGATAAGTTTATTTACATATTTATATACTTTAATAACAAGGCTGGTTTTGTGGGAAGCAATCCGACAGTGTAGGCACGTACGCCGACTAATAATATCAAATTGTCAAATTCAGATATATAATCAGAGACAAAATTTTTGAAGGGTAATATTGGCTTACACGGATATAATAAAATATTTTAAAGACTAGAGAATCAATCATTGTTATGTATCATCAAAGAACTTAAAAATACAAAAATCATGCATCCAAAACTTTCGTCTTGGCGCCCGGAGTCCTATTTGTAGCCGAATCCGATTTGACAATCATTGTCACTTCCAAAGAGTTTGATCTTGGCAATCCAAAATTTGAACTAGTCTTAAAGTATTTATTTTCACAGCTAAAAATGGCAGGAACTCACCAAGGGACGGAGCGCCGTGACTTAAAGAAAATCATAAACACGATATAAAAAGATAACAACACAGATTAAATAAATGTCTTTCTGATTTCATTAAAAACGACATAAAATGATAACCACAAGGGAAGGAAAGAAATATCCACAATGTCTTACAGAATGCTTAAAGCATTTGCCGCAGCGCATCTCGGGATTACGGGGGCGGCGGCGGTGCTTCAACAAAGTACCCTATTCTCTCCACTTAATAATTTATTTATCATTTCGTGTATGAAATTTCCCCGGAACCTGATGTTTCCAGCTCGTTTACTTACACCTCGCGGGAGCACTCTGAAATTTCTTCAGGTGCGTGACTCGTTTGTAAATTTCGTAATTTCAGTGTCGACAAGAAGTTGTTACTCCATTTACGCCTATCGGGATTTTTTTGTGTCACAAACTACACTGAAATATCATGCTTGCCAATTAAATTCCCTTTTAGATATGAATTAATCATGGTTTTATAGATTTAACGTTGACTGTGTGATACTTTATATCGAAAAAACCCAGTATTACTTTTTCCCGACCCGGGAATCGAATCCGGGACCTCTGATCAGCAGTCGCTTTCGCTATCCAGTAGACCACGTTAGGTAGTCTAAAATTACCTTTATTTTAGTGCACTTAAAATTACCTTTTACTTATTTAAAACCTTGAAAGGGAAGTGCACCACATAAAACGCATATTCATTTCATCGCTACTAAATATTTCGGAGTTCAAGTCCTCGATGGGAAAGCATCAAAATAATCCAAAACTTTGTTACTTTGGCTGATTCACGTCCAAAAAACTCATTAATTTGTAGCGCAATCGGGAATGAGGCGGAAAATGTGGACGCAGGTGGAGCCGCCGGCGATCGCTGTGTTTATCATAACTTATATTACGAATACCAACTCGCATTAGCAGCTCGGGGACCTAGCATGGGTTTAATAATCTCACGATTTACCTCGCTTCCGACAGTTAGTACACTGATTGGTCCTCGTCGAGTGATGCACCAAAATGTTGGCATCCAATAGGGTTGTTTCCAACTAGTCAAATCAATCACTTTTACAGAAATGTCAAAAACGACCTTTGCTACGGCTTACCTTTTTGTAATAAATAATAAACTTTATTGACATCTTAAAATCATAATGAATCTATAGATACTACAATCAAACCGATTTATTCTTAGTGGACACAAGCCTATTCTTTTAGCTATTGATCACGGTCACTAAAGGCACGGTGTTAGACTAACGGTACCCATACATTTCCAAAGGCATAATGTTCTCACTATATCACTGCGATTCAGTTGCTACGCTACTGGTACAATTGAATGTTTGCACGATTTTCATAGATTTTGATTCCAGCAAGAGTAGCTGAAGAAGCAATGGGCAGGTTACATAGCTCGGACCCGATGGCCGTTATTTATTAATAACAGCTATCACTTGCCCCTTAGTGGGCTGTTTCAAGTAGCTATACTGAATCTGTAGATACTACAATCAAACCGATTTATTCTTAGTGGACACAAGCCTATTACTAGAGTAACAAACTCCTACATTGACGTACAAAATAGCGTGGCGACCAGCCGAGATAGGAGACGTAGCTTTGAAACAAATAAGCACCTTTGAAAAATCCTATATTCATCTCTTTCACATATTTAAAAATGACGTTGCAAAACGTAAATTCGAATGAGACAGCAACTGAACGTCAATCGTGAAATGCGGTGTTCTCCAGTTGAAGAAATCGACGGTAGTCTGTGGTAAAAATGTTTTTCTCCGAAATTGAATGAATTTCGATCCAGGCTCAAGTGGCTCCCAATTCGACTTCGCCGGAATACTCATATTCTTATGTTACTGTACAACGTGTTGTTTAATCCTAATATAATTCCCCCACGTATCTCTAAGAACGTTTTAAGTTCCTTCATGACACACATTTAAAGACCTTGAGGTCGTCGGTGGATCTGAGACTGCAGATGCCAACACATTCCACAAACTTCTACGATAAATCCTTCGCTGTTCAAGCTGTCCGTTTGTGGAATGCGCTGCCGGGCGAAATTAGGCAAGCTAACTCATTGAACATTTTCAAAAATGCACTAAAGAAACACTATTTGTCATTGTAAACTAATTTTGTCACTGTATTTAGTGTTCATATTATTATATGTATGTATATGTATTATATTTATGTATATGTATTATATTTATGTATAATATTATATATATGTTTATATATGTATGTATCATATTATGTATTTATTTATTTATAATATATTTAGCACCTATCATATCTATTGTATATAATTATGCCTCCGTATGTATGTATAAAAAATAAAAACAATGTATAGTACCTAATCAAATACTTATTGTGACTACACATCAAAGCTTTTTGTCTTTTCTGTCTGTCCATCCTAAGGTTGCCTGGAAGATATCGCACTTTGCGATAAGGCCGCCCTTGAGCATTTGATATGTATGTAGTACACTTTTCGTTTACACCGAATTTGTATTAACATTTGCACAATAAAGAATTATCTATCTATCTATCTTTATCATCCTCATAACAAATTTTTAGGTGTGTAAGTTGTCTGAGGTCAGGTGACATATGCTTATTGCTAGAGTGCCATGGTAGCTATGTAAGTTTTATTTGTATATTTTTTTTAAATATTAAATTATTCTCATTAACTATGACCCGTCCACAGTACTACAATGTAACATTGACCTAACAAACTGCTTTATAGGTCGATCTTTGACAATAATACCGTTCTCAGCAACATGGCGGTACGTGCGTGCGGCCTTACCTCATCTACGCACGAAAAACTCAAGAAAACGAGCCCATGTGTTGTGCACATGACCCTCGACCTTCGCATGATGGCTACGTGACGAGCGATAACTGAGCCGCTCAATGAATATTACTGAACGGCGCAGAAAGGGTACTCGGGAGGCCCGTCCGCCCTATTGCCACTGGCCGTCATAAATATTATCAGATTTAAATGTGAGCAGCTTTAGCACGCGGCTGTGACCGTGTGGAAAACTTTTGGCAAAGATTGTTCAGCTCTTTGGGAATGATCTTACACCTATTGTCGGTGTTTATCCGATTATTTTTTAATAGAACCTTATGTGTAGACAGTACATATTATCCTGTGAACTACATTAACTATTTGGATAGTCAGTTGTTCAAGTGTTCTTCTTTTTTTTGGCTATGATGTTTTGTTTTGGTTTCGGTACCCAAATGCAACATTTTGAGCTTGGTGTTTATTTTAAAGTCAAACATTCATTACTAATAAAGTAATTATAATTACAATACTCATGAACGTAGATATCTTGAAGCGGGCTCTTGGACTTTGTAGTGGGCTCTTGGACAGTGAAAATAGACATATTTTCCACCTTTATAACATAGCATTCTCTTAAGTGACCTTCCATAAGAGCATTATCATAAAATAAAAGAGAACATTGTGGACTAAATAATACAACAATAATTAGATAGTATATTCTATACATAACTGATGTAAATACGTACCAGTACCTGCAACATTCTTGACATATCTCGACGCTATCGACATTTAAACGGCATGTAAATACTGTTTCACTACAGTCTATAATGCACTCATTATTATTCATACAATTATTGGAACGAATGTTCAACATGATGTTCTCGTTACGAATGATTTTACTGCACGATTTAGATCAACAATACGTCATTATCTGCAATAAAACTAACACTAAAATAAATGAATTTGTCGTTATCAAGGAGCAAGTATACATGGAGGGAGCATTTCAAAATGAGTAGAAAACGTATATGCATCTCTTTTCTCTTTAATTACAAAACTGCATATGTTGGAGTATGATAGTCATAGAGCTTTTATACAGCCTTGAATGACATATGCCCAGAAAAATGTTATGTCATGTCGATGTTCGTCCAGCTGGAGTGAAAGCCGTGTCGAAATAAATTGCAATTTTAATTGCTACAAAATATTACAATTGTAGATATGACCTCGTCTAAACATTAAAAAATGACCATAGTTTGTAATGCCGTCGGATGTAAAAGCCAAATGGGACTATGGACCGAAAATGGTCAAAAAATATCTTACCACCGGTAAGTCATAATAAGTAAAATTGTAGATATCTGCCGTAATAATTCTACAATGATATTTGTAAAGCTTATACTTAAAGATAAAGATAATGACCACCGTTGACACATATTTTTATTCCAATAGTCACAATGAAATAATTATAATAGAAATATTTCGATAAAAAATATGAGGATAGTGTTGTAATACAATTGTCAGTTAGAAAACCAGTTTCTGAAAGATTATAATTTGAATAATTGGTTATTAATTGTGATTTTTTGTAGATTTCCGAAGAACGAAGGTTTGAAACTAAATTGGGTCCGAAATATGAGAAAGGGAGAATGGCAACAGTCTAATTCTTCTAAACTTTGTTCGCTTGATTTTGTGTCTGCTTGTTATCAAGAAGGATTTCAAGGAAAAGTTTTGCATTCTTATGCTGTGCCTACTATTTTTACTAACCAGATATCTAATACTGAGGTTTGTACTTCTACTTTATTATTATTAACTTATATTTTTATCAATCAATATATACCAACATTGCAACTGTTAAAATATGCTATAGTAATCATATATATATAGGTATATCATAAACAGATTTGTGTTGTAATTTTCAGAAATGTCCGAAATAACGAAACCTTATTTTTAGAAGCTTCAAGAGTGAACATGGCTTGCACTTCTGGAACTCAGGATGAAAATATTGTTCGTAAATGTTTACTGTTTCCGCCCATGTTCATCCCATTTTGGTAATAAATATAGTATCAGACCTGCCGGGCAGTTATCGTGTGCATTACTTTGTGATATAAATAAATGATTTTGACTATATAGACTCTTTTTTAATTACTTTCCTAAATACTGTAAAAAGAGAGGTAATAATAAGATATGATCAATCATATCTTATTATTATCTCTCTTTTTACAGTATTTGTTTCTTTGTAGGCACCTAAGTACTATACTCTAAATAAAAGCTCGTAAAATAATATACTACTGGTATATTACTTAATCAAATGCTTATCTTGTCTCTACATACCGAATTATATACCAATACCAATAAAAGATTAATGCATGAGTACATCACTATTGACAGTCATTTCTTCTTTTGAAAAAATTGCGACGTTAGTATTTCAAGAGGTAATAAATACAATACATCTGTCTCGGTTACACATATGAAATTTTATACAAGTAAAAAGAAATAACGATAGGTTTCTTGTTTATGCTTAAAGCTATCACTCCATGTTTACTTGCTCCTTGGTCGTTATCATATCCATTTTATTTCAATAAGTTATATTTTTAATGAAACTGCGAGATCTGATAAAATATTTCTTGCCAGTTAATATTGTGGCACCTATTTACTAATCGAAAAGGTTCGATAAGGTATAATACGTACATATTTTGTTTTATTTGACTGCTATTAATGTAATGGAGGATGAATAAGTGAAGGGAGAGAGGAGGGAGGAGAGGAGAAAGGGGAGTGTATGTGTTTCGGCGAACCGAATGTTCCTAGTCTATTTGGGAAAACTATTAATATGGTGGACTGTAGGTTTTGGGTTCTTATCGACTAGGAAATGAGGAAGCGAAAAGGTGACGTGGATATGAGCCTCTTACCTTGCACGGCAGTCTTCTTTCCTTGCAAATGACAGCCTCCTGGTGTCTTCGAGAATCCTGAAGCTGCATTGAATCACTCCACTACACAAATCACTTAACTCGCGGGCGGTTTGTTAGGTTTTTTGGTATAAGCGGTAATAATTATATATGGCGGTGCGGACTGCGGTATGCGGCGGACATGAGTTCGGCGCGTCTCGAATCTTCTAGTATGTTCTTCGTCGCCGTTGAGCAGGGCGGCCAATAGCGAGGCGTTTTGGGAGGGGATTCATGAAAGGATCGCTCGGATTGGCCGAGCAGCGACGAACAATTGACGTTGACATAATTAATTCTCGATGGAAAGGTAGATGGCGCTACCAGTATGTATGTGTAGAGATTTCATAGGAAATTATTTACAAAGTGCAGTTGAACGCCTTGTTAAGCGACTTGAGCGTAAGAACATAATCTGTCAAGCATCTGTGCCTGTGTGTCTACTCTGTCTACTTGTGAAGCGTGTGCTCATTAAGTGCAAGAGAAGCGTTGACGGGTAAAATATAGTAAGTAGCAAGGAGCAAGTATACATGGAGTGATAGCTTTAAGCATAAACAAGAAACCTATCGTTATTTCTTTTTACTTGTATAAAATTTCATATGTGTAACCGAGACAGATGTATTGTATTTATTACCTCTTGAAATACTCATGTCGCAATTTTTTCAAAAGAAGAAATGACTGTCAATAGTGATGTACTCATGCATTAATCTTTTATTGGTATTGGTATATAATTCGGTATGTAGAGACAAGATAAGCATTTGATTAAGTAATATACCAGTAGTATATTATTTTACGAGCTTTTATTTAGAGTATAGTACTTTTGTGCCTACAAAGAAACAAATACTGTAAAAAGAGAGGTAATACTAAGATATGATTGATCATATCTTATTATTACCTCTCTTTTTACAGTATTTAGGAAAGTAATTGAAAAAAGTCTAAATAGTCAAAATCATTTATTTATACCACAAAGTAATGCACACGATCACTGCCCGGCAGGTCTGATACTATATGTATTACCAAAATGGGATGTACATAGGCGGAAACAGTTAACAATTACGAACAATATTTTCATCCTGAGTTCCAGAAGCGCAGGCCATGTTCACTCTTGAAGCTTTATTATCGCTTCTAAAAATAAGGTTTCGTTATTTCGGACATTTCTGAAAATTACAACACAAATCTGTTTATGATATACCTACATATATGTATATATGATTACTATAGCATATTTTAACAGTTGCAATGTTGGTATATATTGATTGATAAAAATATAAGTTAATAATATAAAGTACAAGTACAAACCTCAGTATTAGATATCTGGTTAGTAAAAATAGTAGGCACAGCATAAGAATGCAAAACTTTTCTTTGAAATCCTTCTTGATAACAAGCAGACACAAAATCAAGCGAACAAAGTTTAGAAGACTGTTGCCATTCTCCCTTTCTCATATTTCGGACCCAATTTAGTTTCAAACCTTCATTCTTTGGAAATCTACAAAAAATCACAATTAATAACCAATTATTCAAATTATAATCTTTCAGAAACTGGTTTTCTAACTGACAATTGTATTACAACACTATCTTCATATTTTTTATCGAAATATTTCTATTATATTTATTTCATTGTGACTATTGGAATAATAGTATGTGTCAACGGTGGTCATTATCTTTATCTTTAAGTATAAGCTTTACAAATATCATTGTAGAATTATTATGGCAGATATATACAATTTTACTTATTATGACTTACCGGTGGTAAGATATTTTTTGACCATTTTCGGTCAATAGTTCCATTTGGCTTTTACATCCGACGGCATTACAAACTATGCTCATTTTTTAATGTTTAGAAGTGGTCATATCTACAATTGTAATATTTTGTAGCAATTAAAATTGCAATTTATTTCGACACGGCTTTCACTCCAGCTGGACGAACATCAACATGACATAACATTTTTCTTGGCATATGTCATTCAAGGCTGTATAAAAGCTCTATGGCTATCATGCTCGAACATATGCAGTTTTGTAATTAAAGAGAAAAGAGATGCATATACGTTTTCTACTCATTTTGAAATGCTCCCTCCATGTATACTTGCTCCTTGGTAAGTAGGTTTGTTATGCATGGCTACATGGATGACATATTCGTGGTCTACATCATACATTGAAGTTTAAGGTGTGTTCTTTATTTCTACTCTCACATTAGGATATTCTTTTGACATTTTAGTTAATTCAACCGTTTTGTTTAAGATACTATCAGACATATAAGATCTAAGCATTGAGCTATTAAGAGTTACTCGCTGCTGTTACAAAGTTGCAATCATACTAGAATGTAATAAATTAAGTATATAGACTATAGACTCTAAAAAATATAGTGAAGGTTGGTTTTAACGGATGATATGAGAGAGCAAATATTTAAATTCTCACTGAAAGTGTTGGTAATGAAAAAATGTCTGACATTTGCTAAAATATTGCTTCTTAACGAGTCCTCACTTAATTAAAGTGATTAGTAGAAACTGTGTGATATGTGTTATGAAAAAATGAACTTTATTTTTTATATCAGTAGTCTCATTTTGTATCACACAAAGGGGTATGGCATTATAAAACATAGTTAAAAATTCATTGAACTGATGAGTTTTAACAAAGTAGTTGTCACTTTCTTATGAAGTTTTTATTAAAAACTTAGACAGTGAGTCCACTTGTTTTTATGATAGTGAGTTAATTTAACTTACTCTAACATATTTTAAGTAAGACCTTTGGTCTATAGTTTGGTGGTTTGCAGGACAAGCGACTGCTATGCTTTTGAGTAGAAGTGCCATTATATTTTGCATATCATTATTTTCATTTGTAGTTGAAGGTCGAGAGAAAGACCCAAAAAGATACAACGTAATTAAAATGTTATTTTTCGCTTCTAGTCCACGAGCCGCGTTATCGCGATGGAAAACCCTCAACCAGTCTGAGTTGACTTGAGGATCCTAGTGGAGGGAACAAGTGCAACTCCCGAAAAATTTTCGGCATACACACTAAAAACCATCGCGGTGCCGGTGTCATCAACATTTTCCGTGGCGAGGTCACGCGGAATCATCACATTGTTTGACCTACGACAGAAACTTTTTGTGCAGGTAAAGGTCTTAGCATACGTAACGGGACGGGACGGGTATTATATCTTTTCTTTACAAAGGTTCAGAATATCTTGTAACAAATCGTATTCAGAGACACAGTTGTAATTTGATTCACGTAGAACTTTTTTCCTTACTAAACCCATATTCTAACGTAACTATACTATCTGTGGTAATAGCACTGCATATTATTTATTTTTATTTATTTAATAATTAATAATAATAAATACTATGCAGTGCTAATTTATTGCATTTTAAATGCGACGATGTCAAGAAATCGTCCCGTTCCGTCCGCCACGAGAAAAAACACGTCACGGTAAGCCTTTTAGTCAAGATAATGTAATCTTAGACAAAGTAAGAGGCTACTTTAATATTATTAAAAGCAGTCACGTTATAACCAGCTATGTACCTGGATCGATAATGACTCAGTACAGTCTCTATACAATTTAATTGAATTCGTTTGATACTCCTTACCCGCGGTTGTTCTGTCGCAGCCACTTTGTGAACAAAAGTTAGATTAGTTTGCGCACCGCCTCATCGGCCCACAACCAACGATATATATCGCATGCACATTTTTACAAACTTTTAAGTATGTCGGTATCAGTGGGAATAAACGGTTTTCTTTGCGATTGTTGAAGAAATTGGCGCTCGAGGTTAATTTATGGCCGCACTTGATCATTATAATTGGGACGCTTAAACACGTAAACGCATCCCCCCTCCCCCATAGAGACTCAAAAATCCCTACAATTCATACTTTTCTCATTTCTCATATCAACTTGGCCCCCCAGGCCATAGGCGGGGCGACTTTGAAAGGCAATCGACTGGCGACGCCCCTGTGGTTACTGCTTCTTTCAAAGTGTAAATATGTATTGACAATATATCAACTTGGATACCGCTCAAAAGTTAGCTAGCTATCAATAAAAGAAACTATCTTAAAAATTCATAAACTTTGCCTAACATTTCTCCTCTGGCTAACTCTCAACGTCTCTTATATCAAAGCTTACCTTTAAGGCCACCTTTCTTGAATACAAAAATATATTTCAACAGATAGGCCAACGATCCTGGTTACGTATAATAAAGATATGTAACGTGTAATATATGTGTGAACTAAATCCTTCTACACAGACTTAGGTTAAAGTTTTTAAGCTACAATGTCTGCCCATTTGTTTGACTTGGTAGTTGTGAAAGAAGTATTTTGGGGCGGCTACCAAGTTTCGTATATTTATATGACTGTGTTCAACGTTTATAGAATCATAAATGTTTCTTGTCTTCAGAATATGTCCTATACAATTTACATTAGGCGAATGCCGTCATTGATTTATTATTTAAATCTCAAATGAAATTACAGAGTAGGTATTTGATCTGAAATATACCTTAAACATCGTAAGGTGTGTGTTTAGCTAATTCCTGTAAGTGCTAAATACCTCTCAAAGCGCATTTCAGTTTAATTTGTAATAAAATAAATTCTATTAAGTTAATACTTTTAGAATATTTTTAGCGTAAATATTTTTTTTTTACCTATACTGTCCCATTGTTGGGCAAAGGTCTCCCCTGAACTTTTCCAAAGCTCCCTGTCTGCAGCTATCACTGTCCAAGTTTTTGAAAACTGTCCAAATAAAAATAATATATTCGAACAAATTAATATAAACTAGCTAAGTTTGAAGAGCAAAGATCCGATATGCTATTAGGAATTTTTTTGATATACAACATCTAGTTCGAGAAGACCAGGTATTATTGTGAATGAGAAGCACCTAATTATGGTTAATAGTACTAATGACGCCTTAAGTCTTCATATATTGCATATTGCATAGGGTTCCCATCAAGAACTTAGGGTCCCAAGCCAACCTTACCTGCAAGTGGTGCACCTGCCGATCAACGGAAGAGGCTCTGGCAAACAAAATATCCCGATAAGCGGCAATAGGCTCGCCACCTATTACGTGGTATCAAAACACTGGCGAAAAGTGGGCGTTTAATATGCCTCTGCCTACCCCTTCGGGGAAACAGACGTGAGTCTATGTATGTATGTATGTAAGTCTTCAGCAGGATCTTCAAATTGTTCATCAGTGGTGTCAGCTCAACTTAAATAAATGTTGTGTGATATCTTTTGTTTGTAAAGTACAAAAAATACTTTTTAATTATAATTTAGATGGCTTCTACCTCGACAGGAAGCATGTTGTGAAGGATCTTGGGGTTATGTTTGACGAAAAGTAAACATTTCACGCACATTATGACTACATTATTAATAAAAGCAACAGTTTACTTGGATTTATACTTAGATTTACTAAGGGCTTTAAACATCCTTGTAGTCTCGTTTACCTTTTTATTACTTTGGTTCGCACTATCCTGGAGTACAACTCATCTATTTGGTCGCCTTTTTACGCTGTTTACATTAATAGAATTGAGCGAGTTCAAACAAAATGTCTCAGAATATTATGCTACAGATATGAACATCACCAAGATTTACACGAGATAGAGATAAGTTAAATAATTATAAGATACTTTCTCTCGAGTCTCGCCGCAAAAGTGCTGATCTTTTGCGTCTTCACAAAATTATTCACGGTGCGATAGACTGTCCAACTTTAGTGTCTCTTATTAACTTTAATACTAAGTTTAGGTCACGACATCCCCATTTAAAAAGTTTCATTTTAAATGTGCACCTGAATAATACGTCATTTTATAACCCCATTGTAAGGATGTGTCGACTATATAATGAATTAATACCTAAAAACAGTTCCAAATTGGATATATAATTCTTAACTTTTAAGAACGATGTTCAACATATGATGTCTCAATGACTACTAACACTTGTAACATAAACAATAATGTATGTTATACAATTTGGAACTGTGAAAAAAAAGTTTATTTCTTTCTGTTTATTATTATAATTTTTCACTCTCCTATTTTTACAGATCACGATGTGTACGCATATTTATTTTTGCCTCGAGCGAGTTTGCCAATCGAGGCGCTTTTAATTATATATATTTAAAAGTTTGCCCAATCGCATGCAAGAATCTCGCCTTGTGGCCCGGGGTTACTCGTCTAAGGACTAATAATTAATTTAAACTACGCTTAGTCTGCCATTCAGTCAGTAACGCAAACATTTTATATAAAATGATTGATGTAGAGTCATATGTCCACAGAGCGCAACACTTAATATGAATGTCAGTATGATAATAATAATGGTGACTGATTAGCTAACAAAACTAACACGAGATAATGATACCTGTGCATATTACGACACTCGAAGCTGCGAACTTATAATATACCTACTGTCACTGCAGTAATTATATCAGTTAAATAACTTGCTAGCTATTTACATTATATATTTACTTTAAGTACTGAACGTTTTAATTTGATACGCTAGTTGTGACAATTTAATGGCTTCTGTTTCAAATACAAAATGAAAAACCTCGTCAACTTTAATTCTATCAGTAGTTGATGCAAATTATATGTATGTACAAATAATTTGCATCAAAATTAAAAATCTAATTCTTGAGATTCATAAACGCAAGCAACTCATACATAGCTTTCATATTATAACTACATATAACGGATAATCTTGATTGACATAATGATACTTCCCTAGCAAGAATAAGATCCCATAATAGCCAAGACAAGTAGATATAAATGGAGCAACTTAGAGAACTCCTTCAGTAGACATTCATTTATTTATTATTTACAAGGAAAGAAACAGCTTTGACATCACTTAAACACAATAATGTTTACATAGCACTTTAGCCAAAACAGTCTCCAATGATAAAAACTACATAGCGAAGACCATAGAAAAAAACAATTTTGTACAATGTTAGGTATAGATGTAGTAAATTATTCTAGTACACACTACATTTGAGCATACTGAGCTTTAAAAACTAAAACTAATATATTTATCAAAATCGATGGCTTCGATGGCTGAGATAATAATAAATGTATCTCAGCCATCGAAGACATCAGAAAGCAAACTAATATTACAAAGTTCAAAAACGAATCAATCAATCAAAACTAACATCTTGTTTGATAGAAGGTTTAAAACCGGTTAGCTTACTGTTGAATATGTCAATATGAGCATACCGAGCGTTACGTGTGTTGCAAGTTAAGGGCTTGCAACACACATAACGCTCGATTTTCCAAAAACGAGCTTATACGCGCGTATAAAACGCTAATCTGAAACCGCCCTTACCAAGAATTTATTTCTTGAATAATTGGTTCTGCTAGAAGGCACGGTAAATACAGCGTTGGAGCGACTATCTACTGGACCTAGGGCATTTAAATAATATGCGACTTAGAAGGAAAGGGAAATCGGTTAAGTTATTTAAAAATTTAAACAATAATGCATGATCCTTGTGCTCACGCCTCAACCTTAATGTTTGTATTTTTATATTAAAGTTATTAAGTTTATATTGTAACCTTTTCAAAAATCTATATTGAATTCTTTCAATTTGTTCTATATACATAACATACAATAGATTCCATACGGTGGATGCATATTCTAAGTGACTTCTAACTAATGAGTTATATAGCATAACACACGTAGTTTTATCTTTAAAATCCTTACACTGTCGATAAATGAAACCCAACATTTTATACGCTTTGGCTGAGATTTTGTCAATTTGAGAAGCAAAATCTAGCTCGCTATCAAGGTACACTCCAAGATCTCTCACCTCGGTCACTCTGTCAATCAGAGTATTATTAAGCTCATAATCAAAATATATTGGAGTTTTTTTTTCTTAGTTAAAGTTGTTATGTGATATTTATTGATGTTTAATTTAAGATCATTAGTTAAGCAAAATTCACATAAACAATTCAATTCTTTTTGAAATAGATAACAATCTTCAACGGTCTCAATAAAAGTAAATATTTTAGTGTCATCGGCGTACAGTAATGCCGTGGAATAACTAAAACAACATACGATTTCATTGATGAAAATATTAAAAAGAAGAGGACCGTGGTGAGAGCCCTGGGGCACACCAGATGTGACAGGAACAAAGCTTGAAGTATACCCTTTCATGTTCCCGTTACATTTGTAGTTGGGAACATATTTACACAAGCGGTAGACAATGGGCGTATATTTGCTATGGAAGCGATATGGAGAAACCATTACAAATATGGCTGTGGGAAAGAAGACGCCAATGAGAAGTTTTCTTATTAATAATTAGCTAGACTATAGACGTCTTGTGTCTATTATAGACTTCGATGAATGGTCTTCAAGACTATGTAAAAGAATTTAAGTATTCTATTATGTGTACGTACTATTCTAAATGCAAAAGTATGTAAGGATGGATGTTGTTTTTTTTCTTCCACAAAAGCTATTGAACGGATTTCGAGAACACTTTGAAGTAATTTAGCTAACTAGACTTAGACCGCGACTCCGTCGGCGTGGGACTATGTTACCCCCTTAGGGCAGGTGCTCTCCTTTCCAAGGAACATACATGCAAACAGCTTCAGTATTGTCGGCTGTACTTTGTCTGTTAGTCAGTCAATAGCGCAAGAATTGTATATGTACCTACAGATACATCAGAATAACACGCAGACCAGATACTTTTTGTCGCCATTGCTGTTATCTATGCGGGTGGCGCCGCAGAACAATTCTACTATTTAACTTGTTTATAAACATTTCAAACACACTTTAGAGTAACGTCGTAATAATCTTTTGTCAGTTTGTGCACATGGCAGTATCAGAAAAGCTTTTTACAGATTGCTTCAGTAAGACCAGTAAAAAGTATTAAAGAAGCTTGTAAAGCGAAATTTTCCGAAACTTAATTAAACTATTCTTGATTGCCATAGTTGTGTAACTAGAAACGTAATAAATTACATAGCTATAGTCGAATAAGTATTTCAATAATTTTAATGGAATAAAACCTTAAGAAGAAGAGCTCTCCAAATACAAATTAAATCAATAAATCAAATAACTGGTACGCGTAATTTACTTAGAACAAGAGACAATTGAAACAGCTCTAAAGTTTAAACAAACTTTCGCAGGATAAAAAGTTTTGAGTCTGGCGATGAAATGTAAGCTTTGTTTATAATTTAGAAATGTTTCGCGACTCATACGTGCCAGAGAGCGGCTTCATAATCACAGTTTAACAAGGACGTGTTTTACGCACTTCGTGGCTATTTGACGTCTCATTGTTCTTGTTTGTAATTTTACATTTTATTTTCGTATGATACGTGATGTGTTGTACAACAGTATACAGTAAATATTACGCGTATACACCCTTATGAATTAAATAAAACTGAACAAGTTCAATTTTAAAAGTTAGTGTGTACCGTTACAAGTACTATTTTGTAAGAACATATTTTGTACAACTAAGTTATTTAAAAGATACTTTTTACAGGGTAGAACATTTGCCGGTTCAGCTTGTAAGAATTTATATTAAGGTAATGTGACCACTTAACCACAAAAAAATGTGCATTCAAATAGTTGTAAGCAGATCATTACATAATGGCTCACTGTTCTTCATCGTAAAACATAGCATTAAGTGCATCCTTATAGACGTACTACACTACTAACTGCAGGTGCTGCGCAGCTAAGAGCGGTGTGTCGTCGGCCAGAGCAAAGAGCACGACGCACATTAAACCGGTACTAAAGCTAATGGAACCTAGGTAAACCGTGCTCTATGCCCCTCAGGGCTTGTGCCTGTTTAACACGATTGTGCTGAACAGTTCCGTTACGACCTATGTGTATATATATAATCGTATATATAATCGGTGTCGTAAGAGGCGACTAAGGGATAACACGATGCAAATACCATCTTTGCGTAGAGACGCAAAACTCGACATCAAACCCTATACGACTGCCTCGTTGGTCTCGCGGCATAAATGTGCGCGTGGGATCGGGAGGTCCCGGGTTCGATTCCTGGGTCGAGCAGTGTTATTGGGTTTTTCTTTCACGAAATTCTCAGTAGCAGCACGGAGTCTGGAAATGTGCTCGGTACGGCAATAGGCTCGCCCCTTATTACGTGGGACTAAAGTATATCTGGGGAAAAGTGGGTGTAGAAATACACCTCTGCCTACCTCTTCGGGGTTATAGGCGTGAGACTATGTATGTATGTGTATGTATGTATATATATATTGTAGAAAAATAAAATAATTATAATAATAGTTTAATGAGTTCATTTTTCTACGCAAACACAAGAACTGCTGCTGATAATTAATGTTCAAATATTATGCTATATTTAAGAATGCAAGAATGCTTTAATTAATATTTCAGAATATATTAAGATATGATGCGGGTGGCTCAGGCTCGGTCTATGTGGAGAGCCTTGGGGGAGGCCTGTGTCCAGCAGTGGACGTCTTTCGGCTGATATGATGATGATGATATAGAGCGGCTTTGAACTAGACGGCGTTATATTATTTTATAAATTAATATCTTTATAAGCAAAGCTTGTGCCATGGCAACAAAAAATCAATGGGATTTATTAGTTGATGAATCAGTGAACTTACGATAGCAATAAAGTAAAAAGCAGTGCCATTTTTATAAGACAACTAGCTGTTTCCCGCGGTTTCAACCGTGTCCGGAGGGAACTACTTCGGGTAGGTACCCGGTTAATTTATAGCCTAAGTTACTCCTTGGTACATCAGCTATCCTCCAGTGAAGGTCCCGTCAAAATCAGTCCAGCCGTTCCAGAGATTAGTGAAAACAAACAGATAGACAGACAAAAATTGTAAAAAATTACATTTCGGTATATGTACCGTGTATACATCCATATGCATTTAGTAAAAAGCGGTTATTTTAATATTACAAACAGACACTCCAATTTTATTTATGTGTATAGATTATTGTTTATGCCACTTGAACAATGCCAGCAAATAATCACTATCTGAATAAAACGATAAGTAGATTCGCCGATACAAACATTTCTAAGAGTATTTGATGACCACTTATAGTTGGAGTACTAACCTAATCAGTGACAAATTAAAGTGTAATGCCTCACTCTTGTGCTAAGTGCTACACCTTGGCTGATTAATTATATAAACTGGAGCATTACCTACTGTTTATAATACAGGGTGGCCATATTAAACTAAATGTATTAAATATTAAGCTTTGTATTGAAATTAAACTACGTCCATTTTATGTTGGGTGACATAATTTGTCGCTGTTTATATTTATTTCTTTTTTTGCACGTTGATTATTTATTTGACCCACTTAGGCAAGATAATATCGCGTTAATGGCCGCCCTTAGAGCGAATAGAGCAGTGATAGCCATAGTAAATTATGAACCACTTAACTACAAATTAAAGTGTTTTATTTGAAGTATAACATACCCTTAAATCAATCCATACATTTAATAATTAGAAATACTAACATTAAAAAAAAGTTAAGAAAAATAAATAGAGTCATTACAAAATTCATATAGGTGCCAATTCAAAATGTATTGCTTTATCAACGAATTGGAGCAGTGGTTCTTCGACTGGAGGACCTGAGGTCTGTGACTACAGGCCGTTTTAGCTTCTTAGTTAGTATATTTTATTCACTGTATTTGTTGAAGAGGACTTACAGTGTAAGAACAAACAATGCCCTCTCCCTTAGCTGAACTGAAGTATTTCAACTCAATCCGCTTCATAAACGTAAAGGATGCTTGTTTACAACTACCAAAGTACATTGAGCATACAACCGCCCCGTTATACCGCCGATCACCTTACATTTAGTTTCAAGGAAAAATTACAGATGGAGCTTATACAAATAAACAGAATCTAGTCGATATACTTGAATAAACTGTAAATCGCCTTGCCGTCTAGGTGCAAATCGGCGTGTTGCTCTCTTAGAGAAAAACGAAAAATTTCTTACACAATTGTGATGAAATGTTGACTGAAAATAAGCTTTGTAAAGAAAAAGTCGAGGACTGTTTAGAAACTTTGCCTGAAACCACAACTTATGATATTACATTGCAAATGTGGAACCCAAAACAGAAATCATTATAAATAGTTATTGTATTCATAAAAATCCAATGAAATGAAATAAATTCAATTCATTGGATTAATTCTCATAAAGGCAAATATGATGGTGTTCCATGATCACGGCTGCATCATGGAATAACTATTATGTTTAATACATCTATTCACATTTATGTCAGTGAACCTATGCAGCGATAGCTGAGAGGAAAGACCAACAGACTGCTATGCAGAGGGTCTCGGGTTCGAATCCATGACACACACTAATGACTTTTCGCAGTTAAGTGCGTATTAAATTGTGAATTATCGCTTGCTAATCGATGAAGGAAAATATCTTAAGGAAACCTGCATGCCTTAGAGTTCTCCATGATGTCCTCGAAAGACATGTGAAGTCTGCCAACCCGCACTTGGCGAGCGTGGTGGACTATGGCCTTACCCTTCTCATAAGTGAGAAGAGGCCTGTGCCCAGCAGTGGGACAGTATAAAGGGCTGATGATGATGATGATTATATTTATTTAATGGAACCGATCGTCTGCTTCTACAGGCGTAAGACAGCAGTGTGTTGTATCAGTGAGAATGCCAAAAGTCCATTTCATCTTATTATGTTCTATAGCTTGCTAATAGTTTTGGTGCCTTCCTTGTGCTCAGTAGGCCGTGGCTTTGATGTAACAAAGCCATTGTTGCCAGCCTATTAATACAGATGATATACAGTGTAAATAATTTTGATTTGACTTTGACTTCAAGACGAGGTAGAGCTTCAAAAAGCGATGATGTGGAGGTATGGTTCTATGAAACGATACTATGGTTATATGGCAAAAACTACTGGAGATTTATGCCGTGTGGTTGACGGCATAGAATACAAGTGTCACCACCCCCTATCTTCCCGTGGGTGTCGTAAGAGGCGACTAAGGGATAATACGATGCAAATACCATCTTTGCGTAGAAACGGAAAACTCGACATCAAACCCTATGCGACTGCCTCGTTGGTCTCGCGGCATAAATGTGCGCGTGGGATCGGGAGGTCCCGGGTTCGATTCCTGGGTCGGGCAGTGTTATTGGGTTTTTCTGGCACGAAATTCTCAGTAGCAGCACGGAGTCTGGAAATGTGCCCGGTACGGCAATAGGCTCGCCCCTTATTACGTGGGACTAAAGTATATCTGGCGAAAAGTGGGTGTAGAAACACACCTCTGCCTACCCCTTCGGCAATAAAAGGCGTGACGATATGTATGTATGTATGTATGTAACTATTGGAGAAGGAAAGGTTTACCGGGGTATTGGTAACACTCAAGAGTCAACTGGGTAGAACCGAACTTTATATGCTTACTGTCCCTTAATCTTTGCTTTCCTGTACATTCGACAAGTATACACAACATTTTGTGAGAACCAGGTTAACAGATAAGGTCATTTCAGTGTTCTAAATATTGTATTAACTGTTGGTGAATCTTATAAATGAATAAACTGTTACGGACTGAAAACGAAACAAACAAACTCACAATATGACTTGTATTTGTTCTTAATCCGTGCGTCAGGCGAATCCAACGCCTCTACTAAGGCCTTGGATTCGTCTGCCGAATGCTAATATGGAGTAAAAGGAAATAGATGAGTTCTTGGGCAAAAATCAGATATTAATTAATAACAGCATCAACGAAGTGTTTTAGCCGCTAAAGGCGGCAAATTTGGTCTTATTTGATAGGAAATTTAATGGCTTATCGTATAAAAAATATTTTGGAATTCGATGTAGACTTTTAAATCGTAGCCAAAACACATGTGAATTTTTCGTTACACCAAACCACGAAATATCTTTCTGGTTTTACAGCTATCTAAAACGTATAAATTTTATAACTTAGTATTGTAAATATAGAGCAATAAAAGTTTTTTTCTTAAGTATCTGCATACTTAGCCTGTAAGGGATAAAATACTCCATTAAGAGTCACCTAAATCTAACACCTACATTCTTGAATATCTTTCTGGTTTTACAGCTATCTAAAACGTATAAATTTTATAACATAGTATTGTAAATTAAGAGCAATAAAAGTTTTTTCTTAAGTATCTGCATACTTAGCCTGTAAGGGATAAAATACTCCATTAAGAGTCACCTAAATCTAACACCTACATTCTTGAATATCTTTCTGGTTTTACAGCTATCTAAAACGTATAAATTTTATAACTTAGTATTGTAAATTTTGAGCAATAAAAGGTTTTTCTTAAGTATCTGCATACTTAGGCTGTAAGGGATAAAATACTCCATTAAGAGTCACCTAAATCTAACACCTACATTCTTGAATACAATACGAGCAATAACTAATCAGCCTGTTTGTTGTATTAGTTGTGTTATTGAAAAGATGCACGTGACAGTACCCATACTCTATTATATACAGATATAACACACAAATCATTAATATTATTAGGAGCAAAATATCATCATCATCAGCCCTGAATATAAACTGTCCCACTGCTGGGCACAGGCCTCTTCTCACTATGAGAAGGGTAAGGCCATAGTCCACCACGCTGGCCAAGTGCATTCTCGGAAGACATGTGAAGCCTGCCAACCCGGCAGGCTTCACATGTCACGAGAACATTATGGAGAACTCTCAGACATTCAGGTTTCCAGGTGCAGGTGCAGGAGCAAAAGTACAATGCCTTAAATAAAATATAAGTACAAATTGCGTACAAGTACTGTACAAGGATATTTATTTTATATCGTTGTAAGGACTCATCCCAAACTAGACGATACTGAGTCATCTGGGCTTATGACAAACTCTGTCCGTGGCATTGACTTATAAATAGTTGCCATATAAAAACTTATCTCTTATAACTATACTCTTACTAACGTTGGTATGTTACTAACGTTGGTATGTTACTAACGTAACATAAATCATTGAATATTTCAATGATTCCGCAAATATGTACTTAGTGTTACCTTTGTTATCTTTTAAATAAAAGCAGCAAGTGCGGGTGATAATGAATTATTTAGTTGTCATTGTGTTACGCGCTTAGACAAGAAGATGATTTTAAAGTATTTGTTTATTTCGTTGTGCATGCAAACAGCTTTGTCGGCTGCTATTGAGGGATATAAGTCATACAAAAATTACAAAGTTTACGAACTGGAAGGTGATAAATATGGGATGATTAAGTTAGTGTCGTATCTTATGAGAAATTATGTAAGTGTTCTTTGATCTTCTTATTCTTTTTCATATTGTGTGAAGCCTAAAACAACACTTGCGGCCACGCTTTAAAAAATAATTGGCCATTTATCAACTTCAGCGCTGTATATAAACTGTCGCACTGCTGGGCAACGGGCTCTCTTATAAGAATGAGAAGTGCAATGACATAGTTTATTATGCTGGCCAAGTGCGGGTTGGCAGACCTCACATGTCCTTCGGGAACATTATGGAGGACATTCAGACATGGAGATTTCCCTACGATGTTGTCCTTCGCCGTTTAGCAAGCAATAATGAACAATTAAATACGCACTTAACTTTGAAAAGTCATTGGTACGCGTCGTGGACGCTAACTCCTCCGTCTGTAAAGGATACAACAGCGCACTTTTTTATATAATAAAATGTCATGGCGCTGATTTGATAATAGAGCTGGAATGTGGGCATAGAAACTTCGCAATATAACGATACAATCTCATCGAGTTTAGGCTTTTTTGATTCGTATTGACACGTACAAATCTTATATGTTAAACAGTTATGAACGATTGTTTATAATAAAGTTTTAACTTTTTTGTCTAATAGGGCTGACAATCCTTGTAGTAAACCTTAAGAATTGATGTTTCTAAATCATTTTTATTCTGCCAGGATGTACCGTTTCACTCAGTTAAGGATGGCAAGTGCAACATCATGGTGGCTCCCGAGGCAACGTCCATTCTTGAAAACATGCTTAAAATGGAAGGACTTACCTCGAACGTACTGGTTGAGGATTACTCGGAGTAAGAACATATGTATACGCTATTCCACTGCATACGGCTTACACAAGCTGGTAGTTTAATAATAGTATGTACTAAGAACATTCAAAGTCTTTACAATGTACTTTTTTCGATGTATTTGATGTACGTCTCAAAATAAAAACTTACGGAATGATTTAAAATGGAACGATCTTTTTGCATTTAATCTATACAGCCAACAGTTATATCTGTAAACTATTGATTTCAACTTGATTCAAGTCATGAGTCATTTTTAAATATCTATTAATAAAAATAAGTATCTAATAATTGTTCACTTCAATTTTTTGATTATCCCTAATGAATACTGATATTATTTATTTATAGGATTATTAAAATAGAAAAGGCTCAAACACCTCGCAAAGACGGTTTTTCGTGGACCGCTTATTACGACATCGACGATGTAAGTATTGAAATTTAACCTTACATAATGTGTATATCAAAAACAAGAATGTAGCTCCCAAAGAAGACCACCCGTTCGTCTGTTTAAGTTTCAATTGTAACAAAATTTGTTTATCGCTGGCAACAGAGGATTTAGAAAAGCCAAATAAAATATTATCCTAAACGTCTCCACAGATAAGACATAAACAAATTTGGCATTAAGATGATAAGGAATGCTTTTGACAACTAAGATTATCAATTGCTCGAATTATTTTATCCACTCAATAAGCCGTTCACAAGAACGGCTTTTGCTTAAAAGCCGTACTTTTACTAAAATATTGATAGCTCATAAATTACTATACTAATTACTGATGCTAATGATTTTTTCTCGATGTTTGTCAGATTTACGAATATCTGTACAACATGAGCTACAAATACCCCAACATGACGGAGGTCGTGGTCGGAGGACGCAGCTATGAAGGGAGGCAGATCACAGGACTGAGGATAAACTCGCAAAAGAGCAAAAAGAAACCTGTCATGTTTATTGAATCAGGTTAGTATGTGATTTATAAGTATTATGTTCTGGTTAAATTGTTCAGTAAACATTAATTAATCAAGGGTTATCCTACGATCCAATTTAAGTCTTTGAGTTTCATACAAAAATATACTTTTTAAATGATGCAACCTTACCTTTAAAGAAACCTAAAAAGATTACAGTATTTTTATTTTTCTAAAAGGTATGTTGATTTTCCTTTAGCTGCACTGCCTTTGTAACAGGAAATGAGTGCCTCTCATGCCCTACCTTTTTAATTATTTTATTTTTCACTAACTTTATTTATAAGCCTGTGTTACTAACAAAATAACATTGATGGAACTTGTTTTCTGAATAATAAACGAATTTGAATTTTGAATTTTTAACGATACATTAAGCTCGAAAACTAAACATTGATGACAACATTTATTATTTTTTTGTTAATGAAAGGTATTCACGCAAGAGAGTGGATCACGCCCGCTACGACCACATACTTTATCAATGAGCTGCTGACTAGCTCTGACCCAAAGATACGGCAGTTAAGAGACAGTTTCGACTGGCACATCTTCCCTTCTGTCAACCCTGATGGATACCACTACAGCTACACACGGGTAAGTTAATATAAAATTTATATGTACCCTAAAGGTGTTTTCATATTTTGATCAATTTTGTACACAGGACAGGATGTGGAGGAAGACTCGATCCAAAACTAGCCGGTTTTGCCGTGGTGCGGACCCTAACCGTAACTGGGATTACAACTGGCTAGGTGAGTCGTTAAGTCGTATACACTGATAATATTTATTCCATAATGAATGTCAACATTTTAAAAAATATTTCACTGCGTGGCAGTTGTCCCAGAATATAAGTGATATATTTTAAAGGTAGTAGAGACTTGCTGATTTCAGCATGAATGGGCCGGCTCGACCGGGGAAGTACTACCCTCTCACAGAAAATCGACGTAAAGTAACAGTACCTAAACTGTTGTGTTTCGTTCGGTGAGTGAGAGTGCCGGAGGCCCTATCCCCTATTCCTTCTCCCTCATCCCACTCCTCCTCCTATCCCTTTTCCTAACCCCAGGGGGCGGCAACGCACTTGTGACTCCTGTGGTGTTGCTTGTGTCTACGGGCGGCGGTAATTGCTTACCATCAGGCGATCCGTCTGCTCGTTTGCCGCCTAATACTATAAAAAAAATAAAAATATGTCATTTTTTGTTTCTCTACAAGCGTATTTACTATCATATAATATTAGAAGTAAGTGAACGCAAAGCAATGGAGCCAACAACCAGAAGCCCTTTTAGAGTTTTAACCTAGAATGTGATGGGAAAATGGTCATTAAGTGCAGCCATAGATTAGCCCAAGTATAAGAACTATTATTATTTGTAAAGGAAGTACATAATTGCTCTGGGCTATGGGATGTCTCTTGAATAATAGGGGATTGAATTAAAGTATGGCGACTTTCCTAGCTAATATACGTAATATAATTATATTCGGCATGGGCAGATGGTAATTCAACACTTAACTGGGTAAGTCTTCTCTTAACAGTTGCCGAGGCATATAACGTTCGCCAAAAAGACAGCAGAAGGACAACATGGTTATGAATGGCTTGGTGTTTCTAGTAGGTTCGCCATTCGCATTTGCGAGTCTCGTCACAACAGAGAGCCGGTGCGGGTTTCCCTAAAATTTCCCTTGAAAATTACACGTTCGATCTCGAGCAAGTAGAACTACTCAAGTTAGCGTTGAAAGGCCTATTAGAAGCTTAGTATATAATTCGTCAAAACACTGACATAAGCATTTTTGTTCATACTAGAAGCCTGCATAAAAGAAAGCATTTTTTCTGCCATAGAATACGGCGCAACAGATGATCCGTGTGACTACCAAACATACGCCGGCTCTGAGCCTTTCTCAGAAGTAGAGACCAGAACATTCTCCGAGTACATTATGGGCTTGGACAATCTTCTAGGATACATCGCCTTCCACTCTGATGCTCAGTTGCTACTTGTGCCGTACACTGACTCTGAAGAACATATCCAGAACTATGACGATCTGGTATGTATGGTTACTACTTAATTGCAAAGTGAAAAGTTTCATCGCGTTTCTCAGTTTTGATAGACTATATTTATGGCTTATACAGGATTTTTAAATTTACCCGTTTTGACCGATCCCGTGGGAATTTCGGGAAATCCCTTCTTAGTGCACCCCTACGGTCCCTAAGGAACATACATGCCAAATTTCAGCTTCCTGCGTCCAATAGTTTCGCTTGTAGCGTGTCTGTCACTCAGTCAGAAACGCAAGGATTTTATATATTAAGATTATCCAAATTAATTTCAAGTAGTCCAGTTTTGTAAAACAGCGCGGCGCCACTGGTGAAAGTACAAAATATGTCATGGTGTCATAGATAATTATGTAAACTTTGTTCGCAGGTAACTATTGGTAAAACTTCATTGCAATACGGATATGCTGTCAATCAAGAACAATACAAAGGGCCTGGCACCGGGGCTGAGATACTGTGTAAGTAATTTTATGTGAAAGCAATATATATTATTGTCTTTACCGTCCCTATGACATGTCACATGTGTCATAGTAAAGTCAAATACTGAAGTTTAGGTGCTCCTAGGTTTGACTGCGACAAAATGTAGAAATTATGAATTCAAATGTTGGCTTCATGTTACGAGTGGGTAATTATTAGGATCTATAGTTTTCGACTCGTTCAATTCCTCCTTTAATATCAAGTTAATAATAATAAAAATGACTACTTTATTTGTTATTTATTGCTTCCACGCTAAGTCGTATAACACAAATCGTCGAATCAGCGCAACTGTCTGACTTGTTTGATAAAAACAAAAGCTGTACATTGTACAAGTTTGTTATAGTAGGCGAGCCCAGGGATTTCGGGATTTACCCTAACCTAAAAAACCTAAAAAAATACTCTCATTGAATAATCTGAAGATTTGGGTGTGACACAAACTCGTGGTCACTATTAGAACGTGCAAAAAGAATTCGCCATTTTGAGATACTTATGTATGTCCTTGGCGTGCTTTCTCATAATCTGACGATTATTGGGAGGAATTAGAGCTAAGTACAGTTTCTTTTTTTAGTTTTAAAAGTCAATAGCTGCTCAGTGAGGGCATCGATGAAAAGGTTATACATTATTTACATTTTTATCATTTTATCTTCTTAGCTTTGGAACCCAATAGGTCTCTATGACGCTCGAGTAAATCCCAATTTAGCATCGTGGGCTCCCCCACTATTATACTATGCTACTATAAATGATAATTTATTCACAGACAAAGCCTCTGGTGGCAGCATGGACTGGGTTCGCTACGTGCGCAGTGTTCCACTGGCGTACACTTACGAGTTGCGCGGCAGGAACTTTCACTGGCCGCCCGAAAGGATCCCTGAGCAAGGCGAGGAAGTAACGCAGATGATGCTGGGACTTGCCACGGAGGCTAAAAATCTAGGATATCATTAGCGAGCATTCCTGTTAATATGATTTTAATAAATATATAAATAATAAACTTGAATATTACTGACAGTCAAGATTGGATGGGTAATCATCATTTTTTGTTTTCGATTTTTCCGTGATGAAACTGATGAAAAGACATATTTTATTGTAAAAAAGTAAATTAAATTAAATTCATTTTTGGCACTAGTCATCAAGGAATACAATTGACTAAAAGTAGAAAACTTAGATCTGAAAATTGTTTAGTAGTAGAATTTTGGCAGTTGGAATTGATCGTAAATAGACATCGTATTTACTCTTCTTCTTCCTAGTATTATCGCAGTTGTATTCCGGGGTCCGCTTACTAATCTAGCCGGATTTAGCTGAAGATCAGCTTTTCCACAGAGTGATTGCCTGTCTGACCTCCGCAACCCGAAGGGATAGCGATATTCCACGGTCATGGACTAGTGTCAGTTTATTTAGAGGTACTGACGCCCTTTAAGGATTGTCAAAAATCTTCATAACAACCGGGACCGATGGCTTAACGTGCTCTCCGAGGCATGGGACAAGCGATAATTAACAATTTAATACGCACATAACTCTGAAAAGTCATTGGTGAGCGCCGTGGATTCGTACCCGATACCCTCTGCATGGCAATCTGTTGGTATTTCCACTAGGCTATCGCTGCCTCGTAGCCAGATATTTACTCATGATTTTATTAAATTTGTATTCCGCTCACATATGGATAGCGCAGTACAGAGCACACACACGCGCACACGCCCACATACAGATACTTTGTCGCACTCTATGGGCAGCTGTGGAAACTAGCGACTGGCCAAAGCAATGCAATCTAATTTCTAGCATCCTTCGCTACTCTTGTTGCCATCCCTTGATGTATCACTAGCCCAAGGACCGCAAAAGAAAGCTGACCAACTTGTCAATCTCTTTGCAGTTACCTCCCAAATTCCCCCGAATCCTGAATCGACGATCGTGGTTCGTAGCCATCTTCGATTACCCCCTGTGGCCATTCCATGCCTTAAATGCGAATTATCAAATGGCCCTAACGGTATCCCATCAACCGAGTTATCTCCAAGGTTAAAACACCTATATCGCCTTCCTTAATACCCTGGCGTAGTGCCACAATCTTGGAAAGAGGTAAATGTACAACCAATTCCCAAAAAATATCATTCTGATCTAGGCAACTATCAGCCCACTGCTATAAACCCTATCCTCTGCAATGTGTTTCAACGGATAGCCACTCAAACACCAAGGACTCAACTCATTCGCGACCTAGGAGATAATAATCAACATGGCTTCAGACTGAAACGATTAACGGGTGATCTTCTAGCGTATGTCATCCGCCTCTGCAGTGAAGTTATGGACAAGCGTGGGAAGTCGTTGGCTTTTAATCTCGACATTTCCAAAGCCTTCGGAAGAGGCTGGCAACGTGTACTTCTTTTCAAGCTTCTAGCCTACGGCTTGCTACCTTGGTGCTGCTACTAGGCTGCCAGTTCCCTGCATGAATGCCGTATTTGAGTCCCCCACGACGATCTGTCATCAAAGTTTCTCCAAAGTAATGCTACACTCTTACTTTTGCATATCAATGGTGAGCTCACTATCGGGAGCATACTTACAGGGTGTCAGAAGACCCATCACCAACCCGAAGTCTACTCGTTTTGGACATCATCCCAAGTCATACTAAGCAAAAATAAAACCTGGGAAACTACTTTTTTTTAACTATTCACTTTTTTCAAGCCGCTATAATAAATGCGCGCGTGCAATTTTCGAAATACCTACTAATCCATGGGTGCATAGGACATCTATAGAACGGGTTGGCGGGGTGATTGCATCGATTTTGTACCTAATTACAAAAAATCCATAGTAACTTTGAGCCTCAATATCTCCTGAAGCAGTAATTGCCCAGGTATGATGCCGACGCAAAAAATGTTCGTGATTGGTACAATATGGGGTTTCAGTTTAAGGGTCTTTTTACACCCTGTATAATGCTATGCAGATGACAGTACCATGCATGGACGATTTCTCAGATATTCTGGGGCAAAACATGCCAAAATTAAAACAAATAGACGAAGACTTGTCGCTAAACTTGAATAAATTTTGAACAGTGGTTCGCAATGGGGAGTTAAGAACCAGGTCCAGTTCAACATCAAGAAAACATAGGCGTGCATTCGGTGCATTTTGCTGAAAATATCAGTAAAATGTCTCAATACCTTCTCCAACGCCCTGTTCTGGATGCTTCACTACCTTTATAAAACAGTCTCAGTATCTTTGGTATGGACATATTATGGCAAAATCTCAGCAAAAGGAGAGCTAGGGTGTTAAATGTTAAATCAGCATCTGTTGACTCGGTTTCCTGAAAAGAGTAAGGAGGTTTTTGACGCTGGAGCAGTTGTGTCTCCTATACAATACTCAGGTTTAGACTGGCGTGGAATATTGGTCTTATCTACGGAATAGGTGGAGCTATTACTACTTTTTCCATTGTAATAGTGTGATGTATGATTAAGGATTTGATCTCGAGTTGTGTGTCTGCTTTCCCAAAAGATACTAAATGTTAGATCAAAGTGCAAAACTGCTGCGGCTGCTGGAAACTTAAATGACACGTCGGTTTTATTGGGAGCTATCAGTAAGACTCGGTGCCATCTGGGTGGAACGGAACTTGTTAGGATCTCAAAAATGTTGCTTAAATCATTTCTGTTGGTTTTTAACGAAGAATAGGGAGTTTAGCGGCGTAGTGAAGTGCTATTTGTGACGTTGCAGTTTCCAAAAGTATGAGGTGGCGGTAGGGTAGGGTACAGTACTCTTGAGATTCGCTAGGTTTTGTTCATAACACTACCTATTACAAATATTGAGGAGTGCCTACTCTGGCCAGGATGAAGCTTATTAGTTGGATAAATCATTAATCTCTGTGAAATATGTTAAAATTTTGTGATCATCAGTTGAACAGTTAAGGCAAACAAACGAAACAAGCAAACATACTCGCATATTATATAATCATAGTCACGGCAGGTAATCTTCATACAAAATATTTCAACCTTAGTTTATGGGACTCACATATCTTATTTGACAGTTACCTCCCGCCCCGAACCCGCTCGCCATGTTTGCTTATCTGTCAATTTGTCAAACTTTTGACAATTATAACAGTTTTGTCAACAGCAATATTAGTTTCAACAAAGTTGATCGAGTGAAGTTTTGCGTTTATTTATTTCCGTAACGTTTCCTCTCAATTTCTGAAGCTGTAATATCATCATGTACAACAAGTGCTGTGTTGCGACATGTGCTAGTAGACGAAAGGACGTCAGTTTTCACATGTTTCCAAAGAGTGAGTGAATTGTGAACGATAGTGAAGCTTGAGTTTCCAGGAACTCCGTAAACAGTTTGTGTGCCAAAAGCATTTCGAGAAGAGGTTTCTTTCTACAGCATGCGATAGAGTTCGTCTTTAAATATTAAAAGGCACGGATGTCTTCCGACAACAAAACAAATCTTTACCTGTGATGCAATGTAAAGCTTTAAATAAATTTAAAACTAAATTCAATAATAAAGCGAAGTGAAAAAGCAGTGGTTTATTGTCGAAATGCCCTTTCTTAACTTAAAATTGTAAAATGGATATTTCCTACTAGGAAAAATTAAGCTGAATCATTCTTAGTCATTGCCCGAAAC
Source organism: Euclidia mi (assembly GCA_944739405.2). Lineage (NCBI taxonomy): Eukaryota > Metazoa > Arthropoda > Insecta > Lepidoptera > Erebidae > Euclidia > Euclidia mi. The sequence continues at coordinate 66,190,734 of OX123198.2, read as the reverse complement.
GTTACCGCTGAAAAAACTGTAATTTATGATATGTGAGCCAATTACAGTCCAGTTTTGATCTATGGGAGTGCTCCGTCTGTACGTTAGTACAATATATTCTGTGATCATAGTTGGATATAAATAAAGTGAATTCGAAAGTACCCACACTCTTTTATAATTATACAGATGTTATATACCTACTCATTATCTAGATTACTAAGAGCAAAAATAGAATGTCCTAGATATAGTATGCGAAGTGCCAACAGTACAAGGACGTAGGTATATTTCTAATTGTATACAAAAACACACACATAGCAAAATTGTATCCCGCTATTACCAATACAACTAACAGCCTTAACAATATTTATGAAAAATGTCATACAATTAACGGTCGCTATAACAACTGAACCTAAAATGGGTTCAGCTGTTTTATTAGCTTGATTTAAATATTGTCCTGGAGTGTGAGCACGTGGACTAAAATAAAACTGTATGTCAAAACGAGTCCAGTCGACATTCGGTAACATTAACATTGAACAGCTAAATTATTTTTAAATTAACTAGAAGATACCCACAGCTAGGCCCGCACATTACTTATTTTTCCCGAACCGATGGCAATTACGGGCAATCCTTTATTCGTTCCCCCTACGCTCTCCAACCAAGGAACATACCAAATACCACCCATTAGTTTCGACTGTGCATTGTTTGTCAGTCAGACAGTAATGATCCGGTTTTATCTCGTGAAGGGGTGCTACTTGCGATGACTGGTCGATGACGGTCTTGCGGGCTGGTATTAGATTTTAATATTTAACTGCATCATTTCCATCATGGTTCTGATCACTTTCGCGGATTGCCTGCATTGTTAGGTATATATAATGTAAGTGGATGTTCCTGTTTCACCATGTCTATTCTGAGGAGACTAACCAAATGAACATCAAAAGTATTATGCTTGAGTATTATTAAGTACAGTAAATATATACAAGTGATATAGAAGGTGTAACAGTTGCAGCACCTTACATAATGTAAATTATGTGTATTATGCAAAACCTGGCGAAGAAAAAGAGTGACCGTGAGTTTTATTGCCCGTTCTTTCTCATGGTTCTACCTATTGCTTTGCGAACGTGGCAGTAAATGTAAATGTAGAGTCTTTAAGTAATTATTTTATAAATTTATTATTTTGACGATCATAAGCGTCACATTGTGACCCAAATGAATAAACGATTTTGAATTTGAATTTGAATATACATAGACTGCAGAGGCTTGTGTATTCATTTAATTGTAACTAGCGACCCAACCCGGCTTCGCACGAGTGTAATGGTAATTAGGCATGTATTATACATAATTATAAACCTTCCTCTTCAATCACTCTATCTATTTAACAAAACCGCTTCAAAATCCGTTGCAAAGTTTTAAAGATTTAAGTATACATATGGACAGACAAACAGAAGATAGACTTTGTTTTATACTATGTAGTGATTAGATTAAACGAATTCAGCTTTTGGAGAACCAAGAAATATGTAAATAAATTTTTTTTTTACTTTGAACGTTCCATGACAAACGTTGAAATATTAATTCAATCGTTTGTAAATTGGACGAAAAAATAAATCTGGGTAGATTATAATCTCTGTCCGTGGCTTTGACATTATAAAAGCTATTCGTGATGAAGGGTTCCGTAGTGGAGGTATCCACTTACCATAACCATTATCTTCGACTAACTATTATTAGTATTTGTATAAACGATAAAGCTATATTTGCGGTTTTTAAGATGTGCTTTATTTAAAAAACTGCTGACTACATATCGTTCAAACCAATTTTTGTTGGAAGTTTTTATAACCATCTACAGCATATATTTTTTTAGCGCTGCAAACACATTTGTCACTCTCTTACTTTAAAAGTTAGAGGGACACACACACCCATTTTACCAATTTGGAACCGATTATTTTTCAAACGATTGACTTTGAGAAACAATGGTTTTAGGAACCTCAAAGTTATTTTTAACAACTCATTTTCCACATCAGTTCCATGTATGAAGAGCCCCATTAATATTCAATATTTTTTTATTTTCTATAACGTCGTAAAGCGGTTCACAGAATATATCTACCTACCAATTTTCAAATGTGTAAACTGAATAGTTTCGGCATAAAGTGGCTATGATATACGGATAGACTGACAGACATAGCGCGTCTAAAAAGATTCCGTATTTAGCCATTTTTGACTACGGAACTCTACTACGGAATACTGTTTATAGAAATGTTTTAAATACTTCTTGCGGTTATATTTCTTATTAGTCCCTATGAACAGTATTAAAACGAGAATTACTATCAAACCATAAAGGAGTTTTGTGTTACCCCGAATTTAATGTGAGCGAAGCCGCGGGCAAAAGCTAGATTTTAATATCAAATCAATAGATGGCATGGCAATACACGATCTTGATGGAGCCGCTGAAAACGATTGAGTGCGGGCGGCTCAAGACCTAGCCTTAACTATGTTCAGAAGTAGACATATTTATGTGACCTTTTTATAAAAGAAATATTCGTCAAGGAAGATATAAGTCTAAAGTTATCTGCAGGAGATAGTATAATATTTGTGTTAGCACAGACAAAAATGCGATTCTACAACGATCTAGTACTTATCAAATAGTAGCTTTTATTAACACAGTTGGCTACATTATGCATGAATCCTCTATCACGCTGGATCACCTAACCACAAAGGACACAAGACTCGAAACAAACACTTTGGATTCCACAAAGTGTTGTACTATTGTAGATGTTACGACCAAATCCCTCGACGCAGTATTTAACAGACTTCAATAAACAATCGTGATATCAAATTACTATGTAGTAATTTTAGTTAATCGTTCAAACTAAGCTAGAAAGAGACCTTAGTACAAGGGCTAAGGTTCAAATTCTACTACAATAATAATTTTACAATAGCTACTATCAAAAGATCGGAGATACAGACGCGGAACCATTCACGTTAATAGTATGCAGAATGCACGGTAACGTTCGGCAGATAGACGAGTTATTATCTAAAGTAATTTTACTATAATTATAACAGAAATTATAGGTAGTCCATACTCCCTAAGCACCGGGTCCACACCTCGTACTGTGTCTAAAGTGTTGTCGATTACGACAACAGAGGAATATCACCCCACAGTCGGTACAGTGGTGTAGATGTTGGACATGCATATGTATGAGGAGACTTGCTAAGCCAGCCAGCTATCGGCACTCGGCTAATAAAGCTACGTACCACCGTTTGCTACAATCATATTTATATCCAATGGTAATGTTTGGTTGAAATTTCCTGGTTCGTTTAGGATGAAATGTAGGCATAGACACATTTTTATTAACGGCAAATACCAAATATTCCACCCTGACTGATGGTAAGGAAAATATCCAAATTATCGGCAAAGAAATGGCGTACCACAGTCTTCAACTTAATTTTTAGGCATTCGTATGTACCAGTATATCCGTGATTATGGCGCTTACAATAGTGCCAAAATATGAAATAGGGAGGTACTCGAATCAGAGGTACGTAGTATGTATCTCGAAATACAATTTAAAACTAATGTTCATTATCATGAAAGTTTAAAACCTGCAACTTGTTAAAAGATAGTATATTAATTTGAATAATGGTCCAGTCAGCACGCAGTTCATGTATTAATGTTACCAGAAAAAGTATTAATGTTAACTAGAGGACCCGTGCTGCTCCACAGCATATTTTAATATTATTAAAAAGCTCTTACATATAGGTATCATGAGTACATGGTAGCCTTATCTAATAAGTAAAAAGATGATATTTAACATTGCTACCAAAGCTACTATTCCTGCCGAAAATACTATTCCTATCACAACTACTATATGAACCAAAACTACTATTCGTACTAACACTATAATATGTACAATTTTTTTTTTAAACTACCATTTCTACCAAAACCGCCGGTGCTGTCAAAAGTACCTTTTCTCTCAAAACTACTATTATTACCAAAGCTACAATTTCTACCATAATTACCACTTGTAATATAATTATATGACAATAGTACTATGAACCGCTGTAATATGTTTCACATAAAAAAGAATTAAGACGCCCGAAGAAAGACCGTAATTTAAAAACACAAAAAATTTCCTAACATAAAACGTAATTTACCCGTCTGTATGGTTGATTTTCCCAACATTAGGCGGAAATTTCACTACATTTGGGGAAAATTCCTCGGGTCGCGGGTATACTGACGACGTTACCGCGACCCCCGCGGTGTTTTAGTGGGTATGCCCCCCTGAACATCTAGGTGGGAGAGCCAAGCCACACACACCCCCTCCACCTGCCCCAAACTCGGTACAGACTTGGCGGAGGGGTCCCTTTAAGGGACAGTCCGTAACTGGATTTCATCGCGATACAAAAAAAGGGGGAAAATTCCTCAACATCAGAGATCAGTTCACCCAACATTAAGGGTTAAGTGGTAACATTCGGGGAATATTACCTGCCATCAGCGATAATTCACTGTAGTGATAATTTTACCAACATCGGGTATAATTTTACACACCACCACACTCACACCCGTATGAAAGTAAGGCAAGGTCACCTTAAGGAAGCATAACGGTTTTTCCTGGCAGTTACCGCAAGGAACTTATTAGATGCCATAAATATATTTTTGAATTTAGAACCTTCCATGTAGAGAAAAACAATGGAATCTTAAGAAATTTCTAGGAATATATTGAAAAATAAGTTCAATGTCCACACCTATCTTCCTTCAAACTTACCCAATTTTAATGAGCATACTATCAAATAAAAGATCTCTTTTCAGGCCTATGACGAAACGTCTACCTCAATGAAAACCAGATATATAGAAGCAGAAAGTCATTGACTACGGCTACGAAAACGTAAAAAATGTATGAGAGAAAACTTTTTTTGCCTATAACTTGATGAATGTGCAAGTTAGGTAATTTCTAATGCTTGATGACAAATCTATGCAGCGAGAGCTTTCATTTAAAAAAAAACATGCGAGTCGTTTGGGTAGAACGGGCTGGCCGATTCGTATTATAAAACACAAATTCTTTTAATATATAGATGTTTTTGAAAGGCTTATCCAACGCTACTCCACACAATGTCATAGAAAAATAAAAAAATACCCTTCCTCTAAAAGTATGGAAGCAGCACATATAAATTAAGTTTAAATTTTGTTTGAACACTTTTGTCTGCGTAGTCACAATTTATAACTGTGTCGAATTTAACTGACACGCGCTTTCCGCGTAAAGCCGCGAACAGAGATGGCGAAACTATAAGAGTAGCTATTCGTATTTACTCTTATAGTTTTCGTCACGTCTGTTTGCGGCGCTAAAAAGGAAAAGAAATATAATAAGTTTCAAGTCTTGCTTATGTCGTAATAATTACTTCATAACAAAGTTTGTCAGCACATTTATCATTGTAACCGAAACGTTTGTAACAATTTGGACATCAATTTAATTTGGTCGTTTTGTGTATGCAACAAATATGTCACCGCATAATAGTTTTGTCGTGAATGAGTGACGACAGTGCTTAGAGTCGTCACTCATTCACGACACACACCTCACACACGACACGTAAATCTTTCTTCTGCCAAATAAATTAAATACTTACTCATTTATTAGATACTGTTTTACTACAAGTAGGTACATGGTGATAACCAAAATATGAAGCAGTCACACTTAAAATTCAGTTATTCAAGCACACGCAACATGGCAAAATATAAAAGGTAAATAAATACGTGTGAACATTCAGCACATATATCCGTAAAGTAATGATCCTTCACGGACATCATTATCCCTCCGGTTGTATCGATGACTTTACGTCTTGGATGTCAAGGTCCGCCAACTTGGCCAACCTGATTTGATAAAATAATTGGATTTCGACAGAGTGATTGCCGTCTGAGCTGTGCAACCTAAAGGGATAGCGATAGACCTCAGACCGGGGGCTAGCGCCAAGGTATACAAGATGTTGATCTGTACAAAACAGACAGTATTCTTATTCACCTAAAATTGCTTCAAACAGTGTACGTACATACATAGACTCATGCCTGTTTCCCGGAGGGCTGTAGGCAGAGACTACGGAACGCCATTTGCATCGATCCTGACATATCTCTCTTGCTTCACTCACTCCCATCAGATTCCTCATGCATGCTCTTCTGTTCAGGGTACTTCTAACCTGTCCTGTTTTTAGGATGTCTCTAATCTGGTCAGAGAACAAACAACAAAAAATGTGCGATGATATAAGACCCTATTATCATTAAATGTTACTTGGGTTATACATCAGAATAAACTCTTGACTGGAGTAAAATAAGGCTGCACAATGGGTATGTGTGCTTATGTGTGTTAGGTACCTGCAATGCGAGCTCGTGGCGATCAGCTGAGCGGCGGCGGCGGTCAAAACACTGAGCTCATTTTTAAAATGTATTATTACGAAAATAATGTTTAAAGTTTAAATGAGTTCTATTTTCATGTATAATAAAATTCAGTTTTGGTAGTATATTCACCCCTGAAAATATTTTACAAATGCATATCAACTCACTGTATTCTAAACTAGTTACTTTCCATAGTGACTGTCAAAAATCTTCTTATCAGCCGGTATCGACGGCTTACCGTGCTCTCCAAGGCATGGGACAAGCGATAATTAACAAATGAATACGCATATAACTTCGAAAGTCAGTAGAGCGTCCATGAGTTCGAAACCCTTTGCATGATGGTCTGATGGCATCTGCACTGTCTAGGCTATCCCCGCCCTATGGATCACCTTCATGGATATAAGTGCTGATTGTTACATGAAATTTTTCGTGAGTCTGTATGAGTAAACAACAAGGCAGCCATTTGACAGTTGGAACTTGTTGCACGAATGGAGTAGTTGTTTAATTGTGATGTTCAGCATTGCGTCAAATGTCTCAGGTTCCTATAAAGAACTGTGGCAAATCTTTGGGGTTGTCAAATTCACGAAGAATTAATAGTTGAAATCGCAGAACGAATGAGAGAAGTCCTTGTTCTGTGCGTTATTTTCTGTAAACTAGCTTGAAATTCATTGAACTGAGTGGTAGATGCACTCGAGGCAAAATACTCATAAAGACTTTTTCGTATTTATGTACTTTAGCATCGTCATATGAGTACATAGACCTTATGTGTCTGATAAAAATTATATAATATTTAATAATAATCCCTTCCTACGTGAAGTTAAACTATACTAAGTATTTCTCATTCGCAATAATACCTAGACGACTATTTGTTTATCAAATAATTCCAAGTTGGATCGTCGCTCTTCAAACTTAGCTCGTTTATATTTGTTTATTCGAATATTTTATTTAATTTACGGTAATAAATCCCATTAAGTAAATACTTAAGTAATGTAATTACAAATGAAACTGAAATGAGCTTTGAAAGATATTTAGTGCTTCCAGGAATTAGCTGACTAAAATACATCAATTTGTTAAACATCTTATGAAGTTTTAAAGATAGATTTCAGAATTAGGTACCTACTTACTCTTCTGTAATTAAATTCGAGATATAAATAATATATTCATACATGTAATGAAATGAGCTCTCTGCCACGTTCTGTCTGTCTGTATGAACGTGATAAACGAATTAAAACGAAATAATGTTGACCATTAGGCTGAGATTTCTGAGTAAGGCTTACGTCTATAATTCACGCGGGTAAAGTTATGGCCGAAATCTAGTACATTATAAATTAAAGGCGGTATTCTCTCACTAGTACACACTTGATTCAAAGTTGAAAGACTTTGTTTATTGCTTTTCCCATCAAAGTAAATTCTAGACTATTCTAGTCAGTGGGGCTTTTAGCAATCCAACATATAGGATATTACCGTAACCTTAATCGTAACGTCGTAACTCAAGAGTCGGTGGTCAAAACAATATGTTATACCACAACTTTGGCTGATGACTAAAGTCCAACTAAATTGTATAGGACATATTCTTAAGATACCTCAAACATTTATCATTCTCTAAACGTTGAACACAGTCATATAAATGTACGAAACTTGGTAGCCGCTGCAAAATACTTCTTTCACAACTACCAAGTCAAACAAATGGGCAGAAATTGTAGCTTAAAAACTTTGACCTAAGTTTGGGGAGAAGGATTTAGTTCACATATATATTACACGTTACATATCTTTATTTTACGTAACTGAGACCGTCGGCTTATCTGTTAAAATATATATTTTTGTATTCAAGAAAGGTTATAAATGTAAGCTTTGATATAAGAGACGAAAGTTGGCCAGAGGAGAAATGGTCGGCGAAGTTTATAAAATATGTAGATAGTTTCTTTTATTGATTGTCACGTAACTTTGAACGGTATCGGAGTTGATACTTATATCGTCAATGGTGGTACGTATTTACACTTTAAAAACGAAGTAAATATAGGTATTTAAATTTACGAGGTCACTAATATTACTTTTTACTAACACGAAATATCGGTTACTCAAAACAGAGGTACGTGGTGGTGGATCCCATAGGAATAGTAAAAGGTAAGCAGTAAACATAGGAAAAACATCCAGCAAATATCAGTCAAAGCGTCGCATCGATGATTATATTTGGTAGCAAAATCTAAGTTTTAAAAGCTCTCAAGTGGTAAACACACACTACTTACTGATGCGCTGATTGTTACTCTAAATCGTAGAAAGGTCCCATGCTCTACGATTTAGATTAATAACAAATTTTGTTATAGGTCTACACACTTCTTAAAAATGTTATGTGTTCCATTATCCAGGTTCTCATAGTATAATAACGAGTAAATAAAACCTATTAAGTTGTAAAAAATCGTCTTATCTTGGCTGCTAGCTACTCTGCATGCGAACAGGCCTAAATGCCAGATCAAAATATTATTGGCTTATATTGTCGGCTGTTTAAAAGACAATATAAGAGTACGATCATTTAGAATATCTTTCTAAATAATCCTTGTGACGTTGGTCGTGGTCAACGTAAATTGGTAGAATAAAAAACAAAATTTTCAGTAACAAGAAACAATTTGTTTATTGTTCTAAAGGACTCTAAACAACTTTTAGCAATTTAGAACTTTCTGAACTGACTAAACAATTTTGTAAAAAAAAAAAAGAAGAAGGGGGTCGCGAGACTCGATAAACCAAATAAAACGTACTCCTGGAGTTGCAGAGGGAAAAAAACTTATCTTCAGTCGGCTGTGGCAGCAAAAGCTGCGGTGAGCGGGAAGCAGAACGGCCGGCGGTGCACCTAGGGGCGCCGACGTCACACACTCCCCCCATTAGGTCAAAAAAATCTGTAAATACATTACAATCATAAATATTCGGCAAAACACTGCAGTAACAATCCATACTAAACCAAACTTCCACAAGTACGTGTTTAAGCGTCCCAATTATAATGATCAAGTGCGGCCGTAAATTAACCTCGAGCGACAATTTCTTTAACAATCGCAAAGAAAACCGTTTATTCCCACTGATACCGACATACTTAAAAGTTTGTTAAAAATGTGTATGCGATATAGGTATATCGTTGGTTGTGGGCCGATGGGGCGGTGCGCAAACTAATCTAACTTTTGTTCACAAAGTGGCTGCGAGAGAAAAACCGCGGGCACAGATTACTAAATAGTAACTTTGCCGCGGGTAAGGAGTATCAAATGAATTCAATTAAATTGTATAAAGTCTGTACTGAGTCATTATCGATTCAGGTAGCTGGTTATAACATGACTGATTTTAACTTATATAAAAGTAGTCTTTTACTTTGCCTAAGATTACATTATCTTGACTTACCTGCACAAAATTTCTGCCGTAGGTCATACAGAGTCATACTACACTGTTGAAGTTGTTGATGACACCGCGATGGTCTTCAGTGTGAAGGCCGAACATTTTTCAGGAGTTGCATATGTTCGCTCCGGTAGGATCCTCAACGCAACTCTGACTGGTGGACGGCCTAGGGGCGCCGAAGTCACACCCTCCCCCATTAGGTAAAAAAAAACTGTAAATATATTACAATCACAAATATTAATATTAATATGTGCCGTGTGGTTGACGGCATAGAATACAAGTGTCACCACCCCCTATCTTCCCGTGGGTGTCGTAAGAGGCGACTAAGGGATAACACGATGCAAATACCATCTTTGCGTGGAGACGAAAACTCGACATCAAGCCCTATACGACTGCATCGTTGGTCTCGCGGCATAAATGTGCGCGTGGGATCGGGAGGTCCCGGGTTAGATTCCTGGGTCGGGCAGTGTTATTGGGTTTTTCTGTCATGAAATTCTCAGTAGCAGCACGGAGTCTGGAAATGTGCCCGGTACGGCAATAGGCTCGCCCCTTATTACGTGGGACTAAAGTATATCTGGCGAAAAGTGGGTGTAGAAATACACCTCTGCCTACCCCTTCGGGGATAGAAGGCGTGACGTTATGTATGTATGTATGTGTCATAAATATTCGGCAAAACACTGCAGTAACAATCCATACTAAACCAAACTTCCACAAGTACGTGTTTAAGCGTCCCAATTATAATGATCAAGTGCGGCCGTAAATTAACCTCGAGCGACATGTATGTAATGTATATCCATATAGGCCTCTCCAATGGCACGCCACTGAGCCCGATTTTCGGCTCTTCGTGTCCAGCCGCTGCCAGCCACTTTGCGTATATCGTCACTCCACCTAGCCGGAGGGCGGCCGGAGGGCGTCCTACACTACGTATGCCAAGGCGCGGTCTCCACTCTAGAACACGACTACTCCATCAGTTATCGGTTCTGCGACAGATGTAACCAGACCACTGCCACTTCAACGTGCTAATTCTCTGAGCTACGTCGATTACCTTGGTTCTCTGTCGGATCACTTTATTACGAATTCGATCCTTCAGATAAACTCCGAGCATAGCCCTCTCCATAGCTCGCTGAGGGACCTTAAATTGGTGGACTAGTCGCACCGTCAGTATCCACGTCTCGGCACCGTAAGTCACAACGGGTAGGACGCACTCGTTGAAGACTTTTGTCTTAAGGCTTTGCGGTAGGGATGACGAAAAGACTCGACAGAGTTTCTTATATGCTGCCCAGCCGAGCTGTATTCTTCTGCAAGCCTCCCTCTCGAAGTTGTTTCTACCCAACTGCAAGGTTTGCCCAAGGTAGACGTACTCCTGAACAACTTCGAGAGGGACCCCATTTAGGGTAATCGGTTCCGGAGAGACATGTTCATTGAACATTATCTTGGTTTTATCCAAGTTCATCCGTAGACCGATGCGAGCAGAAGAATCAGCCAGGCTGAAATATTCGCACTTCTATTCAAAAGCATCACAGTCGCTTCTCCTGCAAACTGTAGACAACTCTCTCGTTGTGACTTAGATTAAGTTAAATTAACTCACTATCATAAAAACAAGTGGACTGCACTGTTTAAATTTTAATAAACACTTCACTAGAAAGTGACACCTCATTTGTTCAATCTCATCAGTTGTATGAATTTCAACTATATTTAATAATGTCTCAACCCTCGGTGTGATGCAAAATGAAACAACTGCTAAGAGAAGCAAAGTTCATTTTACATCAAACGTATCACACAGTTTCTACTAATCACTTTAATTAAGTAAGGACTCGGTAAGAAGCAATATTTTAGCAAATGTCAGAATTTTTTTTATTACCAGCACATTAAGTGAGCATTTAAATATTTGCTCTCTCATATCATCCGTTAAAACCAACCTTCATTATCCTTTAACAGTCTATATACATATTTTATTCATCTTTGTATTTGCGACTCTGTAAAAGCTCGTAAAAGCATAGTATTTATATCTTATCTGTCTGATAGTATCTTGAATTCCGCCATTTATTTATACATTAATAGTTATAGAAATGTAAATGGTTCAAAGGTGTTCTTTTGGTTATTGTTTTCCGAAAAAAAAAATATAAATTAAATATTTTCATTGAAATGTTATCTGATTATATTAAAATTAAAGAAACAATATGCCTACCAAGTTACATAACCCTTTTCACAAAGTTTGTCCCAGTTAAAAAGATGTTATTTTGATTTTGCAGATAGCATATACCTGCGGGCGTCCTCTAGTATAAGCTAAAAGAAAAAATAAATATTTGTTAAATGAAATTTACATTTACTTTTGCTAAAAAAGATAAAAAAATAATATTATTAAGAGGAGGAGTAAGTACTTATATTACATATTTTTAGGATAATTCTGGAATATGATTAATATACGAGAAGAGTTTTAGAAAAGGCCGCTATTAAGTGCGTAAACAATAAAGCATTATACACAAAAACCTCTATATTAGGTGATATAAGATGTCACAAATCTCATAGTACACAAGTATCTCCATCCATACTAGACAATCTAAGATATAACAAATCTTAACCCTATGTTGGCATTGCGCTATGCGTTCTATGGATGAAAGTAAACCGTTAAATAAAGGAAAATTATCACTAAAGCTCTTTAGTAAAAACGACATAATATATTTGTTTTGTAAAAATCACTTATGATGTTCTCTCATGAACACTACAAAGTCGCCTTTATACATTAAAAAATATAGTTGTCCTAATACTCAAAAGAAATTATTTTTTTAAAGGAGGCTCTCCGTAGAACTAAATTAAATATTTAGTCAATATATATTAACAATAATTTAAACTAATGCGCAACAGTCGAAATTAAACTTAAAAAAGGATTATCGAGCTCTCAAGTATTAAGCATAAACCTTTAGACATTATAAAGAATAATGCAAAGGTATTTGTGTGTCCACTCGAGCCTACCTTTGTCAAGAGAAGAGCCGTCAAAGACACAGCTGTGTGCTTCGTTAACTTGGACAATGTCTGGACGTAAGGGCTCGCTTGAGTGCGGACTAACGTGATTTTGTACAACTCTAATTAATATTGTAGAGTATGTGAATAGTGGAACGAATTTTTGGGTTAAATTTCGTTGATTTCCAAGGTTCCGTGCCTAAAAAGGAAAAAAAATATAACACGTGTAGGATCACTTTGTTGTCCGTCTATCTGTCAGTCTGCTAAGACGTGAAATTTCGGGAACGTGTGGAGATATCGAGTTGAATTTGTATCCATAATTATATTCATTTCTACAGTCCCTTGATGCTGTGAAAAAGTAATACTGTAAAATGTACGTAAATAAAATAAGGCTGTTTATACTGTTAAGACTACTGTAGAGCACACGCTTCATAATATTATATTTTTTGTCTGAATATCTTTCTTCATAGAGAAAAAATCTACTCCAAAAACTTTATTGAAATAAAATGGATATTATTGTTAAAAACTCATTTTAATTTATTTTTATTGCAGATAATGACGTATTGTTGACACACAACGAGAACATCATGTTGAACATTCGTTTCAATAATTGTATGAATAATGATAAGTGCATTATAGGCTGTAGTGAAACAGTATTTACATGTCGTTTAAATGCCGATAACGTCGAGATATGTCAAGAATGTTGCAGGTACTGGTACGTGTATTTACATCAGTTATATATAGAATATACTATCGAATTATTGTTTTATTATTTAGTCCAGAATGTTCTCTTTTATTTTATGATACTTAATGTTTGTATGGAAGGTTACGTGAATGCTATGTTATGAACGTGGAAAATATATCAGTTTCTTTTTCAGGAATATAATAGTCCAAGAGCCGACTACAAGATTTCTACGTTCATGAGTATTGTAATTATAATTACGTTGTCAGTAATGAATGTTTAACTTTAAAATAAACATCTAGGCCTAAATGCACAATTTGAATCCCGAAACCAAAATACTATAACCAAATATAAGGAGAACATTTGCACAACTGATTATTATCCATACATTTTATGTAGTCCACAAATCATAATGTACTACACATAAGGTTCTATTCAAAACTTATCGGATAAACACAGACAATACATTTAAGATCATTCACATAGGGCCTAGCAATCTTTGACAAAAGTTTTCCTGCGGGCAGAACCGCGGGCTAAAGCTGCTCACTTATAAATCTGATAATATTTATTAGCAATGGGGCGGCTGGTCCCCCCGAGTGTACCCTTTCTGCCCCGCTCAGTAATATTCATTGAGCGGATCAGTTATCGCACGTCACGTAGCCATCATGCGAAGGTCGACGGTCATGTGCACAACACATGAGCTCTTTTTCTTGAGTTTTTCGTGCGTAGGTAAGGTAAGGGAGTACGCACGTACTGTTATGTTGCTGAAAACGATATTATTGTCAAAGATCGGCGTATGTAGTGCAGTTTGTTAGGTCAATGTTACGTTATAGTACTGTAGACGGTCATTTTTAATGATAACAATATAAAATTTAAGCAATATGTAAAAACTTACATAGCTACCACCAACATAAATGTGGCCTAAACTCAGACAAACTACACAGCCGAGAAGAAGTTATGAGAATTATTAATATACTTACAACTGCCTGACTCGACTGATGATAATACAGGCCTAAATATATAATTTAAGTAAATTCTTAAACTATGAAACATAAATTCACAAGCAACATGTATTGTGCATTCACAAAACACAATTTATAACAAATCATCATCATCAAACTTTGTCCCAACGCAAAAAATGGATTAATCAGCAAAAACAGGTACCAAACAAAGGAAAATAAATCATGTAAATTTTAAACAAATATCCGAACCGGCGGTTGATGTAATCGGTCCTGTATTACAGAGAGATAATTCAACATAACTGAGGGTTAGCGCGGGTTTAGTTAATAGCAATTCATCTCATCGCTTCGGCTTTCGACGTTTTGATTGGTGTATCACTCGACGTGGACCAATCAGAATATATAATCTCTGATGGAACTGAGGTAAACGTGAGATGGTTAGGCACATGCTAGGTCCTTTGCGCTTCTAATGTGAGTTGGTATTCGTGATACAAGTTATGATAAACACAGCGATCGCCGGAGGCTCTACCTGCGTCCACATTTTCCGCCTCATTCTCGTTAGATTGCCGCTACAAATTAATGAGTTTTTGGACGTGAATCAGCCAAAGTAACAAGGTTTTAGATGATGTTTTCCCATCGAAGACTTGAGCTCCGAAATATTTAGTAGCGGTGAAATTAATGTGTATTTTATATTGTGCAATCCCCACTGCATGATTTCACCAACATTTTTGATAATGGTCTTCACAGTTTTGAAGCAGAAAAAGGTTATTTTAGGTGTACTATAATAAATTTATTGCGTAATGATCGAAGCCTTCGGGCATCCTATAAACTTTAATATCAGAGACCGCCTCACATAATTATATACAAAATGAAATAAAATCTAAAGTAGCTTAATACTACTCAAGATAATTTCCTCAATCATACTGTCCACCAGGACCTAATTCCCAAGTACACGAAGTAATAAACAGAGTACAATCTAAGGACAATTTAATAAGGGATCCACATCTTTATTATATTGGACATCAAACAAAAACTTGATGATAAACGTTGTATTACTTCCATTGTTTGAATTGTTGTGCTTATTTATTTTCTGCTACGTATATTGTCTTAATATATAAGTAGGTAATTACGAATCATAATCTGAAAGACATGGCAGCGATGGTCTAGTGGAGATACCAACAGAAAGATATAAAAAGGAGGTCGGGTTCAGACGCATACACCTAGATTGCCTACTTGTAGACAATTCGTGACTATAATCAATGCATGGACTGCCGTTAAATTCAGTCATATTATATTAAAAATAATCATATTCCTTTTGTTCTTAAGGCTTCTACATTTTAAAATGAATAACTCAGCACTTCATTGTAATCTTAAAGAATGACTCAACAAAATAATGACAGTTTGCGAAAGCACAAGTAGTCAGTGCATAATGTTGAGTACAGTGACATTAATTATTAACAAAGTAGTTAAGCGTAAGTTTAAAAGTGAGCAAGTCGTGTACAACTCGCTGTAAACACTCATTAAGCGCTGAGTTACACTGTTTACGGACGTACAGTCGTACACACATACTTTCTGTTCTGATTTACTCAAATTGCCTCGTAAGAGATGTACTACACCTAAATTTTGTTCCAATTTATATACATAGATTGTTTTTCAAACTTGTCCTAGATGATTATCAAATTGTAATTACGAATAGGCTTGTGTCCTAAAATTAGTGATTGATTCGTTCTAATATTATTAGATGTTAAACCGAAATAACTGAATTTTCTTCAAAATTGATGAGCAACATTACTAATAGGGTATTTGACTAAAAAAATCTAATTAGTCCGTCAGTTAGATTATCGAAAAATATTGGATACGTATTTTTTGTTTTATCAAATCAGTAAAAAAATACGAAGATAAAACGCATCAAAGATGGAGAAACGCCTAAGAGTGGGGGCTTGTAACGTCACTTTCCAGTAAAAAGTGTACTGGCAAGTGACGTCACATGAGTTTTCAGGGAAGTTTGTCGTCTTCATTTTTTGTTTACGTGACTAAAGAAAATATACGTGTCCAATATTTTTCGATCATCTAACTGACGGACTAATTCGATTTTTTTAGTCAAATACCCTATTACGGCTTTTTAACAACCTTTTTGAATTTGACCCGAAAACACTGTAAACCTTTATGGCCGTTGAGTGATGTCACGAAGTGCAAAACAAAAGAAATTATGAATGAAGGCTTGTCTGGTGTACCCACTTGTATTTTGTTATATTTTATTTGACAGTTACAAAGTTTGACGTTTCCTATTACGTGGGACCTGGGAATTCATAGCGAAATCTGGGTGTAATATTGCATTTCTGCCTGCCCCTTCGAGGATACAGGCGTGGGTCTATAAAGTTTGACGTTTTAGTTGTATTTACTACCAAAACGTCAACAACATTAATGGCGGACGCACTGTGTGACGTAATGCTCTCTGATTGGTGTTCACTGTCACAAGAATAAACATATTATTTTTAGTTTTAGAATTCTAAAAATAACGTTAATCTTACCTTTTAATAATAAATAATAACCTTAATTGACATCTACAAATAATAATGAATCTATTGATACTACAATCAAACCGATTTATTCTTAGTGGGCACAAGGCTTGTAATGCATATTTCTATATCGTTGTAAGTATGTGTGTGTAGTGCAATATGTGGTCCAAAACCCTTACACAGCCCACATAAAATATATCATTGATAACAATCCTTATAAATGAACTCGAAAACAGTCGGAATTTGTTACAAAAAATAGACATACTTGCTTAGTCAAGTTGTTAAGCTCTAATTATGAATAGCTCTTATAATTTCCATGCCACGAACAAAATCGCCAGCTTTTATTTATTTATGAGACAGTGCCATTGTATCAAGTACAAAGAAAATGGCGCGTATCAAGTTCCTGCAGTTCATACAAAGTTGATCGCTTTTGTTGACGGCGCGTCCGATAACAAAGTGTCGTTGAAGTAGAACTACTTCACAACTAGTGTGCTCACAAGCAATTACGACTAAACGTATTTCATCGCGCTTCGCATTCTTGCGTAATCACGTAGACGGAAAACTAGCTACGCAAGTAACTGCGAATTTATGCAAAGATAACTGTTGTTTTAAAGAGAGAAAGAAAAATATTCTCATTACATAAATCTGTCTTAGAGTACGACCCTAACTTAGTCTTTTGTCGAAACATTACAGCAAATAATATTGTCTAGTATAGGTATGAAATTCGCAAGAAAACTTAAACCTTCATCAAACAATAAAGCTTGTACGTACTTTATCTCGAAGAATCTAAATAAATAGCATAACGACGCACGTCTGTACAAAGCGAGCTCTTGGCTGCTACTGACCAGAGGATACACTTCCGGCACACTGCTATGGATTTGTGTCAGAATCAGAGTCTTACACGCCAGTTGCATTATAGAATTCAATTGCAGTGCTCTAGCGTGCTAAATGTGTATGACCTTAGCCAGTTAGACCTGATTCAATATAGTGCGATCGTATGTGTTCTGCTGCTCCGATGATCTAGTGAACTAGCAAGCACGCTACACAGCAACTTCTGTAACATAAAAACACATGTAACATAACACATCTGTAATATAAAAATTAACTACCATTAGGTCTTAACTACTCAATCCTATAACTAGTCTTGTACCTTATTTTCAGTGAACCGCTAGTCCAAACCACTGACTCAACCAGACACCAAGACGAAAGTGTCGGCTCGCAACCGAGACTCGTTAGAATGATAATGACTGCGTTAGTAATTATACTCCACATGACGGCGACACTAACTTTCTTGTATGTTGATGGTGTGCTATTTACGGTTATACTATGAGCTATGTAAAATATTGTTCTACCTATCGTAGCTAACTTGTAAAGTACAAAGACTGACCTCTATTTAGTATCACAATGTACTTTATAATACACAAGAATACTTTGTAAATTGTATGATGTAAAGCGTGGTCAATCTTGTTAATTTGATCAATCTTGAGGTCTTAGTCAGGTGAGTCTCGTCTAAATGTCGACGTAGCTTTTCTCGCTTTAAACTATAATATTGACTAAGCAAGTACTTGGAGTAAATACCGTTGTCATAGTTTTAAAAAAATGTGTCGTGTGGCAGCAGGAGGACTTGGCCTACTATACCATGCTGCTATATACGTATTACAATTTGTTAAATGTGGCAAATGAAAGTGAATTTATATATATTAGCCAGCTCATATGAAAAATTCAATGTAGTTACTAAGTTTTTAAATTGTATAGAATCAAGACGAAGAAAAGAGTAGCCCGGAGTTTCTTGCCTGATTCTTCTCACGAAGCTCTACTTTCTGAACAGGCATTTTTTTTCAATGCTCAATTATGTTAATATGCATTTAAAGTTACTTTTTTATTTTTATTTGTATGACCTTCTGACGTGTCCTAAAAATTTTAACATTTTTATGGAAATAAACATATTTGAGTTCGAGTTTGAGAGTTTGAAAAAATTTACTTCAACCAAAGTAAGAAAATATCAATTGTGCAACTCGCTTATAGGGTTTCACACAACGTCTTCTAACACAGTTATGTAACTGTTTGAAATAGAAATATTATTTGTGATAAGTCAAATTGATTATATCGATTAAGTAATATTTTGTTTAGTCTGTTGAAAATTTCTGACTATGGTCACACTATGAACTGTCAATCCATTCGTTCATTGTCGGTTTCCCGTGAAAAAAGTTGTCTTGTCCACGCGCTATCTTGTAATCTCGCGTGCTTTTGTGATATTAAAAACTTGGAATCCGCTTGAATGCCGCTTCTTTGATCTATAACCGGCACCGGTACATTGTGATAAAAGTCAAACGTGTGAACTATTGAACATTTGTAACATATTGAACATTGTAAAACTTTTGTGAATCCGCCAACGTACATCGTGGTCTGAAGAAGGACGCCGAACTGGACCTCGAGTAGTGGTATTTATGACGATTTGCTTGTTATTTTGGCCAAAATTATGAGTCTAATCATATAGGTCCACTCAAGAACATCACTGAAAATTTGGTAAGTAACTTGCATGTTCTTTGAACTCATCACTGTGCAACGCAGTGCATGGGTGTTTAGATCTTTGCCTTATCGTGGTCAGGTAGATGTAATACAACTTCCACTGCGCACTCTGAACAATTTCCTACCTGCCTACGGTAACTCTAAACAGTAACAGTGATTGATTCGCTGGAAAAATATCTATTTGTTATAACATAATAGTATTTAATTTAGTATACATCTGAATAACCTATTTGTTTGACAATTAGCTATTATTTGGCGCCGTACGTGCCAACACTCTCAGATTGATTCCCGCGTCAGTCTTGTTATCAAAGTACATAAATATGTAAATAAACTTATCAAACTTCAGACTCTAGAATTTTCGTAACATTAAGGTATACGGATTCGTGACAAACTTTACTGAACAGGATCTATACAGGGATTAGATGTTTCTGCGTAAAACGGGATGGGTAAAGAAAAGAGAAAAGATAAATAGAACAATATGCTTGTTAAAAAAGCAATTCAAAATACTTTTAAGTGCCTACTTTAGTCATCAAAAATAATCATATCTCTTTCGCTAGAAAAATAGTCTTAACTGACTTTACAAACAACTCCAAAACTCGAAAACATTTTATGGATGATGCCAAATTAGATGATGGTCATCTGGGAACATCGAACTCAAAACAAGCGGTGCAGTGTGATAGTGATGAGTTCGGTGACAGGTGAACAATAATTTCAATATCCGTGTAGCCTAAATTAGACAATTAAACGAGCAGATACTATTTTTTATACAAAGACAAGTAATATTATTGATAAGACATGCACAACACGAAGAAGATTACTTGATACATCAGAAGAAACTTGGTAACGAATTCTGCATTCAGACGTATTATGAAGTTTGTAAAAGCAAAGTTTTAGTGCTAACTGATGGAATAACGTTAAGACATTGTTCAGCCACTATTTAAGTTTACGCCACAGTTACAAGTACGAACCTTGTTCAACCAGTGACAATTTTGACGCAGATATCTTGCAAAACTCGACCGACGACGCCGCGCGCGACGCAAATATAAACCAAAGGGATTGAAAACTACTTTCTGTGCCATGAAAGCTGCAAGGTAGAATAGGTTTTGACTTCGTGTTTTCCGTCTCTTCGAAAGATGTAGTATCGTTGCTTCGATTATTTTCCTTAGTCACCTCTTACAAAACCCACGGAATGAAATTGTATAGTGGCACTTTGCATTCTTTGTCACTGCACGGAAGTGATTTTGTCAAATTTTTCGAGTTTTAAGGTCGATTCCATCAAAATAATTTAATATTAGAATAAAGGCTTTTGAAAAGACAAAGTCCTTAAAAAAGGACGGGCGTTCTAACCTATGACCTATATCAATGGAAAGTTTTTTTGTGTACTTTAACATTTGATAAATTTCGACAAAGCCGATACTTTAAATTAATACACAGAAGTGGCACCATCAAACGTCCACTAAAATCTATTGCTTACAACACACAGGCATTATGGACGTAACATACCTTATAAATATAAATTCCGATAGTAGTTCAATAATATACCTCGATACAGTCATATGTAGAAATAAACCGAGACATACAGAAACCGCTCTCTATCTGCAAAGCAGTTAGGTCGGCCATCCAACCATCTTTGAATTTCAAAGCAAGCGGTTATACCTCGTCTCCTTTGCGTTAGTGGTATTGCATTTCAGTAAGTAAATCGAGCACGAACATTGCACTGTCCTCGATTATATCCACAGAAATCGATCCCATGAATTGAATATGATGGTGGTTTTGCCGATCGCAGTTAAGATACAATATATAGATAAGTGAGGATGTTACGATATCTAAAATACGTATACGCTTTAGATAGGAGTATTTTATAGGCGTATGTATGTATATATTGCTCAGTATTTATTTTGTACAAACTTTGAAATCTTCAGTGTGGGCAGTAATAACTACTATCAGACTAGCAACATATAACCAGAATACTTAAAGCATAATCATTTTTTTTAAATGTGCACGAATGTATAATCTCGTATTCAATACCTTGTACCTATATGTATATTATTATACAAGTAATTTGAATCTTGGAAACAGCTCCAACCATTTCACGAAATTTTGTGTGCAAGGGGGTTTCGGGGGCGATAAATTGGTTTAGCTAGCATTCATTTCTAGAAAACACGATTTCATTCGCAAAGCTTGGTCATCCAGGTACTTTGGTAATTAGCAGTGGTAAAAATAATGCGCACATTGGTATTTACGTGATTACATTGCCGGAAACATCAAGCTTTTCCAACAATATTTTTCAAAGAGTATGTTATAGGTATATAATTATATATGTTCTCATAAATGCCAACCTTGGTGATGTCATAGAGATAAATTAATTATGCTAATAACAATTCCGTGAATTTCAAAGGTTTTCGATGCGTTTTCCAAATATTTTTTTTTCCGGAATTCAATGTATATTCAAGATGTTTACAAAAAGAAATACAAATTTCCTATATTTATTTTATAGCGCAAGATGCTTTACCCGCGGTATACTATATAAAAATAATAGTTAATGTTCAATGCTAATTAAACGTACAACATAAAAGGTCCGTATGATATTTAGTACCTATTGATATTTTGTTATAATTATTATTGTCCAGATAACTACAATTGCAATGCAATAATGCAAAAGTAAACAAAAGATAAATCAGACTTCACTGTATATCCATCAAAATACATAACAAGGCTTGAAAGCATTCACACACACATACACATAGACAACACACACACAACAACGCACACAAGAGTCGAGTGCAATCACCTCGGGATGTTTTAACGTAATCAGGAAAAACTGGCTGACAACGTCACGAAAAAATGCGGCAACGAAATGACGAACATCCATTCCTCTTACATTTACATATTGAGTTTTTAACCGACTTCAAAAAAGGAGGAGGTTTACAATTCGTCGGAATCTTTTTTTTTTATGTATGTTCCCCGATTTCTCTAAGACGCCTGGACCGATTTCGAAAATTCTTGTTTTGATTGAAAGAGTATACCTCCTAGTTGGTCCCATGATCATCAGGTCAGGATCTGATCATGGAATCCAGAGAAATCGAAGGAACTCTTAAAATTTTATAAGCACACTTGAAACGATTTGACCGTAACAACCCAATGCCGTCGAGTTTGGGCTCGTTTGAGTCGTCTTTTACATGGACTTTGATGCTAGATGACTTCCATGGTCTGATGATAGAGTTGGAAGGTAACCATGAGATTTTTGTGATACAATAACCCAATCTCATCGAGGTTACGGTCGTTTGATTCGTCTTTACATGGATTTTGGTACTGGATGTTTTGCAGAGTCTGATGATGGAGCAGGAAGGTCGCCATGGGATGTTTGTAATACAAAGACGCAATCCCATTGAGCTTGGGCTCGTTTAATTCGTGTTTACATGGACTTTAGTGCTGAATGTTCACCAAACTCTGATGATGGAGCAGGAAGGTAGCCATGGGATATTTGTAATACAATTACGCAATCCCATCGAGTTTGGGCTCATTTGAGTCGTCTTTACATAGACTTTGATGCTGGATAATTTCCATGGTCTGACGATGGAGCAGGAAGGTGGCCATGGCATCTTTGTAATACAAAGACGCAATCCCATTGAGTTTGGGCCCTTTGTTGTATTCGTCTTTACATGGACTTTAGTGCTGAATAATAATAATAATAATTCTTTATTAGCACATTTTTACAATTTTGCCGTATAAATCTGGGTATTAAAAAAATAACACTGATTATTACAACATATTAAAAATGTAAGAAAACACAAACGTTGTAACCACTGGCATCCAAGCTAAGATTAAACTTGTATTATGGCTGCCAGGGCCCTCTCGGCGGTGAATAAAATAATCTTACAAACGTCTTCTGAAAAAAATATATGGCGTTACATTGCTGTAGTAGTATTATTTATACATAATAAAGAAAATAAAAAGTAAAACAATAATAATAAAAAGAAAGAATAAAAAAAAAACGTAAAAGTGACGAGCGTGCGTGCGTGCGTGTGTGTGTGTGTGTGTGTGTGTGTGTGTGTGTGTGTGTGTGTGTGTGTGTGTGTGTGTGTGTGTGTGTGTGTGTGTGTGTGGGTGTGTGTGTGTGTGTGTGTGTGTGCGCGTGAGATGTGCGTGCGTGCGTGCGTATGCGTGTGTGATTGTGTGTGTCCTACAAATCAGCCACAAGCAAGTTTTCAGTTTCCTCATATGTCAGAGACAGAAGGTATGATCTGATAATATTCATGCATTCAAACCTATTGCGACCATAAATATTGCAACTTTTATTTAACCTATTATAAATGCGACATCCCAATATTTTAAAATGTCTTTCTGCCAGTTTTGTTCTGTGGCATGCCACGGGGCAGACCTTGGTAGACTTGTGTGCTTTGTCATATTGTAGCTTGAATGTTTACCAAACTCTGATGATGGAGCAGGAAGGTGGCCATGGGATCTTTATAATACAAAATCGCAAGTTCATCGTGTTTAGGCTCGTTTGTTTTGTCTTTGGTATTGGATGATTTCCAAGATCTGATGATGGAACTGAAACGAACGTGTTTAGGCTATTTAGTTGAAAACAAAAAATACTAGAAATTGCCAGAAAGGTAGGTACAGGTCTACATTTCAGAATTGAGGCACGTAAGGAAAGCCTCCCCATCATGTACCACCTACACTATCCTATGTACCACCTATTACTATTTTTTATTAGTATACCACTAAAAAGCAAAAAATAAAAAATATTTTTAAATAAAAAAAAAACAACTTCAAAAAACACAAAGGAACTAAAAAACAAAAAATAATTGGTTTTGGAGCAAACATTTTTGAATTGTTGGTGGTCTTTAAAGGAATTAAACGTAAAAAAATGTAAACATAGAGCTGATTGTGTGAGTTATACTTGCAGTTTTTTGGCTTCTGGCAACACTGGCGGTATAACGTAAAACTGTATTTCTCCCAAGAATTTATTAGTTTTAAATCTATTTAATTCATAATAATGTGCCTAATTTGGTAATTTCTTGCGTAATAAGCTGTGATAATTATAATAGTCGTATAATAACAGTGATAAGTGTTGTTCATCAAGTTGTAAAAGTTTTGCAAATTCAAGTAAGTCAACTGTCAAACTAACGTACAATTTTATAAAGAATTTGCATTATTTCTACAATAATAGCAAAATTTGAGCCAATTTGAGGTGAGTTTACTTCTTATTTGACTTTCGTACACCTTACACAAGCAATATACCAAATTAGCATATCACAATTTACTCAAACAGCTTTGTTGGTGTCTTACACAAACCTCAGTGACCTTTCTTGCTTTGTTTATTTACTTTTAACAAGATGATGACCAGAAGGGCACGCCAAGACGATGACAAATTACAGGTGGCCCTTACTGAACTAAAGAAATATAAGGATTTGTGTCAGTCACTACAAAGTGAACATGAGGACAATGAGAAGGAAATGCTACAGATTTTAGGGAAAACTCTCAGCTTAGGAGTGAGATGGCAGAAATGCACACTAATTTAGTCACTTCTCTAGACGAAAGGGATAGACTACAAAACATTGTTATGCAATTTGACAGGTGCAGTGATGAATTTGAGAAAGCTCTCAAACGCATCTCTGAATTGGAGGGTCTCCTAAGTGAGGCCAATAATCAAATAAACATATTACAAGTGCAAACCAGACTATGAAATCAGTTACAACACAATCGCTATTTGATGAGCTGGTTGGTAGCGCTCCATGCATGGTTTCTGCCATCTCCGATGATAGCAGTAGAAACATAGTGACTATTGATTTAACAGAGTCTAATTCATCTATTCAGTCATTTAGAAAGATGAAAGCCTGTAATAAATTGAAGAAGTATGTTAAAATTAATAAATTTATCAGGAAAAAGGAAAAATTGTTAAGAATGTACAAGAAATCAAATATTAATGTAGATTATTGCAAAAAATATGTTAATTTAAAGGAACAGATGTCAGTATGTTTAGCTAAATTAGATTCTAATCTATTAAAGTATGATGCTGATATTCATTGTTTGCAAACGGAGATTGACAGTTTACAAGAATCATTGTTGAACATGACAAAGAAATATAATTTATCGCAAAAACAAATAAATGAGCATATCTTGGCAATGGATGACTAAGTGGACTTGTGTAAGTATGATGAGCAGAGGCTCCAATCTCTTACCAATAATAATCATGGCAATGAACATAGCCAGATGCCACGGAGTCATTCACAGCCAACTACATTGAATTATTGCCCTGATTTGTTATCACCGTCTGATGCAGCGGGTAACAGCACCATTGATTCTAATTTTGGCACTTCCTTCTCACCCCACATTACAAACACTGACAAACTATTAATGTTTAGTGATGAGATAGGGAAAAACATGAGCCAATTGTTGCGGCAAAGGACAGGTTTGGCTTTTACTAACATATGTATGCCTGGAGCAAGTTATACTCAAATAGTGCAATCTATTTTGTCTAAATTATACTGTCCTGAAACAACAATTATTATATTTATTGGGAGAAGAGGAAATGCAAATATAAATGTAATACAGAGATATTTTGACCAATTACTCAATTTAAAATTTAGAAAAATTCTGTTACTTGCTTTTCCTTACAGTAACCTGTTGCCACAAGCTGAAAATGATTATAGATTTAAGATTAATTCAAAATTGCATACTTTGACATTTTATAATAATCTCATTGACATTATAGACTCTAATGCTTTAATTAGAAATTTTTATTTGACATATGATAATTATTATATATCACAATTTTATAAAAGACAAATAGCATCATCGCTAGCTTATTATATTAATAACTCAGCCAAGGTTTTGGCTAACCACACTGCTTTTATTGAGCAGTCAAATTTGACATGCAATATAAGCTTGGAATCCGTTCCAAATTCTTTAAATTGACTTCTGAGACAATAGAGTCAATCTCCGGCAATATATTTAATAAGACACCAAATTCTGTATCTAGTTTAAGTGACAAAAATATAGTTCCATCAACCACACATACAAAAATTAATTTTAAAAATTGTATCAACCTGGTGCATCAAAATATACAAGGGTTGATGGGCAAGGAGTTAGAATTGGAATTGTTTATGAACTGTTACAATATTGATATTTTATGCATTACAGAACATTGGCTAAGAAGCCACCAGTTCATATTCAATTTTAATAACCACCAGGTTGTAAGCTCGTTCAGTAGAGAAAATTTTATCCATGGTGGCTCATTAATCATAGCAAGTAAATTTCTAAAATTTAAAGAAAGGACTGACATTGTGAGCCTCTCTGTTGAGCGAGTAGTAGAGATTACATGTGTTGAGTTTGAGCAGTTCATTGTTATGAGTGTATACAAACCTCCATGTGCACCATTTGAAAGTTTTTTAGTTATTATGGAGGATGCTCTAAGCAAAGTTTGTAATTGCCGTAAAACGGTTGCTATTTGTGGAGACTTTAAGGACGCGTTTACGCTTGTATCAAAAAACCACATATTTTCGGTACATTTTACGACAATTTTAGATAATAACTAATAAAACTAATGATTACGATAAATTGATTACTGTTTTATCTATAAATCAATTTGAAAATAAATAAAAAATATTTAATTAATATTAATGTAAAATCGATTCGAAACGGCCTCTTAAAACAAAAATAGGCATTTACTGCTATTTTTGGGTACAATTTTCTCTCTATTTTAACATTTATTTAGATTTTCAAAGATAGAATAGGGTAGTAAATATAGTCAACTCAAAAACAATTTGATTTTTTTTTTCAAAATATTGTAAATTGATTAAAAAAAAGCAAAAAATCATCTTACATTTTTCTTCTATTTTGCTCGCATACGTGTGTCTTAATGTGTGGCAATAAGGTTCGTTTTATTTAGCCACTTTCTTGATTTATATATCCAAATTCTGCAATGAGATCTCAGTCTGCGCTTGAGCGCCGTCGGGAGTGGACTCTATGTCGCTTGTCGCTGCAGCCCGAACACGAAAAAAGCAATATACGAATACAAAATATTCGCTAAAATCAATTTGATACTTCTCGTATTCTGTGCGAATTACGTACAAGTAAATTTCTTTTGTATAAATGGACATTATTACTTTATTTTCTCCGTTATGTTGAGTCAGGATATATTTCGGTATTTAGATATTATTTTGTTTCTTGCGTTGAAATCTGGTAAGATTATCTGGACTGATGGTATACCATCCCGTTCAAGTGTTGCGACTGGAACTCATAAAAGAGTAGACCTAGTTATGCCAGGTTGGGGCTCATTTTATTTGTTTTGGTGAGACCCTACTACTGGTACTAGTGAAGTAACCTTCCAAGGTTATTCGATGAGTCTTGCTGGTACTCATATGTGAGTAAAGCTACGCATGCCGAGTTTGGGCTCATTTTGTTTGTACATAAGAGACCCTACCACTGGAACTTATGAAGTAACCTTCCAGGGTTATTCGATGACTCTTACTGGTACTCATATGTGAGTAGAGCTAGGCATGGCGAGTTTGGGCTCATTTTGTTTGTACATAAGAGACCCTACCACTGGAACTTATGAAGTAACCTTCCAGGGTTATTCGATGACTCTTACTGGTACTCATATGTGAGTAGAGCTAGGCATGCCGAGTTTGGGCTCATTTTGTTTGTACATAAGAGACCCTACCACTGGAACTTATGAAGTCACCTTCCAGGGTTATTCAATGACTCTTGCTGGTACTCATGTGTGAGTAGAGCTAGGCATGCCGAGTTTGGGCTCATTTTGTTTGTACATAAGAGACCCTACCACAGCAATTTATAAAGTAACCTTCCACGGTTATTCAATGATTCTTACTGGTACTCATATGTCAGTACAGCTAGGCATGCCGAGTTTGGGTTCATTTTGTTTGTACATAAGTGACCCTACCACTGGAACTTATAAAGTAACCTTCCAGGGTTATTCGATGACTCTTGCTGGTACTCATATGTGAGTAGAGCTAGGCATGCCGAGTTTGGGCTCATTTTGTTTGTACATAAGAGACCCTGCCACTGGAACTTATGAAGTAACCTTCCAGGGTTATTCAATGACTCTTACTGGTACTCATATGTCAGTAGAGCTAGGCATGCCGAGTTTGGTTTCATTTTGTTTGTACATAAGTAACCCTACCACTGGAACTTAGGAAGTAACCTTCCAGGGTTATTCGATGACTCTTGCTGGTACTCATATGTGAGTAGAGCTAGGCATGCCGAGTTTGGGCTGATTTTGTTTGTACATAAGAGACCCTACCACTGGAACTTATGAAGTAACCTTTCAGGTTTTTCAGGTTTATTCGAAGACTCTTAGTGGTTCTCATATGTGGGTAGAGCTCGGTATGTTCCAGTGGTAGGGTCTCTGATGTTCATACAAAATGAGTCCAAACTCGGTATGCTTAGCTCTACTCACATATGAGTACCAGCAAGAGTGATCGAATAACCCTGGAGGGTTACTTCATAAGTTCCAGTGGTAGGGTCTCTTATGTACAAATAAAATGAGCCCAAACTGGGCATGCCTAGCTTTACTTCCATATGTGTACCAGCAAGAGTCATCGAATAACTCTGGAAGGTTACTTCATAAGTTCCATTGGTAGGGTCACTTATGTACAAACAAAATGAGCCCAAACTCAGCATGCCTAGCTCTACTCACGTATGAGAACCAG
The DNA here is from genome assembly GCA_944739405.2 of Euclidia mi. Lineage (NCBI taxonomy): Eukaryota > Metazoa > Arthropoda > Insecta > Lepidoptera > Erebidae > Euclidia > Euclidia mi. Next base: position 66,161,680 of record OX123198.2, on the reverse strand, counting down.
CAAGAGTCATTGAATAACCCTGAAAGGTTACTTCATAAGTTGCAGTGGTTGGGTCTCTTATGTACAAACAAAATGAGCCCAAACTCGGCATGCCTAGCTCTACTCACATATAAGAACCAGCAATAGTCATCGAATAACCCTGGAAGGTTACTTCATAAGTTGCAGTGGTTGGGTCTCTTATGTACAAACAAAATGAGCCCAAACTCGGCATGCCTAGCTCTACTCACATATAAGAACCAGCAATAGTCATCGAATAACCCTGGAAGGTTACTTCATAAGTTGAAGTGGTTGCGTCTCGTATGTACAAACAAAATGAGGCCAAACTCGGCATGCCTAGCTCTACTCACATATGAGTACCAGCAAGAGTCATCTAATATAAACTCTGGAAGGTTACTTCATAAGTTTCAGTGGTAGGGTCTCTCATGTACAAACAAAATGAGCCCAAGCTCGGCATGCCTAGCTCTACTCACATATGAGTACCAGCAAGAGTCATCGAATAACCCTGGAAGGTTACTTCATAAGTTCCAGTGGTAGGGTTACTTATGTACAAACAAAATGAACCCAAACTCGGCATGCCTAGCTCGACTGACATATGAGTACCAGTAAGAGTCATCGAATAACCCTGGAAGGTTACTTCATAATTTGCAGTGGTTGCGTCTCGTATGTACAAACAAAATGAGCCCAAACTCGGCATGCCTAGCTCTACTCACATATGAGTACCAGCAAGAGTCATCTAATAACCCTGGAAGGTTACTTCATAAGTTTCAGTTGTAGGGTCTCTCATGTACAAACAAAATGAGCCCAAACTCGGCATGCCTAGCTCTACTCACATATGAGTACCAGCAAGAGTCATCGAATAACCCTGGAAGGTTACTTCATAAGTTCCAGTGGTAGGGTTACTTATGTACAAACAAAATGAACCCAAACTCGGCATGCCTATTTCTACTGACATATGAGTACCAGTAAGAGTCATCGAATAACCCTGGAAGGTTACTTCATAAGTTGCAGTGGTTGGGTCTCGTATGTACAAACAAAATGAGCCCAAACTCGGCATGCCTAGCTCTACTCACATATGAGTACCAGCAAGAGTCATCTAATAACCCTGGAAGGTTACTTCATAAGTTTCAGTGGTAGGGTCTCTCATGTACAAACAAAATGAGCCCAAACTCGGCATGCCTAGCTCTACTCACATATGAGTACCAGCAAGTGTCATTGAATAACCCTGGAAGGTTACTTCATAAGTTCCAGTGGTAGGGTCTCTTATGTACAAACAAAATGAGCCCAAACTTGGCATGCCTAGCTCTACTCACACATGAGTACTAGCAAGAGTCATTGAATAACCCTGGAAGGTTACTTCATAAGTTCCAGTGGTAGGGTCTCTTATGTACAAACAAAATGAGCCCAAACTCGGCATGCCTAGCTCTACTCACATATGAGTACCAGTAAGAGTCATCGAATAACCCTGGAAGGTTACTTCATAAGTTCCAGTGGTAGGGTCTCTTATGTACAAACAAAATGAGCCCAAACTCGGCATGCCTAGCTCTACTCACACATGAGTACCAGCAAGAGTCATTGAATAACCCTGGTAGGTTACTTCATAAGTTCCTGTGGTAGGGTCTCTTATGTACAAACAAAATGAGCCCAAACTCGGCATGCCTAGCTCTACTCACATATGAGTACCAGCAAGTGTCATCTAATAACCCTGGAAGGTTACTTCATAAGTTCCAGTGGTAAGGTCTCTTATGTACAAACAGAGTGAGCCCAAACTCGGCATGCCTAGCTCTACTCACATAAGAGTACCAGTAAGACTCATCGAATAATCTTGGAAGGTTACTTCACTAGTACCAGTGGTAGGGTCTCACTAAAACAAATAAAATGAGCCCCAACCTGGCATAACTAGGTCTATTCTTTTATGAGTTCCAGTCGCAACACTTGAATGGGATGGTATACCATCAGTCCACATAATCTTACCAGATTTCATCGCAAGAAACAAAATAATATCTAAATACCGAAATATATCCTGAATCAACATAATGGAAAAAATAAAGTAATAATGTCCATTTAGGTATATAAAATAAGAAACTTATTTGTACGTTATTCGCACAGCCAGGCCTATAACACATAGATACATATCACTAATTCTCATATCTGTGCATATCACAAAAAATTCTAAGTCTCAAAGTTATTTAGTTGAACTACATTTCCGCAAGTTACCGTACGTAGTACGTACTGTTGCCGCCGTGTCGCTGTAGTGACGCGATTTTGTACCTACTAATTTTGTAAACGCGTCCTTAACATTAACATATTAGAAAAATGCTCTTCAACTATAAATTTTTTTAATTTATTTAAGTCATACAATTTATGTCATAATTTCTATGAACCAACTAGAGTGACTGCCACAAGTGGTACTTGTATTGATAATATATTTACTAGTATAAAACCAATACACAAATCTTTGATTAATATGCTTCAGTCAGATCACAGTGGGCAGTTAATCTATTGTCCAAGAGAATGTCCGAGAGACCAGAGAAAAATTGTTAAATATATACCAATAAATGAGAATCGACTTAAAACTTTTAAAAACAATTTATCTCGAAAAATGCGTTGGTTGCGTCATCATGACCATCCGGATCAGTTATATAATTCTTTATTTAAATTAATTAATGACGAATTTCAGACCGTATTTTCATCCAAAAAATTAAATGTAACTGACCGTCTGATGTTTAGTGATTGGGCAACTGAAGGTATTCATAAAAGCCGGATTAGGTTATATGAACTGTATAATGAAAAGTCTTATAATAATAGTCAGACCTTTATTAATTACGTAAGAAAATATTCCAAAATATTTAGACAAGCTTGTAACACGGCAAAATCTATTTATCTGAGAAACAAAATAAAATTATCAGAAAACACTATAAATACTACCTGGAATGTCATCAACAATGAAACTGGCAGAGCCAAAGCACGCAGCTGCGACTACCTTTTAAAAATCAATAATGTGAGTATTTCAGAGGATCTGGAAGTTGCGACAGAATTTGAGAATTTCTTTGCTAATATACGTATAGTGACAACAAAGTCGCTCAACTCATCTTCCATGTCTGCTGAAATGCTTCTTAGGGACTGCGTGCCAGAATGTGATGCAGCCTTTGAATTCACTGTTGTTACTACTGACGATATTCTTATACAATTTAAAACTTTAAATATGAAAAAGACAATGGATTTGTGGGGACTGTCAGTGAAGACTACTTCATCTATTATTAGCATAATTGCTCCACATCTTGCAGCGGTATTCAATGGTTGCGTTGCTTCTGGAATATTTCCTGACTTAATGAAATATAGTAAAGTTATACCTTTATTTAAATCTGGTGACACAACCGACCCTTCTAATTTTCGACCTATTTCTGTATTGCCGACACTTAGTAAAATTTTTGAAAAATTAATTCTTAGTCAGTTGCTTAGTTATTTTAATAGACATAATCTACTCCACGAGAAACAGTTCGGATTTACGAGGGGTCGTTCGACTACTGACGCAGGAGTTGAGCTACTCAAAAGCATATTTGCAGCTTGGGAGAAGTCGCAAGATGCATTAGGTATTTTTTGCGACTTGTCAAAAGCGTTTGATTGTGTACATCATGACACTCTGGTCAAAAAATTGTATCATTACGGCGTTAGGAACAAAGCTCTCGATCTCCTGGTTTCTTACTTGGGCAAAAGAATCCAGAAGGTCCAGATCAATGATAAGACATCTCCAGGTTCTGCCTTGAAAATGGGAGTCCCGCAGGGGCCAATCCTCGGACCATTTCTTTTTTTGATTTATATTAACGATCTACCTTATTATGTAAAAAAGAATCATGAGATTGTGTTGTTCGCGGATGATACCTCCTTAATTTTTAATATTAGACGACAACAGATAATTAAATTTTGACGAAGTAAACAATGCACTCTCTAAAGTTGTTAATTGGTTTAATGTAAATAATTTATTACTTAATGATAAGAAAACCAAACTATTAAAATTCTCAATGCCCAATGTTAAACAGATGGAAACCAATGTACAACGTAAGGAATCCAGAATTGAGCCCGTCGGGACAACTATGTTTCTAGGTATTATGCTTGATACCAAACTCCAATGGGGCCCGCATATAGAAAGACTTTCGGGCAAACTTAGTTCTGCAGCTTATGCAGTTAGGACAATTAGACGCCTTACAGATATAGATACAGCTAGAATGGTTTATTTCAGTTACTTTCATAGCATCATGTCTTATGGGATTCTTCTCTGGGGGAATGCTGCAGACCTTAACACGATATTCGTTCTGCAGAAAAGAGCAATAAGGGGAATTTACAACCTCGGTCCTCGTATTTCTCTAAGAGGAAAGTTCAGTGAGATAGGCATTCTAACTGTTGTATCGCAATATATATACGATAATCTGTTATATGTCCACAAGAATATTGACAAATTTAGTAAAAAAAGTGATCTTCACACTGTAAATACTAGACATAAGTATAATCTTATAGTTTATAGCTCCCGCTTCCACAAAATAAGTAGCTGTTTTATGGGGCAGTGTTTACGCTTTTATAAAAAGCTCCCTCTTAGTATAAGAAATTTAACAATAAATAAATTAAAGATAATTGTTAAAACTAAATTGTGTTTAAAAGCATATTATAAAATTTCCGATTATATAGACGACAAAAATGCTTGGGATTGAGCTGCTCTGATTCAACATGTTTAAAAATATAAACTTGTACAACTGATAAATTTAAAATTGACGTTTCGTAAGCACTTTATACAAAGTTTACACGAAATAAAGTATCATTTCATTTCATTTCAGTTCGCTGCAGTTGACATGTATATCTGGACTATCCGGATTCTGAATAAAACCTACACCAGAACGCTGAGTCTGTGGGTCCAACGCAAGTCTTACAGACGACGCAACAAACAAGTTTTTGACGTTGTGTTCTTAACCAAAACATTCGCTTTTCAGTGGATTTATAAAGAAGTAGTAAACACTAAAATTATCGCGAGAAAACCGGCATGTTTGAGAGATTTACATAAACTAGAGGTCGCCCAGTGGTCAAAATTCGACCATAATTTAATAAAACTTTAAGGTACATTATTAAGGTTTTATAGTCAAAGTCACACACAATCACAGAACTCGACGCAAAGTGAAAATAAGCAAAATATTTTATGAAACTATTGGAACGGCTATTAAATACTTTATTTGGTTTAACTCTAAAACAAATGTTCTAGAGACTTCTAGTTTATAAAGATATCATTATATTAACCTGGTCCCAATTAATTTAAGGTCAGCGCAGTAAAACCTTCTGTTGCATACTTTCCTATCGCCCTTCCCTATCTACCCCTATCCCTTACATATCCATCCTTTTACAGTGCATGCATTTCCTCTTATCCTTCCTATCTTTTCCTTGGTCAACTTCTTTCCTTTCGGCCCTCTGCTTTCATATTCATCACATAGTTGCCTATTAAACAAACCATCTATTCACATAACATTACTATGCCAAACGATTTCCGTAAACTTTTTCGCATATGGGCGACACTTTCAGACTATATCTAACATACCATACACATTCCTAATTCACTAAACACATCTTTCGTAACATTCTCATCGCTGCTACATGCAAGTGTTTCTCACCCATATTCTGGCCCATCACTCTACGCCATACAATACGAAAGGCTTTATAACTGCTTTATACATCGGCCCTTCAATTTATAGTTACTACCCAATACTACTACAAAACTTCCATGCCTACAAAACTAATTTTCTATCAAACATGTCTCCTTTACAACAATCAAATTCCCAAGAATAATTGGCATTAGACAGCTGTACATAAACCGTTTAAAAGTATGACCAGTTGTATACTTTATAAACAAAGTTTAAAATTAGAAACACTGAAAACTTACCATTTACCAGTACCGGCAATTTCACATTGATACATAAAACATACAACATAAAACAGATAGATAAAAAAAATTATTTCACTCTAATTCATAAATAGCTCGATACATGCGTATTAAATAAGATTTAGTATTAAACATTCACAATCAATAAGAATTTCTGTTCTGAATTTAAACCTCTTTCGACAATGCGATGCAATTCCTTTTTCTAAGAAGTATAACTTCAAAAAAGTTGACACAGTAAAACGATGCGAAATGATAATTGGACCAATTATATTATGATGTTAATGATATTAATTTTACTAAAAATGTCCCGTCCGCCATCTTAGATCTCCAAATAAATGTCATTTTCGTTATCAGAATGCATGAAAACCCCGAAAATGATAACCATACTAATTTTATAAAACATGTCCCGTCCGCCATCTTGGTTTCCCAAATAGATGTCATTTTCGGGACCAGAATCCATGAAAACCCCGAAAATTATACCTATATTAATTTTATTAAAAATGTTCGGTCCACCATCTTGCATTTCTAAATAGATGCCATTTTCGTGATCAGAATCCATGAAAACCCCGGGAATGATACCCATATTAATTTTATTAAAAATGTCCCGTCCGCCATCTTGGATTCCCAAATAGATATCATTATCCCGATAATGACACCCATATCATTTTTTTCTAAATGTCTCGTCCGCCATCTTGTGAATGTAGAAACTAAAAACTTCTCCCGTGAGAATTTTGTGTCGCACATGCGCGCGCATCGTAAAATTTCACACTCATAATTTTTTCATAACGCGCCTAAAGAAGTATAACTTCAAAAATACAAAATCTCTTAGGCAGATTATGACAAACCTTAACAAAAAAGTATTTACATACATATATTATTAACCTCTTTTCAGTTTGAAAAGTCTGTGGATCCATAACCGTAAATTAAAAACCTTAAAAAAGTAATATTGTATACGTATACGACGTTATGCATGTGTGCGTGCGAAATCTAAGGTGGTAGTGATGTCGTCTATTTTCATTAAAATCATATATTTCTAATGCATATTTTATAAAAATCTATGTATTCTGCACACCTTCTACATAGAAACAATAAGTGTGCCAAATTTCATAATCCTCCGTTCGCGCATTTCTCGTAAAAAGGGATCTAAAAATTTCGCTTCACGTATCAATATATAGATTACTCGAAAGACATGTGAAATATGCTAACCCACACTGACGTGCATGTCGGATTTCTTGTAACAAACTGTATAATCGCTTACCCCGTTGGTAGATCAAAGGTACTGTGTAACCTTGCGGCATGAGTTTATCCTGGATCATCATCATCATCACCAGCCTTAAACAGTCCACTGCTGGACTAGACCTCTCCTTTGAAAGGAGGAATTGGCCTACTATACCAAGCTGGCCATACGGGTTGGTAAAGGGTTTGTATCAAGCTTTCCTTCTATTACAGTGCTGTTCTCTGCATAACATGCTCCCTCTGTCGACTCTTACGACACCCATGGGATGATATGGGGTGGCGACATTCCGTATTCTTAATCCGTCACCACACGGACAATATCCTGGATGGATGATATTAACTCATCAACTTTCAATGGATTTTGTGACGGAATGATAACACAGGTGATAATAGTATATTAAGTTGAAATTCTGTCTGTGCCTTTTCGTGCCTTTTCATTTCGAGAAGAAATTCGTGCCTAGCAGTGGGAAAATCTATTTACAGGGCTGATGATGTTGATGTTACATCTCATAGCGCCCATAAGAAAGTTCAAAAGATTAATCACAACACGTCTAACCTACATACATCGCTTTTCTAGTGTCGTTTTAAATACACTTATAATCTTATTAGAATGGTACTCAACTGCGCCTGTGACTTATATTAAAAACTCTCGCAATTCAAAAGACAAAAAGCCACTATAACAAATAATGAAAGAACTGGTGCAGATAAGGATGACTGTGGAGACAACCACGAACACGGTTTTATACGAAAATTTCTAAACAATTGCCGGGTTTCATCTGGCGACAAAATTACTCTGTGGTTCGTTTAAAAAAGGCTACGCGATGCCAGGAGATTGCTTACATTTCATAATAAATGTGATACACATATATATTTGAGTATGATAATAGAGGTAATTTTGAGATTATTTTTTCGCGGCACGATAATGAATAATAACTTTTCGTTATCTCTCTAGTTTCTATGGAAACGCGTTTGTGCTCGCGACCCAATTTTCTCTGAACCTGAGGGAATACTTTTTAGAATGGCTTATTACAGTTTCAAACTATCGATCTGCTTTATTTTGAGTTGAATATTTAGTCTGTATTTTGTGCTATATAATACTTTGAAAGATAGAATTAAACGTTAATTGAGAATAGATTTTTTAAGATAATATAGGTAGTTTCAGTTTCTAAATGAGTTTTTATATTGCTTTTAGTAAGCACCTACATCAAAGGAAATTGCACCTAAATACGTTATGATGCTTTTTAACACCATTTCACATATATGATAATGATCTCATCATTGTAATTTTTGTTTTGTCGTTTTGCCCACGCACTGCCTCTTGAGATACGTAGCCCTTCAGATACAGGCCCACCTTATAGGTACAAATATATACAAAAGAAACAAACATATCGGTATTGCTTGTAGAAAATTCTAGTCATTGTCGTATAAACTACTTACAAATAATCTTGCAAGAAATATTTTTATAACATCTTGGAAAATTATGCCCACATCATATTTTTTATGTTCTCATTCGTTCACAATTTAGAGAAGCACCGCAGTATACATAATGTAGTGTAAACTCGTCGCCTTATAGATGACAAAGTTATCTAAACCACGTACAAGTGCTCCCCGAAGCACATTGTGTCTTGGCCACTACATTATTCAGGCTCGTTAACTCATGAAAGCAGAATTCGTTTTTTACTTCATGTTCATGAGAAACTTTATGAATAAAATTGTGATTTGTATTTTGAAAAAAACATTGTATTCCATATCTTTTAAAAGTCCATTAATATAGCAAGATAATTTACGTTATGTTTCTTACAGATGTTTTGGAACCGTTTTATAATAGACTAGAGGACGCCAGCAGCTACGCCTGCATTTTTTTTAATTTACCCGTTTTGGCCGATCCCGTGGGAATTTCGGGCAATCCCTTCCTAGTGCACCCCTACGGTCTCCAAGGAACATACATGCCAAATTTCAGCTTCCTGCGCCCAATAGTCTCGGCTGTAGCGTGTCTGTCAGTCAGTCAGTAACGCAAGGATTTTATATATTAAGAAGATTACATCTAGTATTTCTTTTTACCCGACTGCGGCGAAGCCAAAAGGAAGGGTAATGTTTTTGGCAGTCTATGTATGTATGTATGTTTGTATGTTCCACCATTTTTGTATAGGTACCTACCTAATGTGGGTGCCAGGAATACTTAACTGCAGGTAAACAAACGTGGCAGGTGGTAACTAATTGTATAATATTATCCGATAGGTGCGACCACGGCACTATCTGAATGAACTATTTTCTTGTTTTGTCCTTTCCAGACCCCCTTTTTAACGTAGTCGGGTTATAGTTTTCAAACTTATTTTTTTGTCTTTAGATATGGAATATGAATTTTGATACAGCCGCCTACTATAGTTATTTGGTTCACGATGTTATGAATTGCCCAACTTCATATTTATTTCATATCTATTAACTAGTGTTATATTAGCATAAACGAAACCTCTAGAAAGTAAATTTCAGGCTGAAAGTACATAAGATTTTTCGTGATTTCATTAATTTTATTTTTTATCTCTGTTCTCTCCCAGTAGTGTAAACTGTTTAACAAGTTAGCCGCAAACATCGTTTACGACCAAGCAGAGCTGCCATTGTTATTATAAACGCCTGAAATAACATTATAAGTAAATTCTCTAATGAACCAGTAAACCCATACTAAACTACGAAGTAATAAAAGTAGGCTGGCCTTTACTAAATGTACAATGTGCAAATCTCAGTGTGCAAAGAATCAAATAATTCAATAAAATTGATTAGTAGGAATAGAATTAAGAAATATGTCAAAATAAACAAATTCATAAAACAGACCCAAAAATTAGTTCACAGACAAAGGTTTTTCATAAAAAATGTTAATCTAAATAGGGAAACATTAATTGCTCTTGAAAAATTAAAAAAATACTCACAGAAATATCACCAAAATAATTTGAAACATAAATTAGAAATAAATAATTTGCAGGTAGAATTAAAAAAATCTTAGTGACAAATTAGTATCAATGACAAATAAATATAAAAGCTCTGAACTACAAATGAAAGAGTACATATTGGCAATGAATGAGTTGGTGGCATCAAATAGTAACGAACGCTCAATACCATTGAACAATGACATCCCGTTCAACCTCCAACACTCGCCAGCTTGCTCATTGCCAACATGTAACCGGGTTTTGCTAAATAGTTCTATAAACAATACAAAATCAAATATTAAACACACTAAATAAATTAAAAAAATAACAAACTAGACAGTAAAACTATATTACAAAATAAAAATTAAGTGATAATATTTAGTGACGAGATTGGAAAAGGTATGGGTCAGTTGTTGGCAAACACATACATATAGTGATGGGTTTAACCCAGGCAAACAGTAGTTCATCACTAGATGAACTACTGTTTGCCTGGGTTAAGTTCCATTGCTATTTAAGATATAATTATAAACTTCAATTTTGACCAGGATACATCTTTATTGATTCTACTTGGTAAAAGAGGATATTTAAATAAAAGACTTTTATTCTATTATTACACTAAATTATGTGAATTAAATTTAAATCAAATTATTATGCTCACTTAACCTTTCAGTAAAGGGTTGCCACAGAAAGAAAATAATATTAGACAGTCTTAATATAAATTTGTGTAGTTGGTCACACAATAACGGTCAATTTCATGTTTTTGACTCTAACAATTATGTTAGTAAAGCTTTACATTTGACGCATAGGGTTCATAGGGTTCCCACCAAGAACTTAGGGTCCCAAGCCAACCTTACCTGCAAGTGGTGCACTTGCCGATCAACGGACGAGGCTCTGGCAAACAAAATGTCCCAATAAGCCGCAATAGGCTCGCCACCTATTACGTGGGATCGAAACACTGGCGAAGGGTGGGCGTTTAATATGCCTCTGCCTACCCCTTCGGGGAAACGGGCGTAAGTCTATGTATGTAAGTATGTACATTTGACGCAAAATACTTGTTATCTGAATTCTTATTATAAAAGACAACTAGCTGAGTCGCTAGCATTTTGTATTGACATTTCAGCCAAGAATTTGGCTAATAAACGTGTTGCCCCTATACAGCAACAAAATTACATTTATGATTCAGCCAATATTTTGGCTACACAGTCTGACATTTCTATTAATTTAAATTAAATAGTTCCACAATAGAGATTATCTCTTACAATGGCACTTTCATTAATAATGGGCTGGTATGTACGAATAAGCCCAATTCAACTAATAATACATTTAGAAATTCGCAAGTATTAAAACTGGTACATCAAAATATACATACATACATACACACGCTCACGCCAAGGTATGTCAAATAAAGGTTTAGAAGTGGAGTTGTTCATGAACGGTGAATGCGTTGATATTTTGTGTATAACATAACGTTGGCTTAAAGATCACCAGTTCATGTGCAATTTTAATAACCATCTAGTTGGTAGTTCCTTCAGCAGACAAAATGTAATACATGGTGGATCGTTGATTTTAGTTAACAAGCTGCTTAAATTTAAGAATCGTTGTGACATTGTTACTTTCTCTGTTGAACGGACAGTTGAAATAGCCTGTGTGGAGTAGGACCAACTTGTTGTGTTGAGAGTGTATAGGCCACCATTGTCCTTTTATGATAACTTTGAAAGTGTCATTGATGATGTGTTACGGAAGCTATGCCAACAAAATAAATCTATAATAGTAGGTGGCGATTTTAATATTAATTTACTAGAAGATTCCCTGAATTGCCACAAAATTAAGAATTTGTTCAAGTCATATATTCTTGCATGCTTATTTTTGGAACCCACCAGGATAACTTCCACGACATCTACTTGTATAGACAATTTATTTATAGATATTGTACCAGTTAGAAAGCAAATAATTAACAAATTAACATAAGATCATTGTGGACAATCTATAACATTTGCTATGCAGTCTAAAAAAGTAGATTGAAAGGAATTGAGTGTGGTGCCAAAAACTTTGCGTCGTCTGAAGGGATTTAAGGATAAACTCACAAGTACACTACCATACTTATGCTATAATAACGATCCCAATAAGTTGTACAATTCTTTCTTTGACATGTACTGTACTATATTCAGTTCTATCTTTGTCCCTAAGAGGATCTCAGTTGCTGCTACTACATCCTTCAGTGAATGGGCAACGACTGGAATTTATAAAAGTAGAAATAAGCTTTACGAATTATATGAACAGAAAGTAATTAATAAAAATTATGAAAAATTTTGTCAATATGTAAGAAATTATTCGAAGTTATTTAAAAAGATTTGTCGTGAAGTTAACACACACTTTATTTAAAATCAAAAATTGAAAACAGTGACAATAAAATAAAAGCACCGTGGGATATTATAAACAATGAGACTGGAAGGGTCAAGATTAAAAGTAGCGATTACACGCTGCAATTAAATAAAAAGATATTCAAATCAGATTTTGAGGTTGCCACAGCATTTGAAAATTTCTTCACAGACATTCCAGTTGCAACCACTAAATCCCTGAACTCGTCCCCTAATGACGCCGAATCTCTATTAAAAAAAATGTCAATAGGTGTAAAATTGAATTTAGATTTAGTTATGTCACTGACAGAGATATTGTAAAAACTTTTAATACCCTTAATTTGAAGAAGACTAGTGATCTTTGGGGCAATTCTGGTGTGATTACGAAATCCGTAATCAACACAGTAGCACCTGAACTGGCAATGATTTTCAATAGATGCATTGACTGCGGTGTGTTGCCTGATCAAATGAAAAGTAGTAAAGTAATTCCGTTATTTAAATCAGGTAGCACATCTGACCCCACAAATTATAGGCCAATATCTGTGCTACCCACGTTTAGTAAAATTTTTGAAAAATTTTTCTAGGCCAGCTTCAAACTCATTTTAATAACAATAAGCTGTCACATGAAAAACAATTTGGTTTTACTAGGGGTCGGTTAACTACCGATGCTGGAGTTGAGCTTTAAGATAGTATTTTTTATGCCTGGGAGGAGTCGCATGATGCTCTAGGAGTCTTTTGTGACTTATCTAAGGCTTTTGATTGCGTTTTTCATGAAACATTGAACTGGAAATTACATTACTATGGAGTTAAGAACACTGTTTTGAATCTCCTAACATCATATTTGAGTAATACGATACAGAGAGTTGAGGTAAATGGAAAAGTTTCTATGGGTTCAGTGGTCACAATGGGAATGCCGCAAGGTTCAATTCTCAGTCCAATCTTTTTCCTTGTATATATTAATGATTTGCCATATATTATGCAAAATAATGAAGAGATAGTGTTATTTGCTGATGATACATCACTTATTTTTAAACTTAGACAAGAACAATCAAATAATGACGATGTAAATAACGCTCTCTCTGAAGTAGTTCAATGGTTTACTGCTAACAATTTACTGTTAAATGAAAGAAAAACAAAATGTATACGATTTTCAAGACCGAATGTAAAACAAGTTAAACCTAACATATGTTTGAATGGAGAAGAGTTGGATCTTATAGATAACACCGTATTCTTAGGCATAACCTTAGATTCTAAGCTACAGTGGGACCTTAGATTCTAAGCTACAGTGGGGCCCACATATATGTAGGTCAGTTGTCGAATAGACTTAGCTCTGCAGCGTACGCGGTTTATAAAATTCGTCAGTTAACTTATATAGATACGGCCAGATTAGTATATTTTAGTTATTTCCACAGCATAATGTCATATGGCATTTTATTAAGGGGCAACGCAGCTGACATTCAAACTGTGTTTGTACTGCAGAAGCGGGCTATTCGTGCAATCTACAGTCTTGGTTCAAGGCATTCACTGAGGGGAAAAAATTAAAGAAATTAAGATAATGACTGTCGCATCTCAATACATTTATGAGAACTTGTTATATGTCAGGAAAAATATAAATATGTTTTCCAAATTCAGCGACATTCATTTATTAAATACACGAAACAAAAATAAACTTGTTCCACCCTCAACTAGACTACAAAAAATAAGTAACGCATACAAGTGTCAAAGCATACGTTTTTACAATAAAATTCCAGGCAATATTCAGGAACTAAGTATTAATAAAGAACAATGGCCATTTTTGACCTAAGCATATATAGAGATAAAACTTATTTCAAAATTAAGGTTATTTTTAGTGTAATGATTTCACTAACAATTATTGTCTAGAATTACCGTAGGCTTACTGGGAATTGGTTGTAGGCACAGTGGAAGCTAATTTATATTCATCCAGTTGTCCTAAAGCAATCAAATGTCTGACACATATTGCTGAGATTCTCAGCGATGACAAATTATGATGTAGTTATATGAAAATTTTACCTTATATATACTGGTGATGTTCTTGAAGTGGACCTATAGATTAACTTATAATTTTGGCCAAAATAACAAGAGAATCAATAGATACCAGTTTACAATTCGGCGAAGTCCTTCTCCAGGCACCAATCAGGAATTCACACACGTGTTTTACAAAGTTCAATATTTCACAAATGTTCATTAAGATACAACAAACTTTGCCGGAAGTCAAAAGCGGCAATTACGTATTAAGTTAATTACAAGTTGATTCAATTCGCGTTAATTCAAAGGGCGATCAATTTAATTTTGGTACAAAGCACGCGAGCTTGCAAACGGCGTGTTAATTTTTTCAAGCGGAAGCAAGTTGACAGTTCAGTGTGACCATTGTCAGAAATTTTCAATAGACTAAACAAAATGTTACTCAATCGATCTAATCGATTTGACTTATAATAAAAACTAATTCTATTTCAAACAATTATATTTTATAGAAGTCTAGGTAAAAAGAAAACTTTTGGGTTGTAAAGATGTTCTACAACTCGTGAACGCATCCTTATCAAAATATTTTTTATTCGCTGCACTGTTATATTATCTGTGCCCGATAATACTTCCTTGTTTAGCTTCGTTCCATTTTACTTATACCACATCCTCAACAACTGGTTTTGTCAAAACCTCGAGAAAACTTAATTTTATATATAAATTGAATCAAGTTGTTAAAAGCTGATCATAAATGAATGTATTTTTTTTTGTTAAAAGATATAAAAAGATAGATATAAATTTATTTCTGCCGTTGAAAACATTGGATAAGGATGCAACGGAACGTTTTTGACGTAAAGAGGTTGCTGGTGACATTGGACATGGGTGAATCTGTCAAATTAATACGAACTAATTTCAGTGTATTATGTAATTCCTAGACCTATATGGTTTGCCGAAAATTTATAAAAATAACGTGCCTCTACGCCCGATCGTAAGTCAGATCGATTCACCCACTTACGACTTAGCGAAACACATCGCAGCGGTACTGCAACCATTAGTAGGTAAGACATCGTCGTTTGTAAAAGATTCTCGCCATTTTGTAGACGTCATCAAGAGCATGAAAGTAGAACCCGACGAAGTGATGGTGAGCTTTGATGTTAAGTCACTATTCACAAGCGTTCCAATTCAAGACTGCCTTGATGTGGTCGAGAGTAAACTAAGGTTAAACGGTCTGTCTGATAAATACATTGTTCTACTGAAACACTGCCTAGACGGGAACTATTTTCTATATCGTGGGCAATATTACCTCCAGATTGACGGAGTGGCCATGGGTAGCCCTGTCGCACCGGTAATGACCTACATCTGGATGGAACATTTTGAAGAAAGGATCCAACTACAAGCGTTCCACGTAAAGATATGGAAAAGATATGTCGATGACGTGTTCTGTGTTATAAAGGGTAACAAACAGGTTGTAGAACAATTAGCAGATCACTTGAACTCCATACACCCTAATATAAGGTTCTTTTATGAAATGGAGATAGACAGATCGTTAGCCTTCCTCGATGTGAAGATCAGGGTGAGAGAAAATGGAAACCTGTCACACACTGTTTACAGGAAGCCCACACACACGGACAGGTACTTACACGCAAATTCACATCATCACCCGCGACATTTGCAATCCGTTATTGCTTCATTGATAAATAGAGCATATGACATTTGCGACCCAGAACACTTAGATAGTGAGCTCACACATGTTCGGGAGGTACTCAAGCAAAACGGTTACAAACACAATATGCGAGGTTCAAGGAAAAGGTCGAGACTGACTGAAGTGAACAGAGCGCCAGCGTTCATGCCCTACATAAAAGGAGTAACGGATAAAGTTGGAACAGTACTACAAAAATACTCCATTAAGACTGTATATAGTCCGTACTCCAAAGTAGCAAATTGCCTGCGTACTCCAAAGGATGTCATCCCTTTTCAAACACCAGGCGTGTACAAGGTGGATTGCAGCTGTGGTAGTTCCTACATCGGGCAAACAAAAAGGACCATCGCCGAACGAGTTAAGGAACACATCACGGCCGTCAAAAACCGACAAACCACCAAGTCGGCCATAGCTGAGCATTTGTTGGAGTCAGGATCCAATCACTGGATTGAGCTACATCGGCCCCAGGTTCTCTCCACAGACCGTCACTATTTTTCAAGAATAGCACGGGAAGCGGTTGAAATCAAAAAGCACGCAAATTTCAACCGGGAGGATGGTTACCGTTTATTTACATCTTGGAATCCTGTCATAAGCAAATGTAGACACCGACGACGTGATATTACGCGCCAGTGTGAAGATACCATTAGTGTTGTGTGTCGAAGTACCGACAGTTCCGAACATAATAATGTTAATAATTGTGAAGACCAAGTGAGAGTAGGTTCCAAAACCCGCACTTCTCGGAGGCAGCGCTGACGAACATCAGTCATCCCGTGACCACGGCTGGTGTAACCCATGCCGAAACGTCGGGACAAATAGAAAGGTATTTCATCCTTCTTTTCGTTTATTAACACGATTCAGACCCGTTACATAATTTTTAATATGTGTACAAATCGTTTTGGCGTCGGGACGTGACGACCCCACCGCCCACTGGGGGAGTTACTCTGACGAGTAGATACTCGTCATAGTATCTCCCCCAGTGCAAGCAGTCAACCGAAAGATGGCGGTCAAACCATCCAAACCTGGCGGAAGTAAATCCCAAGTTGCTAGATGGGCAGCAGCGTCCAGCACTAAAGACTTTCGCCACTGCGATCGCCAATACGCCTGCCAAGCGTGGCGATTATGGCAAATCCCCCATAGATGAACAAACACACCAATAAAAACCGGCCTCTAGTCCCCGGCGGCCCCGCTAGTCCTGGTTATGGTAGCGGCCATGGTAACGGCGGTACAAGGGGTGCGAAGAATCTCCGGAAGAGATCATGCTACCACCACCAACGACAATTGGCCCCGGCAACACTGAACACGCGCACACTTCGGACCGACGAGAAGATTGTCGAGCTGGAAGAAGAATTGAGCAAGTTGCGGTGGGATATCATAGGCCTATCTGAAGTCCGAAGACAGGGGGAGGACTCAATAGTTCTCAATTCCGGCAACTTGCTCTTCTACCGGGAGGGCGACCAACAGTCCCAAGGTGGTGTCGGGTTCATCGTCCACAAATCTCTCGTGACCAACGTGGTAAATATCGGGAGTGTATCGAGCAGGGTAGCGTACCTTATACTCAGAATATCCAAGCGGTATTCGCTGAACGTCATACAGGTATACGCTCCGACCTCGACGCACCCCGATGAGGAGGTGGAAGCCATGTAAGAGGACATATCTCGGGCTATACATGGCTTCAAAACCCATTGCACCGTGGTCATGGGAGATTTTAACGCGAAACTGGGCAAACGTGACGGTGATGAGCTGAGAGTGGGGCAACGGAATTACGAGCGAGCTTCTGAAGGCTGGCGGTGCACCCGCTAGAGAAGCCCTTTGGAAGCTATTTAATTCCGTCATTCTCGAGGGTAAAACGCCACAGGCGTGGCACAGAGGTGTGGTGGTGCTTTTCTTTAAGAAAGGGGATAAAACCCTCTTAAAGAACTACAGACCCATCACACTTCTGAGCCACGTCTACAAGCTGTTTTCGAGGGTCATCACGAATCGTCTCGAGAGCAAGCTAGACGACTTCCAGCCTCCCGAACAAGCCGGTTACCGTAAAGGCTATAGTACCATAGACCACATACATACGCTGCGGCAGGTTATACAGAAGTCCGAGGAGTATAACCAGCCCCTATGCTTGGCGTTTGTGGACTATGAGAAAGCCTTCGATTCGATCGAAACCTGGGCGGTGCTACAGTCTCTCCAACGGTGATGGATTGACTACCGATATATCGAAGTGCTGAAGTGTTTGTATGAAAACGCCACTATGTCAGTCCGCCTCCAGGACCAGAGTTCGAAACCTATTCAACTCCAGCGAGAAGTGAGACAGGGGGATGTCATATCCCCGAAACTGTTTACCACTGCGCTGGAGGATGTTTTCAAGCTTCTGGACTGGAATGGACTCGGCATCAACATCAACGGCGAGTACATCACTCACCTTCGATTCGCAGACGAAATCGTAGTCATGGCTGAGACCATGGAAGACCTAGGCACAATGCTCGATGGCCTCTGTAGAGTCTCCCAACAAGTAGGTCTTAAGATGAACATGGACAAGACAAAAATCATGTCGAACGTCCATGTTGTACCTGCTCCTATTCAGGTTGGGAACTCTACGCTCGAAGTTGTCGACAAGTATATCTACCTGGGACAAGTAGTCCAATTAGGTAGGTCCAACTTCGAGAAGGAGGTCAATCGTCGAATCCAACTCGGTTGGGCAGCGGACGGGAAGCTACGACATATCTTCTCGTCCGATATCCCGCAATGTTTCAAGATGAAAGTCTTTGACCAGTGTGTGTTGCCAGTGATGACTTACGGATCAGAGACGTGGTCACTCACTATGGCCCTTATCAGAAGGCTCAAGGTCACTCAGAGGGCGATGGAGAGAGCTATGCTTGGAATTTCCCTGCGAGATCGAATCAGAAATGAGGAGATCCGCAGTAGAACCAAAGTCGCCGACATAGCTCTCCGGATAGCCAAGCTGAAGTGGCAGTGGGCAGGGCACATAGCTCGAAGAACCGATGGCCGTTGGGGCAGAAAGGTGCTGGAGTGGCGGCCACGTACCGGACGACGCAGCAGAGGTAGGCCCCCCGCAAGGTGGACCGACGATCTCGTCAAGATCGCGGGAAGCGGTTGGATGCGGGTGGCTCAAGACCGGTATGTGTGGAGAACCTTGGGGGAGGCCTATGTCCAGCAGTGGACGTCGTTTGGCTGATATGATGAAATCGTGGTAGTTTAAAAGTAGTTACTTATATCTTTACATTCTGACATTTTTGATTTGACATTTGTAATTTTATTTATTTTGACATTGTTTGATTTGACATTGTTATTTTATTTATTTTCTTTTGACATTTAAAATTACTTTAGTAATATATTATTATTTTATTTTGTAGACATTCTTAAATTAACATTCAATAATATTTTCTGACATTTATATATATGACATTTTATTGTTAAAATTTTCATTATTTTTACATATTGTGTACAACATGTATTTTACTATGTATTAGCAGGCCTCCTTCACTCGGCCGTACCTACAGCGATAAGTGCCTACACTTTCGCGCGGCTTCCAAGCCCGCGTCGTTAGTCGGCTGTCATGGTTGTCACCGCTAGTGCGCAGAGCGACTTTTGCTATTAAATTTGCTAATAACGTGAATTTTAATAGTAAATAACAAAAATGTCTCATCACAAGTCTGGTGCAAAGTATTGCTCATTTCACGGATGTGTATCAAAAAAGGGAGATAAAAGTGTGTCATTTTTTACATTACCTACAGACATAGAGCATAGATATTTAAATAGAGGCACATTTCTTATGGGCGCTCTGTAGACAAACTTTCTGTGACCAGTGTGACTCATTTTGCCGCTTGGCGGCGTGGCAGTCGCGCTGTGACAGCTGACTCTACGAGTGCAAGAGAGACGAAAGTTTCTCCTGTTTATCTTAACTACGAGAGTAAGAGAGATGGAGAACGACGCCAGCGCCGCCAACGGTGCCAAATACGTACTACACTGACAACCGTCAACACGCTAGTTAGAATCGGCACACGAAATCCTTAAGAAATGCGCTTCTATTATGTAAATCTGTATTCATTGCTACAGATGCGGAAAGGCTAAACAAAGCTAAACCACGGCTAAACTAATTAATACCAAATATTTAAAAAAAAAATATTTTTATTTATTTACAACATAATAATAATACACAATTCACTTATACTTGTGATACAAACAAAAACTAATTCGAGTTTTACCGTGCATCCTAATAATATGATCGACGGCGGCATAGCCATGTGTGACCATGCTTTTATCACAATAAACAAGAAATCCACACAAATCATACAATTCACATGACGATGATAGTTATATTATTCGATTTTTTCTGTATCGCACATAATGTCATAAATGTAAGGTAGTTGCAAACTGTTCTCGACAAGCGTTGAGCTCACGTCACCACACTGGGTGTCCCTTGCATGAAGTTGTTGTTTACGTGGGTATATACAGAATGTTCCGTATTGAGTGTGATCCATTTAATGCGAATAAAGAATTGTATTGAATAAATAAAAAAGATGCAAAAAATGTATAATATATCTTTTTGCCATGTATGGTAAAAGCTGTACTGAGTCTGTACAATATTATACTCTATTATGAATATTATGAATTTTGTATTGATTGGGCAATGATAATTTCTTGTAAAGTTACACGAATTATATCAAACGGGTATAATATGACGTAACCAAAAATAGGAATATAAGGAAATAGTAGGAAATAACTAAGAATTAGTATAGTGAAAATGTAAACGACCAGAATTTTTGTGGTATTTATTCTAGCGAAAAGACGAAAATTACTTCCTAAGAATTAGGTTGAGGTTTAAAGAATTTATTTCTCATAAAAAAACTATACAGTTATACTTATAATGAGAACAATTTTATGCTTACTATACATAATAATACCAGCGTGTTGGAAACTGAAATAATACTAACTAATACGAACTACTTAAATAATAACACATCATAACAATTTAACAATGTTAAATCTGTATAAAATTACAAATTAAATAGTTATCTTCAAATACCCTTCTCCACTTATAATTTAGGTTATAACGAAAGAAAGTAGGTATAGCTGTCTACCAATATTACTAATTTACTCCATTGTGTAAACATATTCCTTTAACTTTCTCTTAAATGTAACAAACAGTTCGCATTCCTTGATACTATTTGGCAATTTATTGTACAGCTGTACTCGCTCAAACAGTATAGAATTCGTCAAGCCAACTTGAAGTAAGTCATCAAAAATATCACTAACCATTAAACAAGGATATATCTAGGTTTGTTTTAATTTAGTAAAATTTACCGTGTAACCATACGCATTAAACATAGGATAATTATTTATTATTAGGTGGTCAAGTAGGTAGATAGACAGCATAATTATAGTAGCAGCGGCAAGTCGACAACCCTAGCGCGACAGCTAGTGCGTCACTTCGCGCTAGACAGCGACAGCGTTATGTGTTAGAAACGAGCGGGAACGGTTAGGTGAATATCGCGGTAGGCACCTCAGTGCCTACCGCGATATTCACCTAACCGTGCTTATGCGAGCTGAATTGCACTTTGTTGCTTAGTCCCAAGAGTCGCAATTTCTTTAAATTGGTTTGCGAAGTGATGCTTCTGTACGTAAGTACTATCTATTCTGTGGTATTAGCATGTAAAGTTGTGAGTACGATGTGGGCATTATTAAAAATATAAACAAATAGTTGTGGCAACCTGTCTGATGGCGTAGGCTGCCATGCTTATGCATACACCTTCTGATGGCGTGGAGGCATAGTAATACAGATCGTGCTGGCTCCCTCAATCAAGGTTGAGCCGTACGATTGCTGTTGAATGCGGGCCATCAGTGGGCCGAGTCAGCCAAAAGCGTCAGATGATTTCCTGCATTGTACTTGCATACTAAACCCTTTTTTTGTCTGGACTTTAAAAGATCAAGAAAAGACTAAAGAAATTGAAGTGACAAAAAAAATAATACCTCTGAGTTTGTTTCGGCCTTTCTTCTCAAGAAGTCATTTAGCTAGGAAAAGCCGGCATCATCTAGAATAGGGTTTTGACATGTATAAGTGTTGTAAACAACCAAAATGCAGAAATAAATATGTCTTTATGTCACAAAAAGTATTAAAAGTTTAGTAAATAAACATTTATTTGGCACAGGTTGTGGAAATAGGAAAACTAGTTACCCCGGAGCAACATTCGATTTAAACAAATTATGCAAAAAGTTGTAAAAGGTATCTAGTATTATTGGGATAGACAGAGACGAAGGTCAGCCTCTCTCTCACACTTTCAAGTTGTTGTTTTAAATTTTTGGAGTATATTGGTTCAGAATGTGTCTAGTATTTTATTGAAGATCTCGATTAGGCTGTTATTGTACAGAGCTCCTGTTTCAACACAATATTCAAAGTGCTAAAGGAGATGTACCATTTGGCCATACATTATGGGCCTGGCACGGCCAAACACGATACCATGTGTGTTTTGAAGATAAATGACTACTCTATTAACCTGTATAATTTCTTTTTAAATAACTTTTGGTGGAAATAAGATACGAGATATTTGAAATGGAAATTATTCCGCAACTAAATATACCTCAAAATTGAATTTTAACATAAATATAATACCTAGATGTAAATAAAGGTATGTCTTTGCGTCTTAAAGAACAAAAACTACATAAAGAGTGGCCAATAATAATGAATAATCACCTGTGTACTAGGGAACCTCGTACTATGTATACTCGTCCAAAAAGCTAACCACAATCACAAACACCGCTGCATATTCTTAGCATGGGTAGAAGGTACTGATCATTATTATTGAATTTATATTCAATTACATTACATTAAAATTGTACGAAAACACCAATGAATCAGAGCAAAATATTTACGATGCACAGTAGCAACACGAATGACATAACAGATAAAAAAAGTGTTGCAAATGGTTTGAAAAAATATTTCTACTATCGATTAAAAAACAAAACGATTTTTACCGATTAATAATTATGGAATATATAACAAATTATATATTTCTTGATTCTTTTTACAAATATACTTATAAAGTAAATAAAATATATTGTTTTCTAATATAATAATAAAAATATTATTTCCTTAAAACAATTTCTGCCTACCATACTTCATTTTATTTTTAATGCTGGCAACATAAGACATTCATCCGCTATTACCATAGCCTATTCAAAATAATTAATCTTTAAAAACTAAATTCTTTCACCGATACTCTATCAAGAAACGAAAACGATGTAAACATTTTAAAAATTATACGTTTAATTTCAACGATTCACAACTTTCTGGCCGCTACAGGCCGTATTTGGTATTTCTCCTTTGGATACGAAAGTTTACTAAAAAAAGGACCACATGTACGTTTAAAGCAATTTCATGAACCTGCTGGCAAACATACAGTAAAATCGAATATAAAATATTACTAGAGAGCGATAACTGTCATTAATCATGCTGCAGAGAGAATAACCCACCAATAATGTTATTTTGAGTGCGCTATTCACAAAGTTCAGTACAATTTTTTTTATTCCTTCTGTGGATGCAAAATCAAGCAATTGGCCATTATGTTTTATTAGTAGATATATTATTTAGATTAATAATTAAATTCTTTGTTTTGTGCATGCAAAGTTATAAAAATATTATTTAATTCACCTTTCGTTATTCGAATGCATCCTAGCCGAAGAGTCAAGATTGCCACACTGTAAATGCCGCACGAGTAACGACGGGCGGCGGCATAGAGGCAGATCCTGAGAACGATGGCATGTCGATTTAGAAGTCTTCGATAGGGACTTGACAATATCGGTTCAGGATAAAGACACTTGGAGGAGTGTATCTTTTTATTATAATTTATCGGATTTGTAAGGTGTGGGTAACTCGTGGTCATGAACTGCTAACTAATAGATTGTAAATGGCAGCATGTTTATATACCGTTACTTTTCGGGACATACTGTTCCACCATAGCTCTAAACAGACATGTTCGCGAGTTGCCTACATCAAAAGACGTAAGTGGATGCTCCTGTTTCACCATATTTACTTTGGGAGGCTTACCAAATGAACATAATTTATTGCTTGAGTATGATATCAATAACTATTAAATGTTGCATTAGTAATTAACTCACAATATGAAACAGTTGCAGCTCCTTACAAATATAACATGTAAAACAATTATACTGGCAGTTAAAAAGATTGGCCACGAGTTTTATTGCCCGTTCTTTCTCGTGGTTCTGCCTATTGCATTGCGAACGTGACAGTAAATGTACATGTAGAGTCATCTAGTAATTAACTTTAATTTTTCACGTTCATAAGCGTCACTTTGTGGCCTCAATGAATAAATGATTTTGACTTTGATTTTGACTTTGTAAGGGAGACCTTTCCCCAGCAGAGGAGGTTAATAAAAATAACTACTTTCATCGGTTAAACTGTGTACTCTGTAATGATTTGTATTATTTTGTGATCTACTGGATATATTGCTATTTACCACGCTTCTACTGAAACAACATTTTTAAATGAAATATTCCTAAAATCTCTTAAAATATTCCTTCCTCAGAAAACTTAGAAAGCGCAAAGTGTTGTCTCGTATCGGGATCGAACCCACGACATTCTAAGCACTGTTGAAGTGCAAGGTGAACGATTAAACCACTACAACGGCGATAAGTTGGGCTTATTCTAAAACCGTCACGTTTGACTCGCTAAATACGACGCACTCCTTGTAGAAGCAGTGGTGTTTGTCGGTGTACAGAGTATTTTATTTAGAGCCGCACTTACCAAATATTTGCCCGACAGAACTGTTATTATCAACATTATCAAGCGTTTGAGTGTTTTAATTCAGTCATTCATTAAATAGATAGGTTTCACAAATATTTAAATACCCCTTCCCCCCAGACTTCTGAGCTGTTCAGACGTATTTAAAGAAACCGCATTTCGCTAAATTTTAAATAAAAATAGTGAAAGTTTTGTCAAATAAATTCATGGTAAAAAATAGGAGCGCATAAATTAGTGAAAGGTATACTTCTCGCCTACAAATCGGAGTGTGAGTCATTACTGGACCGCCCGACTTGTCTACACCCGCTGCTGTCGCTAACCACTGCGTCTACGCCCACGGCTGCCACGCCCACTTCAACCGCCGCGCACAAGAGGAGGCGTTGACATCACTCCGCCAACCGCTGCGCGCACGCGCACTACAACACCAGTTGCTGCGATTACCGGTAGAGCGAGGTTTGCCCCGTACCCGCGTGTGAGCGAGACGCATTGCTACGCACAGCGCGCATTGCCTGAACCACTGCGTCCTCCAACATCTGCCGCCCTGGTACCGATCCGTCGCTGCGCCTTCTCGCCGCGCACAGCGTACGGGTGAAAGACTAGTGCTGCTCGCCGTTCACCGTGCACCGAGTGTGCGCCTACTACATCACTGTGTCGCCCTGGTAGCTGGCCGCCGCTGCGCGTGAGTCACCACACACGTCACTTTACTAATTATACACAGGTATTTCGCGACCTCTATAACTTGTCAGTAAATAGAGTGTACACACAAACATTTTAAATGCATTGTGTCCAACAATCTCCCACCAATCAACATGGCCGAGCTGCATCTGAATCGGACCTCACGACGTCGTTGATAACACCCACTAATGAAGACCTAAGCAATATCACTAAACGTGATAAGCGCCGTCGTCTATCTAATGATTCCCACGACGACCTGACGGCTTTTAGACTTGAAATGAAGGAGCTATTGAGGAAATTCTCCTCTGAGCACAGTGCACGAATGGACTCAATTGAAAAGCTTATCTTTGAGCTTAAGGCATCGTCAGATAATATTGTCGAGAAAAATAAGGAGATTGATGATAATATTCAATTTGTCTCTGAGCAAATTAAAAACGTAGAGAGTAAAATTATATCGCTGGAAGAGGGTCACCAATCCATTGTTTCCGAATTAGAGTATATAAAAGATAAGTGTGAAGAAATAGAGCGTAGTTCCCTGAAAACTATGATAGAAATAAGGAACGTTCCTAAGTCCAAGGATAACAAGAAACAAAATCTTTTTAAAATGGTTGAGAAACTTACGGAAAACCTAAAATTAAGTTTAGTAACTGGAGACATACGAGACACCTTAACTAAACAAAATATTTTAACAATGGCTCGGAAATATAATAAAGACAATACCCTACAGCAACTTAACTCAACTCATTAGGGTCTCGTTTGCAAGAATTCTCAGATCTTCCTATGCGAACGTCTCACTGCTAGGGGAAGACGACTCTTTTACCTGGCAAGAGATTTTGCCCACAATGAAAAATTCAAATTCTGCTGGACTGCTAACGGAAGAGTCTTTCTTCGAGAAATGGAAGGAAAAACACACATATTGATCAAGAATGAAGAACACTTAAACTCCCTAAAAACAGCTAAATGACTATCTACTTACTCACTTTATCATAAGGTTTTTGTGTTTTTCCATAGTTTGAACTGTTTATATTTTGTACTAAAGTTTCCTTGCAATACTTTCATAATCACTACTCACACTCAAACAAACACACACAACACATCTACAACATTCTACAAAAATGCAAGCAATTTCACATACTGCTTATTAATATCGTCGTTTAATACTGTTCCAATTCTGATAAATCTTATATTTAATTACACAGATAGCATCACAAAAAACATAAATAATATAGCAAAAATAAATCTTCTAATGTGTCTTGAATCCGTCACGCCTTATTAACATAAATTGCGTAGTAACAATATTTTAATAGCCTCTACAATACTCAAACAAAATCGAAGATTCCTTTATCTCGTGCCTTTTGGACTAATTTTGCAAAGTTCGATAAAGTAAACAATAATATAGTAAAAGAACTTGATTCAAGTATGGATATTAAGTGCTTTAGGGATTATCTAATTTGATAATCCCGCAAAATGTTCGAATATGTTAAAATATAATAAACTGAACAATAATTCGCTAACAACATTAACAATTAATATACGTAGTGTAAATTGTAACCTAGACAAATTTCTCATATTTGTTTCAAAAATTGATATCCCTATAGATGTTTTTGTTTTGACCGAGTGTTGGATAGACGAAAATAGCATCATTCCAACGTTAACTAATTACAGCGCGATTAGTACTAAGAAAAGTTTCAATAAAAATGATGGTATTTTTGTTTACATTAGAGAGGAACTAGATCATACATATTATGAGCCATGTATTGATGAAGGAAATTGCCTAGTAGTAGACATATGCAAAAGCTATACATTTGTATGTTCATACAGGCCACCATGCTTCCAGAATCCAACTAAATATATCGACTCCTTACACAGCATTTTACAGGACTGCAAATGCGCGAACGTCATTTTCACCGGTGACATCAACCTAGATATCCTTGCGGATAAATTGACTAACCACACACATCAGTATCTTAATCTAATGGCTTCTCATGGCCTCAAACAAGCTGTTAACCTTCCAACAAGAGTCCGAACCTGTATTGACCATTTCATGGTTAAAACCCTGTTTGAAATACAGACAATTGTTTTTGAGGAACTAACGGACCATGCTCCTATACTTCTTTACATAGAAAAGGCACACATTAAAAAGCAAATATTTAATACAAAAACTACTAGAAAAATCACCAACTTAGAAAATGTAGAACAAGAACTAAACCAAACATTAAGTGATGATTATTACGATACCGTTGACGTTAATCATGCAGCAGATACTCTAATGTCATGCCTACAAAGCGCCATCGATAACAATACAAAAACTATCCGTTTACCAAGAAATAAAAGACCATTAAAACCGTGGATAACCACCGGAGTGTTAAATTCTATTAGGAAAAGAGACAAATTACATAAAAAACTTAAAAAACAATTGAATGATGAACAATTACGGCTGTATTACACTGCGTACCGAAATAAACTTAATGGATTAATAAAACTGTTGAAAAAACAAAATTATCAGAACGAACTTAAAAAACATAGAAGAAATATTAAAGAGACCTGGAATATTATTAAACAAATATGCTATCTTAACAAATAAAAAGAATGTCCAAAAGAATTACTTTCAATTTCTAATAATACTATTGACTCTTTAAATCATATTAATAATTATTTTACTTCTATCGATAAGGATCTTGCCAATGCCACTTTGAGTAAACTCCAAACCAGTGAACACACGCTCGCGAGTGAAGCGTTAACATGTAATGGGCCTATAAATTCAATGTCATTTGCCCCAACTGATCCAATAGAAATAAAAGATATTATAAGTAACCTTAAAACAAGTAGCGCTACTGGTTGGGACAAAATTTCCACTACACTATTAAAGCAAGTATGCCTCCGAGTTAGCTCTCCTATTTGTCATCTTTGTAATTTAAGCCTAAGCAGTGGAGACTTTCCTATTGCATTTAAGAAAGCAATAGTGATACCTATTTACAAGTCTGGTGAGCGTAGTTTACCTAATAATTATAGGCCTATATCACTTCTATCGGTTTTATCAAAAATATTAGAGAAACTAGTCAATAAGAGATTAACGAAATATTTAGAAATAAATAACATTTTATCCGACAACCAATTTGGGTTCAGATCTAATCGATCTACTTCTGACGCTGTGATTAGGTTAACTTCTAGCATTACATCACATTTGGATATAGGAGAAAAATGTGTGGGAGTGTTTCTGGACCTACAGAAGGCTTTCGATACCGTATCAATCCCAATTTTAATCTCACGCCTTCAGAATGTAGGAATAAGAGGTATTCTGCTTCTGTGGTTCAAGAGCTACCTTTCCGCAAGAAAACAAAGCGTTAGGATCGGAGAGGATGTTAGCAATACTAGTGATATCCCATACGTCGTCCCCCAAGGGAGTACACTCGGACCAAGCCTATTTTTGATCTACCTTTACGATCTATGCAACATTAAAATTGATAATGCTGAATTAATTATGTTCGCAGATGATACGGTAATTCTATTTCATGATGCAACATGGGACTTAATTAGGACCACTGTTGAAAAAGGGCTACTTACTGTAACGCGGTGGCTAGAAAACAGTCTCTTAAACCTTAATGCTGAGAAACCAAAATATCTATGCTTCAGTATTACAAAATCTGGTGCCCCAAAGGTTACATTCAAAATAAAGAGTCACTCATACCCATGTAACAGAAATCCTTATCTTGTTAACGGTCCAAGCTGTACGTGCCCCACATTATCTAAAGTAACTACTATTAAGTATTTAGGAATCGTAATAGATGATAAAGTGAACTGGGAACCACATTTGAATTCATTAGCAGCCAGGACAAGAAAGTTAATAGTCGTGTTTAAAAACTTGCGAGATATGGCCAGCAAACAACTCTTGGAACAGACATATCTTGCCCTCTGTCAAAGTATAATCAACTACGGCATCTGTGCCTGGGGTGGAGCTAGTAAATCACATATGCTGGTACTTGAGCGCGCACAGAGATCATTGCTGAAAGTCGCATTTAACTTTTCCTATCGCTATCCCACTAAAGATCTCTATAACTCGGCAAATGTTATGAGCGTTCGTAAACTTTATGTATATGAAGTTTTACGCAGGTACCACAGACTGGTTGTTCCGACTTTACCTAAATCAAGTAAGAGAAAAGTGCGCTGTCCAGTGCCAAGAGTTAACACAAAATTTGCTAACCGAAATTACAATTTTCAGGCACCGCGTCTGTACAATAAAATAATCGACACTTTACAAAACATCAAATCATTGAATAATAATGAAGACAAACGTAAAATTATGGGTTGGTTAAATCACATGGACTATGAAAGCACTGAAGCTCTATTTGTTATAGCAGTATGACATACACACACACACACACACACACACACAAACACACACACACACACACACACACACACACACACACACACAACACACAAACACACATAAGTTGTTTTAGATGTAACTTAATTTTTTAAAAAAATACGGGCATATTATACTTTAATACCTTTATTATTGTGAAGGGAAGGAACTGACCTTCAAGATACAGTTATTTACTAGTTTGGAGGTCAGGGTCTCACCTATAAGATGTTGATGTTATATGTTCGTAATAAAGATTATTATTATTATTATTAGTTAGATTCAATAAAAAAAAATGACATTATTAGTAAGGAAACAGCAGTTAGCAAGTGACTCTCGAACGGTATAACGTATAATACTTGATCAAATCCATCTTATATACCACATCACAAATATGTAGTTGACAAAGAGGGATATCTTTTGAAATATATTAAGCTTTTGGTTCGTTAAATGAGACAAACTTTGTTGCCACCAAAGCTTCATACTTGTGCTTTCTCGTTAATATGCTCAGATCTGTCTTTTGTTACTTCATTTTTTTTCTGAACATTATGTATGTATATATTTTATTCTGAAAATCGGGCTCAGTGGCATACCATTGGAGAGACCTATATACAGCAGGTGACTCTAGCAGGCTGATGATGATGATGATGATTATATATAGCTCGTAACTAAGTGACACAAACAACACGCTCTAATATCCTGATGTGTCTCGGAGGCCATAACAAACATACAACGAACGGACACGAAGTACACGCAGTAAGACAAGTAAACAACAATTTATGAATTAGTCAGTCTCGTGTGGGGATCGAACCCACTACACTTGACGCACTATCAAGCGGCGATGAAAACATTACGCCAACCGTACAGTTATCAGTTTAAGACCCATACGAGAATTTAACACAACAACTCACTGGCATTACAGAATAAAATTGATCAAGCGGTTGGTCCAGATGATAAGCCGGGTAGCTAAACGCGTCTGTACGTCAAGGTGCGGTAGTGTGGTCACCGGTGACTGCACGCTTCAGTTGACAAACTAATAGCGCACGCGCTTAACGATGCCGACCGCATAGCTCGCTTGCACTGTCCCGCTACAACCACTGTTGCGCCGCAAACCATCGGTCTGTAACCATAGAGTGTTTACTATGCGCTATTTTGTAATATTGTGAGATACATAGGAAATTATTGTTAATTCGGACACAAACACACAGTGGTAACTTTAAAGTCGTAAGTCGTAATCATTTTTTTTATAATATTCGAAATATAACAGTAAATATGTTTTTCTACCGGTTCGTAAAAAAACTGACAAATAAAGAATTTATAACCCGCTTTTGTTTACCTCTCAAGTTAGTAAACCGATTTCTAAATAGGCGAGGCCACAGGGCAAACCAGTAACACAATAAGTATAATATACGTAAAGTGAATGTTACAAGAAGACATCTAGAGCCATTCACCCGATACTTCGAATAAATAGTTAGGTACCTCTTTCATTCAAGAAAGTGGTTTGATAAAAGTGTACACCGCCAGTTCATTGAAAGTATGCCGCCTTTGCGACGGTCTTAGCTAAACCGACACACAGTCAAAGTATGTTATACAACAGACCGGCAATATCTAAAATAATATTAAAGTCACCCTTTATCGGTATTCTCGAACGATTTTCTTTATCAGAAAGTTAACATATTTGTCTTACTTAAGTATAAAGTTACACTACTTACATTATTAATATTAATAGAGCATTTGTAATCCAAAAACGTGCCATTCGAACTATGGTAAGAATACCTCCTTGGGAATCGTGTAGAGATCACTTTCAGAGCCTAAAAATTTTAACTGTTCCTAGCCTTTACATTTTAGTTGTCCTTATGGACGTTATTCGGCATCCCTTCAAATATGAGACGCCAGAACAGAGAACGCTAAGATTGAACACAAGTAGGAAATATATGGAGACCCAACTATGTCCAAAATTAAATATCACGATGCACGACTCTCGGTATCAAGCAGTTAAATTATATAACTCCCTACCGGCTGAACTGAAAATTATTGATAGTCTGAATATTTTCCAAAGAAGACTACAAAAGCATTTGCTGGAAGGGTGCTTCTATTCTGTAGACCAATTTAAGACGAAACAATAGATTACCTGATCTTGCTATGTGTAATTATGTGTATGTTTTAAATTATAATTTTTATGACATTTTTAATGATTTCCACAATGAATTGTATTTAATATTATTATGAAGTTTCTTTGTTTTGCTTCTCATTTTGATCGATTTTTTTTATTGTTGTTTTTATTATTACTAGTTAATTATGTTATATGTACCTATATAATATTCAAATACGATTGTAAAATTGTTTATGATTAAATAAATATGAAATAATAACAAAAATTACCCAAATTTTGTTACAAATACCTTCTTGCAAAATATTTGACAGACCAAGACAAATTCTTCAGAACATATTACAATACGCATATTTTTTATTGTTATTGTAAAAGACAAATAACACATACTAACACACAGGGAATGAAACTGCTGTCGAATGACTCACTGCTTTTGTTTTCAGGCGTTTATACGTGCACATAATGTCTTGAGCTGTTATTAATACATTTACATCTTATAACAATCAACTTAGATAAACTGTGTTTGACAACCTCATTATCAGAAAGGCGTTGTAGATTCACCATAACAATAAGTGATCTAATTTATGTATGCTCAACATAATTGTAGCTCTACCATAATCTCTCAGTATTTAAAATGTATGAAATTAGCACCACATTGCATTATTAACATTTGAATTTCTTAATTCATACCTCAGTAATTTCTATCTCACTCCAAAACATCAGATTCATACATACATAGACTCACACCTGTTTCCCGGAGGGGTAGGCAGAGACTACGGAACGCCATTTGCAACGATCCTGACATACCTCTCTTGCTTCATTCACTCCCATCAAGTTTCTCATGCATGCTCTTCTGTTTAGGGTACTTCTGACCTGTCCTTTTTTTACGATGTCTCCAATCTGGTTAGAGAACGTCCGCCTATGCCTTCCCCTTCGTCCTGTCCCATTCACACTTGCCTTATATATCTTCTTTGTCAGTCTTTCGTCATCCATCCTCTCCATGTGCCCAAACCATCTTAACATGCCTTTCTCGATGCTTGTCACTACATCCTCTTTTACCCCACACCACTCTCGTATCACACGATTTTCAGACGAATTTACATCAGATTCAGAAGCGATTAAAATCCATTAAACTGTGAACCAAACTTCAGTGCAATAGATTCGCATTTAGAGTTAATGTATAAATACTCAGTGAATATTAAACCAATAACTTGTACCTATGGCAGAGCTATTTTCTCACCCTTATTGAAAAGTTAAAGCGGATTTGCTTAAAACTAAGCTTTGCGTTACTCGACACATTCTAAACCAAAACAGAATTTCGTATCCATAGAAATCAATATATTTTAAATAGTTTATAAAAGACGAACCTCAAAATCGTGCTGGTGTGGCTCATATTTTGTCTTTGATTTAAAAACTAAATCATACGCCTTGATTGAAACAAGATTTACTAATCTAATAAATGTTCCATAGACTAAGGATAGAAGGTACCTCAAACATAATTATTTTCAGTGCAATGTTTTGTATCGCTGAAAAAATAATTTCATCAGACTTATTGTATCGAAACCTGTTAAACTAATGCTCATTATGGTTGCACTGATTTTGAAAAATCCACAGTCTTAAGTTTCATATAAAGAATGCATCCATCACCAAAACTGAAAAATCATCCCCATAAAATTATCCAACTCAGCAAACCGCCGGTACATGGCGGCAATTTTGAAAACTTGTACCGTCTCATCCCTCGAGTCACATAAAGTCGTAAAAAATTTCGCGGAACAGTCGACCCTAGCCTCGTGACACTGGGACAATCAACACGGAAATGAAAACTTTTAAATAAGGATATTTGCACTCCATTGCTGTCCTTCTGGAAGATTATTAACTGTGATGTAGTAGGAAGTGGCAGTGTACTTTAAAGGGAGGCTTAAGATCTTTTGTAGTGTTTGGGTGTGATTCCAAGAAGTGTATAAGTAGGTAATTATGTAGAAAGGTCGTGAGGCTTGGACTTTACGACGTAACGGGCAGTTCATAACAGTGACAATGGGCCGCTTGTGAAATAAGGGCGCCGTCCATCCCCTAACTTGCTAATCATTTTTTAAAACCTTCGTGAAAATTTGTTCCGCCTTCCACGCGGGTCAGTTCTTAGCATTTTTATTATGAATTTTGACCCAAGTAGTTTCGGTATCAGATTTTTAGCTAAAGCTGATTATTATCTATTATCGATACATAGAATAATATAATATGGTGATTCTACGAAAATGCTCTTACTCAGTTCAAAATTGGCGATAAAGTTCGACGGATATTTATAAAAATACAGTTAGGTACCCACTGTATAAAATTGGTATTCCTATGTGAGAAAATTATTTTTAAGTTATTTATTTTTAACTTTTCTTCATAGTCGTAAAATCCTACTATGAACGACGATAACTGGCACAGAACATTAATCCGTTATTAGCGTGAACGTCGTTCTAACTGCTGTTAAAACTACGTAACTAACACAGTCTCAAAATCTCGCCATATCGCGGTCGCTGGATGCAATCAAATAGTTTTAATAACTCGCATCATTATTTCATTCTCAAGTATGTCAAAGGAGTATGTGCATCTAATAGCTATTATGGTTTCAAATTATTATACTCAATATTGAGATTTACCAATATTAGACGCACAAAAATAATTCTCCGTGGAGAGTCTTGGGGAAGCCTATGTCCAGCAGCGGACGTTAATCGGCTAATATTATATTGTAAAATAATTCTAAGAACAAGCAAAAATGTTGTAAGGAAATATGTGGCACCTGAAAGTTCAGAATACGAGTGAGGTTTGTAAGGATAGGAGCAAGTGGCGTTCTGTTGTCTCTGCCTACCCCGACGGGAAAAAGGCGTGAGTATATGTATGTATGTATGGAAGTTCAATGTGCCAGACATTTCTTGACATTAAACTAAATGTCTGGAAGATCGTCGCTTAAAGTAAACCAAACCATCAAAACCTCATTACTATAAGACATTTTTCTAAAACAATTACGGTCATAACATTTTGAGGTCATTATGATAACAAAGGAAATTCTTTTAAAATTGAACAACGTACCTATCATCCATGAACCCTGAGCAAAAACATAAATCTAGAATGTCTAGAGCCCCCATTCGCATTCAAAAGCACGTCTCACTTACGATTCATAAAAGTCTATAAAAAGCTGTTCGATGTTATTCTGTAATAGGCGTACGTACTAAAAATGTTATAAGTGGAACTTAAAAATTATTACTAATAAAATTTTGTAACAATATCCTCTCTTTTTACGAAGTTGGCTTTAAAAAAGCTGTTAACTCGTTTTTAGCGATATTCCGATTATTTTCAAAGGAAATATTTCAAAATTGTTTATTTAACAAATAATAAGTTTGCTCCGTGTGGTGACGGATTAAGAATACGCAATGTCACCACCCCATATCATCCTATGGGTGTCGTAAGAGCCGACAGAGGGAGCATATTATGCAGAGAACAGCACTGTAAGAGAAGGAAAACTTGATACAAACCCTATACCAACCCGTTTGGCCAGCGTGGTATAGTAGGCCAAGTCCTCCTTTCAATGGAGAGGCCTAGTCCAGCAGTGGACTGTTAAAGGCTGATGATAATGAAGTTTGCTACACCTTGAATTTGAGTATTTGTCAATTTTGTTTGACTTAGCTTACTATCATTGGTTTTCTAACTATAGGGCCTACTTTTCTGAAGCACGTTATAGCGTGGGTATAATATATATATTATTGTGGATCAGGATTGAAATAGGTTTTTAAAAAATAGAAATCAAACACTTATAACTGACAATTAAGAACTTTATGCAAAACTTAAACTTTACACAATTTGTAAAAATATATCAATGGAGGTAGTTGAACAAAAACGAAACGTCACTACAGCCCTAATACACGTCCGCAACATCTGAAGGCCGAACACCAAAAAGGGACGAGCCGCCGCTTTCCACCCGTTATATTGGCTCAGCACCACCATCTTGTGACGTCACGTCGGTGCTGCCACTTCATTGTTCGTTATTTCCAACACGGCCTCTCCTGACCACGAGGCGCCCTCGACCGCTTGATTTGAGGTAGACGCTTCCCCATTATCTGAGGGACCGACATCAAGTTCGTTTTTTGAAACAGGACACGTATGTTAGAAAGCTGCAAAACACAAAATGTTTCGGGATATAGCAATTCGACATTACAATAGCAAGTGTGCACAACAAGCCATTGTAATGTGAACTATCAACTTACTAACAGATTCAATCATTTTTATCGAACCACAAACGACAGGCTCCGGATCCCCGTCGTTGTGCCGCATAGCGAAAACATTAGCTCTGTCAATGCTATTGCTATGCCCCGCAGCACGAAGCACCAAGTTCGCTTGCTGCGTAATATCCTTGACCATAGCCTAGGCACCAAGTTCACATGCTATGGCCACTACTCGCATAACTAAAGCATCTAGTCTGTAAATGCAATTGCTATGCCCCGCGACACGAAGCACCAAGTTCGCTTGTCGCGCTTACCAAGTAATCATAACATAGGCACCAAGTTCGCTTATTATGATCACACCTGATATACCACATCATCATGGGAGTACATCATCAAACAAATTGCCAAGGCCAAAAAGAGCTGCGCGACGTCGGCTTACCAGTCTCAAAGAAAACTGAACAGGCGTCGAGCGTCCATTCACCATGCCACCGAACCATGTGTTCAGCTGCTGCCTGAGTCCGTTTGCCGTGTGAGCCAGCCAGAAGCTCAAGCTCATAGCGCTCTCATGCTCGAGTCCAGCTTGCCAATAGTCTGCGAGCCCTTGCTGACGAACACGAAATCGCCTACCGCGTAGGCGCGAGGCTCCTTGCGATTCTCGTTCACTCGTTGGTCTTGCCGCTGCCGATTTGCTTCCAGTAGTTCTGAAGCTCGTTGTCGGCGCAGCGTTACCATCGCTTCACGGTTTGGATTACTGTTATGCAGAGCTACATCCCTGATGAGAGATCTTAAGACGGGTGTAGTCCCTTCAACACCTGTCAACAGATGTAAGGGCGAAGTTTGGGTGGTGCTAAGTTATGTTAAGCGTTAATTGAACTTTCCAAAGGACATTGGCCCAGCTATTGCCTTTGGCATTGACCTCAATCCGCAACATATTTAAAACGGTACGGCAGTACCGCTCAACTTAACCATTCTCACGATGCATTCCCGGTGTAATACGATGTGTAGTACATCCCATGTCGCTTACCCAGTCTTGAAAGCCGGTAGCTTCGAACATTCTACCTTGGTCAGTTATAATAAGGGATGGGGTACCAAATAAAGATATAACATTGGTAAACACACGTTTCAATTCATCGGTGTCTTGCCTATAGAGTGCATATAAGAGACAAAACTTTGAAAATGCATCTACTACAAGCAAAATGTACTTAAAGCCATTAGATTCCACCAGCGGACCAAGTACGTCCAGATGGACATTGTGAAAGGGTACGTCGGGCTTATTCCACGATTGAATGGGCTGATGTGGTGAACGAGGAACTTTCTTATGTGAATGACAAACAACGCAATGCGTAATGTATTTCCTCACAAATTGTCTCAGACCGGGGAACCAGAAATGACGCAGTATCATGTCAGTAGTCTTGTCAATACCTATATGGTCGTGATCGTCATGAAAGACGCGTAAAAGGCTTAGTCTATGTCCCTTTGGGATGAAACACAATAAGCGTGATTCCTCACCAGTTGGACTGTACTTATAGTAAAGAAGATTGTTTTTAACAACGTAACGGGAGGAATCTAGCTGGCCATCTCTCAATTGCTGTACGAGCTCTTGAGTTTCGCTATCAGCAGTTTGCGCGATTTGAGCCCAATTATTTGACCTACGAATATGTGAAACTTGAGCAGGATTACGGCTTAAGAAATCTGCTTGTTGCATTAGGGAACCCTTCATTATACTCCGTAGTAAAACGGAAATCCTGGAAGTACACCCACCAACGAGCTACGCGGGGAACCAGGTCTTTCTTTCGCTCAGTTAATTTAATCGAGTTACAATCGGTTACTATTTTAAACTCAATACAGATAAGGTAATGACGAAAATGTTGAAGCGCCCTTACTATAGCTAAGGTCTCGAGCTCATAGCTGTGATATCGGGCCTCCGCACCATGGGTTGCCTTGCTAAAATAACCTAACACTCTTTTACGTCTAGCCTCATGTTCTTGTAAAAGGATCGCACCTAAGCCAACGGCACTGGCATCGGTATGCAGCTCTGTGGGCAATTTAGGGTCAAATATTGAGAGCACGGGCTCTTGTGACAGACAGTCAATTATATGTTTGTAAGCTATATCCTGTTCCTCTCCCCAAACAAAAGGCTGTCCCTTTTTAGTCAATTTTGCAATGCAAGCAGTACTAACGGCGTAGCTAGCAATGTAACGCCTAAAATAGCCGGCGAGACCTAAAAATTGGCGCACTTGCTTTACGTTACTAGGCTTGGGTGAGCGAATCAAAGCATCTACCTTGCGAGGGCTCGGTCTCACCTGACCTTGGCTAATGAGCCTACCTAGGTATTCTACTTCGGTCTTTAGAAAGGAGCACTTTTTCAAATTTATTGAAAACCCTGATTTAGCTAGAACTTCTAAGACTTTGCGGAGAATAGAAAATCCTTCTCGAATCGAGTCTGACATAATCAAAACGTCATCAATATATGTCAAAACTCTTCCCGTATCTATCAGTGGCTTAAGGGTTTTAGTAATGATCCTCTGATACACTACAGGTGCATTTGTAAGGCATCTTAAGGTACTCATATTGAGCCCCCGGCGTCACAAATGCAGTCTTACTAATGGACTCGTCGTCCTTCAAAGGCACTTGGTGGAACCCCGTTGCCATATCAAGACTAGTAAAGAACTTACTATTTCCTAACTTGTCAATTTGGTCATCGATAAGTGGTAAGGGAAATCTCTCCTTAATAGTAATAGCGTTCAAGGCCCTATAATCCACGCACATCCTATCAGACCCGTCTTTCTTTTTTACCAGTATGATAGGACTCGCGTATTCAGACCGGGATTCACGGATAATGCCCTTGCTTAAGAGATCTGCAATAATTTCACGAACGCGTAACTTTTCATCAGCCGATAGCTTATAGGGGCGATAATGCACCGGTGTGGCATTATCCTTCAACTTTATTTCCATGCTACCAGTGTTAACTGTAGTGGTCGCGGTCCCAGTAACGAAGGAATCTTTAAATTCATTGATTAGAGATAGAAGCCTATTCTTATCTTCACCTACTAATGGCGTATTAACAGTATCATACGCTCTCCAAACAACACACACGCGATGAATCCTCAATCCCAATAAGCCGTTGTGTATTGCTATTTCTTATGTACGTTACACCCTTGCGATTCAAAATATCCGTGCCAATCAAAATAGGCGTCGTAATACCACTCGAGGGAACAACAAACATATCAACCTCTATGGCTATCTCTGGAAACTCTACGACCGCGGTTATATAGTAAGTGGACTCAATTTCCTGACTGCCTATTCCGCGCATTAAACGATAAGTGGGTATCTTATTGTAATTAATATGCCTGATGATTGAATCAGAAATGAGCGAGATATCTGAGCCACTATCGATCAATACATCTACAGGTACCTTATTTATAACTGCAGTCATCACACTATTTTGATTGCGGTTACATAACTTTTGGCAAAAATTTACTTCGCTCGTACTCTTTGAATTCGTCTCAATACGTTGTTTAACAAAGCAAAAGTCTACGGAATGACCCGGCTTTTTGCAGTACGTACAGGTCATAGAAGATTTACTTGACGCAGAGGAACTAACGAACGCACTGTCTAATTTAGAGTTGGTTTTCTGCTTTTTGGGACAAGCATACCCTTTATGACCCTCAGCACCGCAAACAAAACATTTGCCCCGTATATCCGTTTTCGATGCCTCACGTTTGCGATGATGAAGACCCTTTTATATGGTTTGACGAACGAACAAGATTGTGGGTAGTACGAGAATCGGGTTTAGGTTTAATATAAACAGACAAAAATTCAACCAATTGATTAGGTTGTAGTTTAGCATTGGATGCGGCAGCTTTTACTTGGGTGTCCGCTATACCGCGAACAACAATAGCCGTTTTTAAGTCGTCCGACAGACCTCCAACGATATTCAAACGCAAAAGCGATTTGCGTGCGTATTCGGCATATGTGCTAAATTTATTTGAATTAGTACACATAACATCATAAAGAATATTCGCGACGTCGACGTTTTGCGGGCAGAGTGATCTAAACTCCACTTTAAAATTGGACCAGGTCCGATCGTTCGTAACCCATTCGCTCAACCACGAGCGGGCTTCACCCTTTAAGCTGTTACCGATACGCGATAGGCACTCCCGATCGTCCCAACGATTCGCTAATCGACCACGATCGACTTCCGCACACCAAACGTCGAAGTTATGTATAGACGGATCAAAGTTAGACACATAGTATTGGTTAGATCTTACTTGTATCAGAGATGTCAACGCGCTCACAAGCTTGTCCGTAGCGTCACCAGCAACAACTTCCTCTCGCCCCTGCTCTGATATGTCAGAGCCTACCTGTGCTGCCGTAGCCCCGGCCGCGGTAGAACCAGAGGTTACACCGTGGACAGGCGCCGACAGTGGCGGTGTTTGGCATTCACGCGGCTGACGCGGTAGTACAGATTCTGACGGCGTCGACGGAACAGAAAGCCTATTCTCGATTGCATTTAGCCTGCTTACAATAGCATCTAATGCCAGAATACTACGGCTATCGCGGCTGCTCCGTGATCTGTCACGACAACGCCCACGTGATCTACTACGGTGGCGTGATCTATCGCGGCTCCTTTTAGAAGTCCGCCCAGCCATTTGATTAACAAAACACTAACGTGCAAAATCAGTAAGTAATTAAACGCGAACACAAATATGGCTTTTGAACTTTTCAAGAATACACGAAATTAATAATAACCGCTACTAGAGTATTTCAATCCCAATCACAAAGTAAGATATCAGAATGCCTTTTGCGAATAGCGTCGTGGGAATCCCACTTCTGATATTATGGATCAGGATTGAAATAGGTTTTTAAAAAATAGAAATCAAACACTTATAACTGACAATTAAGAGCTTTATGCAAAACTTAAACTTTACACAATTTGTAAAATATAAATGGAGGTAGTTGAACAAAAACGAAACGTCACTACAGCCCTAATACACGTCCGCAACGTCTGAAGGCCGAACACCAAAAAGGGACGAGCCGCCGCTTTCCACCCGTTATATTGGCTCAGCACCACCATCTTGTGACGTCACGTCGGTGCTGCCACTTCATTGTTCGTTATTTCCAACAATATATTATGTGGATACAAGGTATACGGCCTGTCTAGAGTTGCCGTAGGCAGGCAGGAATTGTTCAGAGTGCGCAGTGGAAGTTGTAATACATCTGCCTGACTACGACAAGACAAGGATCTAGACACAATGCACTGCGTTGCACAGTGATGAGTTGAAATCCAAATTACAATATTGATTGCTTACCAAATATCTTCCCTGATGTCAGGCTTGAGCTAAATTAGACACATTCATACAAATATATTGGCCAAAATAGATGAATGAAGTATCTTATACTTAGCTACCGCAGGGTCCAGTTCGGCGTCCTTCATCAGAGAAGTCGTCGGGCACCAAGCACGTGCATCGGATTCACACAAGTTTTAAAAAGTTCAGTTACTTATAAGTTTATCTTTTATCACAAAATGCGAAGCTACTGGGACGAGCTTTCCAAAAGGCGATCAGTATAATGCCAACACGCAAAATTACAAATTTTCAATACTGCGTGGGCGAGAAAATTTTATAACAGGAAGCCAACATGAACCAAAGTGAATGAATGAAAGTTAAGTGTGACCATAGTCAAAATTTACAATAGACTAAACTAAACGTTACTAAATCGATATAATCGACTTGACCTATCACAAATAATATTTCTATTTCAAACACGGCCTATATGTATTATTATAGTTCTATTTGTCAGGTGTTTGGAAAATAAAAGATACAACTATCAATTCTTACTTTCATTTATTCAGCTTGTCACAAGAGTATATTTTAAAATCTGAAGTTCTGATTCTACATTTACATTTAGCGCCACGTTCGCAAAGCAGGGGCATAGAACCAAGAGAAAGAACGTGGCAAGAAAACTCTTGGCCATTATTTTAATAGTTATAGTTATCGTTTATAAAAGCCGTACAAACAATACATATATCATATATCAAGGTTGTGGGTAGTTCAATATTTTAAAACTACCTATTACCTTAATACAATAGATTAGCAACATCATTAGTCATTTAGTAATATTCACCACAGATACATTTAATATAGGTGTATTCAATATTTACCACTGAAATATTTGCTACAAGTATGTAATAGACATGGCTTGTTTCTATAATTCCTATATGATATCCCAAGTCCTGAACTCTAACATCTTGTGAGATGTTAGAGTTCAGAATTTGGGATATGCAACTCACGGACAACCAATTATACAATTGCTACGCTATATTATTACATTATTTATACATTGTCTATATTGACAATACTCTAAATAACACCACAAAAGCAATAAAGCATTGTGAAGCACATTATTAGTAAAAACACAATATAAAAACACAATGCTCCCGGTATTTGTTTGTATTGTTTAATGTTTCACCATATATCTTACCAGAATATTATATAATACGACTATCTTTTAATGGGGAAATAGCATATTCTAAAATGGTCTGCCTACGCGCATATGAATTGCCTGACATTGCATATATTATTTTTATTTGTACAGTTTATAGGATTATCATTATGGGTATATTTTTTATTTATGTACGTTTATTTATTGTTTAACATTACATGCTCAGTTATGTTTTATGAATGGTCAATTTATAGAATATAAAATGTCACAATATCACAAGGACCATTTGAAAGTATATTTCAATTATTTATTATTTTATATCAATGCCACGAAATAAAACCAGTAAGTTTGGTCTGTTAAATGCGGGATCGTTGGCAACGAATCACGACGAATTTCTGATAGCAATGGATAGTCATTCGGTTGATGTTATGGCCATCAACGAAACATGGCTGCGCAGAGGAGAGGAAGGGCGAGCACCTATGGTACCGGGCTATCGAATGCGACATATTCCCCGTTCGGAAACGATCCGCGACGGACGAGGTGGCGGTGTCGCGTTTTATATTAAAAATAATAATACTGTCCGAGTGAGGTCTCACCCACAACACCCCCAAGTTGAGCAAATGTGGATGTCCATGACCACAACCTCAAAACGATTATTGACCGGCACTGCATACCGACCACCATGGTTGGACATAAACATATTTCGTGATGCTATTACAGATAGTATGTGTGCATTATCGCCGTACGATAGCGTTGTGTTACTAGGAGATTTTAATGCCAATTTACTCGACACTGACAGTTATAAAACTAAACAACTCACCGCTTTTTTTAACTATAGCAACATAAGTCAATTAGTAACCACGGCTACGCATTTTGTAGGTGATAGTGCAACGCTAATTGATGTGATCTGTACAGACGCACAGTGCCGGAGGGTTGCTGTAGATCATATACCAGAGCTAGGTCATCATTCCTTCGTTGTTTGCGAACTAATAGTTAAAAAAGATAAACCTTTAAAAAGATGTATAACGTTCAGACCCTTTAAGAACATAATTCCCGAGTACTTTGAGATGGACCTGAATGAGATACCGTGGGGTATGATAGGCCAGCTTAGTGATGTAAATGCAATGGTTGAGTTGTTTAACTATCACATACATACACTATTTAACAATCATGCTCCGTATAAAACTAGAGTATTTAAGGGGCCACCAACACCTTGGATAACAGACAACATTAAACTTATGTTTAAACTCCGTAACGAAGCTCGCATTAGATATCGTCAGTCAAAGCTAGAAGTACACAAACGATACTATTTGGACCTTAAGCACCAGGCTGCATTGGCGTTATACAATGAGAAAAAGGCATTTTTTAATAAGTATATCAATGACAACCAAAATGACTCCAAATGATTATGGTCTAATCTAAAAAAACATGTACTTAGTACAGGTACGGACGATGGTATGCTTGTGGGACAATTTGAGGATCCTGAGGGTTTGAATTCGGCATTCCTCGATGTACTGGGCGAACCTAACATTTCTATCTCGCAACTTACGTTTTTCGAGTTCAATCGATATGGTGGTGGAAGTTTTTCATTGCAGCCTACAAACACTCAAACAGTTCGCAGTATAATTAGCAATATCAATACCAATGCACGGGGAATAAATGATATATCTAAGGAGATGCTATGCCTTACTTTGCCGCAGTCACTTACCGCCATAACAAACATAATAAATGAATCGATTAATTCATCATCATTTCCCAAGCTATGGCGGAGTGCTATAGTACGGCCGATTGCAA
The DNA here is from genome assembly GCA_944739405.2 of Euclidia mi. NCBI lineage: Eukaryota > Metazoa > Arthropoda > Insecta > Lepidoptera > Erebidae > Euclidia > Euclidia mi. Next base: position 66,117,209 of record OX123198.2, on the reverse strand, counting down.
AAAATAGTAATCCGCAAAATTATAAAGACCTTCGCCCAATAAGTATACTGCCTTGTTTATCCAAGGTGTTGGAGAGGGTAGTGTATGTACAAGTCATCAACTACTTGGAAGAGAATGGTATTTTACCTGACCTACAGTCTGGGTTCAGAAGAGGACGGGGCACAACAACGGCTTTAGCGGATGTCGTGGGTAATATCCTCGAAGCCCGAGACCGCGGGGAGGGTTCAATTCTTACCCTGCTCGATTTTTCGCGTGCTTTTGAGTGTATTAATATTTCATTGTTACTTTCGAAACTTTCATATTACGGTTTCGAGTCGAACACAATCAAATGGTTCGAAAGTTATTTAACAAATAGGGTGCAGCAGGTCGAAATACGTAAGAGGGACGGTTCTATAATGTTGTCGACGTCACGACCCGTGCCTCGGGGTGTTCCTCAGGGGTCACTCCTCGGACCCCTCCTGTTCGTTTTATATAATGCCGATATAACAAACAACTTCAGGGACTGCTTGTACCACATGTACGCGGATGATACGCAGTTATATATATCATTTAACCCTGATAATACTGCTGCCGCCGTAGCCACCATGAATGCAGAGCTCAGCAGGGTAGCGGAATGGTCTAAACGTAACTCACTGGTACTAAACCCACAAAAATCAAAATTTATGGTAATGGGGAGCCAAAAACAGGTTAAACTAATAACGTCACTTAACCCAAAGATTGAGATGATGGGCGGTAGTATTCAGCAAGTGCAAACTGCACGTGACCTTGGTATTATGATCGACCCGGAGTTGCGCTTTGAGGATCACATCAATGGCGTTGCAAAAACCTGTTTTTACAGACTCAAAATTCTCTACAGAGTAAGAAATTATCTTAGTGTCACTTTAAGAAAGAGGCTTGTAGACAGCTTAGTGCTCTCAAAACTGAATTACTGTGACGCCGTATATGGTCCATGCCTCTTAACCAGGACACAACATCTTATACAGCGTATACAGAATGCGTGTATCCGTTATTGTTATACCAAATATTCCGCGGCGTAACCATATTACACCTCACATGAACAATCATGAGATACTTAAAATGTCTGCAATGCGTAAACTTCACTTAGCAACGTTGTTGTTCGGCGTTGTGAATACGGGCAAACCCAAATACCTTTATAACAAACTAAGTTGGAGACAGGATCACTACAGCTATTCCACTCGATCCACTGCCAGGCCACTGTCCATTCGTCGGTATAAAACCACAGCTTTTAAGGGATGTTATAAGTACGCTGCCACTCACATTTGGAATGACCTGCCCCCGCCGATAAGATCCCTGAATACAAAAAGTACCTTTAAAATTCACCTTAAAAAACATCTATTACTTGAACAGAAATGCGATCAGAACAAATATTACAAATAAATGATAATTTAATGTACAAGACTATTATAATTATTTATTAACGTTATGTAATATTATAACAAATGCTTACGTTTTGTTTATGACCTTCAAGTTATAACATAGCGAGTTTATAATATCAGTGAGAGTGTGTCTTCCAGTCGTAATGTTGTGACATGATTTTGGGTTTTCTATGTAAATAATTGTTGTGCCTTTTTACTTAGAGCCTAAAACAAAAATACATGCTGTTTAAGATAAAAATATACAGCAGGGTAAACATTTATTTATGATTGTATGCAATATAAGTAGGTACCTACTTACTTGATACTTGATTGCACGGGCTGTTTCCGCAACTCCACGTCTTGGCGCGTATTTTGCGTGCGGGTGGGAATGGTGTCTTCATTAGAGCCACCCCAGCTCTTCAAGGAAGGCCAGCAGACTCTTGATGTGGCCCACTGCCTCCCTCAGGGTGCTGTATCTCGTCAGGTACTGCTGCCTGTACTGTGCGACCTCAGGGCAGTCGAGGAGCAGGTGGGCTGCCGTCTTGTCTGCTGCCATACAGGCCCTGCACAGCGGGCTGTCGGTGATACCTATAGTAAATAGGTGTTTATTAAAGAATCCGTGTCCTGTGTAGGCGGCCGTGACTGTCCGCAGTTGTTGTTTGGACAGCCGGAGGATTTGTTTGGCTATCTTACCGTCTACTGCGGGAAGAGCCTCCTTGGCCTGCCTACATGTTTCAATACCAATCCAGGACTGGTTGTGTTGGGTCCTGGTCCTATTTCTTACCAGGTTGCGATAAAAACCAGAAGGGAGGGGAATAATGGGCTCGGGTCCCACCACCTCTAAAGTGGCCCCTCTTTTGGCAAGTACGTCGGCTGCGTCATTCCCTCTTGAGCCACTGTGGCCCTTGATCCATTGCAGTGTTAATTTGTTTTGTTTACCTACCTCTGTTAGTTTCTGGTGGCATTCAAGCGTGAGTGCCGAGGTGATAGTATGGCTTTTGAGGGCTGAGAGGACCGCCTTACTATCTGAGAGGATCCTGATGGATCGTTCCCTTACCTCACGTGCCATGATTGCTGTGGCAGCTAGGATTATGCCAAAACATTCGGCCTGGTAGACCGTGTTGTAGGCTCCCAGTGGTGCTGCGATGTTGATGTTTAGGTCCTCGGAGAATACTCCTGAACCCGTACCTGTATCCGTCTTAGACCCATCTGTGAAGATCGTGAGCTCGTTGTGATTAACCGCTCCTTCGTGTAGATCCTCGTACAGTTGGATTTTGTACTTCTTGTCGAACACAAATTGTTTCGGTATTTGGTCGCCAATGGCTTGTGTGAGAGGAACTTCTTTAAAGAGTGTATTTAAATTGCTAGTGTGCGGTGTGTTGGTGTCTTTCCAGAGCTTCAGAGCTCTTAGCCGGACCGCCGTCATCGTTGCTTCCTGTTGTATAAAGAGGTGCAATGGAGGCAGGTCCAGCAACACTTCGAGTGCCGCTGTAGGTGTAGTTTTCATGCAGCCCGTTGCCGCTAGGCATGCAAGTCTTTGAAGCTTTTGAAGCTTGTTGGCGGCCGTTGTTAGGTTGGTCCGAGGCCACCACACTACTGCGCCGTAGCTTATCATCGGACGTATTATTGTCTTATAAAGCCATAAGACAATTTTGGGGGATATGCCCCAGCGTTTGCCTATCATCTTCTTACACTGCCAGAAGACAATGCTGGCTTTGTTGAGCTTATTTTCCATGTGGCTGTTCCATGTCAATTTGCTGTCGAGAGTGACACCTAGGTACTTGACCTCGGTAGACAGCTTAAGCTCTGTATTAAATAACCTGAGCAGTCGGTAAGTGCCCAGCACGCGTTTGTGTGTGAACATAACTAGTTCGGTCTTGGTCGGGTTTACAGATAATTCGTACTCATTACACCACCACTCTACTATGCGTAGGGCTTGTTGGGTTAGGTCGTACACTGTACTGGTTACCTTACCTGAGGTGAGTATGGTTAGATCATCTGCATAACCTATTGTGTAGAAGTCTCTCGCGTTGAGTTTGTCTATGAGTTCATTGATGACTAAGTTCCACAATAGCGGGGAAAGTACACCTCCCTGCGGGCACCCTTTAGTTATCAAGGCTGTCTGAGTGTCGCCGTGCAGGCGCACTACCCTTTTGCTGAGCATGTTTTGGATCCACTGTATGAGCATCTGATCCACACCATGCCTGGCTAGCGCGTTGCTTATGCTGGAAAAGTTTGTCTTGTCGAAGGCTCCTTCTATGTCAATGAAGGTGCCCAGACAGATGCATTTTTGTTGTATAGCAGCTTCTATCTGGTTCACGACCTGATGTAAGGCCGATTCCGTCGATTTCCCTGAGCTGTATGCATGTTGATTAGCATGTAGGGGTAAGTGTTTAAGTGCCCCACTTCTTAGTTCCCTCTTGCAGAGCCTTTCCAAGGCTTTAAGCATGAAGGAGGTCAGGCTTATTGGTCTGAAGGACTTTGCATTGGTATAGTCTGTTTTGCCTGGTTTTGGTATGAAAATTAGTTTGACTTCCCTCCATCTCTTCGGTACATATCTGAGGGCCAGGCTAGCCCTCATGATTGCCAGAAGTCTTTTGCGGACAGGTTCATCCCCCCATTGTAATAACCCTGGGAAGATGCCGTCCAGTCCGGCTGCTTTGAAGGGATGGAAGCTGTCGATGGCCCATCTGAGTTTTTCCTCTGTGACCACGGTATTTGCATGTCTCCACTCATGTTCGGTCGCCACTGTTTGTGTATCGTACCACGTTATTACCGGGGTGAGGACGCAGCCTGGGAAGTGTGTTTCGAGTAGGACGCGTCTTGTCTCCTCCTCCGATGTGGTGTATGTGTTATCCGGTTTACGGAGAGTACCTGGTGCAACCGTTGGTTGCTGAGCCAGTAATTTCCTTACCCGGTTTGCTTGTTGGCAAGATTCAATGCTCCCACAGAATTTCCTCCATCCCATGGTACGTCTGAATCTGAGGCACTTCTTGTAGCTTGATTTGGCCGCTTTATAAGCGTCCCAATCTTCGTCTGCGCTTGTGTTCATTGCCCTGTTTAAAGCCTTTCTTACCTTCTTGCGCTTGCGTTCAAGCTCAGCGCCCCACCAGGGTTGTTTGCCTGGGGTTGATGTTATAGTGGTTTCAGGGCACGCTGCGTGGTAGCTGTCTAACATCGACTGCGTCAGTGTACATACCTGCTCGTCGATCTGTTCATTGTTACCCAGTACTGTCGGCGTAGCAGTCAGGGTAAGTTTCTCTGTAAGTAAGTGGACATACTTTACTTTGTGAGTGTTGTGTGGTTTCCTACGCGGCTGTGTGGGTTGTATAACGACTTCCATGGAGAAGCTGATCCATCTGTGGTCTGAGCACGATGCCTCTTTCGAGACGTGCCATCCCTTGATGCGTTCAGCTGCTCCTTCTGTTGCGAGAGTTAAGTCGATAATTGTCTGACAACGTCTTGTGACGAAGGTGGGCTCCGTACCTGTGTTTAATAGGGTAAGATTGGTGGTGAATAGGTATTCAACCAGTGATTTACCTCTGTTGTTATTGCAGTTCATGCCCCACATTTGGTGGTGGGCATTGGAGTCCGTTCCTATTACGACCTCCGTATTGGTTCTCTCGCACTGGTTAACCAGACGCGTGAGGTCGAACGGAGACGGGTCTTCGGCCTCGGGCATGTAGACCGATGCGAAAACAACCGCTCCTAGGCTGCTGTGTTATTTCAATTTGTATCGCTGTGATGTCTCTGGAACAGAACTCCGTTAGAACTTGGGCTCTGATGTTTTTAGTAGTTAGTATACAGGTTCTTGGATGTGTGTGGTCAGTTGAAGAATAAATCTTACCTCCCAGGCTGGAGAGGCCTCTAATGAGGCCACCCCTTATCCAAGGTTCCTGGATGAGCACGATGGCTGAATGTTGGACCTCCATCCATTTGCGCAGTAGCTGTTTGGCTGTGGTGGAGGTTGGTTTGAAGGCAGTTGACGTTACTAGGCGGAGGGTTCATCTTTGGATGATGTCCCCTTCTCCCCAAACGTCAGCTGCGTCAGGCCGGCCAGGATGTCGCCAGCCTCCACCCCGTCGTCCCGCCGCACCGGACTCAGGAGCAGGCACTCATCTTCCGAGTTACCCTCGGCTGATGGGCCAGCCCCCGAGCCAGACGCGGCCGGCTCTGACGGGCCGGATTCTGCGTCGCACCCTGGCTTGGTGTTAGAGTCCTGCTTGACTCGTATGGAGTTGTCGTCGCCGGAGGATGGTCGACAAACTTACCTGAGGGGTCCCGGAACCTGACGTAGACGGCACCCACCCCCAACGCGAGGCGGCGCTTGTTCTTCAACAGGATCGGGACCTGTTCCTCTTGGACGCCCACCACCAGGAACCACCCACCTGACTGCCTTTCGGAGTGCAGCATCGACCATTTGTCAACCTCCAACCAGGGGTTCTGGAACTCCAGAGCGTGACCCACGTCGCGCACGTCGTCCCAGACCCCCTGTTCGTCGGGTACGACAATGCCGCACCGCACTCTCTTCGGGGTCTCTTCCTGGCCCCTGACCTCCAGTTTGAAGCCCGGTGGTGGGACTAGGAGAGAGACTGCCTCCGTCAGCCAGGTGCGCGTTGCCTCGTCGGCGCACCAAAGTTTGAGGACCCCGTCCGCATGCACGGGTTTCCCGGTGAACGCTGGAGCGGGGCGTTTGGGGGTTTTGGTCGACCAGGCGCCACTCAGGATCTTCCTCTGGAGCTCCCGGAGTACTTGGTCCACCAACTCCTTCGGCAAGTTCCCTGTGCGTTTGCATGTTACTGCAACACCCAGGGACGCCTTGGAGGCCTGTGCGTAGGACTTACCTACTGTCGTCCTGGAGGAGTCGAGGCGTGGCTTCTTGTGGTCTCCCCGAGGCGAACTGGTCTCGTTGAGAGCACGTTTGGCCTCACCTCTGTCCTTGTTTCCGGCAGTTTTACCTGCTGTGTTGCTCGGTGGTGCAGTGGCTGGTTGCCGTCCAGGGTGGCCAGCTCGCCGCTTGGCGGCAGCCGGCTTCCTTGTACTGCCTCCGGCCTTCTTGCACCCCTCACTGCTGAGTGTGGGCTGCGCACTGGTCACATTGCTGGGACCTGCGACAGCAGCCTGCTCAGCTGCTTTTGTAGAGGCAGCACCGGCAGCAGCAGCGGTTTGTGCAGCCTTCTGCTTGGACGCCCTGCGCTGTCTCTTGTTTAGGTTTTTCCTCTTCTTCGACGGGCCGACAGTGGCGGGGCCACTAGTGGGCGGGCGCTGAACAGGATTGGTGGTCTTGCCCTTACCCTTGCCCTTCTTGTGGCCAACCAATTGCCAGCCCGCGAAGGAGGAGTCGTCTTCCCGCTTGATCTCGAACGGGCTGACGATTGTAAGGACGGGACCAGTACTAGTGCTAGCCAGCGCTGAAGTCCCGTCCTTGGGTGATGATATAATCTCTGCAGCCGAGGCCACAGCGTCAACCATCTGTTTTGGTTTTGCGGCGGGAACAGCTTTCGCTGCCACCGTCGCAGTTGGGGTAGTGAAAGGGATAACGGTATCCATAAATGTTTTTACAAGACTTCATCCCTCTGGCTTCCCACCCTCCATGGAGCCCGCAACAGGGAACGTCATACCGGACGTTAGGATTACCAGAGGGATATAGGAACGCGGGGCTGGCTTACAGCACGACATCGGGCGCCCGCTTGGGTTAACGGCCTGAGCCGAGTTACCAACTCTAGCCGTCCACCCTCGCTTGCGCCCTCAGTATAGCCTTCACCAACCACGTCAACAGCCGAAATAAATTCCGACTGTTGATGTGGACCCTACGTCCCTAGCCCGTGGCCCTCTGACGGGACACGATGGCCATTTCCCCTGCTGCGGCTCACAGCGGGGGCTACCGTTTAGCGTGAAATCGGGACCAAAGAGGGCGTGTTGCCTCACGGTCACATTACCGCCAGCGCCGCTCGGCTCAACCCCCCAGGACTCCGTCATCCCCGCGTACGGTGCTCGACTGCGCAGGTCCTAGCGCAGGTGGTCAACTTCTCTTACCCGTGACTGTTTACTACGGGCCCAGGCCCACCTGGCCACGAGGGGGCGTGGTGAAGAGATGTGTAAGTGAATGTGTGTGTGTGCGCGCATGTGTGTACGTGTGTGTGTATGCGTGTGTAAAGTGCCTGTTATTTGTGTTTCGGCTGGAGGTTTTGGTTGCATCCATTTCTGAAGGAACTGGACCAAGAACGGGCGGCAACCTCGAGAAGGATAGTCCACCAGCCTTGCCTTAGGGATCTACACGACCTGCGCTACCCCTGAGACCATTCGCCACTCCCTGCACCGGACTCAGGTGCAGGGGGTAGAAGTCAGTGCAGTTCAGTGGAAATGGAAACGAATTGAACTGCACGGGCTTCCGCCCTAGGTAGGTACCTAATATTGCACGTAGTTAGAATTATTATATAATGATATCAATCAAAAAGTATTACGCTACCTGTTGTTGTTAAGTTTAAGTTTTAACTGAAAGTTTAGCGATTTGTTTGCGGGGATCGTCAGGCTTTGAAACGCCGCGTATTGTGGTCTCATATTCTAATTCCGCTTTAGTTAATAATGAGAAATTTATAATGAAAGCCATTATTACAAAACAATAATAGAAAATCTAAGTATTTACGCCGGCACTAGAAAAAAAAAATTAATATCGCCAGAAAATCGAATACCGTGCTAAAAAAAGCTGAAATACACTAAATTATACAATGGTGTGATGATTGGTCAAGGAAGAAAAAAAATTCTTAAAGGTCACTCAAAGGTTGAATCACAATATTCTTTCGCGAACCCGTGGCTCGTTAGTTCAACGGCTAAGCAGTTAGAACCGGTTGGCGGCTCAACACGCTGCCCGCGGTGGAAACGTGATTTTAGACCGACGTTAATTAAATTACCGTTATGTTATTTACACAGATAAATTGCTTATGGCCAACAAAAATAGATAGAAACTGTACCTGTACGCAATTCACCACACCAGAATATATGCACACACAGGAGAAAAATATACAAGAGAAAAAGAAATTATTTCACTAACCTGTAAAGTGCCAACTTACGTTTTAAAAATTATATATATACAATATAATTAAAAATTCTATTGGGCGCCAATGTCGCACGACTGATTGATTTCCACGGGGTAGCCGGATCGATCACACGCCGAGCAATTAAAGAGAGATAATTAGGTTGACTTACGGGAAATAAATAAAAAATATCACCAGGAAAGTTTAAACTCGCGTTATAATTCCAGTTATTCGATACAAAAAGAACTGACGATTAAGGCTAACAGAAGAAACAATTATCCAGGGCGTGGGCGGCGTTGGCACTTCACAGGTCTTCAGATGGCCTTGTACTCAACTCGGTGGTGCTGGCCGGAGGAAAGGGCCGAAGCCTCGTGACCGCTGTATTTATAGGGCCGGCGCGGAGGGGCGCGAGGGAACTTCCCATTGCTGTGCGTCACTCGTAGCGAGGCTCGCGGCGCAGGAGCGCGATGTGACGTCACAACATTGGAGTTTCATAGGTATATTCTTTTCCTTTAGTCTTCCTTTCTTCATAGTATGCAACACTTCAATTGTACCCACTAACAGTTGTATTACGTAATGTTTTGATAACGAGACACCCATGCCACGGTGGTAATATCTAACAGTATTGTAACTTCATACAAACGCACGAAACTCGAGTTATACCTACGCGCCTCGAGTAGAGTACCCATTAGACTGTGCGGACTGTGCCAAGAGTACCCACAGCCGCGATCGTGCCGCAGCTCGCATGTGACGCGTCTGGTAGGTATATAACTCATGAAGGCGGCCGAGTTACAATACTGTTAGATTATATTACCGTGCCCATGCTTGGGAAGCGCGGCGCGACGGCCGAATGAAAATTATTATGAAATGAATGTGCATCGTTTGATGTTACGTAACCGGGCGAGCGAGTCGACGCTATGTGCAAGCGAGACGGCAGGACTGCGACGAACTAACCGGTTTACTCAGGCGTCTGGCCGCTTCGCGATTGGCAAAAATATGATCGTTGGCACTTTGGTGGACTTGAGGTGTTGTACAGTATAGATATAAGTATTTTTTTGTGTTTGTTTACATTATATCGATAATGCGAAGATATTTTCTCATATATAACGTTATATTGGTTTTTGATATATTATATGTTTACTTATTTATGTATTTATCTTTCTTTAATTTATATATATGTCTTTATATACCTTTAATAAATCTTATGTAGGTATATTCTATTTAATACATATTATATGAAATGTTGGCAGGCACTGACATAAAATATTAGTATAAGGTTTTCTTTTTGTTATTTTTCTGTTTTGTGTGAATTAGGTAGATACTTAATGTACTTATAATGATATCGGTATCGTCACTTGGGGTCACCAAATAAAATCAGGGTTGATTTGATGTGTAGCCTCAAACCAACAATAAGCCTGAGTGGTGACCTCGTTTTCACAACATGCATTAAACTGTTAATATACTTTTCAATGTGTTTACAACAAGATGTAACCTGTGCCGTATTATAAGGTAAAAAACAATTATGTATGTATTATGATTTATGTTCATGTGTGTTGTGGAAATAAATGCTTTTCTTTTCTTTTCTTTTTTCTTTTAATAATATAATAGTCAGAATTAGATCGTACCTTAGTTAGCCGTTGCCGGGGCAGAACAGAACCTGAACAGAGCCTGTCAAAGTCAAAGTCAAAAATCATTTATTCATCTAGGTCACAACGTGACGCTTATGAACGTCAAATTTTTAAAGTAAATTAATAATGCTTCTACATTTACATTTACTGCCCATTCACAAAGCAATAGGTAGAACCACGAGAAAGAACGGGCAATAAAACTCGTGGCCACTCTTTTTAATCGCCAGTGTTATGGTACATATTTTGATTTTGTAAGGAGCTGCAACTGTTTCACATTGTAATTAATTACTTGTAAATAGTAAATAAGAACATACATAATACTTAAGCAAATATGCAGTTACTAAATTAAGTGCTGTAGTAGTCTTCTAATGTGAATTTTGTGTAACAGGAGCATCCACTTACGCTTTATAATGTAGGCAACTCGCGATCATGTTCAGAACTATGGTGGAAAAGTATGTAACAGAAAGTGACGGTATATGAATACACGAAAATTACAAAAACGTTAGTATCCAGCCCATGATAACGAGTTACCTTCATCTACCACTGTAGCAAATTTTAATAAAATTTGTGGAACAACAATGAAAATGTAAATGTAGTAAGTTGAATGACCTAATAATACATGAATATTAAATTAAAAGAACTGGAGATAGTATATAAAAAAAAAAACTGAAAAGTAAGGTATCTATATAAATTAAAAAAATCAAGAGTTGGCTAGTGTAAGTGACCATCTATCCTTATCACTGAAATAATCATTAATGGTATAATAACCTTTCCTAATAAGGCAGTCTTTTATTTTACTTTTGAACATACTAAATGGTAATTCTAAAAGACTAATTGGTATTTTATTATATATACGAATACCTAGCCCTACAAAAGAATTATTAACTTTATGTAAACGATGATAAGGGGCATATAACTTATGCCTGTTTCGAGTATTTATGTTATGTACATCACTTTTTGTAGCAAATAAACCTATATTTTGCCTAATATACAATATATAGCAAATAAAAATTGCGAGGCTACTGTAAGAATCCCTATAGACTTAAAGCGTTCCCTAAGAGTATCTTTTGCACCTAACATGTATATTGCTCGTACCGCTCGTTTCTGTAGAACGAAGATATTCTGAATATCCGCAGCTTTGCCCCATAACAAAATACCGTAGGACATGACACTATGAAAATAGCTAAAATAAACTAGACGAGCTGTGTCAACATCAGTAAGTTATCTAACTTTTTTGACAGCATACGCAGCAGAGCTGAGCTTGCCTGCAAGACATGCTATATGTGCACCCCATTGTAACTTATTATCTAGTGTAATGCCTAGAAACACTGTCGAGTCAACTGTGTCAAGTTCCTCCCTATCTAGCCTTATATTAGGTCCCAGTTGTCTAACGTTAGGTAAAGCAAATTTAACGCATTTAGTCTTTTTAGAATTAAGCACTAGGTTGTTTGCTGTAAACCATTGTGTAACCTGTATAAGTGCATTATTTACATCATCAAATTGATTCCTATTACTATCTACTTTAAAAATAAGTGACGTATCATCTGCAAAAAGTACGACATCACAGATATTTTTTAAATGGAAAGGTAAGTCATTAATATATACAAGGAATAGAAAAGGACCTAAAATAGAGCCTTGTGGAACGCCTAACTGTATAGGTAATTTAGAGGATGTAGTCCCATTTACATCGACGTACTGAAATCTTTGCCGCAGGTACGACTCGACAACACAAAGTGCGGTTTCCTCTACGCCGTAGTGGCGGAGCTTACGCAATAGTGTGTCGTGATGAACGCAATCAAATGCTTTTGAGAGGTCATAGAATACTCAGATAGCATTTTTAGATTACTCCCAAGCATTATAAACGTGTTTTATGAGAGCAACACCCGCATCAGTAGTGGATCTACCTTTAGTAAATCCGTATTGATCTTTATGAAGCAGACTATTTAAATTAAAGTGTCTTAGTAACTGTTTCAATAAAATCTTTTCAAATATTTTACTAAATGCCGGCAAGATAAGGATGGGCCTGAAGTTATTTAACGTCATTTTTACTGCCAGATTTGAATAAAGGTATGATTTTACTTAATTTCATCAAATCCGGAAATACGCCTAAGTCAAAACATTGGTTAAAAATTATAGAGAGGTAAGGTGCAACAGTCTCAACTATAGTACCTACAATTTTAATTGAAATGCCCCAAAAGTCACCGGTATTTTTAATATTAATTGAATTATATGCGATCAATATATCTCGCGGGGTAACGTGCTCGAATCTAAACACGCTCTTGCATTCAGGTACACTGCTAAGCAAAAAATTTCCAGCGTCTAAAGATGATGATTGTAAAGAGCTAGTAGTTGTTAAAGGTATGCTCTTAAAGAAACTATTGAACATATGCGCTACTTGAATTTGATTGGTGACTAATAAATTGTTTTCTTTTAGTTCAAATTGGTTTTCCCGTGGTCGTGCTCTTCCTATTTCATTATTTATAATTCTCCAAGTTTCTTTAATTACATTTGTTGAATGCTTAATTTTGCTACTAATAAATTTTGATTTTGCCATAGCACAAACTTGTTTAAAAATTTTTGAGTAGTTTTTTACATAATTTAGAAAAGGTGTGTTAATACCATATAATCCAAACAATTTGGCTCTACTTCTGTATATACCTATAGTGGCCCACTGGTTAAAAGATCCGGTAGTACCCTTTAATGTGACAGTTTTACTCTTGAAAGTATCTTGAAACTCATTATTTACTATTCCAAAAAGTGAATTATAAATTGTATTTGGGTTTTCTGAGTTCAATATTGAGGGATTGAGTTTAGCGATAATATTGTTTTTAAAACGTATAAGACGATTGGTAGTTTGAGGCCTACATTCTACTGTATGTGATTTATCATATGTTGAACATGAAAAACTAGCTATCTGTCCACGGTGATCAGAAGGATGAGAACTAATAACTACTGGGTTTTTAGCAACACAAGAACTAAATATGTTATCCAAACAAGTAAAAGATGTTTCAGAGACTCTAGTAGGTTCACAGAATAAATTACTTAAATTAAATGACTTAAAAAGATTCAGAAATCTAGTACACTGTGAAGAATTCTCTAAAATATTAATAGTAAAATCACCACATACTATAATATTCTTATGACTACCTATAATTTTATTAAGAGCATCTTCCATAACAGTCTCAAATAGATTATACTCACCAGAAGGGGGTCGATATACACAAATTATAATATATAAGTCTAGTTCCACACAGGACAACTCAATAGTGCGCTCAATAGATAAATTTACAATATCCTTACGCTCTTTGCATTTTAATAAATTTGAAGTTAGTATGAGAGAACCGCCTCTAATAGCCTGCTTTCTTATATACGAACTCTGCACTGTGTAATATTCATTTATAACAATAACCTCATGGGTGCTTAACCAATGTTCAGTTAAGCACAAAACCTTAACGTCATATTTTTCTAGAAATAAACTTAACTCTAACTCTTTGCCAGATAGGCCCTGCATGTTTTGATGTACTATATTTTAATACTGCAGCCTAACTGTTGTCCTATCTTGGAGTTTAAATCACAAGATGTGTCAATAAAAACGTTGTTAGTACATGTACTAAGCCTATCAAATAAATTGTCAACACAAGGCTCACTGCTTTGTTGTAAATTGTATGCTAATAACTTAGTAATTTGTCGCTTAATATAAAATGGCAGATATATTGTATCTTTAGCTAAAATAAATGTACTAATAAATTTATTAGCGTCAAAAAACAATATTGCGTCACTATGACGACAAGTTATGTTATACAATAACATGTTTAATGAGTGTATGTGCATATTTTGTGTGTGTGTTAAGTTGTTTGAGTAAGGTAAAGCACCTAAAATAAATTTACAACTAAATTTAGAATTAAGTTCTATCAACAATTAAACACATTCTATGATATCCTGTCTCTTTACAGTTAAACTGTTACCAAACAATAATATTGCAGTACTACTCTCATCTAAGGGGTGTAACTTAATCTGATTAACTAAACTACAGTAACTATCCCCTGGCCTACAATAATTTATAACACACTGATTTGTATATTCACTGAGAAGACTACCAAAATTGTGACCTAGCCTATCAGAAAAAATAAAAGTTTTATTAATAGATGTTGGAAGCCTAGATTTATTTAAATTTGATTGTAATGAGTGTGAGTTTTGTGGATTGTTAGAAAAATTCTCAGGTAGTACGGTACTCATTGGCTCTGCTGGTATGAGAGTATGAGTACAAGAACACGAGAGCTTATTGGTCAGAGACTCATACATTTCTGCATTACACCTCACCAAGTCTACGAGCTCACCTGCTTCCACTATACGCTTGCTCAGTTCTTGTTGAGAAGCTTGGTATTTGTTGAAGATCTCATTTAAGGTTCTTTCCCTAAGTAATATCTCTTCCCTTAAGCGATGAGTGTCCATATCATACACTGATCTGCTATGTTCCAAATTTCTAGAGTACTCAGAAAGTTGATTAACTAAGTTTATGCGCTCCTTTCTAAGATTTAAATTAACTCTATGCACATTATATTTCCTAATAGATTTATGACATTTTTTTATTAATTTAGTAATTTTAATGTAACGTTCAAGTTTATTATGACTAGAAAAGCTGGGTCTCATAATAATGGTATCCTCCCTGGTCAGGTCTATAGTTACAACTGGCTCCCTAATGCACACATGATCAGACTCACTACTAACCAACTCATGATATAGGCTACAGGTATTCGCAATCTGTTGACTGTGATTATTTATTTCTATGTTGGAGGTGGTTTTATGAGCTTCACTCAATTCACGTTCCAGTTCAGCAACACGTCTCAGAGCTTGTTCATGAGTGTCCATGCACTGTTGGAAGTTGGACACCGTCAGTCGAAGTTGTTCATGTAGCTCAAGTATTTCAATATGGTGTGTGTGCATTTCAGCCAGCTGTGCCTTGAGTTCAGTGTTCTTGTCTACTATTTTCTTTACTTCTTCTTCGCTTTTCTCTCTTTCCTGTAGCAGCTGGGTACACAGGCTTTTAGATGATTCCAATTCCTTGAGTGTGGACTGTAATTTGTCCTCCAGAACTGCCATTCTAGGGGTCATCATTTGAACAGACCTACCCCGTAAGCACCTGAAATATAAGGAAGAGTGAGTAAAGTCAGCAGAGAGAAACTAAGAAATGGGTGAATAGAAAGTTGAGAAGGAAATAATGTAGGTAGATTATTAAAAAATAACAGAAAAGTAAATTAAATAAATTTGGAAACAGCTTCTTTTAAATCTAACTATTGGAGAATATAAAAGTAATGAATAGGTACAAAAAATTTATATGTTTGATATTATATTTATAAAACAATAAAATTGGAATGTAGGTAGGTACTTCTATAAATTGACCTGTGTAACACTATTGTACTCCTTAAATTAATATACTTATTTTATAATAAATAATTATGTTTTATGTATAGTGTGTCATGTAGTATATGGTGTCGGAGGCAAATGTTTTTCGTCATCGATTTTGCTTCCACAAATTGTCAAGCAAAAGGAGATATAAACGGTGCCGCTGTGTATTGTAAATGACGTCGCTCACGTGCAGTGAGCAGTGTTTATGAAATGTATAGTGTATATAAGTTATTATTATATGAATAAAACGATACAGGGATAAGTAAATAATTATGAAAACAATACTCCCCGGGTTTCCAGTTGATTTTGAATCTTGTTTATATTGTATCAGTTGTCCGTTACTTTGACAGTTGGTCCGCCACAAGTTTTCCAGTGAGGTTTAGTCACTAGTCCTTTGATATTATGTTACACAAACAATTGTTGCTAAGGTTTATGGGTATACACTTTACTTTAGACATATAATGAATTAGGAAAACAAAATAAAACTATTTTTATCAATTAAATTATTATACACGTAGCGTAATGATAGCTGTTCGCTAGTGTTGCCAGCGAAGAATTCTGTGCTCCTTTTATATCCTATTTACACGTTTGACAGTGTCAACTGCCAAACGTCAAATTAATTTGTATATTTAGAATTGGCAACACTATAAATTTAAAACATACAAACCATTTATGTTCATATACGATAGGTTTATGTTTCTAGTAATTTACCTAACTTAGCCTAAAAGTAACAATGATGTAAATTCTGCCAGTTTTATAACAGTTTGATATCCGAGCTTTTGCTGAGATTATAAATAGGTACTTACGAATGAAACACACATATTTTAAATGTACTTCTTTAGATATGTTTATTGAATAATTTTCAAAACATTTCTAATAATTTTTATCCAATGCATTCGGTAAGTTTATCAATATTTACGAAAATATGGGCTTAAAATAATACAATTTATCTCACGTTTAGAATCCTATGAAAGTTTATTAATTTCCTAGGGAATTTATATATTTACGGTTTTTGTTATTTTTCGGTGACATATCCACTCCTTTTTGGCAAAACATTATGAATACTCTCAGGGTACTTAATAAACAATAACACAGAGAATGCTAATCAAAAACAACTTTTACATACTGAATATTTTTGTTATATGTATCTATAGTTTGTATCGGCGACTCAATATTAATAAGTACTTATAAGTAGATAAATATTCGACAAAGAAACGGTCTTCAGTGCCCGTTGGTCCAATTGTCACTTGAAGGAAGCAGAACGTCTAACTGGTACTTATACATATTGCGTCTGTTATATTATCACTAGAAGACGCGCGCAGCTTCGCCCGCACATTATTTGTAATTTTATCATTCTTCCCGATCCCGTGGGAATTTCGGGAAATCCCTTCTTAGTGCACCCTTACGGTCCCCGAGAAACATACTTGCCAAATTTTACCTACTTGCGCCCGGTAGTTTCGGCTGTAGCGTGTCTGTCAGTCAGTCAGTAACGCAAGGATATACGGATTATGAAAGCTGTGCAAAGAAACCTTAAACATACATACATGCGAAGGGCATATCGTACCCATCCTCTGTTCAATAATGGTAACTATTAAGCGTTTATTGGAATCTGATTTGAGCCCAATTTTCAACGTCTATGCTGTAGTCTATGAATATCGTCACTATACCAAACATAAGAACTTTCTTATTCATTCGCGATTACACGGTACAAAGTACTTCGAATCCCATATTTATATGTCCCTCGCTCGTATAGGATGCGAACATTAATGAAAAGCATCTACCGAAGTCTATTGACGACATTCTCGCCCATTGGTGACTCGTGTAGCATTATCACCCATCCTGATGGAGCGATAGATTGCAAGTGACACACACGCGGTTGACTACACATAGTGAGGCAAACACCCGTGACACGGCCAACCGTACTTAATTGTATCGTTTTTAGCGCTTCTCTGCGTCAGTTCAGTTGCCATGTCAGTTAGGAACTGTGTTTGAGGTTTCAATCGTCGCGTTGAGCCGTTTAGAAGCGATGGGATGCGTTTCCAGTTCGTTTTAACGGGTAAGAGTCCATTCGTTGCGTTCCAATTCCGAGAAGCAACTACATACACCGTTGAATTCAAATTTGTAGAAGCATTTAGCCCACAGACTTGTAATACGCTTTCAACAGTTACCATCAATTATAGTAATCGGCTAAAGCTCCTATTTCACATTTTCAGACAAAAATGCATCAGACTAATGCCGACGAAATTGGACAATTAAAAAGACTATAGAAGGTCGTTATTAAATTCTGCGTGCAATTCATCGAATATTTTAGTCTTGATAAAAATGTCGCACGTACCTACGTATGAAACATGTAAATAGCACATGCTTATATTTAGTCTGTGTTAATGTCGTAACAAGTCCAAAAAGGTTTGACCTGCCAGTCAAAGCCTTTTCGAGGCAGTATCCATTTTAGCAACATGTCGACACGATCTAATGTCATTATCAGGAATAACGACCTGTAGGCATTCACACAGTTTTTTGAAGAGAACCGAAAGATTTTCATTTTTACTTTCAGGAACTTCGTGAATTTCGATATTTAAGTTTCGTGATATTTTCTCCATTATAATAAGCTACCCAAACAAATAAATGTAGAGAGAGAGTATAGGCAAGTATAAAAAATCCTTGAAACAATAATTATTTGGTGGGCAAAGCATATTATTCAATCACAGAATTTCTAGAGGAAAAACTATGGTAAGCATTAATAAATATGATATTGTTATTGTAAATTTAAATTTGTTTTCATTGACATTTATTGTTTATTGATATTAATATTATAGATTTTTTTGACTATTTGACTGACATAAATTTAATTATGAATTTTAAAATAGGTACTATGTTTGTATGTTATTGAATTGTTAGTATTGTATTAAAATTGAAAATTGTATTAAAATTATTAATTTGTATGCCTGATGCATGGCAGGACATAGACGGATCACAATATATTGCATAACACCTAATGTAACCTATGTTCCACAAATAAAGATATTGAATTGAATTGAATTGAATCCATACTCGGCAGCCTGGACTCCAACTTCTGTAAGGAACATTTCGACTTAGATAATTCGTCTTCTAGAGCTTTAATTTGAATGTCACGTGCTTTCAAATCGGACTTCATATCCATCTGTTCTGCGGTAATATAATCCATTGTAGTTGTAAAATCAATTTTAAGGATCTCAATGGCCCGGTTCACTTCCGCAGACACCATTATCTCCATATCCTTCTTGAGCGCAGATCGAAGATTGGTCATAAATGCCGAATCCGGAGCAAGCTTCATGTCGAATAGTGTACTGATGCTCTCCATGGTGACGGGCTCATTAGACAAGTTAGCACCTGATGGAATAGTATGAGCAACAGCCCTATCGCATACGCCGGGTGAATCATGATAGGGTGACATAATCATCGCGTCGCTTATGTCAGCATTACGACGTTGACGACAAGGCGTATTGTCATTATTTTTTTCCGTTTAGTCACATTTTGACAAAATGGGCAACTTAGGGAAGCTAGTTGCTTGGCGTCTAGGTTCCTGCAATCTTCAGTAGTTAAATTTAGGCATTCATAACAAAAAAGCGAAGAACATTCATGGCATTTCCCGTGACAACGCATCTTCAGACTTTTCAAGCAAATTTTGTATAAAAAGTTCGAAAAATTTGCAAAAAAAAAGATAAAAAATAAAAGTCTATTAATTTTAAAATAAATCTGTTATAAACTTCAATAATGTTAAGAGTTTATTGACACGTTTATGCAATTTTTTGTAAAATTGAATGTCCAAAAAGAACAGTCCGCGAGATTTCATCCCACAACTGCAAAAACGGTAATCAGTTACTATGCCGACTCGACCACAGTCACCTGACGATCGTTGACGAAATAACAGTTCAGAGTTCACACAGTAACAAGAATAATTAGCGATGTCATCATAAGCGATCAATGACCTTTCTTTTGTGTTTAAAGGGTAAAATGGCCACGCGAAACACTTTTTACTTGTGAGATTTTTTAGTTTCTTCACAAATTACACTTCACTCAATGTACTCAAAGACTCAGTTTAATACACAGTTTGTAGTTCTCAGTTCAACACAAAGAATGGTATATAACACTACCGGAAAAATTAAGGTTTGATTAACTTTGTAAAATTAAAAGCACCAGTTGAAAACAAATACGTCTGTTATACTCGAATGTTGACAGCAAAAAAAAAAAGAAAAGTATAATCTTTCATATGTATAACATTTTCGCATTACTAAATGACTGAAAGAAAATGCTCAGCCAAAGCTACTGGGCGCAAGAAGCTGAAATTTGGCATGTATGTACCATAGGGGTGCACTAAGAAGGGATTATCTGAAATTCCCACGGGATCGGGCAGAAACTGATAAATCAAAAAAATGTGCGAGTGTGGATACACGCTTTCTCACGTCAATCAATAAATTAATTCAGTAATGATAGCTATTGATTAAATTATAAAAACCTGATTATCGACGTATCGTCAGTCCTGTGGCGATATCCCAGCATTCATTTTATTCGCTTGTTTGTTCGCATTCACTGCGATTGCAATTATAATGTTTCACGTTAATTACTCGATACATTTGGAATACAAACAACATAACTGTTTGTGAATACATTAATAATAATTGATTGGTGTTTCTAGTGATGATTTTTTTACCTAGATGTGGCGTTAGATTGGATTACATAATTCTTTATTGTACACCACAAGTCACATTACAGAGTTAGAACAGAAAGAGAAGAAGTTTACAAATACAATGCGCAATGGGCGGCCTTATCGCTAAAAGCGATTTCTTCCAGGCAACTTTTGGATGGAAAGAAATAGATAAGGGAAATAGAATATTAAAATGGTGTACTAATAAAGTTACTTGCTAAGTACAGATGTTCGGGGGCCGACCTATGTCAAGCCACTGACAATGCCGTTGCTGTGGCCACATACTGGGCTGGTGCCATTTAAATTCTGTACCAACGACTCGAGAAGAAGAAGAAGTACAGATAAACATACATATATTACGTAAATACAGAAACATATAATATACATACATGTATACATGCATAGGTTCATACATACATTCATACATAAATACATGCAAACATATCACATTATAGATATTATAGTTACAATACGCTATTGACACTGACTAGTTACTAGATAGGAAGTGCTGTTTTAATGCCTTTTTAAATATGCCTATTGACTTTGATTGCCTAATTTCGAGAGGCAACGCATTCCACAAGCGCACTGCCTGGACAGCAAAGGATTTACTGTAGTAATTTGTTGAATGCGTTGGCATTTGCAGCCTCAGATTCTCTGACAACCTTAGAAAACTTGCATGTGTGTCATGGAGGAACTTAAAACGTTCTTTGAGATACAAGGGAGTGTTAGGATCGAATAATGCATTATACTATAATGTAAGAATATGAGTATTCCGGCAAAAACGAATTGGGAGCCACTTGAGTTTGTTACGAAATTCTGATACATGATCATATTTGCGAAGACCAAAATTAAATATGAATCTGATACAAAAGTTTTGGAGACGCTCAAGTTTGTCAATTTGCTGTTCAGTGAGATCAAGATAGCTGACATCGGTATAATCGAGTACTGGGAGTAGTGAAGATTGAGCAAGCGCAATTTTAGTGGACATTGGAAGAAAATGCCGAAGCCTACGTAACGACTGGTCTCCCGAATTTGATGTCCCCAAGTTAAAGTGCTATCCAGATATATGCCCAGATTCTAATTAATCGGTATATGTTCAGTTTTTTTGACTAAATATAATACTTATTTGGACTAAATAAATAATAATGTAAGTCGGTAATTTAAACTTTTCTGGCGTTCAAAGTTTTAAATTAACATTGTACATCGGTGAACATGGCGCTTCTTACAGTGGAAGTATTGGATACTCGATACAAAAGTACGAGGTAAACATCCAGAAAGACAATTTAATGAAACCAATGAAACAGATTTTTGTTTATATTTATTTCATTTTGATTTAAACTTTTAGTATAATTTATCAAAATCCGGCGTGATTGCGACAAGGTTTGTTATCCGCGATTCGCTGGACTCTGCCGCATCGGGACGGCGACGGGCACCGGTGGTTTTTAGTGAATACATCTCAAAGGCCTTTAGGGAGAAGCATGAGGCCGTAAAGAGTAATACAAAAAGTAAAAGTAGTTTTACGACAAGCATAATACAGAATGTCACAAGACCCATCACCAAGTCGAAGTCTACTCTTTTTAGACATCATGCTGAGTCATACTATGCAAAAATAAACCTGGGAAACTGTGTGAAATGTTTTGTAAAGTAGATACATTTTTAAACCATGAATGCATAGAATATCTATAGAACAAATTAGCGAAAGAAATCCATTGATTTTGCACCTAATTAGAAAAAGGTCATGGTTTAGTTTGAGCATCAATATCTCCTGCACCAGTAATTTCCCAGGTATGGTACCGAAGTAAAAAATGTTCGTAATGATTGGTAGAATTTGGGATTTTATTTTTCGTTAATAGTTCTTTTACACCCAGAATACTGTTAGATGTTTTAGGCAGCGATAGACTTGTGGAGATACCAACGGACTGCCATATAGAGGGTATCGGGTTGGAATCCACGGCGCGGACCAATGCTTTTCGGAGTTATGTGCGTATTGAATTATAAATTATCGCTTGCCCCGTGCCTCGGAGAGCACGTTAAGCCGTCGCGCCCGGCTATCATGAAGATCGTTGACAGTCGTTATAGGGAGTCAGTACCTATCAACAAACTGACACTAGTCTTAACCATGGAATATAGCTAGCCCTTTGGGTTGCGGAGGTCAGACACGCAGTCGCTCTGTGGAAAAGCTAATATTTAGTCACATCCAGTTAGACTAGAAAGCGGACCTCGGGTTCTAACTGGGAGAAACGTTAGGAACATGTTAGATGTTTTGCCTATGGGCATTGTTTTCCGCTTTTTTGAACTGCATTTAAAACCTGGATATTATTACTTAGTAAGTAATACCCAGGTTTCAAATTAAAACTAACGTATTTCTTCTTATTCTCAGTTAGTCGGACAAGTAGGTACATAGTAGTGGGCTAGCTGACTAAAATTATGTTTATAAGTTTACCTATAATATTTCATCGTATCAAACATCTTGAGTATGTATATTTTTATTCAGTGTTATATTTTCGTTCCCGTGTAAGGGGCTTAAGAAGTTATTGTCATCCCACCTATCGTCTTGAGAAACAAAATAAAAATTAACACTAGGACCCTACATGGGGTGCAGGTGCACCCCACACCGATTTGTTTTCTAAATATCTAAATTTATTTAATATCCACGAATTCGCGCGTCGGAGCATTTTAGTTTGGTGTCAACCTCTTGCGTTACGCCAATACCGTGAGGAGAGCCGCGTCATGTGGTCGCCTGTATAAGTGCGGTGGGGCTACCTACGCCAGTGCCCTAGTGTAGTAAAATCGTAAGTTACTAAATTTATTATGATTGATGGATTTGTATGTAATATGTTATTGAATTTGATTATTAATTAAAACAATACTCTTATATGAATTAAATACTGATATTTTTAGATGTTATGTAGGTGAAATTCAATGAAGTCTATTTATTTTGTGTCAGATAGTTGACAGAGGTTTGAATGACGAGGTAATAAACTTTATTCTAGACCATGAATGTGGCAACGAAGAAATTCAAGTTGGGACCAGTTGTAATTTCTGGGTTCAAGATCAAATAATAAGCCAAATATAAAGTTTCGGCAAACATTTTTGAAACAATTAGGTTTGGAACTGATACATTAATATTTGGAGGACCGGATGCCAACTTTGAGGCGGGATATAAAAGAGTCCAATGCAGCGATCCGCAAAAAACTACCAGATCCTACAAGCGCTGTTCCTTATCGTGCAAAACAAGGATAGTGTGGCTTTTGTTGAAGGTCCAAAGACAGAAAAACCAGGACTATGTGTCAAAGGTGCAAAATACCTATTTTTTTGGAGCATCAGGTACAAGTTTGTGAAAAGTGCTCAAACGAAGTTTAACTTTGTATAATAAGGCTGATTTGTGACCTCAAGTTGCTGATTATTTATAATTAAACGTATTTTCATGAATTGTTTTTTTTTTTATTTTAAGAATTACAGTCATTTTAGTATGGGGTGTTCCAGCACCCCAGTGTAGGAATAACATGTGCGCCAGATAGTGTAGGATTCTAGGGTTAAGTTATCAGTCACAAGGTTATGAGAAAATGCCGTCAGCTATAGTTCTAATATTATCGTCAAGTCTGACATATCTTATAGCTTACAATGATATTTCAGCTACAGGATAAAATATATGAATCGTAATGTATTTTACTGTGCTTTAATTTAATATTTGTAATTTTATTTTAAGGCAGTTTTTACACTTGTCTGCATTATTATAACGAATAAGAATTTAAAATTTACTTAATATCCAGGAGATCATGCTGCTATAATTATGGTTTTATATTTGGAACATAACATTATTTTACTAAATTACGCAAACACGTCACACTACCTTAAACCAGTTTTAACATTATGAAGTGAGGATGGTCTGACAATGATGTAGTTTTGATAAAGTCTGGCGAAATGCTGCCTAAACTTATATACTTAGTTTTAAGATCACCTTACACTGTAATGCTAAGTTTTCTATACTCTGATTTGGAGATTTACTGAAAAAATGCCTAAACATATTATAAGCGCGAATATTTCCAATGCACAACAACTTATTACAATATTAACTTAGAATTCATAACACTACCAACACATAATTCCTGCCATATTCAAAATAAGTACTAACTTCGTAGCACCTATCCGAAAATGGAATTACTACCGAACGCAAATTTACCTTCATATTTTTATTTACGCACCAATTCTTCACACGACAAATCATACCTCGTCGAGTCAGCTGTGCCGACAGTTTGTCCAAGTTAGTCAACAGCGTTTATTTATGCCTAAAGGACGATGAACCTGCTTTCCAGCCTGGTATATCTACAGAGCTAGACTGAAATGTCAATAGGTTCGAAAAAGGATTGACATTGACGAATGAACCATGAATAATAATGAAATTAGTAAGAAAGGAACTATTCTGTTTAGTATTTGTGAGAATAATAAGTAGGGCTTTACTTGCGTGGCGACACAGTGAAATGTAGTCTATGTGCTCTACTGATGTATTTATGAAAAAGTAACAAACGAACAATCATACGTCTTAACACATTTTGCGTTTTATTGTAGTGGGATGAATGATAAGTAATTTCTTATTTAATCTTCCAACTAATCACTTATGGGTTGAAAGTATTGTCTTATTACCGACATGAGTGTGCCTAATTAATGTAGCTATATATGACGGTCACTAAAGGAACCGTGTTCCACTAATGGAACCCATACTTTACTATAGTGCATAATCCTGTTAATATATCACTGGGTCACATTTGCTACACTCAACACTGTTTATACGGCGCGGAAACGCCTTCACAGATTTTGATTAAAGTAGAACTAGCTGAAGCTATATATTTTTATATTACGTGGCATTCGTAAAACTTAGCCTTTGAAAACTACATAAAACATTAATGTAAAACATCTGTCAAAAATAACTACTGAGCCTAGTATGTGAACCAGTATAACCTTCACAAGCAGCAGTAAGCGTCGGAAAGCGCTGTAGTTATACAGTTATTATTCAAATTTTATAACAAGCGTACCTCATGTGTAGCAGTTACTTTATTACCGTACGTCGTCTCTCATTAATATGTTATTATTTTAGTTGATGAGCGTAGTTGACCGACATTGAGAGAATTTTTTTTGGTTGCTACATAATTGCGGCAAGCAAGGATACTGATATTTCCTCAGAAAGCTGTTCCTTTACGTAGATACAAGAAATAATAAAGTAGTATTCGAAGATCATCATCATCAGAGAACGGTGGAACTATGAAAACAATTTATAGATCAAAGGTCCTGATTAGCTACGCTATTAAATACTCTGGATTATTATGACTGCGTTTGTTGCCGTAATGCATCAAGAAAAACCAAAACTGATCCAGCCATAATAATAATAATAATAATAAATCTTTATTTCAGAATACTTAGTTCCATATTACAATAAAATCCAAAGAAACTTATTTCTAACTTAAATACTAAGCATTATTACTTAAAAAATAAGTTACGCAGCTATTTGTAACCATTTATTATACATGGAGCTGATACACAGTCGGTCAGCCAGTTCCTTTACGATGCTATTGCTACACGTACCAACCCGCTTCATAAACATAGCGATTCGATTTCTTTGCATGGCATTAAACGTGTTCAGTCTTGCTTCGGCAAACATTCCGGAGGCGCTACAGTATGGAGCAAAACCCATTAGGTGCCTGTAGATGTTATTGTACTGAACACGAATGCCATCCAAAGATCTTCCCGTATACCTAGTCCAGAGTTGGCACGTGTAGAAATTTTGCCAATATGTTGTAAATAAATGGTTTTTAGTTTGTACATCGGCCTTAAAAAATCGTCTCGCTAACATATTACCTACAACTGAGAGCGCCCTACGTTGTCGATCGATATCAGAATCATCTTTCATGTCAGATGTTAAGATGTGGCCAAGGTACTTGAACCTCCCAACCACCTTAACATTCTGTCCTCCTATCCACACCGGCGGGACGTTCTGAGGACCTCTACCCGATCTAAATATCATCATTTCAGTTTTATTTGCGTTATATAGTAAATCATGTTTTTAGCATATTGCTCACAGATCGCTAACAGTTTTCTTAGACCCTTGATCGAGGGGCTGAGGAGGACCATGTCATCAGCGTAACTCAGGTTATTGACATATCTGTCACCAAGCCTGAGCCCCACCGGCGTCCTGCTCAGCTCCCCGATCAAATCGTTTATATAAAGGTTGAATAGGTCAGGAGAGGTCAATCCACCCTACCTAACGCCGCTTGATAGTTTATAACTGTCCGACATAGCAGACCCCCACCTGACATTGTTAGACTGATTAGTATACCAATACCTAATCAGACCAACAATGCCAGTCTGTACGTTACTGTTGTCTAGTTTCTCCCATAGCAAGTCGTGATTGATGGTATCGAAAGCGCGACTTAGATCCAGGAAACAGGCGTACATGCTTGTTTCCTGGCTTACATACTGCGACACGACTTGTTTCAGAGAGAAAATAGCCATATCAGTTGATACTTCAGGGCGAAACCCAAATTGCCCATCATTAATGTTCAAGGATGGGCTCAACCTTATATGTATTAGACGTTCAAGTACCTTGGCCACAGTGGTTGCCAGAGAAATGGGCCTATAATTGGACATGCTCGATGTATTACCTGTCTTATTTTTAATTATAGGTACAACTAACGTACGCATCAGATCAGCCGGCAAGTACTGATGTCGCGAACAAATATTGAAAAGTTGAGCCAATATGTCAGAAATATGCTGTCCTGCAAACAACAAATGTTCTACGCTTAGTCCATCATGACCCGGGGTAAGTCCTCCCCACGCCTCATTCCTCTATGTACATCTATTACATCATCAGATGTGACATTAAATATCTCCTCAGACCTAGTCTTTCTTAATGAAACACCCATATGCGCCTGCATATTGCTAATCTGTGAGACATCAAAATGCGTTCGGAACTTATTAGCAATAGACTTTCCATCAGTCTCCCCTTCTACACTAACTGGTGAGCTACTCTTAGGGTTTAACTTTTTAACTTCCTTCCAAAAGCCAGTGAAATTTTTTGACGATGGTTGAAGAGCCAAAATTTCCATCCTAATCTTCTCCTGATTATTATGTACATACTTCAGTGCAGATTTGAAGTCCTCTCGGGCAGCACGCATTTGCACGTAGTAATATCCCGAGCAAGGCCTACCACACATGTTCCATTCTAAGAATGTTTGTCTAGCCAGGACGTGGTGATGTCTTACATGGTAGTTCCACCCTACAATATTACGTTTATGGGGATCTTTACAGGTATATGAGCGCTCAGCAGCTGTCTGCATTATCTTCACTATGTTACAATAGTATAAATCAATTATTTCTGTATGTTTCTTATCTTTACATATATAATACTTACATGACAAATTAAAATAATTATTATCTAACAATAAAGAAAAATTCTCAGTACAGAATTCACAGTATTTATCACATTGGTCCTTATTCCTAATACCCCATCTATACTTAAAATTGCAGTCAGTCCCGTTATCTATAATCAAACTTTTACAAATAATACTATTAAACGTTACCTGTATGACTAGTGGAAGGTGATCGGATAGGTACGCGTCGTATAGCACGTGCACACCACATACCGCAGTCTCGGCCGCCGCGGACACAAGACAGTGGTCAAGCTACCGCTGCGAGCCTGTCGCGTCACTAACATATGTATATGTGTTTACTTCTAGTTGCTTATGGTCTAAACACGATAATAACTCCCCAGCACAATAGTCCGACAGCTCTTTGAAAAACCTTGTCCCTGGGTGAGCATTAAAATCCCCTAGCACGAAAACGCTTTCAATCTCCGCACTGTCAATTACCGCACTAATATTAGCGAGACACTGTGACATTTCCGGCAAATTTTCCTACAGTTGGTAGGCATATATACACTAAACACTAATATACTCCTATCACCACGCACAAGCTTAACCGCTACCATCCTATCATTGTTGCAGGGCACTATTTCCGCACTGGTGAATATTCTTCGGTCCCATAAGAGAGCTACTCCTCCGTACGGCCTTCCTCGTATCACTCCTTGTTCCGTGTCGATGGCAGATATACCATGGCTACCGAAACATCGGTCAATTGTACTTAATATTCCAAGGTCATGTGGGAACAACCACGTTTCTTGAAGCGCAATTACTTAATGATTGATACATAGCTGTGTCATTTCTTGTATACATCTTTTCAGCGATCTACAGTTGTACGAAACAAGCTTTATAGTTGTACCATCCATATTAATTATCGATATTATTTGCGTTAGCTGATGGCTCGGCTACAAACAGTGTTCGGTTACGGGTTCGATTACGCTCCCAGTATTTCCTAAATACAATATTGGCGGGCCAGAACCGATCGCCATTATCGTTCAGAAATAAGTCAATACTGCTTAAAGGTACAACCACTTTAAAAGCATTGAACTCTTTGTTTATACTATTTATCTTGTTGACTTGTACATCTAATTCTGTCTTATGTTTGATAAATGCTTCGATGTGACGATATTCCCAAAAATGACATACAAAAAATACAAATTGACAATAAAATCATTACCAGACCCTTGACAATAGCAAATGCTTTTAATGATTATTTTATAGACAAAATTGTGCCAATTCAAAATTATAATAATAATGTCACATCGCTAATAAAAAGAAATACACACTCGATGTTTATGTCTCCGTGTTTACCGAATGACATGTATAATATAATAAACGGTCTTAAAAATTCTAACAGTGTAGGTCAAGATGGAATAGCTACAAAAATAATTAAATCTATTAGTCATTTAATATGTCAACACTTGTCATACATCTTAAATTTATGTATAGTGCATGGTATATTTCCAGAGAGCTTAAAAATTTCAATCATAAAACCTCTGCATAAAAGAGATAGTAAAGAAGAAATACAAAATTATCGACCGATAGCCTTGACCTCCATATTATCGAAAATTTTCGAGAAATACATTTATACACAGGTTAACTCATATTTAGAAAAAAATAATATACTTTGTCAAGAACAGAAAGGATTTAGGAAAAATATGACTATTAATATGGCTATCTATGACTTTCTTCGGAATATAATGATAAATATTGACAAAAGGACACCAGTCTGTGCAGTTTATTGTGACATGACCCAAGCTTTTGACTATGTTGACTTTACTATATTAAAAATGAAATTAGAATGCTACGGAATAAGGGGCAATGTACTAAACCTCTTTGAATCTTACTTGTCA
Organism: Euclidia mi; assembly: GCA_944739405.2. Lineage (NCBI taxonomy): Eukaryota > Metazoa > Arthropoda > Insecta > Lepidoptera > Erebidae > Euclidia > Euclidia mi. The sequence continues at coordinate 66,087,816 of OX123198.2, read as the reverse complement.
AACAGAAAACAGGTTACAGCTATCACAAGATTGAATATTAAGACTAAAAATGAAGAAACATATATATCTAGTGAACGTCAAGTTAGGTTTGGAGTCCCACAAGGAAGCGTATTGGGCCCATTATTATTTATCCTTTATATAAACGACCTTCCCTTTTCAATTACACAGCCAATTACCCTTTTTGCTGACGACAGTACGCTGACTATATCATGTAAAAACCCTGACACTTATCAAAATGACATTAATAATTGTATCTCTTCGTCTATAGCATGGCTTATAAATAATAATTTGAAAATCAATTTAGTTAAGACAAACATTATGCATTTTAACCAACGTCTAGACTCGCCATCGCAAATTAAAGTTAGTTATAATGATCAATGCATAAAAGAAGTAGATAGTGCAAAATTTCTTGGAATTGTAATGGACAAAAAGATAAACTGGAAGGCTCACATTGAGTATATTAGCACAAGAATTAGTTCCTCATCTTATGCATTATATAAACTCTCCCCTACAGTGAATGTTGAGACACTGCTCATAGCGTACCATGGTTTGGTGACACCGATCATAAGATATGGAATAATCTTTTGGGGAAATTCCACTGACAAAGATATAATTATTAAGTTACAAAAACGTTGTATTCGTGCTATGTTTGGTCTAAAAATTGTAGAAAGTTGCAAGCCACTTTTCATTAAGCATAAAATTTTAACGTTTACATGTTTGTATATTTTGGAAGTATACCTGTTTGTCAAATCGAACCCAACATTGTTTCCACGTCTATCCGATGTAGTTACACGCAATAGACGTGATAATTATAGACTTTGCATGTATAAGGCTAGAACTGCTCTAATGGGAAATAGTTTTTTCTGTATGGCGCCGAAAATTTTTAATAAAGTTCCCAATCATTACAAGGACTACAATATAGGTATATTTAAATCTAAGATTAAAAAGATGCTATTGGAAAAGGCTTATTATAATATATGTGAATTTTTGAATGATGCTAATCTTGTATAAATGACATGAATATTTAACAACTGTTTTCTATTTTATTACATAATTTATATATATTTTGAATCATCCTGAATATTTTGACTAATTATTTTTGACATTGTGTAAGAATTTATTAAATTAAGCATGTAATTTGTACGCCGGTTACGGCAGAACATGTTGATACTTGTAAGACTGACATACCATCCATTTTTGTAAACACACATGTTTTGACAAATAAACGTTATCTTATCTTATCTTATCTTATCTTGTCTTTTGAAGTTGTATCTATATGCACTCTAGACACAAAGAGCGATATTGTTCTGTCTGCGGCCTTAAAGTTAAACTGCTCCAAAGGTTGAGCGAGCCCTCTTCTGTTCTGTATTTTTTGGCGCTTATGTTCCACTGTTTTCCAACCATCCTTAGTCGTGTTGCTGTTCGTAGTGCCATTTCTTATTACAGCATCTCCAATAGTACACTCAATCCTATCACCTAATATAATTTCACTGGACGCGCACGACTCGGGCTCGAACCCGCGCTGCACGTAAGGCCTGCCGCCTCGCGGCCGCCGCGCTATACCCGCATACGTCGCTGTGTTGTCGCTCGCTGGCGCGCCTGGCGCGGTCAGCTGGCGCGGCGCCGGCTCGTAGTCGCGCGCGCTCGCCCCCTGCCCGGCTGACCGTTTGCCCAATGCTTCACTCGTCATTGGTAGCTGTTACATACTTCGCGTCTCGTTCTCTGCGCCCGACTTTGGTTCTAGCTCCACACTGATACTGTTATCAGTATTCCTTGTATTTTGTCTCAGTATATCTTGTGTAATTTTAAGGTCATTTTGCAGTAGTTTGTCTTGAACCAACTCTTTTAATTGCTGTATTTCGGTCTTTAATGATGTTATCTCAGTCGGTAAAGGTTGCGATAAGGTCTCAGACGTTTCTCTACGTATACTAGCAACTTCTTTTTTGAGCAGCGACATTTCTTTCAGGAACGTAGTCACATCTATGTGATCAAAGGTGGCAACTTGTTGAGATCTTTCGCAACAAATACTGGAAGACATTCCGGTTCCGTTTCCTTAATTATCTTAATAATATCCTGCATACTCTTCTGCTGATTACCCTCTTTTCTTCTTGTAATCTTTCGCGACGGGGCCAAGAGTTGAACTACGAGTTGTCTGGCATTCTCTATGTCCAAGTCAGAAAAAGCACTCATGCATATTTGTATTATTGCAGTCTCGGCTAGTGTATCCACTTTGTTGCATACAAAAGCTAATAGCTCATTGATCACGACATTACACTCAATACATTTTAGGTTCATGTCACCACGGACGCCTCGTTGCGGTGATCGCGACATCGCGTCGCTCACGCACACAGCGTGCTTTCCTGGTTAGCAACAAATAAATAAAAATAATAATAAAATTGTATTTTATTTATGATGTCCGATGATCACTCCACTTTCACCTCTATTATACTCATAGTTAAATGTCTATAAAAGTCAATTTTGCAATCACTGGTTGAATAATATTATTATCGAGAAATATTTATTTAAACCAAAATTCCACGAATTTCGCGCCCGATTTTTATGTAGGTGTTCGTTTAAGCGTTGCACGTGCGCGGCCACGATGAAGTCACAGGCATTTTCGATTTAAAATATACGGAGCAATTTTATTTAAAAAACAATACCGCATCGCGCCGCGTCCGAACACGGAATGTTGCGGAATGCATAATCACTATCAAATTAAAGTTACACTAAACCTTCTTTTACATTAAACACAACTTCCACTCTTGGGGTAAATCTATGTGTGTATGTATCGCGGCGGCTTAAACTGCCGCCGCGATATGTTCAATCATCGGATACAAAGAATAAACCCGACAGTAGTGTCGGTAGTTGATGGATCACATAGAGTTGCCGGTGAGGTACAGAACTTACAACACTCGGCACGATGCAATATGAACCGTCGAGGCGGCTGTTCAAACCATTACGCCATCCATATTATCTAGTAAGATGACTAATTAATCTCTTACTCAACTTCACATCACTACTCTGGGTGAGACTAAACTGCTTTTCTTGAGCCAGGCAATCTGTACTAAAAGTCGTAATTTTTACCACTCAATACGTCGTGTAGCAAAAATATTGACTGCTTCAAAACAACAAAATAATCTCTGAACACACTCTGCGTTATTGATCTTGTAAATATACGCATTGCAGAAGTGATAAAAACACAGTTATAAAAACGTTTGGTGTATTTTTTCGCTGTAGTGAATTGTCAGTGGAAACGGTTTTGTTACGAAGCTGGTTTTAAAACACGCTGTTCACGGTTACAGTTTACAAGCTTGGCGAAGCCGGAGACTTACCTAGTCAAGTTCTGTGTTAAATTCAAATTCAAATTTTCAAATTCAAATTATATTTATTTGTTAAACACAGGTTTATGGTAAGATGTTGCGAAATAACAGAAGTGCAGTTCTGTGTCCTGCCAATGTTGGCGTACAAATATTTAAAAGTAATTAACAAAATTAATAATTAAATGCAAGGAGAACACAAATAACATAAAAATATCTATAACTACGTGACTGGTGAGAGGCCGGGAATCGGCCGCGTCAAAAAAGTGCCTGACTGGTGAGAGGCCGGAAACCGGTCGATCGTTATAATCGCATTTTTTATTTCCTTATTTATTTTCAGCAGTTTTATAACAAACCTTAAATCTAACACATAATATGTAGGATATCAATACAATTTTACTGTTTAAATACTGTCGTTGAGGAAGTCTGTAATGGAATAATAGCACTTCTCAGTCAATAATATTCGTATTTTTTTTCTAAAAAGACTGATGTTTAATGTTTTTATTGTATCCGGTAGTTTATTGAAGATTTTGGGCGCTAAACAAAACACACTTTTCCACATGAGCGCCGTGTTAACCTTACGTATACATATGTTGTTTTTACGTCTACTACGTATGACGACATCTGACAAGATATTAAATAATTGTGGTTTTTTTTTTCACAAATAACGCTACCTCAAATATAAATAAAGATGGAAGTGTCAAAATTTTATATTCAATAAAATACGGTTTGCAGCTGTCCATTACTTGTAGGCCAAACATAGCTCTAATGCATCTTTTTTGGAATTTAAACGCTATTTCTTTGTGGGTAGAGTTGCCCCAGAACATAATGCCGTATCTAAGAACGGATGCAACAATACCATGATAGGCAGTTATAAGCGCATCTATATTTACTACCCGTGATAGTTTTTGTAAGGCATAGGACGAGCTACTTATTCTTTTACAAATAACCTCTATATGGTCTTTCCGATTTAACTGGCTGTTAATTGTCAAGCCAAGAATTTTTGCGTTATTTACAGAACATATATATTCACTTTGGTAATTAATTTTCATATTGTGACCATGGGACTGTCTTTGACTAAAATGCATTATTTGAGTTTTGTTTAAATTTATCTTTAAATTATTATTTTCTAGCCACAATATAATCGAACTAAGTGCCTCATTAATGTCCGACTCATAGAGATCAGGTTTGTTGCAAGCTATGGTAACCATACTGTCATCAACGAATAATGTTACGGGATGTTTCACTGCTTTAGGTAAGTAATTTATATACACAATGAACAACAGCGGGCCTAAAACACTGCCTTGGGGAACACCGAATGCTACTTCACGCTGACTAGACATATATGTTTCTTCTCTTTTAGTTTTCAAGTTGAGTTTTTTTATTGCGACTAACTGTCTTCTGTCTTTTAAATAGGATTTTATTAAATTAAGGACATTGCCCCTTATTCCGTAGGCATCAAGCTTATTTATTAGAATATTGTGGTCAACATAATCAAAAGCTTGTGACATATCACAATACACAGCAGAAATCGGTATTCTATTATCAATACTAGACATTACTATATTTAAAAAGTCATAAATAGCCATATTAATAGTTCTTTCCTTACGAAAACCTTTTTGTTCAGAACATGAAATTTTTGTTAAAGATTTTTATACGACAAGCAATGGCCTGTGTTTTGGTCAACGTTGAACGAAAACCATAATATAAAGAAAATTACCCATGACTGATCAGTTGGTCTAGTGGTTTGTGACTCTTAAGTACATGCATACATAGATAATCTCTCACGCCTATATCCCCGAAGAAGTAGGCAGAGGTATATTGCTACACCCACTTTATTTTAGTCCCACGTAATAAGGGGCGAGCCTATTGCCGTACCGGGCACATTAACAGACTCCGTGCTGCTACTGAGAATTTCTAATCGGATAAACCCAATAACTCTTTACCCGACCCGGGGTCAAACCCGAGACCTCCCAATCCCACGCGCACATCTATGCCGCGAGACCAACGAGGCAGTCTGACTCTTAAGTACTTAGTCGGATTCGATTTCCACTTAAGACAAATCTTTGAGTAATGAAACAATTATTTGTTCCGTGCCTGGGTGTCAGTTATCTATCTGTCGTGAAAAGGCAAAAGACTGTATTCAAGAATACAGTGTTTTTGCTTAACAACGCTTATTCTGCTTGGTTTGAGGTCTACTATAGCGTAACATTTTTATTTTGACTATACGACGTTTATTTATAGAGATATACTACATTAAAAAACCATGTATTTTTAAAAAAATAAACCTTAACCTAAGCAAAATACTGTATAGCCTGATACATTGTTTTGCCATACTTAACTGGCCAGAGCGCGCATTTCACGCACTTTATTGCTATCTTTCTCGCTCTTATGGCTTCCGCTGATGTTAGAGCAGAACACTGCGAACCACGCACTGCGTGATCGGTTTGTTTTGATTCAAATTAGTGCGCTTTAAAAAGTGTGATTGTAATGTAATTCACGTATATTTTCTGCATAAAACTTATAAATATGAGTGATTTACGGAGCAAGATAATAATCAATCTTTCTTTAAAGAATTAACAATATCATAACACAAGTTCGTCGTTTCTTAAAACAATTTTCTTCAATTTATTTTAAAATCTCTAATTTTTTATTAATATTTTTAACACAGCTGTAATCACCATTAAAATACCTACACAATGATACCAATTTCATATAATTTTATGTTTACTATATTTTGGGAAAGTCCAAAAACTGTATGAGAACTATTTTAATATTTTTCTCCAAATCGTCTTTTTCATAATACAGCCTTTTGCCTTTTCACGATAGCTATATTATGTATGCGTTTAAGCGGTTACTATAGTACAAGCTCAGGTTAGTTCGGGACCACGTGACCGTATAAAAAGACATATAATATACAAAGAAAATATGGTACCATATCTGTATTCGATATCCCGTCTGCGCGAATCCTTAGAATTGTTACAGGAATAAATAAATTTTAAACTACTATTATAGAATTAAACACCTCCAGTAAAATCACTTGGTAACTTTTATTTGTTCACTTTTACACTTTGTAGGTATGCACTGATTTAAAACTATCAACCACCAAATAACTTCGACGTCTTTACTGCTCGGAAGTACCAAAACGATTCCCCTCCCGCCTACATTATCTGACAAGCTAGAATATTCTCCCACTCTAAACGGAAATGACAACTTCATAAGCGACAGCCAATCGGAATGCAGCAAACAACGTCCATCACAACGTATTTACAAAATTGCTTGATTAATTGAGTAATAACAATTTAAATTAAATATTTAACTATAATCAATTATTCACTGATTTGTTTATAGATACTTTTAATTAATGTGGCCATAACTACTAGCGCAATCCGTTTGTAGCACTCGAATCGTTTAAAAATGTTTCATAAATACAATTTAAATGCCAAAATCATTACATACTTTTACGTTGCCATTAAATATTTCCTTTTGTAACGTAATACTACACGTATTGCGTTATAATATCCCGCAGGCGCTTAACGCCAGCTTAGCCTTTCGCAATATTACCAAATATGGTCATGTTTACTAGCCAAGGCAGTAGTGAGTCATAGGCCTATATCTATATAAGATGGGTGCGCAATCTAAGTCGATCACTTGCCCTACACACCGTCTCGCTGATGGTTGTAGTAACTACAACTACAATCCTACTTCTCTTTCTACTGTCCCGCTGGGGGTAAGCATATTCTAGTTGCCTGTTTGCCTTTACGTTCTGTCTGTAGTATCTGTGTCTCCTAAGCATAACAGCCGATCTAGGGACCGCCTGTTCCTGACCGGTTGTTGTGTATTCTCTATGCTGTTTCCAGTTCTTCCTACGGGCTCACTGCACCTGTCTTCTCTCTAAGGGCTACAAGCCACGAGCTGCTGGCGCCGTGCCGCTACTAACCAGCTGCCACCAAAGCCTCCGTTCCTGCCTACGAGCTCTTACAGCCAGGCCACGGACGCCTGAGCCTGACTGCTCGGCCCACATCAGCTGCACCGCCTGAGACCCCGCTCAGCCTGAACCTCGACCACAGAGCTGCCTGCGGAGCGCACCTTGGCCAGCTCATCGGCGACCCTACAAGCAGCTACCCTGCGAGCGTCGGAGAGCAGCAGGAGTCTACGCTCCAGCCCTCAGGCCAGTACTTACCTAGTTCGGTCATACTGTATGTAAGCGGTAGTGAGACATAATAAAGAACCTGTTCAGCCTAGCAGTGTTTCTCTCGAAACCCGACATCCTACCTGAGATCCTCCGTCTCACTTTAAAAACTATTTTATTATATTATCTGAACACTGTGTATACTTTTCACTTGTAGCACTGCAACTTGTGAAGTTACCAGTGTCTACTGTTAACTTTTCAACAAACTTATTAAGATGATGAATAAACTTCGCAGACCAAGTCCCGTGAAACAAAATGACATCTTTTACAGAAAATTTTACATCGTTTTAGATGCATTTTTACGAGTTACTCGTTCTTGAAATGTCAGAATGTTCGTTTGTAATAAAGCTTATGTATTTATATCGTGTACATGTTGACACATGTTGACAAGACATTGATTGACAGTCGTCATAACGAGTTGGTAGCATGAATGTACAAACACTGGTCTAAACCATGTTGCGGAGTTCAACCTGTAGTTACTCTGTGAAAAACGAATATTTTTTCAAACCTGGTTACAAAAGTAAACAGACTCTAAAACGAACACTTTCGGATGCAACTGGAATAATGTTAGGGCCTCGACGGTGGTAGCTAGATAGAGTCTGCATTTTAACCCTCATATTGTTGCCGTATGTAAACTTAATTTACTGAAACTATATAGCTCGGATACATCACATTTACATTCACAGCGTATAGCAATTATTGTACAGGCTGCCAATTTGAAGTCGTTAGTTAGACGAGTTGAAAATTATATTAGACCATGTTAACCAACATACTGGTATTATGCGCAGTAGATTGAATGTTTTGTAGTTCGTACCAATTATTAACTTATGTTTTGTAGGCGAAAATTGTATGAACGGCTTTGTTATTAGGATAAGTTTTCTTTCAAAGGATAGCTGTCACACCAGGCGTTTTATCAGAAACTTTACAATCATTTATATATCACTAGGTTCAACCAGCTTAACATTTAATAAACGCGCGTTAAAAAAACTGCCGTGTGAATGAGGCTTTATAGAGTAAGATCCCAGGGCCGCCAGAACTTACTTATTTTCTCAGAAACGAAACGTTGGAAACACATAGGTATTTGTTTCCAACGTTTCGTTCATCGTCGACGTCGACGTTTCGCTCATCTTCCACCGAGCGTGGTCGCGGAGAGACTGATGTTTTTAGGTAAGAGGTGTTACAGGTTGGTAAAAATGGTACAAACTTTTCTTAAATTCTCAGTGCTGATTTGTATGTATGTTTTAGAAAATATTATAAAAAAATCATAAATAATACTGCCAGACTCATTGTGGCGGCGGTAATTTTTACCAGACGCTTTAAAGTTTCCAAAATAAGGGATGGTAGCGATCGGCAGAGACCGCTAGGGCGCGCATTTAGAAAATGTGTGGTAATTGTTCCCGTCGGCTAGTCTATCGTCATCTTAACAATCGAGTGCAAACTCGAAGCTTTAAAGCGTCTGATAAAAAATACTGTCGCCGGAATGAGTCTGGCAGTATTACTTATGAATTTTTAATAATATTTTCTATAGATACAATTGAGCACTGAAAATTTGAGCACCTTCTACCTAAAAATTGGCCCGCTATCAGAATAGCAAGTATGCGTACACTCATAGCACATACTAACACTACATTATTCTTTACATTTCGTTTCTGAGAAAATAAGTAAGGTCTGGCGGCCTTGGGATCTTGGACGTTTAGGGCTTTCCACAGGAATCACACCGTCTATTGCCAAACAGAATCGTTTGGTTTGATATTTTTTTAAGAATTACTTTCAGGCCTTAGAGTATTAATGTCGTAAATTTAAAAGCCCTTCTCTTAATTGCCTAAAGTCTATTTAAAGTTTAGTTTCTTTAATGGATTACATTAATAGCTTCAAGTCTATTCCCCGCTGAGGGACAGAAATAATGCCTATTTACTTGATACTGTGCCTTTCTTTTATTTCACTCACAATCATTTAATTCAGAGCTTCAGCTTTGGTAGCAGCCAAATCGTACGTAAGCATATCGTGTTCACCCTTTCAGCGCTGCAGCGATTGAAAGAAACGTGGATGGTGTCGCGTGTCAGCGATTTATGCGTGCCGAGCATTGTTACAGATGTGACTATTGAAATTTATTGTCCCTTGCTGACGAGGTTTGATCCTCCATATATTTTCATCGTGACGAAAATTACGTTAAAAGAAGTTGAAACGTTACCTACGTTTAAAAAATTAATGTTTTAAAAATTGTGAATGCTGTCTTTTCTTTCCAATGTATCGTATGAATTATAAAGGTACATACATAAGTGTTGTGATTTACTCATTTGTGATTACTCGCTTGGTTGTGACAAGGATTCTCTCTCTTCTCTTCACATTTAATAAATTATAAGAAAAGAAGCTGACTCCGTGGTCCTGTGGATAGCGTTAACGTTCGCTGGTCTCGGGTTCGATTCTTGTGTCGGGCACAAGTATTACTGAGTTTTTTTCGAATTATCATTAGCAGCACCAATTCTGGCAAATTACGGTAACGGCAATAGGGTCGCCCATACGTGGGACCTGAAATTAAAAAGGCGAAATGTATTTGTAATAATTATTTAATCTCTGCCTACTGCCTGCCCTACCCCTTCGGAAACACAGGCGTGACGACATAAAAATAGAATAGCCCGTTTATTATATCAGTATTGATTCGTCACTTAATCAATACATAATTATAATCAATTTCACGTGTTGCGGCATTACTAGGATGTTCAATACACCATAAAACTATATTATATAGAAGTGCCATTTTAAACCCATAATTACAAGTAATATCATCAATTTAGCAAATATGTTAGAGATGACGAATGTTATAAGCAAAACAGGTTGTAGTATTGCTTTGGTTGCTGTAGATCATAAATTTAACAGAGCAGGCTGTGAAATACTTCAAACGTTTCATTCATTTATGAGGAGTATATGTTATTGTTTTTCTGCAGGCTTTTACCTTAATAAATATTATAAATTATAAATATTATTATAAAATAATATTATATAATATTATTATATAATTATTATTATTATATTACCTTATAAATATTTTCTGGAGGTCAACAATGGTGTGGCATAAGTTCAAGCTTAATCAAATATTACGCATTTTCATTTTCTTGTATAAAATGTGCTGGATACTCATGAACTTATATATTTACATATTATTATTTTTTTTTTTTTTATTGAATGTGACAAACGTATTTATGGTCTACATGAAGAGTGGTAGTCAACTTTATCTCTCTGTTTTTAGGTCCCTCATCCTTCTAGATTGGCAAATGATTAAGATTTCACACTTTTTATCTATTATTCCAAAGGAAGATTATGCAATGACACTAGATTGATTTAAAATAAATTCTTCACACAGCTTAAGAACGACTTCAAACTTATCAATCAAGTGGATAAAATCACTAGGTGTTATGGTCAGAGACAGAAATACTTTGGAGCCTCAAAGCGCATAGCTATCATGCTTAACACGTTGTGAATACTTGAAAACGCGAAGTGTTATATGAAGTGAAAACCTCTTGAGAAGATAACAGTCAACTTGAAAATTCACAACGTGAAGCAAAAGCTTAGAGACGAGTAAATACAGCAGTGCCTCTCTTTATATGTCACCATTTGAAGATATTATTATTAACAAGAAACCAGACAGACTCGGGAGTACATAATTCAAAACGTTTTTGGGCCTTTAAAGTTCTATTAATAAGATTTAATCGACCCAAAGTAATTGTCATCAAAGGCATAAATTAAATAGAAAAGAACATTAACGTCTATATTGAAAATGTGTTCAAGGAAAAATATTTAAAAGAAGCTGCGAATTTGTCACAGGACGTTAATAGGGATGAAATATAATTACAATTTGGTATAAATGTCAATTTGTGTTAAGATTCAGGGGTTGGTAAATGGATTTTTGTCGCCTGTCACAATGATTATGGTAATATTTTTAGGATTTTATTGAAGTAGTCAATTGTAAGAGACATAATAATTTAAGTCAAGATTGGTTGGATATAAAATATTCCGTGAGTTGGTTCAGAATGCTGCACTCCGGAATCTACGGATGTTACTTTATTTGATGACGGAGTAATTTGAATAAGATACACAACTTTCTTGGCACTTCGCGTCGAGGTATATCGAGAGAAGAACTTGGCTTGCTATTCGATACTTTGTGTTACTGTTTAGTTTGTCTCTTGGGACTAAGATTGAATCTTTGCAAATACATGTTTTAAGAAAATGTTAATTCTAGACATTACAGATCAGATAGGTTTTGACTAAAAAGTGACGGCCAGATTGGATGCTGTTCAAACATGTGGTTATTAATCAACAACAGTACCTGTTTTAACTTGTTTAATTAAGTTCTATTAGATAGGCTTTTCCTTTATGTACTTTGAAGCATTAAAATTATTGTTTTAGATTTAAAAAATACTTAGCATCTTTTATCGTTTCTCTTGATTACCAGTGTTTCAGTTATCATAACGTAAAATCTTTTAAGAATGAAAGTACATAACACAGTTTTCATCGCTGAAGACGATGATTACAAAAGTGAAGCAAAGGCTAAGTCTTACAGCCAGTAACGAGGCATTGTGGTCTATCAACAGCCACAAATATTACCCGAGCTATATCTAATTTACAGATAAAGTACCTCTAGCTACCTCGCTTTAAACAAACAAAAAGAAAGAGACCATTTATTTACACAAATAAGGAGCCAGCAGCACGTTTCCTAAAGCTCCCTCAGGGAAAAATACGTGACGGTAATTTGTTGGTTTAAAAAGTAAAAGTTCGATGTGCCGGGTAAAAAGAAAAAGCGCGTAATCAGTTACGATTGCATTACTGCACGAACACCTGAATTATAATTAGGTTAATTGTAATAATGTTCATTATACCAGCCTTCAATGAAGGTAGCAGTATGGTTTGGGGCGGTACACCCCTTGCTCATTTTGTAGGCTCTTCTCTTATTCTTTTTTTAACCTTCTTCAAATTTAAATGTCAGCTTTCTTGAGAGTTTTCGAGATATTTAGATAGTTTGCAAAGAATATGAATAGAAAATATATATTTGAAAACTCAAATAGTTGAAGAGCTCCTAGCTTAGCAAGAAAGAATAACAAAAATATATTCTTATTCTTATTGAATTTTGCCGATTTATCTGTTTTATTATTTTCGTTTGAGTGTACCTACTTACTTATTGATTTTTTTAAACAGGCAAGTCTGTTAGGTGAAATATGTTCGTGTGTTTAGCCGACAGCGATTGGGATCCTAAAATTACAAAAAGATACATACTGACTGGGGTTGTATGAAATCAATAGTACATTCGGACTTACTACAGCTTGCTATTATAATTATGAACCAATGGCAACACAATGGTCGAGCACTACATCATAATTGTTATACCTAGTTTCTAACTTTACGTTATGATTTGGTAGTCCCAATATTATTATTGGTGTTTTGACTTGTAATGGCAATAAGCATGTATTGCATTTTGATTTCACTAGATTTTCATGTGATTTTGGTTATTGTTGATGCAATTTATTTAGTATCAATCTGTGTCCTTTAAATTAAATAGCATTACTTTGTAATAATTTCAACCATTTTTTTATTAAAATTATATTGCGCGACCAATGACCTGCTTTGTGAATTCAGATTTAGCAGGCAATGATATTGACGCAACTTTGTTCGAAAGGCAGTCCTAAAATATTACCATTCAAAACCATAAAATAGAGGGTTCACGGTTATAACAATGAATGGAAAAGCCTGAAATGGTTTCGTTCAGGCTACTCCCAATGCAAGGCGGCTTATTTAGTACCTAAAACTTAATGGTTTACATGCGATGGTAAAACTTCAAACGTAGATATACTAAAATATTTTGGGATTTCACTTCACTGCTTGCAAGGTGATTAGCTAACCTCTAAGCACCTATACAGTGTACTTTGACTTGAGAATGAGTCTATACACGTACGGCATTTAGAGACAGCGATAATCTAGTGAAGATGCCAACAGACTACCATGCAGAGGATGCCAATGAGTTCGTGAAGTTTTGTGCGTATACATTTTTAATTATTCCAATATAAACTCTTGGTGACGATTCATTATCCTCTTGCCCTGGTCTCAATTTACTTGTGATCGGTGCAGCTTGTCTTACACTTCCTTACTTCTCTGTCGCCCGTCGTGCGATCATTTACCTCTTTCGCTTTCACATCCATTCTCACAAAATCCATAATTTTTTTCTTGGGCTTCCTCTCCCTTACCTTCATCAAGGTTCGAAACTACGGATTATGTAATAAATTTAATTACACGCTGTTCTTGAACTAATTCTGTGTGCTCTAAAACCCTAATGGATAACCACTCGCACTGCCCCGTTTCGCAACATTGACTTCGGATTCTATTAGCTGCGGTAACGTTCCAAAACCGTTACCAAAACTATCTATTCGAGTGACTCACAAGTAATTAAATACACTGAGTGACGGGTCGACATCGAACGTTTATAGACTAAGTTACAAATTAACAAAGTAAATATTGGTCTAGTTATTAATAACGAAGGTTTTATCAGTAATTATTATCAGTAACTTGATATCTTCAATATTGTAAGATGTTATAATAGAGTGCGTTGGGGTTAAACATACGCAACGACAACAAAGTTTTCGAAGTTAAATGCGTATTAAAATTGTAAATCATCGCTTACTTCATGCTGAAGAAAAATATCGGCTGGCAACCTGCATGTCGTTTATTTTTAGATTTCGCTTTTTGTATGTGGGACTCTCCCTTAAAGTTATTCTTTACCTACTCATTAAAACCACTGCGTTTTCTTCGGTGTTCCGTAGCAGCGGGGTCACGAGAATCCCGGTCCATGCTCCGCTAGGAAATCTATCCTAAGCAAATACGTGCTAGGTTACAAATGTAAGTCCATATTGGCCTTATCTTTGTTAAAACTTTCCAGTTATGATATGAATTTCACCGAGTGCTACACCTGTGCTTCATTGACTACACAAGCACTCTTTACACGATCTTATCTCTATAAAGAAATGCTCACATAACTCTTAGGGTTAGTTGCACCCTTCTTGCTCGACGAAGCATCCCAATTCCTTCTATTTCGTTTTACCTTAACCATCTGTGACCAGTTTTCTTTTCAGAAAATTCTAATGTTCTGATGATTTAAAAAAGAACCTTCGGATATTATTTTTTTACAACCCACCTCTGCGATATTCTTAATTTAATTTTTCTTTACAAGGGCTTTTGGTTAACTTAATTTGATTTGACTCTTTTCAAGGGCTTTTGTGAAAACGACTTCCCTGATCACTGAAATTAAAGAAATCTTCTCACCTTTTTATTTTATTGAATCTGCCAATTGTAGAAGCAATCCGATATTATATAATTTCTAAATAAACTTTATTTTTACTTCGTAATATTTATATAAGACTTTGTAATAATTTACATGAACTATAATTGTTTCACCCCAAAATTATATTTTCCTGACAATTTTCTAAACATTCTTATGTCATATTAAGATTTAAGATTGATCATATTAAGATGAGGTAATTTTTTAATTCTAATTATAATCATTTATTCATCATCAATAAGTGTACAATTTCTCTTATAATAATAACTATAATAAACACAACCAGAAATCAAAGAAACCATACAGTCATGTCATCTAAAGGAATCTCTTGAAACGATGATGATATCAACAAATTAGAAGGACGCCCTGAATTTAACGTCGGCAGCAAAGCTTCAAGTGGTATTGACATATTACAATTTAGTAAAGTATAATGATGTTATAGGCTATAACATAATACTAGATTTAGCCCGAGATTTCACCAGCCACCTCTGATAGATCGATCAAAGTATACAATTTATAAAAACAGATAGCAATTAACATGTGTATGGCCACATACCTACAAATGATACAACTTCTAATTTTGAATATTTCTATGCTAAATCGGATGAAAGTTCGTTCAGCGCGTTTGCCGCGAAAGCGCAACGATCGGTATTTCGAATTCATAATATTAATATGAATGAGCCTAACCAAACGGCTGCACAAATTCCTTACAATTTTACTCAGAAGAAGTCTCAAAAAACTTCTAATAACGAGCATAAAAGATAAAACCTTGTGAATTTTCTTTATAAATATCTTGCTCAAATCTTTTGTAGATAACCGAGGTAACAGTCACATATTTCGCGGTGAAGTTAAAAGGCTGAATAGGTTGGCAAGTTATCGACAACTTAGACAGCCGACAAGTTGAAAGGACCCGTTATTGTTGGGTCGGCTTTGTTTCGCTTAGTAACTTGGTGTGTCAATGTGAAGTTTAGGGATGCTTGTGTTTGAGCGACCGGTTATCTTTCTGGGTATGCGATGGAATAAATCGAAGTTTGTGTTATTTAATAATATTTCCTATAATAATGATATATATATATACGACAATTTCTTGAAAATTTGTACTCAATATAATATTTTGAAAGAAATTATATGTATTAATGTTTGTTTAATTTGTTTTAGGTAAGCAATGTACACAATGCACCCTGGAAATCTCTTTTGGTGAGATGAGTCTTCAGTAAGCAAGTCTTACATAGATCATCATCATATCAGCCAAACGACGTCCACTGCTGGACATAGGCCTCCCCCAAGGTTCTTCACACAGACCGGTCTTGAGCCGCCCGCATCCAACCACCTCCCGCGATCTTAACGAGATCGTCTTCCACCTTGCGGGGGGCCTGCCTCTGCTGCGTCGTCCGGTATGTGGCCGCCACTCCAGAACCTTTCTGCCCCAACGGCCATCGGTTCTTCTAGCTATGTGCCCTGCCCACTGCCACTTCAGCTTGGCTATCCGGAGAGCTATGTCGGCGACTTTGGTTCTACTGCGGATCTCCTCATTTCTGATTCGATCTTGCAGGGAAACTCCAAGCATAGCTCTCTCCATCGCCCTCTGAGTGACCTTGAGCCTTCTGATAAGGCCCATAGTGAGCGACCACGTCTCTGATCCGTAAGTCATCACTGGCAACACACACTGGTCAAAGACTTTCGTCTTGAGACACTGCGGGATATCGGACGAGAAGATATGTCGTAGCTTCTCGAACGCTGCCCAACCGAGTTGGATTCGACGATTTACCTCCTTCTCGAAGTTGGACCTACCTAATTGGACTACTTGTCCCAGGTAGATATACTTGTCGACAACTTCGAGCTTAGAGTTCCCAAACTGAATAGGAGCAGGTACAACATGGACGTTCGACATGATTTTCGTCTTGTCCATGTTCATCTTAAGACCTACTTGTTGGGAGACTCTACAGAGGCCATCGAGCATTGTGCCTAGGTCTTCCATGGTCTCAGCCATGACTACAATATCATCTGCGAATAGAAGGTGAGTGATGTACTCGCCGTTGATGTTGATGCCGAGTCCATTCCAGTCCAGAAGCTTGAAAACATCCTCCAGCGCAGTGGTAAACAGTTTCGGGGATATGACATCCCCCTGTCTTACCCCTCGCTGGAGTTGAATAGGTTTTGAACTCTGGTCCTGGAGGCGGACTGACATAGTGGCGTTTTCATACAAACACTTCAGCACTTCGATATATCGGTAGTCAATCCGGCTCCGTTGGAGAGACTGTAGCACCGTCCAGGTTTCGATCGAGTCGAAGGCTTTCTCATAGTCCACAAACGCCAAGCATAGGGGCTGGTTATACTCCTCGGACTTCTGTATAACCTGCCGCAGCGTATGAATGTGGTCCATGGTACTATAGCCTTTACGGAAACCGGCTTGTTCGGGAGTCTGGAAGTCGTCTAGCTTGCTCTCGAGACGATTCGTGATGACCCTCGAAAACAGCTTGTAGACGTGGCTCAGAAGTGTGATGGGTCTGTAGTTCTCTAAGAGGGTTTTATCCCCTTTCTTAAAGAAAAGCACCACCACACCTCTGTGCCACGCCTGTGGCGTTTTATCCTCGAGAATGATGGAATTAAATAGCTTCCGAAGGGCTTCTCTAGCGGGTGCACCGCCGGCCTTCAGAAGCTTGCTCGTAATTCCGTCATCAATTGGCACCTTGTTGTTTTTGAACTGTTTGAGAGCCACACTAATCTCGTGCATGCTGACGTTCGGGATATCTTAGGTATAGTGTCGGGTCAATCCAGCTCTAGGGTCTGACGCTGGAGTGCTTGCGGGTTGTTGCGTTGTCGTGTATAGCTCTCCATAGAACCTTTCGATCTCCTCCAAGAGCTCAGGCTTGGATGATACGATTCTGCCATCCTCCGTCTTAAGCATTGTCAGCTGACTCTGCCCAACAGACAGATCCCTCTGGAACACTTTGGATCCCTTATTCTGCTCGATCGCCTCACGAACACATTTTGTGTTGTATTGGCGAAGATCCCGAATCAGAGACATAGAGATCTGTCTGTTGAGGTGCCGATATTTCGGCATGTCGTCGGAGGATAGCAGAACCATCTTAAGCCTTTCCTCTAACAGCTTGAGGGTCGGACCCGAGATCTTGCTGATTCTCTTGCTTTTCTGGGGCTTAAAGAATTTTGCCCCTGTTGTATGGACAGCATATACTCGTCCACATCTACGCATTCGGCCAGGCATTCGAAACGCTTCTTGAGTTCGAGCTGAAAGCTCTCGGGGTTTTGGATATGAACTGGTGCCGGTTGGAGCGTGGACTTAATCAACCTCGACCGTTCGAGGCTTGTACAGATATTCAATGGGCCTCTTACCAATCGGTGATCGCTCCCCACTTTAAGCGAATTGATCACGGTGACATCATTGAATATCTGCCTCTTCGTCGACATGATAAAGTCGATCTCATTTTTGGTGGCACCGTCTGGACTTACCCAGGTCCACATGTGACATTCTCGCTTCTTGAAGAAGGAATTCATCATATAGAGTCCTTCCTTCTCCATAAAGCTAGCTAGCAAGTGACCCCGGGAATTCCGATGCCCATAACTAAATTGCCCCACTCTCAGCTCATCACCGTCCCGTTTGCCCAGTTTTGCGTTAAAATCTCCCATGACCACGGTGTAATGGGTTTCGAAGCCATGTGTAGCCCGAGATATGTCCTCGTACATGGCTTCCACCTCCTCATCGGGGTGCCTCGAGGTCGGAGCGTATACCTGTATGACCTTCAGCGAATACCGCTTGGATATTCTGAGTATAAAGTACGCTACCCTGCTCGACACACTCCCGATATTTACCACATTGGTCACGAGAGATTTGTGGACGATGAACCCGACACCACCTTGGGACTGTTGGTCGCCCTCCCGGTAGAAGAGCAAGTTACTGGAATTGAGATCTATCGAGTCCTCCCCCTGTCTTTGGACTTCAGATAGGCCTATGATATCTCATCGCAACTTGCTCAATTCTTCTTCCAGCTCGACAATCTTCTCGTCGGTCCGCAGTGTGCGCGTGTTCAGTGTTGCCAGGGCCAATTGTCGTTGGTGGTGGTAGCTCGATCTCTTCCGGAGATTCTTCGCACCCCTTGCCCCGCCGTTACCATGGACGCTACCATTACCAGGACTAGCGGGGCCGCCGGGGATTAGGGGCCGGTTTTTATTGGTGTGGTTCATGTATGGGGGATTCGCCATAATCGCCACGCTTGGCAGGCGTATTGGCGATTGCAGTGGCGGAAGTTTTTAGTGCTGGACGCTGCTGCCCATCTAGCATCTTGGGATTTACTTCCGCCAGGTTCGGATGGTTTGACCGCCATCTTTCGGTTGACTGCTTGCGCTGGGGAAGATACTATGGCGAGTATCTACTCGTCAGAGTAACTCCCCAGTGGGCGGTGGGGTCGTCACGTGCCGACGCCGGCATAGATAGACGGCTTACATAGATAATAACTAATATATTAGAGCAACAAATATTATTTATCACGAGTGGTCAGTTTGTACTACTTTTCAAATTATAATTGAAAACTTAGTCCTCTACATGAATCTTTTGTAAAGTTTTCATGTGAAGTTTGATATCTAATTAACCGCCAATAGTTGCTTTTTCTATTTATATTTCTCGTGAAATACTTCAAAACTTTCGCCACTAATCCAGTTACAATGTGTATCTCACCGGTTGGTCGAGCTCATACGATATTTAAGTGGTCCGTTACGACGAGTTCGATAAAAAGCGGTTCAAACGCTGCCTGAATTATATATGAACGCAACAGTTATAGCGCCTGTCTACGGCTCTTTGATTAGACACACACACACGTGGACGGAAATTGGCTGATTTACCCGATTTAGTTCTTCTTGTTTGTACATTTTTTTTCGGATATAGGTACTGCGAGGTGGGAGAATTGATTATATCATGTACCTATCTCAAAAATAGTAGTTGTTAAAAGTTCATATAGATCAAAGCTTTTAATGTAATAAAATACATATAATTATCTTGTGACCTACAAAAGAGCTTGATCGGTTTAAATATTTTTCTGTATAATAATCAGGTAGGTTATTGGATTGTCCACATTTTTTTTTCAGAATATTCTCTTTTGTACCTCTTTTTGTTTGTTTTGGCAACCAAGAAATAATTCCTATAGTAGTACCTATATCTGTATTTTCTAATGCCGTTTTTTAAGGACCGTGATCAAACCGTAATGTTACTCTTAAATCTATTGCCAGTGAAATATCAAACTCTTGTAATTTATAATAATCATCTTAATGATAAAATTAATAGTCTTCTAAAGAATCGTTGCACAATTGCATAATCCAATTTTATTTCAAAGGACATTGTTCCTCGCCCATACATTGTTTGCCCCAAGGCCGTTAGTTACAAAAACATATTTTTGATGTTTTACATAACGTATACATTCGACTCAAATTCAATATAATTAACGGACACTTCAGAGAATCTTAAAATTCTCATATCTGTGCTTAAATAATACAAAAATCTTTTCAATTTTGAGGTTATATTTTTGACAGATATCTCTAGGAGCACATTTGTGTCTAGGAGATTGATCAACATATTATATTTTACCTACTTCAAGCGGGAACTTTTTTTTCTATCCGTTGGTTCATAATTATCTAGATATAGGTAGGTACTCAATATAAAAGTTGAGGATATTGATTAATATAGGTATTATCCCAGTTTCAATCTGGGGTCCGCTTTCTAGTCTAACCGGATTTGGCTGAATATTAGCTTTTCCACAGAGCGACTGCCTGTCTGACCTCCGCAACCCGAAGGGATAGCGATATTCCATGGTTTAGACTAGTGTCAGTTTGTTTAGAAGGTACTGACGCCCTGTAACGACTGTCAAAGATCTTCATGACAACCGGGACCGGCGGCTTAACGTGCTCTCCGAGGCACGGGACAAGCGATAATTAACCATTCAATACGCACATAACTCCGAAAAGTCATTGGTGCGCGCCGTGGATTCGAACCCGATACCCTCTGCATGGCAGTCTATTGGTATATCCACTCGGCTATCGCCGCCTTAGGTAGGTACCTACATAGGTAATTAAAAACCCACCATCCCACTGGCACAAATAAATACCTAATTAAATGCCTCGGCTTCATGTAATTATATTATATATTATTCTATATTTAAATATGTGCAGCAACAGCCAAGACCGATGATGGAGTGCCACGCATGTGGTCTTGAGTTATATCACCAGTCTATCTGTTCTCGAAGAGAGGTATGAAGTGTCGTGCCTGAATATTTGTCTATAATACCCATTCAGGGGGTCAAAAACTTCAATTAAACTGCCAAATGGTCTAGCCTTAGAATATCATTAGTCCTTTTAAAAACAGATGTTCAAACATGTCTGGTTATACTAAAAATCCGATCCCAATATATGAAAGTTGGAAATAAGGCTAAGATGATGATGATTAAGTCTATACTAAAACTGTCAATTTATTGATAGTATTGCTCGAAGAGCTTGATTAACAGACAAGGGGATGAATAACTAGCATAGATAGCTAGTTAGGCAGGTTATGTTTAAAATAATTGGTTCACCTGTGGAAATCAAATAAAACAATACATACTTCAGAAAAAGAACTTTATTTATAAAAATCATTATATAAAACATTCTAGTAAGTACAGTTCCTTTTATAATTTAAGTATGGTCGGAAGCATAATCTATATCATCAATTAAAATACCATCCAAAAACTGTGCAGAAGGGTCGATGATGTAAGTCTGGTGCCTTGCCCAACTTAGGTACCATACTCAAACTCAAACTCAAAATCCTTTATTCATTTAGATCACAAGGTGACACTTATGAACGTCAAATTTAAACATTATTACTGTATGCTTCTACATTTACATTTACTGCCACGTTCGCAAAGCAAGGGCGTAGAACCATGAGAAAGAACGGGCAATAAAACTCACGGTCACTCTTTTTCATCGCCAGGTTTTTAATCATACATAACAATTAAACTTTTGTAAGGTGCTGCAACTGTTATACTTTCTATGTTTCTTGTATATATTTACTTTACATGATACTCAAGCAGAATCAAGTTAAATTTTGATGTTCATTTAGTTAGCCTCCTGAACATAGACATGGTGAAACAGGAGCATCCACTTACATTATGCACCTACAATGCAGGCAATCCGCGCAAATGTTCAGAACCATGATGGAAATGATGAAGTTAAATATAAATAAAAAATTATACCAGCCCATAAGACCGCCATCGAACAATCATCGCAAGTAGCACCCGTTCACGAGTATGACGCATGTGCCAGCCATCATCCCTCTCGCCATATCAGAGGGACAGGGATGACCCGACACACGACGCCACCACAAGAAATGACATTTTAGTGAGCATGACGACAACGGTATACGAACCGGCACTAATAAAATTAACAATCTGTTGGTATACTGACCATGAACGCGAATTACCTCCATTTTCCAGATCATTAATTATAGCATAAAATTGTGAAAACGTGTGAAGAAATGCAAATGTAGTACCCATATTTAATTGACGTGATACCTTTTGAAATACAACCACCGATCCAACTGATTGAGTACAAGACACTAAAATTAAACATAATAAATAAATAGTATCTAACGACATGAAAGACATCTAATGATGTGGTGGCGATTCCAAAAAACATCATTTACTTATATAATTTTATTGGGAATAGAATCATATTTAATTACATGTCATGAAAAATTTAATATTATCTACCTACTTACACAATAATTATGTGAATACTAAAACAGATTATTGCCAAGCGCATTTGTCATTAAGGTAATCATTTAAATTGTAATAAGCCTTTTGCATTAGGTTATTTTTAATCGTTGTCTTAAATGCGCTAAACGGCAAGTCTAAAATACATATCGGTATCTTGTTGTAGATGCGTAAACTTTGTCCTATAAAATAATTATGAGTTTTACACAAACGGAAATACGGAACACATAATTTATGTCTATTTCTTGTATTAATAGAGTGAATATCACTATTCTTTGAATATGAGTTTATATTTTCACGCACATGCAAAACACTGGCATAAATATACTGAGACGCTACAGTTAAAATACCGATGTTCTTAAATCTTTCCTTGAGCGAAACTCTTGTTCGTAATTGGTAAATGGCCCGAACTGCTCTTTTTTGCAATATAAAAATACTTTCGATATCAGCAGCTCTACCCCATAGTAATATGCTATATGACATAACACTATGAAAATAGCCAAAATATACCAGCCTAGCCGTATCGACATCTGTTAAACTACGCACCTTCTTAATGGCATAAGCAGCCGAACTAAGTTTCGCTGACAGATATGTAATGTGTGCGCTCCATTGCAACTTCGAATCAAGTGTTATTCCTAGAAACAACGTAGATTCAGTTGTTTCCAGTACATCACCATTTAAAACGATGTTAGTACCAAGGTTTCTGACGTTTGGCAAAGCAAACTTAACACATTTGGTTTTTTTTTAGCGTTCAGTACTAAGTTGTTTACAGTAAACCATTTAGTCACCTGAATAAGAGCACTGTTTATTTCGGTAAAGTTTTCCTTATTTCTATCTACTTCAAATATCAATGAAGTATCGTCAGCAAACAATACCACGTCACAAATGTTTCTCAGGTAAAATGGCAAATCATTAATGTAAACAAGAAACAAGAAAGGCCCTAGGATAATACCCTGCGGCACTCCCAATTGTACTGGTAAGCCACTGGATTTTGAGCCATTTATTTCGACACATTGGATTCTGTTATTTAAATATGCCTTAATAACATCCAATGCTTTAGTCTGGACGCCGTAATGTTTAAGTTTGCACAAGAGCGTATCATGGCAGACACAATCGAATGCTTTCGACAGGTCGCAAAACACACCAATAGCATTCTGAGATTTCTCCCATGCATTGTAGACGAGTTTGAGTAACGCTACTCCTACATCCGTCGTCGAGTGACCCTTAGTAAAACCATATTGCTCAGTATGAAGGAGGCTGTTTAAATTAAAGTGTTTCAGAAGTTGCTTGAGTATGATCTTTTCAAAGATTTTACTAAAAGTAGGTAGTATTGAAATTGGCCTATAATTACTAAGATCATTCTTACTACCGGATTTAAACAGAGGTATTATCTTACTATGTTTATGCGATAGCCGAGTGGATATACCAACAGACTGCCACGCAGAGGGTATCGGGTTCGAATACACGGCGCGCACCAATGACTTTTCGGAGTTATGTGCGTATTGAATTGTTAATTATCGCTTGTCCCGTGCCTCGGAGAGCACGTTAAGCCGTCGGTCCCGGTTGTCATGAATCTTTGACATTCGTTACAGGGCGTCAGTACCTTCTAAATAAACTGACACTAGTCTAAACCATGGAATATCGCTATCCCTTCGGGTTGCGGAGGTCAGACAGGCTGTCGCTCCTTGGAAAAGCTAATATTCAGCCAAATCCGGTTAGACTAGGAAGCGGACCCTAGATTGAAACTGGAATAACGCTAAGAGAAAGAAGATTATCTTACTATGTTTCATTAAATCTGAAAAATCGCCTGATTCTATACACTTATTAAATAAGTTACTAAGATAAGGAGCTACTATATCTTTTATACTTTTCAATATCTTAACAGATATTCCCCAGAGATTACCTGTATTCTTAGACTCTAGAGATTGAAAGGTGTTTATAATGTCAGTAGAACTAATAGGGCTGAATTTAAATATTACATTACATTTTTGTACACTTGATTCTAATAAATTTTCTGCACCTGAAGCTGATGAGTTTAGACCTCTAGTAGTAGTAATAGGTATGCTAGCAAAAAGAAATATTGAATGTGTGTGCAACTTCTTCTTTATTGTTAATAATTTTATTACTATCTAGCAAGTTAACATTGGTGTTCCTTAAGGTTGTCTTGCCCGTTGCTTCGTTAATAGCTTGCCAGGTGGCCTTAACTTTATTAGAAGACTTCCTAATTTTGTCACTAATGAATACTGCCTTAGCTATACTGCATACCTTTTTAAATATTTTAGAATAATTTCTGGCATATTTAGTGAAGCTCGCATTAAAATTGTATTTCTTCATACCATACAACTCATACATCCTTGCTCTGCTTTTGTGAATACCTACAGTAGCCCACTCACTAAATGCTCTAGACTCCTTGATTACTTTTTCCGTGGTCTTAAAAGTACTTCTAAATTCGTAATACCTACTAAAATTTTGTTCCTAAATTCAATAAATTTACGCCTAGGTAATGGCCTAACTGTCACCTTATGTACGACTTTTTCATGAATATATGAAAAATCTGCCAATTGACCACAGTGATCCGAAGTTAAGTCAGTAGTAACTAATTTATGTGATACTGTATGATTACTAAATATATTGTCAAGGCAAGTGGAAGATGATGCTGTTATTCTAGTAGGTTCAAAAAATAAATTTGTCAAATTAAATGATTTAAAAAGGTTTAAAAGCCTACTAGTCATTGGTGAACTATCTAATAAATTAATGTTAAAATCACCACAAACTATGATACCTTTTTTATTGGTCCTAATTTTACTAATTGCGTCTTCCATAGTAGACTCAAACACATTAAAGTTACTTAAAGGAGGGCGATACACACATATAACAATATACTTTTCCAGCTCAATGCAGGACATTTCTATAGTTCGTTCTACAGACAAGGTGCTTATGTCCTTTCGCTCCTTACATGGTATGGTATTTGAAACTAGTATCAAGGATCCACCATGGATAGCTTGACTCCTAGTGAAAGCACTTTGCACAGTGTAATGCATGTTATTTAAAAATTTAATTTGATAATCCTTTAACCAATGCTCCGTTATGCACATAATTTTAATATTGTGGCTTTCTGAGTATAAACTTAATTCTAAATGTTTGCCAGATAGACCCTGTATATTTTGATGTGCTACATTCAATTGACAATGTCTATCCTTTGTCCTATTCTTAAGTTTAAAGAACTCGTGTCTGTATTTAAAATAGAAGGAATGGTAAAGACAGAATTATTTACAGAAACCATTTTCTTGGATACCCTGCATGTACCTGTGTCATATTGTATATTATATGCCAATAATTTAGCAATTTGTCGTTTATAAAATAGTGAAAGATACATAGTATCTTTGGTCAATGTGTAATTATATTTATTAATGAATTTATTTATGTCAAAATATAAAATAATATCTTTATACTGCCATGTCATATTGTATAAACACAAATTTAGGTCAAATATATGTTGATTTACCTTTTCATCTAATATACTTGAATAAGGTAAAGCACAAGTTATAAATTGACATCCTAGTTTTTTATGAAGTGATAACATTACTTCTGTTAAATTGTAAATATCTTTTTTGTTCACAATTTGGCTGTCACCATATATAATAATTATTGTTGAATGTCTATCTAATGTTGTTTGTTTTAAACTATCTATTAAGTGTGAAAAAGATGACCCTGGATAACAATAATTAATGATTTTCTGTTGCTGTAAATGACTACTCATTAAGCTACCTAAACCTACACCTCACCTATCTGAAAACATGTAAACTTTTTTTGTGCCAGAGTTATCAACTAAGGGTGTCTTATCCTTTGGACAATTGGTTGTACTAGAACTAGAACTTGAACCTGAATCACAGCAACCTGAATCACTATCACCTATAATTAGAGATTCATTACCTAACAAGCATGATTTTGAACAATTTGAGTAATTATTTCTAATTGTCAAGGCCTTTACATATTCCAGATTATTCTTACCAATTCGTGCAATCTCATCATATTTACTTATATATACCTGAACCTCTTTCTCATACTGGATATTCATCCTATTTAGTTGTGACTCTAAAGCGCTGATTTGTGATTTGAGATCCCTTGTATGCTGATCATATAACATCCTACCATTAATTAATTCTATATTATAATTTTCTAGGTCCTGTAACAATTCCTTACGTTCAGAAACTAAATTTTTGTATTGGTTTGTTATATTTTTTGATTTATTATACTGTTTCAAGTTCTGTACTAGTTTACTAATATTTTTGTTTATGTTACATAATTTCCTTTGTTGCTTAAAATGTTTAACATAACTTTTTAGTTGTATACTATGTCTATTAGAGCCTAAGCATAATTTATCACCTAAAACCTCTGAATAAAGGTTCTGTGTTGCACCACGGTTAAGTACCTGCATCGTTTCCTCTAACGATTTTACCTTTAACAAAGCCTGTTCTAAATTGCTTTCAAGCTCAGTGATCCGACTTACAGACCAGGAATAGGTGTCATTGCAAGTTGTTAATGTATTGATCTCTTCCTGCAACCTGTCTCGCTGCGTAAGAGTGTCCATGTACTCAAAATGAAGTTCAGTGAGTTGTGCTTTTAAGTTTGAGACCTTTTCATTAACAATCTTGATAGCCTCTTCACAATCAGAACGCTCTTTCAGTAGGTGATTATTTTCCTCCTGGCACTTGCTTAATTCCATCAAGGCTATTTTGAGCTTATTTTCCATGTCCTTTGCTGTGGCCTTACGGGTCATCATATAAGTGCTCATTGTTGCAGCAAAGGGTACACCAAACACCTAAGGACAGAAAGAAACAAGATGACAGGAGACAGACTGATCAGTACCTTATGTGTAAAATGTACCTATACAAAAGGAGTAAGAATGTAGAAAAACAATAGAGAAGATACAGAAAATAAGTAATTTAAAGATGTTATTTGACTTAATATTCTAGTATAAGTGTGGAAGTGTATTTTTAAAATGAACTATTTAGGAATGTAGGTAGGTAAAGAAAAAGCAAAAAACCTAATATATTATGTATTTTAAAACAATAAGTTACTTATTTGTTTCTAAATTAATGTAATTACATAAAATTGTTCTTATCTCGTGTATTATGGTAAGTGATGGTTTGTTTTTCTTTATAATATCACTTCACGAATTTAATATTGGGGAATAGGAAGGTAAACATTTACTATTGAAAATAACGTCGATGCTAAGTAGATTAGTAAATAAAAGTATTCTATAATGTGCTTAATGGAAAGTGTGTAATGTTTGTGTGTATAATATAAATTAATATACTCCCTGGAGTTTACAAAAAGTTCTTTATATGGTCCGTTGTAGCTGTCAAACAGCTGTTTTGATCGTAAAACTTCGTTTTTAGCGCTGTTTGTATTTTTTATAAGCTGCGAACATTTGTAGTCACTATTCGTGATATTTAACAGTTACTTTGTATATTTACCACTAATATTTAACAATAAAATTAATTAAAAATACGGACTGTAACGAATTAGAAAGTTACTCGGCCGGTGTTGCCAGCTTTTTTTGCCATATTAGAGTTATTATATGGGCGCAGCAACCAATGGTTCTGCGCCCAACAATACAATTGCAACAATAATGTTTTATAGCATATCTGCCATTCAGAGTAGGATCTACTAAAATATAAATATAATATTTTTTGGTAGTTATATGGCGGCTAGCTATTTTGCCTCGCAGGAGCCACGTATTTTCATTGCTGATGATATTCAAATTACTTAATAACTCATCGTCAACCTCCCTGCACACTTCAATAATATAGGATCCATCTTGTCTGATATGTTCACCATAGTATGAGCGGGCCTGTTTTATCTGATAAATTCCTAGGGAAATTAAAATTAAATCTTTATACTCCATTCGTGGAAAATCTACATTATTTCTTTCTACAGTTATGATGCGAGACTGTACCTGTTGCTTGTTCAAGTTTTGAAGTTCCACAAAATCTGCTAAATTATTTTCTTCAAATATTCTTTCTTGTATTACAGATACAATTTCTCTAGCATCTTCTCTATCAACCAAAACAGGGTGAAATCTGTTTATTAAAGCTGCTGCGACCTCAAAATCATGCATTAAGTTCTTTGATTATTCATTACAACTAGAGGACCCGTGCTGCTCCACAGCATATTTTAATATTATAAAAAAGCTCTTACATATAGGTATGATGAGTACATTGTAGACTTATCTAATAAGTAAAAAGATGATATTCTTACCAAAACTATAATATATCACAAAACTTCTTTTCTCACAACATTGGCTTTGCGTTGCACCTTATGTATCGTGAAATTTCCACCTTGGCATTACTGAATGGTTTGCCGCGCAATAGGGATATATATAATATGTATAAATGAACATTGACGAAAGAAAGTTCTTCAATATGAATGTGCTGCCCTACCATTCTTTCCATTAGGACACTGTAATGTCCTTCGTCCAGGTGCCCAGAAAATATCAAGTTATGAACAATTTCGCCAGTACCATAGTCAGTAATCGTATTACAGTTTTCCAGGTGAACTCTGAATTGACACTCGGGATACAGCTCACTTAGACTCTGAAGTTCAGCATGCCCTGCGTACTGTCCATTGGCACCCATCACACGTTTGTAATCTGTTGTATTTGTAATGGTCTGGCCATATGCTTCGTCCCCAACAGTAAAGTTACTATATACATCCCACGTATTGACAATGTTATCAGCAGTGGCCAAACGAATTTCATAATGTTTATTCTCACTTCCATATAAATAATAAGAAATTGCGCGGAATAAGCAATTACCGTTACCAATAATGGAAATCACTTGAAAATTGTTGATGGTAGAATTAATCAAATCTGAACCTGTTTCCACCCGTATTTTTTTAGCAGTAGGAGGACCATCCAGTACTTAATCTCCAACAGGGCCGTCATTGACCAAGATTCTTTGTTCAAACTTTCTCGGAGCATTTTTCAATTTCCTTCCAAGAACCATCATTATAATTGAAAACACAACTAGTCACAAAAAATACGTTATTAAATCAGAAACTTAAATAACTAACTTACACTAACTTCACTTTTTTCATCAAAATTAAAAATATAGATAAATAACATTTTTATAAGTAAGAAAATAGGTTTTATTTCTGTTATCCAGCTAAATATTTATGTGAGAAGCACGATTTATTTTGTTTTGTGTATGAGTGTGATTAATCCATCATAATTTAGAAATGTAATAATGACGTTTATAGTTTTGGTCAAAATTGTACATTTTGTAGGAATGGTAGCTTTGGTAGCAATCGTAAGTAACATTGCTACCAAAACTACAATATATGCCAAAATACAATTTCTACCAAAACTACTATTCCTACCGAAAATACTATTCCTATCAAAACTACTATTTGTACCAAAACTACTAATCTTACTAACACTATCATATCTAAATTATTTTTTAAACTACCATTTCTACAAAAACCGCCAGTGCTGTCAAAAGTACCTACCTTTTCTCTCAAAACTAAAATTCTTACCAAAGCTACAATTTCTACCAAAACTACCACTTGTAATAATATAATTAGATGACAATAGTACTATGAACCGCTGTAATATGTTCCACATAAAAAAAAAATAAGATGCCCGAAGAAAGTCCGTAATTTAAAAACACAAAAATTTTCCTAACATAAAAAGTAAGGAAAATTCCTCAACATCAGAGATCAGTTCACCCAACATTAAGGGTTAACTGGTAACATTCGGGGAATATTACCTGCCATCAGCGATAATTCACTGTAGTGATAATTTGACCAACATCGGGTATAATTTTACACACCACCACACTCACACCCGTATGAAAGTAAGGCAAGGTCACCTTAAGGAGGCATAACGTTTTTTCCTGGCAGTTACCGCAAGGAACTTATTAGATGCCATAAAAATATTTTTGAATTAAGAACCGTCCATGTCGAGAGAAAGCAATGGAATCTTAAGAAATTTATAGGAAAATATTGAAAAATAAGTTCAATGTCCACACCTATCTTCCTTCAAACTTACCCAATTTAAATGAGCATACCATCAAATGAAAGAACTCTTTTCAGCGCGAGTTTTAGGCCTATAACGAATCGCCTACCTCAATGAGAACCAGATATATAGAAGCAGAAATGTATGGAAGAAAACTGTTTTTGCATATAACTTGATGAATGTGCAAGTTAGGTAATTTCTAATGCTTGATGACAAATCTATGCAGCGAGAGCTTTCATTTAAAAAAAAAATCATGCGAATCGGTTGCGTAGAACGGGCTGGCCGACTCGTATTATAAAACACAAATTCTTTTAATATATAGATACTCTTGTTGCAGCAACTTAAAATCTCGCTTAAAGCGCCCATTTACCACTTCTACCACCCAACGACATAAAGTAACTTTACGTGATTCATTGGCATTTACTGTAGTCATTTGTGTTTCACCCTGTTCAACTGATAGAGGATAATGTACCGAGTAATTTAAGCTTTGTAATAAGGGAATACTATCCCGTCACCTTCTCTAAAATATTCTCGCAAAGGATATAACTCATTACTGAATTCATGTTTAATAATGTCAGCATCTGATTTTGTGGCAGGATAGCGGCCCAGTACGTCTAATTATGGCCATCACAACATACAATTAAGAATGGTTTGACAAGATTTCTATATTTATGAAGAGAATAAGTTTTCTTCTGATATTTATAATTGCTACTTTTTTGAACATATACATATGTTCCATCCATTATAGCGATAGCTTTCCTGTCATCCATACTGCTTCCAGGATTGCCGAACAAAGAGTTGGGAATATACAAATTCCTCTCCGCCACTTCAATTCTGTTCATGTGTTGTAATCCTAAATGTAGTGGCACAAAGTATTCCACCATAGAAGTTCTTGCTTTACTAATTAACTTTGATAATGTGCTTCTACTTATATTCATTAAGGTAGAAATTCTATCATCAAAATCTCCAGTTCTAAGTTTCAGCAAATATGCTGCAGGAGCTGTGGCACGCCTTGGAAATTCAGGTAAAACAGCTTCTACCTCCCTGAATTGCACTTTTGTGCATCCTAGCCAGTACCAAACTACATTATCTTCCATATCATCAATTTTTCAAAATCCAACCTTGTCTTATCATTCTTCAATAATTCACAAAATTCTTCTATGTGTTCTGCTATAAAACAGTGTTGCACATTTTCTGCTTCAAATAAAATTGACCACCTTTGACTTCCAAGATGTGACTCATATATATATGACTATTTGGTGGTATATAATATTTATGATCCCTAAAGAGCCTCACCCTTAAAGCATATGGGACTACATGCTGTAGCATTTGTAGCTTAGGTTTTTACGAAAAAATCTGCTCCATAATCGGTCAATTTGTTAAGGAATTACTATGTCACAGACAGACATAATACGAGAGACCCTTTTCGCGTCAGAGATTAATAAACAGGTATAAATATTTAGCCAGATTAAAACCGTTGGGTACTAACTACACAACGACGATTACATTTACTTGACAGAATCAACCTCATTAGGGACGCACCTTCTTCAATTACCTAAATGAAAAAGGTATTTTATTTGTTTAGTTGTAGGTATGTTAAGTAAACTAGTACATTAGTTTCTACAATTGTACGTGCGCGTAGGAGGGCGGATATCAATTTACCGCCTTGAAAAATAGAAGGTTCTCAATTTGTTCGTTCTTTAATATCTTACAACTTCTTTATTAATTAGCGATCACGTTTGGAAGCATATAGGGAGATTCCATTAGGTCTTAAAAAGTTTTGCGGTATAAACTTCGATCACATTTTTTTGGTTATATTTTAATTTTTGTTAGCTTCTTAATGTCAGAGTGATTGATCACAACGATAAAAATAGTTATAGGTAATTTTAAACGTTTAACAAGAATACTGTTTGTAAAAATAATGTGCTGTAAGCTTTACAATTACACTGTTTTCAACAAACCTTCGTTTATCAAAAGTTTATCAACAGCATCGCGCAAGACCAGCCAGAACATTTTACCACAACAGATGTGCCGAGCATTATGAGCACATACAATTTTCCCTCTGACTTAACAGCCTCGTAATATAAGTGTAAGTGCAAGAGATTACGTACATCGTAAGAACTCGGGTTTGATGATCGAGTCGGCGGCATAACATTAGGATTTTCTATTAAACAGCACTCTACAAATAGTGCCAATATTATGAGATGTGTTGAGAAATTAAAAGGAGTGTTCACAAACTGCGATTGCTAATTAAGGTGTATGAGTATTTTTTTAAAGACTTTATAGACGGTAAACTCATATATAAACTTATAATGCTGTGTCTGGACTGTTTAAAAGAAAAGCTTAGCTTCATTTCATATCCTTGTTAAACTTATGTATCGCACTGAGCATAATTATGTTACAGGAAATCTATACAAGTGACTTTTCAGAGATACAATCAAAGATAAGAGCACCCAGACTCGACACAACAATTCTTGGGTTACACTATTGTTTTGTCCTATTTGGGGATTGAACCAACAACACTCGGTGTAGAGCTAAACTGCGAGGCGGGCACGTAAACCAATACGCTATGCATCTAGTCAAGAGTCTTAGATGGTTGCTTTATTTTTAAACGCCTCAACCAGCTCGGCAATATTTCAAGCAGCCATTATTACACTTTTGATAGAAAGGGCAGATTTTTAAGCGCCATACCTTGGAGTTTCCCTTCACTGCGCTTGTAGTAGGTACAACGCCATAAATCAGAGGGTGCCTTTCTACTTAAGTACACATAAACTCGTACTACACTGAAGGACAGAGTGACCCGGTACACATTCAATGCTTTGCTAAGAACTACGATCGTCCATTCACTCTTAAGACCTGAACTTAGGTATGTATAAAATTCTAGTACAAGTGAAAGAAATGATGATGCTGTAGGGCTTAGAAGTATTGACAAGAACTTTCCGCAATTGTTCTAAGCTCTAGAGCATCATCTGTTTCATTCTAGACTGTTTCTTTCAACAAAAAAGCGGTGATAGCCCAGTGGTGTTCGTAACAGACTGCAGAGACGATGGTCTCCTGTTGGATCCCTAGTTACCCCGGGCACACAACTCTGACTTTTCGAAGTTATGTGTGTATTAAAAATGTTATTACTATATAAAATTGGTATATTACGCACCCACACTTCGCCAGTTATGTTTCGGTGCCTACCCCTTCGGGGATAAAGGCGTAAAGTTATATTATGTTACTTTCTTCGAATTTTAATCCAGAAAATGGTAACCATATTCTGAAATCACCAGATTTCTATCGTCTAAAATTAATATGGAAATATGTGACATGCACTCTAATAAATTCAGGTATTTTAAACCATTAGCCGGTTCAAAAACCGACACTCGTAAGCTTAATCAAATACAACATTTTCCAAATCAAAACACAGAAGCTACATCGGACATGAAATCGTAATAATGTAGCCCCGGGAGGGCGATCACATGACGTGTACCGCAGCCTCCCTGAAGCCTCCGCCACTCAACTACAGCCAACTTTACTCTCTCAGACAGATTATTAGGAAATCTAGGAATTCGAGGCCTTCGAGTTAGGTACAAAAGCAAGTAATTACTTCCAATAATACTATAGCTTCATGGTACAAGCTTGTTTATTTATTTCAGGGTATTGCGCAAAATATGTCGAAAAGTAAACCTGATGTACCTTTTAATTTTAGATGAGTGTAATTTTTTTTATTTAAAGATTTTTTTTTATTAATTTGTAGCACAAGTTTTGTTCTTAGAATGAAATAGTGCGCAAGAAAGCGATAAGGACAGAAAGTAAAAAGTAATTATGAATATTAGTTTTGCATTTATAATTATCTTCTCAGCACATGCTTCAGCGAATGGATGAATAGAAAATAACCTTGAAAACGTAACTAATTACACTTACTAGTACAAAACGAATCAATCTTTCTAGACGCGTAAGTAGTTGATACATATACCTACTGAGATGTAGCGTAGGTTGGCTTTTAGTCTAATCACAAACGTATTTATGAATGAAGAAGTGTGCCCTCTTAAGTGGATTGCTCTACCCTGTACCTCCTGTGCCATGAATCAGTAAATTAGATAGTGTAGCGTAAAAAGTGTTTTAATCCTTAGAATAATATGTACAGCTAAGGATTGAATTGATACCATAAACTAAGAATATAACCTAAATTGTTCATAACGAAGCACATATCTATACCTACATATTATAATAATATGAAGTCCCCATTCCCTGTTGTCTGTCTGTATGAACGTGATAGAAAGAGTAAGTTATATATGTATAGATACAAAGTATACAGCCTATATGTATTATTATAGTTCTATTTGTCAGGTGTTGAAAAATAAAAGATACAACTATCAAATCTTACTTTCATTTATTCAGCTTGTCACAAGAGTATATTTTAAAATCTCAAGTTCTGATTCTATATTTACATTTAGCGCCACGTTCCCAAAGCAAGGGCATAGAACCAAGAGAAAGAACGTGGCAAAGAAAACTCTTGGCCATTCTTTTGATAGTTGTAATTATCGTTTATAAAAGCGGTACAATCATTACATATTATATCGGATAGCAAGGTTGTGGGTAGTTCAATATTTCAAAAGTAACTATTACCTTAGTACAATAGATTAGCATAATTCGTTTAGTAATATTCACCACAGATATATTTACTATAGAGGTATTCAATATTTACCACTGAAATATTCACCACACGATGTATATAATAGACACGACTTGTATCTCAGCATATAATTCGACTCTGTAATATATGATACCCCAAGATCTAAACTTTAACATCTCACAAGTGACGAAACCACCCACAATATCACCCACCATATCAATTATACAATTGCTAAGCTATATTATTACATTAACTATACATTGTCTATATTGACAATACTCTAACACCACAATAGCAATAAAGAATTGCGAAACACATTATTAGTAAAAGCACAATATAAAAACACAATAATATAAAAGTCAGAATTATATCGTACCTTAGTTAGTCGTTGCCGGGGCGGAACCGAACATTGAACAGAGTCTGTTCCTATTTTATATTTTATTTACCCGTTTGACAGTATCAACTGTCAAACGTCAACCAAATTGTCTATTTACAATTGGCAACACTTGTTCGTCCGATGTTCACACTTCGACTGCCGGAAGACAACTGAGTGTCGCTCCGTAGCGATCTGACTTTTATACTAGTATACAAACAACTCACCGTGTGCGGATATGACGTTTCGTCGCCCACGTGCTGATTGAAATACAATGTTTTATTACAAAACTAATTCATAATACATTTTATACCTAAAATGTAATTGTTTTAACATTTTATAGAAACATATATGCACAATAATCAGAATTATCTATCACGGCCATACTGACATGTACTTTGTTCTCAAAGTACTTAAGCAATTAAACAAGCAATTAAATCATAGTTGTTGCGACAATTTGAAACTCACTTAAAACATCATTCATTCTCTGTTCATAAGTTAAGCTTATACCAAGCATAAAAAAAAATATCCCGTTTACCTAGACATGCTAATCCCGTCCACCCGCTGCCGGTGGGATAGACTAGCACCAAGTAAACGGTCGACCAGCGGCTTTATTTTATATACCGACCACCTAGACGCACTGATTCCGTCCACCCGCTGCCGGTGGGATAAACCAGTACCAAGTGGCCGGTCGACCAGCGGCTTCATTTTCTATCCCGATTACCTCCAGGTACTGATTCCGTCCACCCGCTGCCCGTGGGATAAACCAGTACCAAGCAATTGGTTGGCGAGCGGCTTCATTATCTATCCCGATTACCTCCAGGTACTGATTCCGTCCACCCGCTGCCCGTGGGATAAACCAGTACCAAGCAATCGGTTGGCGAGCGGCTTGATTTACTTTATTCGTTTTAAATTATCGCAATTACAATATAAGTTAGATCCAGAAGAGGTTTCAATCTTTCAATTCATAATAAGCATAATATTTTTATATGTGTACACATATAATTAAAAATAATATAAACATAAAATAATAATACATTTACTCAATATTAATAGATATGATATCCAATTTGGTTGTATGATAGAACTATTTTCAAATTTAGACGTATAGTATTAGGTAGTTATAAACAAGTTAATGTCAATGTTAATCACTATGAAGTTGTAAAATAATTGAATAATTAATATATTCAGGAAAATTTTAGACCTTGTTCTAGTTGATCCGAGTCCAGTCATTTTCAACCAGTATCAATGTTCTAGCAACGTGATCGGTCAACATCGGCAATCATTTTCAGATGTTAATGTTCAAATGGTAAATCAGCAGTAAGGAATCAGAACAATAATTTTATATTATCTCATCTGAATTAAGTATCATATTTGGGTTGATAGAAATCCTACCAGTGAAGAATCAAACAAATGAAAGAGCCAGTTCGGCTATCCTTACAATTATATCCGTGTTAAGTGAAAAATAAAGTATTCAATATTACAACAAGGCAACCATTTTTTTTTCTTTACGTATGTACCCTTTTGAAGTAATTAGTATAATATAGTTATTATAATAATTGAAACTCTAAATATCTTCAGCAGATATCTAAAAGTCATCGTTACATCTATAATTTATCTAAGATAATCCCGGTGTCTGTAATGGCTTAGGAAATTAATCCTTTATGAATAGGTCGGCCTGTCCATATTTATCCAATTCCTTCACAAAGGGTGATAAACAACTACTATATGTATAGTTTAAGTATTACATGTAAGAACTGTAAAATAATATTATACTTTACTATATTAATATATTATAAGTACGTCATAATATTAATATTGCAACTCACTGCATCATCCACGAATTACCAAAGAAAATATGATACGAAAGGAGCTCCAAAGCATCATAACCAATTGTTATTTCAAAAGAAATTTTCTAAGGTAGTTCAGCTTTTCTTTAATAAATAATCGAATAGGATTTCACAACATTGGGTTGAATATGTATAGCTTTGAGCAATGAGAGTAGGCATTTAAATACGAAATAATTACATGTCGTAAAATAATAAAATTTTGAACATAAAAAAATTACGAATATAAGGATCTACCATTCGTCTATTGACATAATTATTTACCGACTATACATATACTGAACAATATAAATAATATATTTTTTTGATTTACAAGTAACTAGAAAACTTGAGTAGACACATCATTTATTAATTATTGACACCGGTTCTACTAGTTTTCCAAGAACCCTATAAGCTTTGCATAAATTTATTCATCATAGTTAAATAAATTATAAAGAAGGGTACCGTGTTCGAATGACGCGAACCGGTCTAAACTCTTTAAGAACACTCAGTGAAGCAACCATACACGGTCCCATTGCAAAACACAGTTCAGCCACAAAAACAAACCTAACCCATAGTTTAAGCAACTATCTTATTACAAAAACAGGTTTAGCCCTAGACCATGGATCATTAGACTGTCAAAGGAAAAAAACGCCGCGACCCCAGGTTTAACGTCAGTTTTAGGCCCGGTGTCAAATGAGTCTTTGATATTCCAAATACATCTATGCCTCAAAACCCAAACTCACACACAATATTATAATAAATATGCAAATTATTTTATAATAAGCATATTTTTAAGCCGTTATAGCAACCCTTTGCGCAATCCCATCGATATCAACATCAAGGCAATGGATTGGTTAGCATTTTGTTCTTGTAATAGTTTGCAACATCCCATATAGGATAGGATATAAATAGCCAACTTTCGATTAACGATAATATAGTTCACAATACTTATCAGTAAATATGCTACTTATGTAGGTAATTATACACTTGTTAAAAAAATATGTTACAGTTCTTTTACATAACATGTATTTACTTTGTTGAACGTTCGTCAACCATTCTCATTTTTTTCGATCAGTCTTATATATTGCAAAATCACCTCACCCAACAGAACATATCCACTAGCCTGTTTCCAGCACCATTGCCACTGTGCGGCGCCGCGGACACGACTTGCTCCGTCGCCAGCAGAACGGTCATGATGTCCTTTAGTCAGCGTCTTGGGATTTCGACCAGGATGCTCTGGAACTTGCTTGTCACAAGAGTATATTTTAAAATCTAAAGTTCTGATTCTACATTTACATTTAGCGCCACGTTCCCAAAGCAAGGGCATAGAACCAAGAGAAAGAACGTGGCAAAGAAAACTCTTGGCCATTCTTTTGATAGTTGTAATTATCGTTTATAAAAGCGGTACAATCATTACATATTATATCGGATAGCAAGGTTGTGGGTAGTTCAATATTTCAAAAGTAACTATTACCTTAGTACAATAGATTAGCATAATTCGTTTAGTAATATTCACCACAGATATATTTACTATAGGGGTATTCAATATTTACCACTGAAATATTCACCACACGATGTATATAATAGACACGACTTGTATCTCAGCATATAATTCGACTCTGTAATATATGATACCCCAAGATCTAAACTTTAACATCTCACAAGTGACGAAACCACCCACAATATCACCCACCATATCAATTATACAATTGCTAAGCTATATTATTACATTAACTATACATTGTCTATATTGACAATACTGTAACACCACAATAGCAATAAAGAATTGCGAAACACATTATTAGTAAAAGCACAATATAAAAACACAATAATATAAAAGTCAGAATTATATCGTACCTTAGTTAGTCGTTGCCGGGACGGAACCGAACATTGAACAGAGTCTGTTCCTATTTTATATTTTATTTACCCGTTTGACAGTATCAACTGTCAAACGTCAACCAAATTGTCTATTTACAATTGGCAACACTTGTTCGTCCGATGTTCACACTTCGACTGCCGGAAGAAAACTGAGTGTCGCTCCGTAGCGATCTGACTTTTATACTAGTATACAAACAACTCACCGTGTGCGGATATGACGTTTCGTCGCCCACGTGCTGATTGAAATACAATGTTTTATTACAAAACTAATTCATAATACATTTTATACTTAAAATGTAATTGTTTTAACATTTTATAGAAACATATATGCACAATAATCAGAATTATCTATCAAACGCAATAAACTCAAAAACAGCTGAAGGGATTTTTGTACGGGTTTCATTTATGAATAGTTTGATTCCTGAGGAAGGTTTAGGTCGTCATTCACGCTGGCGGAGACGCAGCCCAAGTATTGTTATTTCATAATAATATTAAACTCAAGACTTAAGTGTTTATTGTTTCCAATTTTTATAACTAAATCAATGTAATCGATGCTTTTTGTAGTTCAATGACAAAATTAATTAATCAATGATAAATCAAGATATTATGTATATTGCAACAGACCGTATACAATTCTCAATTCTCTAAAATAATTTAACTAACCAAAAACTATTCAAAACATTGTAATACGACTGCACGGTTGGCGTAGTGGTTTAATAAATGGTTGCCTCGCCGCTTGATAATGCGTCGAGTGTTGGGTTCGATT
This sequence comes from Euclidia mi, assembly GCA_944739405.2. Taxonomy (NCBI): domain Eukaryota; kingdom Metazoa; phylum Arthropoda; class Insecta; order Lepidoptera; family Erebidae; genus Euclidia; species Euclidia mi. Next base: position 66,047,748 of record OX123198.2, on the reverse strand, counting down.
CTACGAGACTACAATTTGTGTGTTCTAAAAATTGGTGTTTCGTATCTAGATGTTATTTGTGTCCGTTGGTTGCATGTTTCTAAAGTCCCCCGGGACACAGGATTTATTACAAGTGCGGGCGTTGTTATAAAACAAATAAAAAGCTAGTCTACATTAAAATTCGTCAACATAGACTTTTAAAAATCAGATGAGAGTACGCAAGTCATGCGTAAATATTTGTCCCACCACCAACCAAACCAGGTTTATTTACTCTTTTCTTTTTAAAATTATTTATTTGGCACACACAGGCCATTTACTCTTTTCTTTTTAAAATTATTTATTTGGCGCACACAGCTCGTGAATGAAAAATGGAGCTAGTCGCATAATTTTTCTCAAAAATAAAAGTAAGTATACTTAATAAAATAGCGTGCTTTCATGAGAAAAACATTCAATTTTATCTTTTTTTCTTTGTCCGGGTATCCTTTTTATCCATTGTTGAAACAAAGTTATTTGTTAATGCAACAGTTATTTATATTTAAAAATATCTGCCATATTCAATAAACTTGTCATGTCATAAAATAAACGCTCTGAGATTTTATCTCACTTCGAACGACTTTATCTCAATCCAAAGACTTGTCAATATAATAGTTCGGTTGCCAAACATTTCCATACAAAGCGTGTATTGTATGTACAGTGTAAAGTAGATGGTTCTTAGTCGAACATCTTAACCGCCGTCACGTAATACGTTTAGCACGAAAAGCGAACGTCTCGGTCGCACTTACGACCGGCGACCGCTGTTACAAATTCAGTTTATTATCGAAGAATGCCGCAGCAAACCAACAATAAATTGGGATATTGATTATATTAGAGGCGGTAGACTACATAATAAGGTCATCGTCAACATATCAGTCTACAGACATCCACTGCTGCACATAGGTATCATTAAAGGCTATCTATAGATACTGATATTAAGGAGCTCGAATTCAACCGTTTCCCGCGATCGCAACGAGATCGTTGGTCTACCTTGCGGGAAGCCTACCCCTACTGCGTCATTTGGTGCGTGGCTGCCACTCTAAAACCTTGCCGCCCCAACGGCCATAGGTTACTAGGGTACTGGGTGAGCTATGTCGGTAACTTTGTTTCTCTTGCAGGTAACCTCATGTATTATAGCATGAACATACAGGATGACTGCCTTTGATGAAAGGTTTTGAAAGAAGCGATGAGAGAGTTATAGGCTGTCAACTAGAGCACCGAACGTGGCGGCGCCGACAGTGGTAACTGGTAATGTAGTGATTAGGTATTCAAAATGCTTATCTATCTATGATTTATACATATAAAGTCATATATTACAACAGAGCCAGTGATGACGAGTCTTTAAACAATTTGCAAATCACAATTAGTTGTCCTCTATTACTTTTACCCTCATCTTGCTCTTTACGTGTTTGCACAAAAGCGTTAATTTTCAACCTAATTCAGATATTGTGAATGTACTTATGGATAAAATCCCCCACGAGATTATTTTAAAGAGAATGAACACAAAATGAAAGCTTTTGGACGTATTGCGGCTTATACGAGGGAAATGTTTGACAAAAACGCATATTATTATCCTTCGAGTAGAATTCTGACCATCAAATCATAGATATCGGCTGTGTTCATCGATCTATCAACTGACCGACGTTTGTCACTTACCATGATCGATTGACCGAATATTTTGATTAATATGAGACCTGTGATTGTTCCAGTTTTATAGCAGTATTTAGCTATCTTATAATAAAATATAAAGCTGAAGAGTTTGTTTGTTTGGTTGGTTGAACGCGCTAATCTCAGGAGTTACTGGTCCGATTTGAAAAATTATTTCAGTGTTAGATATCCCATTTATCGAGGAAGGCTATAGGCTATATAACATCACGCTATGAGCAACGGGAGCGGAGCAGTAGTCTTTAATAACGCGGGTGTAACCGCGGGCATCCTCTATTACTCAATAAAACTAAAAAAACATACAGTTTATTATGAGTATTTGACGAGTGTAAATAAAATTTAGGTACCTTTTATTTGCCAACCATTTATTGAGATCAAGAAGAGGCATATCAATTTTATTGAGACCTGTTAAAACTGGCATGTTTTTTTAACACAGAGGGGAGACTTCTTTGCTGTTCTAAAGAGGACGAGGGCTTCATTTGGAATTAGGCTAATAATTAATATCCCAAATAATATTATATCAGCTGTATTCTGCAGAATCTTCATGTTAAGATCTGAATGTTTACCCAATTGAAACTAGTTTATAATTGAATTGTTTTATGAATGATACATGATAACACTATGGGACAGTTCGCCTGATTTTCCTTATTAAATTTTTAAACATGTGTGTTCGAAGTTTCAAAAATTGTATTGTGCATTGTATTTAAAATTATAAATTAATAAAATTAATATTATTTTAATGACTATAATTTTGCTTATTTGGGTTTGAATTTGTATATTGGGGCGAGATTTGTATATTTGGGTAGCATGTTTACAAGAGACGGAAGATGTGAAGGAGATATTGAAAGGAGGAGTGACTGCCGGAAACTGTGTAAATGGAGTGCTTCATGCCTTTATGAATAACTAGAATGTGTCAAAACAGGCGCGACTGGCGGTTCATAATGAAGTGCTTGTGCCCACGTTCATGTATGCAAGTGAGTGGTGGGCGTGGCAGAAAAAGTATGAAAGCAGAACTAACACAGTTGAGATGCGTTCACTGCGTAGTATGTGTGGGGTGAGACTGATTGATAGAATTCTGAATGCAGAAATACGAGAGCGATGCAGCCTGACAGAAATGCTGAAATGGTTTGGGCACGTAGAGCGAATGAGTGAAGAAAGAATGACGCATCAAATTTATAAGGCAAAAGTGTGTGGGCAAGTCGGTCGCGACAGACCTCGTCGGACATTCGTCGATCAAATTGGCGACTTTTTAATAAACGGAAAGGTCTGAAGCACCCAGAACCGGCAAGCATGTATGAAAAGAGTCATAAATGTAGAGGAAGCGAGTGAGATTTGTAGGGATAGATGCAAGTGGCGTTCCATTGTCTCTGTTTATCCCGACGGGAAAAAGGCGTGAGTAGATGTATGTATGTATGACTGTGATTGATAAATAATGATAAACTGTGACAAAACGGAACCGAATTTTCCGTCTTTCCATGTATAATAATAATATATTGTATCTTTACTTGCAAGGGGTCACGTAGTCAAACAAACTCTTAAGCTGTTTACCCAAGAAAATAAAACCCCGGCCACACTAAATCAAAACCTTCGTAATCTTAAACCTCAACAATTCCAGTTTATTGCATTACTCCTCCCGTATGTAACTAGGTTAACGTCTTAGGCTCAACTCACACCAGCGATAAGAAATAGTTCTTGTTATCACAGCACTAAAGTTACCAAGTACATATCTGTACTAATACCCACTAACATACATATTTTGTTGTGTATTATGTAAACCTGGCGATGAAAAAGAGTGACCGTGAGTTTTATTGCCCATTCTTTCTCATGGTTCTACGCCCTTGCTTTGCGAAAGTAGCAGTAAATTTAGAATCCTTAAGTAATTATTTTTAAATTTATTATTTTTATGTTCATAAGTTCACATTGTGAGCCAAATGATGATCCTTGATTTCTTTTTAAAGTACTTCATCCATTATCACTGTTCTCACTCTTAAATACACTAATCGATCGTCATCGGCTCCTCTCCTTTTCCGTGACCGAAATCTGTCAAGGAGGTTATATTACATTAATAATATTTTATGGTAAAATCCTACGTATCTATCGCTAGTTCAGTCTGAATGAAGTCTCGGGTTTTTTAATGCTAGGCAAGTTAGTCGGTATGTCTATGCAAAACTCACTTTCTCTAGGACAGTGCGCGCCGTAGATAAGCTCGCATGAATAATAATGTACGTCTGAATACCTTTTGTTACGCATACTGTACTTAATCCTTCACAACTTCACTTTTAGTTTTAACTAGTACGGCATTTTTTGCGTTAGGTTGCTTTTATTTATTTTTATTTTTTTATTTCTGCCGAACAAATTGACTCCATACTGCCTGATGTTAAGCAGTCAGTGAAGTCCCATAGTGATGGCCATCATCCCAGCAGCCAGCATGGCATTATGGCATGATGGCCCTCACCTTGACGGCCTTGAGAAAAGCTTCTTCACGCCCCGCTTAAAGGACCCAGGATCATAAGTGAAGGGAAACACGTGGGGTGGTAAAGAGTTCCACATCTTAATGGTACGGCAGAGATAAGAGGCACCGAATCGTTTGGTGCGTGACGGTATCTGTTCTACCGTGTAAGAAAGGCACCTCAACCCAGCACGTGTCGTTCTGGATAGGAAAGGAGAGGGTGGGATTAGTTGAAAGAGCTCTTCGGAGCACTCACCGTGATAGATGCGATAGAAGACAGCCATTGAGGCCACGTCTCTGCGTAATTGCAGTGACTCAAGAGTCTTAGTGGCCTCTGGATCCTCAATGATAAGGACAGCATGCCGCTGCAACCTATCGAGGGCGTCCAATAAGTACTGAGCGGAGCCATTCCAAAGGTGAGAGCAGTATTCCACGCAGGAGCGAACCTGGGTCTTGTATAACAGACACAACTGCTCCGGCGTGAAAAACCTCCTCACCTTATTCAGGACTCCAAGTTTCCGAGATGCGGATTTGATGACACCCTCGATGTAGTTCTTCTGGCTGAGATTTCTGCGTATGTCCATACCTAGGATATTGAGGCTGTCTTGAATCGGTAGTGGAGTGTCCAGAAGTGAGGGATGGGGAAGGAATGGAGATACCTTGGCTGAGAATGCGCACACCTGTGTTTTCTTGGCGTTGAACTCGACCAGGTTCTCATCACCCCAATGCGAGATGCAATTCAGAACCCAGTCAAGCTCAGCAACAAGTGATCGCCTATACTCCTCAGTATCGGCTTGCTTAGCCGCAGGGTGTCTCAGATATCGCCCATGTTCAGTACTGTCATCTGCATAGCAATGTATACCCCCAAAAGTGAGCATATGATTGATATGCAGAAGAAAAAGCGTGGGCGATAACACGGACCCCTGAGGCACACCAGCATTCACCTGGAGAGACTTCGATGACTCACCGTCACAAAGGACTCGTATACGGCGCTCATGCAGGAAGCTGGCAACCCAGTTGCACCATCGAGGCGGCAAGCCGTAGGCTGAAAGCTTGGAAAGAAGCGCACGATGCCAGACTCTATCGAAGGCTTTGGAGATGTCGAGACTAATAGCCAACGACTCCCCATGCCTGTCCATCGCCTCACCCCAAAGGTGTGTGATATTCGCTAGAAGATCACCCGTTGATCGTTTCGGTCTGAAGCCATACTGACGATCAATGATGAGAAAGTGATCTTCTAGGTAGCGAACGAGTTGGTTGTTTATTAATCGTTCAAACACCTTGCAGAGGATAGGGGTAATAGCAATGGGTCGATAGTTGCCCGGATCAGAACAATCCCCTTTTTTGGGATTCGGTTGTACGTTTCGTCTTTTTCCAAGCCTGCGGCACTAAACCAGAGGCATATGATAGGCGATACAGGCGTGTAAGCATTGGAGACAACTCGGCTGCGTATTTCCTAAGCACAACTGCTGGAATTCCGTCAGGTCCACTGGCTTTCCGGACATCGAGAGATCGCAGTGTCGCACGAACATCGCATTGCCTGATTTTAATATCAGGCATGGAGTGGCCGCAGTAGGGAATCGAAGGCGGCTGCGCACTACGATCACCGATTCGGGAGTTGGCCGCAAAGAGATTGACAATCAGGTCAGCTTTCTATTGCGGCCCATGGGCCAGTGATCCATCAGGGCATCGCAACGACGGCAGTGAAGGCTGGTAGAAATTAGATTGCACGACTTGGCCAATCGCCAGTATCCCCGGTTGCCCGTGGGGTGGGACAAGAGTTCTTGACCAAACCGTGCAATGCGCTGGGTATCCGCTCTTATGTATGCCCTCTTACAGACCTTGGTGGCTCTATTATAGGCTGCCTTGATGAGATGGACATTCGGATCGCGACGAGACCGAGCCCTGATCCAAGCGCGGTAAGCCGACTGTTTTTGTTTAACAGCATCGGCACATTCGCGATCGAACCAGGGCAGTACTCCGCTGCTGCTGGAGACGTCAATGGAAGGAATATAATATTCCATACCTAATATGATTTGCCCAGCAACAGCAGACGCACTCTCCGAAAGATCCCTCCCAACAAAGCAGCGTTGAGACCACGGGATGGATGCATATTAGTCTCGCAGGCCATCCCAATTCGCTGACGAGTAGTGCCACAAGCGTCGCTTTGCCTTCACTGGTTGTGGAGGTGAAGCGAATGGCACTGTAGTGCAAACCAGACAGTGGTCGGAGGAACCCAAAGGGTCTTGTACCGTCACACTGTACTGGGCCGGGTTACTCGTCAGCACAAGATCTAACAACGAGGGCGCTTGACCCGATATATCTGGTATCCTGGTGGGCTGGAGTACCAGTTGAGTCAGGTCATGCGTGAGAGCGAATGCGTGAGCAGCTCGTCCCGCGTCGTCCGTTTTGCAAGAGCCCAGCCAGGTCTCATGGTGGGCATTGAAATCTCGGGAACTGCTCCTGCTGCCTGACTTAAATATTCAAACAGTCGAGTTGTCTCGGCATCTCCGGTATGGGAAGGATAAAGGCACACGTAAATCCGGGCCAATGAACCCAGACTTACGTGTACCCGTAGGACAGAAAAGGACGGGTCCTCTAGGCAGCGTAGACGTCGACAGCAAATATCCGCTCTGACAAACAAACGTTTCGGGGGGATGGATCCTCGTAAGCCTTGGATGGCAACCCGTCTAGGAGAAGGAAAACTTCGAAATTAAACCACTCTCTTTGGGGGATGGGCCTCGTCAGCTTTGGATGGCAACCCGTCTAGGAGAAGGAAAACTCCGAAATAAAACCAACATTCAGGGAACATACCCGAAAACAAACCCCAATCCAAGGTTTCAACCGACCCGTGCCGAGGGATTCATGGCCAGAGGGCAAGCTGGTCGCTAACGGAGGGTGCATGTGTTGGTGGTCACAGTATTCCATCTTACCCCCGTACAGGGCTCTGCGGGGATGAACATTCTAAATCCCTATTACTCGTGGGAACGCTATGAGAACTGAAAATAATATTTCTCCAGACGGCGGCGACGCGGTTCGCAACCCATCACGTCTCGTTTCCCGCGAGGGCGAAAAGCGGCCTACGGAAAGCCGGTTTGCAACATTAAATGTTGGAGGAGGAATGGATGGTAAATCGAATGAAGTATGCCAGATGATGGATGATAGAAAGATTGATGTTCTATGTGTGAATGAGACAAAATGGAAAGGTTGTGGCCCCACCAAGCATGACAGCTACACGGCTTATTGGTCTGGGGTAGACAGGACCACCAGAGCCTGCAAGGGAGTTGTTTTAATACTGTCTGCGCAAATGAATGAGTGCGTTAAGGAATATGAATGTGTAAATGCTAGACTATTATGGATGAGAATGAAAGTAGGACTTACTCGTCTCTTTATTGTAGGGGTTTACGCCCCGGTCAATATAGTAGCGGGTATGTCACAGCAAGAACAAGACGATAGGCAGGAATTTTGGGAGAACTTAAGAGCGATTTTGAGGAAATGTAAGGATAACGAAAGATTGATCTTGTTAGGTGATTTCAATGGATGGGTGGGAGTAAAACGAGATGGATTTGAAAGGGTTTTAGGTGGATTTGGTGATGAGAGTGTGAATGAAAATGGAAAAGTTTTGCTTGAGGTTTGTTTAGAGTGGAGCCTTTGTGTGACAAACACCATGTTTGATCACAAAAGGATACACATGTATACGCGAGAGGCTAAGAATGTTAGAAGAAGTATGATTGATTTTGTAATTGTAGATGAACGTTTGAGAAAGAATGTGTCAGATACAAGGGTGTATCGAGGGATCGGCATCCACACAGACCACTTCTTGGTGATGAGCCGGATAAGTGGACTCTTTAAAGGATGGCACCGAGAACATTATGAAAATAGGGTCCTAGAAAGAATAAAAGTAGAAAATCTGCAAGAAAAGATGTGAAAGATGAGTATAAGCGAAGATTGATAGCAAGATTTGAGAGGTTCGATGGCATAAATAATATGGAAGAATTATGGCAATCTTTTAAAGAAGAGATAGTATGTGTAGCGTCTGAAGTATGTGGTGTGATCAAGAGACGGAAAATACCAAAGGTTAAGAATACATGGTGGGACAAGGATGTACAATCAGCAGTGTCAGAGAAGAAGAAAGCTTGGTTAGATTGGTTGGCTGCCAGAGCAAATGAAAGAATGGGAAAGGCAACGAGTGATGACATAGATGAAGCAAGAAAGGAGTTTGTTAGGTCAAAAAGAATTGTGAAAGAAATTGTTAAAAGGAAAAAAGAGAAAAAGAAAGATGAGTTTGATAGCAGACTATCTGAAGATTTCCGGAGAAACAAAGTTTTTCTGGAAATCCGTTCGTGCAGTTCAAGGAAAAACTCAATCCTCAGAATACACGTCAATCAAAGACAAGAATGGAAAGATAGTGAATGGTGAATCATGCGTGCTGAAGAGATGGAAGGAGTATTTTGAAGGTCTTTTTAAAAGAACGGCGATAGAGACATCGATCGACGAAATTAATGGTAATAATAGCAATGATGAAAGCGATATTGGTGTGGATGAGATAGGATATGATAGGATTACAGTTGAAATGCTGAAGGCTGGACAGGGCATCATAGTTGGTCAGCTGCAGCGCTTATTTAACTTGTGCTGGAGCACCGGCCGAGTACCTGATGACTGGACCACAGCGGTGGTTGTGCCTCTTTATAAGGGAAAAGGCTCGCAACAAGACTGCAAGAACTATAGAGGCATTAGCCTTCTCAGCATTGTTGGCAAATTGTATGCGAAGGTACTGATTGAAAGAGTTATGGAAGTAACCGACAAGAAAATATGGGATGTACAAGCAGGATTCCGAAAGGGTATGGGGTGCACGGATCAAGTCTTTTCCTTGCGGTGCATAGCCGAAAAATTCTTGGCCAAAGGTCAAAAGGTCTATTGCGCATTCGTGGATTTGGAAAAGGCTTACGATAAAGTGGTGAGGAATGAAATGTGGTCGGTACTGTCGATGTATGGGGTGAACAGCAGCCTCATACGAGCTATGAAATCCCTTTATGAAGATTCTAGAGCTTGTGTGAGGATAAATGGGTCGTACACGGATTGGTTTACCATCGAAACAGGTGTTAGACAGGGATGTGTAGCGTCGCCGTGGCTGTTCAACCTCTTCATGGACAGTTGTTTGCAAGATTTGAAAAATAGTGACTGTGGATTAAGGATGAATGAGTTACTTGTCAAATGCCTCCTATATGCTGATGATCAGGTTATACTTGCGTCTTCAGCGGAGGAGTTGCAGGAGATGGTAACAATCATGCATGGTGCGTTAGAGAGGAAAGAAATGAAAGTAAATGTAAGTAAAACGAAAGTTATGGTTTTTGAAAAGAAGGAATGCGTTACGGCTTGTAATGTTATGATCGATGGACAGCGAGTGGAGCAAGTGAATGAGTTTGTATATTTAGGTACGCTGTTTACAAGAGATGGTAAGAATGTAGAAGAAATTGAAAGAAGAGTTAATGCAGGTAATAGAGTGAATGGAGCTCTGAAGGCGTTTATGAATAGCCAAAACGTGTCCAAAAAGGCACGTTTGGCTGTCCATAGAGGACTGTTAGTACCTACTCTTATGTATGGTAGTGATAGTTGGGTATGGCAGAAGAGTCATGAAAGTAGAATAAATCCTGTAGAAATGAGAGCACTGCGAAGTATGTGTGGTGTTTCTTTGACTGACAGAGTAAAGAATTGTGTGATAAGAGAGTGTTGTGGGGTAAAAGAAGATGTAGTGACAAGCATCGAGAAAGGTATGCTAAGATGGTTTGGACACGTGGAGAGGATAGATGACGAAAGACTGACCAAGCAGATATATAAGGCAAGTGTGGAAGGGACAGGACGAAGGGGAAGACCTAGGCGGACGTTCTCTGACCAGATTGGAGACATCTTAATTGGCAATTGATCGGTTAGACGCTTGACTATGCGGACGTGTTTTTGTCTCTTGGTCTAAAGTAATTAAATAATTACGATTAATATTTCGCGACGTCGAGTCAGCAGTCTGACCTTAAGTGTGTCGCGTGTTTGTGTAAATTAAAACGATCAGCAAATATGAACTGCAGCTAATTACATAAACAATACTGTAATGTCGAACCCAGGCTTTAGCCCATTTGGCCGGAGCCAAAATACAAGTCGAAGTCCTCCGTCTACGCCGACTCCGCTCTCCTTTCCAGTAGCTGAAAATCTGCCCAAACCGCCCAAAAAAACGATCCAGAATGATCTGCCCGAGGAAGTCGTGCCTACGCCGGAGATTGAAAGGTGGTTGGATACCGTCGAAACCTACCTTAATGAGTTGTGCACCGTCGTGGCCGAAGGAAAAATGAACTCAAACCAAAAAGAGCTCGTATCAGGTTTGTGCCGTAAAGTTATGGGTGCAACAGCCCATATTGCCGTTGTATACCAGTCTTTAAAACAAAAGACCATCCTTGCCCACTGCAACATACAACACTTAAATACACAGGTGGACCTCAGTGGTTCACTCAAAGAAATTAAGGCGACAGTCGAAGACAAATTACAACCAGTTGGCAGTACCTCTTTCGCAGACATGGTGAAGAAAGGAGCTGATAAGTTTGTTCGTCCTAATAACCTGAGCAGTATTGCTATCTATCCCAGCGACAAATCAAAATCTAGTGACGATACTAAAACCCTCGTACAGAAGATTATTTCACCGGAGGAACTTAAGCTTCACGTACGTGGGCTAAGGAAAGTCCGAAACGGAGGCGTCCTCATTAGTACGGAATCTAAGCAAGACGTTGAAAAGTTAAGGAACTCGCAAAAGCTAGTCTCATCGGGCCTTACTGTGGAGGAGCCAACGAAACGTCGTCCAAGAGTTACCATCGTGGGTGTACCCGTATCCCTCACCGAAAAGGAAGTCCTTGATTGCGTTTATGAGCAAAACCTTGCCGACAAATTCCCGAAGTCTACTCGTGATTCTTTTCTAGCCGCAGTTAAGTTGAGTCATAAATCAGGTAAGAAGAACCTGCCTACCTGTAACTATGTACTGGAAGTAGCACCCTCTATTAGAAAGGCACTGATAAACCAAAGTCGGGTTTTCATTAATTGGACGTCATGCCCGGTCAGAGACTTTACGATTGTCACGAGATGCTTCAATTGCCAGCAGTTCGGTCACGCCGCTAAATATTGCCGAGAAACCAGCCCCACTTGCAATCATTGCGGTGAACTTGGCCATACCTTCAAAGACTGTAACAGCAAGTCAGCCGCTCCTAATTGTGCAACCTGCAAGCGTTTTAAACGGAAATCCGACCATCAAACAGGTGACCCTAACTGTCCAGCTCGTAAGTATGCGGAGGATAAATATATACACTCTATAGACTATGAGGGCGCCTAAGAGCGTCACCTCCTATTGTTCTTAGTTAGCGCTTTAACTTAATTTTATCTTATTATATTTTACTTGTATACAATTAATTGCATACAATGACTAATCAATTGATAGGTGACCTAGACAATTTTTCTGTGTCGGAAATAAAAATATGTGATGTCAATTCGTGTAAATATTCTATACCGCGAAGTGAAAAGGTGCTGACTTTGTTGACGCAAAATATTCGCAGCATAAGTCGTAATATAAATGGATTTGAAGTGTTATTGCATAATCTCAATGTTAGCTGTGACATTATAGTGTTAACAGAATGTTGGCTGTCAAACCAAACAACTGCTCTACCACTTCTTGATGGATATTGTGTACATAAAACAGAAAATAATTTAAATCAAAATGATGGTCTAGTAATTTATTCTAAAAATAATTTAAATATATCAGTAGAGGAACCTTTATTTCTGGGCAGTAATTGCTTGATAATTAAAATCAATTCAAATACAGTAGTATTAGCAATTTATAGGCCGCCTTCGCAAAATATTGAATTGTTTTTGGAATCACTGGACACACACTTAAAAAGACTGTCAAATTTTCAGAATATTATACTGACAGGTGATATAAACATTAATATCGCGTCTCAAAGAACCGACATTCATACACATAACTACTTAAACATTTGCGCATTTCATGGGTTGTTACCAACCCATTATCACCCAACTCACCAAAGTGGCTCATGCTTAGACCATTTTGTTATAAAATCAATTAAGCCCTCCATAACATTAATAACAAATTCATCACTAACAGATCACAATGCTATTCTATTGACTCTAAAATTGTCTTTGCCCAGGAACAACTGCACACGCAGCTATGCAAAAGTGAACATGAAAACCCTCGCAAGTAGTATAGGTAGCATAGATTTTAAACCAGTTTTTAATTCCAACGATGCGAATTGCTCTTTACAGTATTTTATAAGATCAGTACAAGATGCAATAACAAAAAATACGACATTTATACATACGTCTCGAAAATATACCAACATAAAACCTTGGATTACTCCCGGTTTGGTTCGTTGCATAAGACATCGAGATAAACTCCATCAAAAACTAAAATTGGCACCAGACAATGAAATACTCTCCGTATCATATAAAAGATACAGAAATTTTTGCAACAATCTTTTAAAAACCGTTAAAATTCAATATGACAAAAGTCAATTGCAAAAGGCAGGGCAAAATAGTAAGCTCATCTGGAAATTTATAAAAAATAATACATTTATTAGTAAACAATCAGAAGCACCACTAGAACTTCTGTCAACAGACATAAGTCCAATATCGGCAATTAATAAGATAAACGATTATTTCATTAACGTCGGTAGATCATTAACGGAAAATATTCCTAAATCAAGTAGCTTTCTGTCTCAAACTAGCCAATCGCCATCGCTAAATTCTTTCGTGATGCTGGATACGGACGTTGATGAAGTAATAAGTATCATAAGTGGTTTGAAAGAAGTGTGTGCAGTAGGGTGGGATAATATACCTAACAATATTATTAAAAAATTCAAATATACATTTGCGCCGGTATTAACACATATTTTTAATTTATGCTTACAAGAAGGAGTTTTCCCCCGCTTGTTTAAAAAAGCAGTAGTTACTCCTATTTTTAAATCTGGTGACAAAACAAGCATTACTAACTACAGGCCAATTTCAGTCTTATCTGGCCTTTCAAAGATCTTAGAGAAAATAATAAATATTAGATTGATTAATTACCTTGAAAATAATAAACTGCTTTCAGATAACCAATTTGGGTTCAGGCCTAAAAAATCTACTAACCAAGCCGTACACCAGCTTACGGCGCATATTACCAATAGTCTAGATAAGAGCATGCACTCCATGGGAATATTTTTAGACCTGGCCAAGGCGTTTGATACAATATCCTGCTCCATACTGCTGCGCAAGCTCGAGACATTCGGAATAAGGGGAGCACAACTTGCACTGTTTTCCGACTATCTGACCGATCGCTACCAAAGTGTGAAAATTGATAAATACGTTAGTGCAGAACGTAAAAATAGTGGTTTTGGTTTACCACAAGGTAGTATTTTGGGACCAACTTTGTTCCTTATATATATTAACGATCTCTATAGTTTAAATGTTCAAAATGGTATATTGATATCATATGCCGACGACACAGCGCTTTTATTCTCAGCCAATACATATTCTGAGCTTTATGACCACGCCCAAAATGGTTTTAATATTGTATCAAACTGGCTACACCAAAATCTGCTAACCTTAAATGTAGACAAAACGAAATACATATTATTTAGAATGAGAAATACTAATCCATCACCTATTAACCTACATATTTTTGCACACAACTGTAAAATGCACGCTGACCTAACATGTACTTGTCCCGCATTAATTGAAACTAACAATATCAAATATCTAATAACACTCGACACAAATCTAAATTTCCGTAAACACATTGATATTGTATGCGCAAGAACGCGGAAATTAATTTATATTTTCAAAAAACTTCGTAACATAGCCGATTACAAATTAATAAAACAGGTTTATTTAGCTTTGTGTCAATCCATACTAACATATTGCATTACATCGTGGGGTGGCGCGGCTAAATCAGTTCTATTACCGCTAGAACGAGCACAAAGAGCAATTCTTAAAGTGGCTACATTTCGTCGCTTTAAATTCCCTACACACCAACTCTATTTATCATGCAACGTGCTAACAGTGCGCCAACTATTTATACTTAGTATTATACAAAAACAGCACACCGAACTCCCATATTCTCCAATTCCTGTTGAAAGAAGAAGAAAGGACCTTGTTTGTGTAACGCCTCATACAAATCATGTCTTTGTTAAAAGATTTTACGTATTTCTAGGACCGTTCTTGTATAATAAGTTCAATAAATTTCTGAATATATATAGTCTTAGCTATAAAATATGCAGAACAACAGTAACAGAATATTTACAAAAACTCAATTACGACGACACAGAAAAATTACTAGAAGTTTTAAAATGATCTTTAACAATTTTGTCTAAATATGATTATTATATTTCTTATTACGTGACATGTGGAATATTAACTGTAATTAGTAACGTACCAAAATGTTTGTGAATTTTTATTTTATTTCGTTTTTATATTATTAATTTATAATAAATAGTCTGCCTAAATTAAACTAAATCTTGATAAACTTAATTACTTACACATTATGTTATAATATTAGCATATAAACATGTACATAATATTGTCGTTTGTCTCTCTAAGTTTTAATCAAGCGTCAGCTCGAAACACAGGTCTAACCTAGTTCGAGTAGGTAGTCGATAATTACTTGAGTTATAACGCAATCATAGTTTTTGCTAATATTGCAAATATATGTATATTATGATTATGAGGCTTTATGTACACTATTGTTTTTATTAGTCATGTACTTATTATATAATGTAAAACTAAATATAAGACTAGTTATACCAATGGATTTAATTTAAGACGAATTGTAGTGTACGTACCTTTTGTATTTTTGTGAATAAATAAATTATTATTATTATTATTATTATTATTATCCTAAAAACAGGACAGGTTAGAAGCACCCTGAACAGAAGAGCATGCATGAGGAATCTGATGGGAGTGAATGAAGCAAGAGAGATATGTCAAGATCGTTGCAAATGGCGCTCCGTAGTCTCTGCCTACCCCTCCGGGAAACAGGCGTGAGTCTATGTATGTATGTATCCGCTTGACCGCTAGCGCCAATTCGCCGAATTCACTTGACCGCTCACGTTCTAAACAAAATGTCGCGCCGCCGCTCGCCAGATGGGCGCGCTAACATAAACATTTATTGTTGATAAGTCGGTAACATGAGTAACTTGAAGTGACGTTTTTCTTCAACCTTATAAATGACTCTTTCAAGTCGTATGAATTCTTTGTTGATATTTATTTTATAATTTATTATACTTAGCAGCGAACATTGACTATCGTTGAAAAAAACACTTTGTGTATTTTAAACAGGATTATTTTAAAAAGTAAATCGATGACATACATATTTTATGAATTTTAACTGTAGAGGGATTCTATCTACACTGAATTTAAAAAAAAACATGTATCGTAGTTTAAAAATATTTAATTACACGCATACGATAAGCACGTAATTACTTAGCAGCGAACATTGACTATCGTTATAAAAAACACTTTGTGTATTTTAAACAGGATTATTTTAAAAAGTAAATCGATGACATACATATTTTATGAGTTTTAACTGTAGATGTATTCTATTTACACCGAATTAAATAAAAAAAAACATGTATCATAGCATAAAAATATTTAATTACACGCATACGATAAGCACGTAATTACTTAGCAGCGAACATTGACTATCGTTGAAAAAAACACTTTGTGTCTTTTAAACAGGATTATTTTAAAAAGTAAATCGATGACATACATAATTTCTGAGTTTTAACTGTAGAGGGATTCTATCTACACCGAATTAAATAAAAAAAAAACATGTATCATAGTATAAAAATATTTAATTACACGCATACGATAAGCACGTAATCACGGAGCGCGCGAAACAAAGAGTGGCATTTGACATTATTTTTTCGTTCCGGGTTAACGATTTTAAGACTCGCTTCGTATTTTTAGCATCAAGGAATGTTCAATGATTTGAATAGAATAGAGACAAATAATTTAAAACATTAGGTAATAGAAAGAAACAGTCAATTCAGACCGAGTATAGCGCTGTAACCAAAAAGGGAAAATAGTCACTTGTGCGCGGTCTGCGGCATTTCGAAAAAGGGAGAATAGTCACTTGTGCGCGGTCAAGCGGGTATGGACAAACAAGCGAACCCCGGCTTTTGCGTGGAAGTAATCCTCCAGTGCATAACCGGGATAATGCAAATAAGTCGTGCCGTCAGGACGGCGTATTTGAGTCTCGGTCAAGAAAAGCATGGTCGGGCTGTCTCCAGATCATGGTGAACGGCGTTGCTTGTTTTAATGAGGCCTGTGAGAGAATAATTGGGCATTTGGTTACATTTCATATGTGCCACTTCTTTTATTTGGGTCTAGCGCTACCCGAATTTCCAGTTCTATCTCAAGTTTTCTGCCCAGGTTCAGTATCTATGCCATACCATAAGTATCATATACAAAAGTTTCTTTTGTGGAGTTCAGACAGGCAGTCGCTTAGTGGAAAAGCTAATATTCAGCCAAATCTGGTTAGACTAGTAAGCGGACCCTGAGTTGCAACTGAAATAACGCTAGGAGGATGATGATGTCGTGCAGAAAGTTACATTTATCTCTTTTTATCCTCATAAGAAGGAAGGAGATGATGGGATAAAAGGAGTGACGCCTGGTTTAAATCACTGGCATCTAATAAGACTACCTCTATCAGACCAAATGCCTTAGCATTTTATAAATATAGTGTAATATTAAATAATTTTTCAGTTATTTTATTTGTTGTAAAATAAACCAGGTCTGTTTTACGAATACGTCCAAAATAAGTTCTCGCTTCGTAAATGGTATCAATAAGATAGCCTTACGCAATATTTCTAAAACCATTTTTCATTGGCAATCGTTGCCTGAATCGTATAAAACATTATGGCTATATTCAGTTAGGCACACATACATAAATCGGTAACTTAACATAATGGTGCTGATAGACTTGACAATTCAATTGTAACAGAACATGGAGCATTCGCCGTTTTTTTTTAATTTGTCGAACTGAACAAAGAACATAGAGAATTAGAGAGACTTTTTTTTTTATAGTAATAGGCGGCAAACGAACAGACGGATTGCCTGATGGTGAGCAATTACCGCCGCCCGTGGACACAAGCAACACCACAAGAGTCACAAGTGCGTTGCCGCCCCTTGGGGATGGGAAAAGGGATAGGATGAGGAGTGGGATGAGGAACTCTCACTCACCGAACGAAACGCAACAGCTTAGGTACTGTTACTTTACGTCGATTTTCTGTGAGAGGGTAGTACTTCCCCGGTCGAGCCGGCCCATTCAT
The DNA here is from genome assembly GCA_944739405.2 of Euclidia mi. Lineage (NCBI taxonomy): Eukaryota > Metazoa > Arthropoda > Insecta > Lepidoptera > Erebidae > Euclidia > Euclidia mi. Next base: position 66,030,267 of record OX123198.2, on the reverse strand, counting down.
GCTGAAATCAGCAAGGCTCTACTACTTATACGCTACGAACTTCGCTACGAACATTTTCATGTCCTTTCTAGAGCGAACGCTCTAGTCGATACTCGTCAAAAGAATATTCTTCACAAAGATGTTAGATCTGACAGTCGAGTGTCCTTCATGTATATTTGAGGGTTATATAAAAAATATAGAAAAATAAAAGATGGTGGCAAAGTAATATGTAACATTTAAGTGTTTTAGCTTGAAGCATTTTAGTGTCCAATAGAATGTTCGCTAAAACGCTCTCGTTTAATCTTCTATATTTCACCATTCGCAAAAATGCTCATCTTAATATATAAAATCCTTGCGTTACTGACTGACTGACAGACACGCTACAGCCGAAACTCTTGGGCGCAGGAAGCTGAAATTTGGCATGTATGTTCCTTGGGGACCGTAGGGGTGCACTAAGAAGGGATTTCCCGAAATTCCCACGGGATCGGCCAAAACGGGTTAATTTAAAAAAAATGCAGGCGTAGCTGCTGGCGTCCTCTAGTTACAAATAAATGCTCAAGTTTATCAGCACCTTAACGTGTTATAGACAAGGTATAAGAAAATATAAGTCAACTTATGTTTATTTGTCAAGACTTTTTTATTATTTCGATGTAAAAAATAATGTATTTCTTCAGGTAACTTCAAGAATCCGTGTGGTGACGGATTAAGAATACGGATTGTCACCACCCCATATCATCCCATGGGTGTCGTAAGAGCCGACAGAGGGAGCATATTATGCAGAAAACAGCACTGTAAGAGAAGGAAAACTTGATACAAACCCTATACCAACCCGTTTGGCCAGCGTGGTATAGTAGGCCAATTCCTCCTTTCAAAGGAGAGGCCTAGTCCAGCAGTGGACTGATAAAGGCTGATGATGATGATGATGAACTTCAAGAACGATTTTCTTTCATAATTTTATTTATTTTATTTTTTTATTTAAAGACTCACGCCAGTATTCCCGAAGGGGTAGGCAGAGGTGTAATATTACACCTACATTTCGCCATGAATTTTTAGGTCCCACGTAATAGAGGGCGAGGCTATTGCCGTTACCGGGCACATCACCAGACTCCGTGCTGCTACTGAGAATTTGGAAAAACCCAGTAACCCTTTTGCCCGACCCGGGAATCGAACCCGGGACCTCCGATCAGTAGTCGCATACGCTACCCACTGGACCACGGAGGCAGTCATATCTTTAATAATATACTGTATCATTTGGTCTAGTAATTGCTTACCCTTATTGCTAAGCCAGAGATTGTGGGCTCGATTCCCACCAGCGTCAAATCTTGTGAATTGAGCACGATAATTGGTTACGAGTTTAGGTGAATATCTATTTTATGTATAAATAATTTATGTTTATTTTTACAGCACAGCCAATAAGTTAAGAAACTGAAGTTGAAGATCCGTATCACGCATTCCCAGGCAGTCTAAACAGATTCAATAAGAACTCCTCATTCAATTTACTGACGCAGTGATGGAAATTTGATTCGAGCTAATAAAGTGCGAGTATGTGTAGCGTCTCATATATCTAACATGACGTGTGATGAGTGAGACAAACAATTCGTATCCCAAAGGGGCGATACAACTCAAATCAGAATCAATACTATACAATAACATATATCGGTAATGTCAGAGAGCGAGTATACATCTTTATAAGCAAAGCGTAATCTCTGCACCACTCTAAGGTACCTACACGGGGAGAGAATGCCTAACGCATAGGATCCGACCGTACACGCCTAGTAAATATAGAGTCAGTAAATATTTATTTAACCTCAACATTGTTTTTACATGCTTTCAATAGCTTTGGTATGTATCTTTGTAACGAGGTAAGTGTTTTTAATTTCATAACATCGTATTGAAACGAAACTTCGCACACTTCTCAAGGTCAGGTCAAAATACAGTAATTTGTGAAAAAGAAAAATAATCACTGATTTAAAAAACTTGCTTCAAAAGAGAACAGAACGATATTTAAAGATAATTATATACCTTAAAAAATTATTTTATTAACGCTGAACAACTAGCAACGAGACACAATAGAAGGTTAAGGCGTTTAATGTCCTGCAACCATGTAAAAATAAGGTATATTCGTAGTCTATGTACAAAAAGAGCTACAATCCAGTCTATTCAAAAGACATAAACTTTGCTTCCGCCGAAGCCAAAACGTTTAAAAGTTCTCTCAACCCTATTTATCGGCGGTACCAAAATATTTGGCGCACGTGGTGAAAAAGTGGCTACAAATTAACCGTTATAACTGAAAACAAACAAAGAACAAGAAGCAAAACCATTTATAACCAGAACAAGGAAAATATACGTACGTGACGACTGACGACCGCGCGTGTACCCATACTTGTGAGGACTGTGTTTTGTTGATTTTATGGTGAATGTTTTACAGAAGGCGCTATGTATACTGGCGAATTTTTATTTATATATCGATTTCATGGTGATTAAACAGGACAGGTTAGACGTACCCTGAACAGAAGAGCATGCATAAGGAATTTGATGGGAGTGAATGAGGCAAGAGAGATAATATGTCAGGATCATTGCAAATGGCGTTCCGTAGTCTCTGCCTACCCCTCCGGGAAACAGGCGTGAGTCTATGTAAGTATGTATGTTCATGGTGATAAATATTTTAGACTAGAGGACGCCAGCAGCTACGCCTGCATTTTTTTTAAATTTACCCGTTTTGGCCGATCCCGTGGGAATTTCGGGAAATCCCTTCTTAGTGCATCCCTACGGTCCCCAAGGAACATACATGCCAAATTTCAGCTTCCTGCGCCCAATAGTTTCGGCTGTAGCGTGTCTGTCAGTCAGTCAGTAACGCAAGGATTTTATATATTAAGATAATGACGGGAAAATATTTTATAATACAACACATACTTCGCTTTTAACTACATTTTCGACATAAACGAACATGTGTTGCAATCGAAAGTATTCTATTCTATTTCTGTAATTCAGTTTGAATAAGGTTTATTTTTCAGTGGTGAAATATGTTCTTAAACTATAATTATTCTTTGGCTTGGTGTTAACACTAGTGAAAAGTTTAAACACGAGGTGAGAAATTATAACGAATTACAATTTAAATTAGCAGAGAATATGAGTTGGTGTTACAAGGTCTTAAAAGCTGCACAAATTTGAAATAAAATTGTATTATGCAATTGAGCAATGATTCTTTATAAAACTATTAATTTTATCATTAAGATGATTATTATAAATTACAAAAGTTCGATATTTCGCTGGCAATAGATTTAAGAGTAACATTACGAGTTGATCACGGTCCTTAAAAAACGGCAGTAAAAAACCTAGAAAAGACAGATATACTCATACTACTATAGAAATTATTTCATGGTTGCCAAAACAAACAAAAAGAGGTACAAAAGAGAATATTCTGAAAAATAAAATATGTGGACAATCCAATAACCTACCTGATTATTGTACAGAAAAATATAAAAATCGATCAAGCCGTTTTGTAGGTCACAAGATAATTATTTGTATTTCATTACATTAAAAGCTTTGATCTATATGAAATTTTAACAACTACTATTTTTGAGATAGGTACATGAAGACTCAATAATCAATTCTATGACAGAAATTATTAAATATTCATAAATATACACACACCAGCTCGCAGTTTATCCGAAAAGAAGTGTACAAACAAGAGGAACTAAATAGGGTAAATCAGGTAATTTCCGTCCACGTGTGTGTGTCTAATCAAACAGCCGCAAACAGGGGCTATAACTGTCGCATTCATATAAAGAATAATAAAGAATATAATTCAGGCGGCGTTTGAACCGCTTTTTATCGAACTCATCGTAACGGACCACTTAAATATTGTATGAGCTCGACCGACCAGCTTTTGAGATACCCATTGTAACTGGATTAGTGGCGACAGTTTTGAAGTACTTCACGAGAAATATAAATAGAAAAAACAACTATTGGCGGTCGATTAGATATCAAACTTTACATGAAAACTTTTGTATCGTTCAGGGACTAGAGGACTAAGTTTTCAATTATAATTTAAAAAGTAATACAAACTGACCACTTGTGGTAAATAATATTTGTTGCTGTAATATATTAGTTGTATCTATGTAAGACTTGCTTACTGAAGACTCATCTCACCAAAAGAGATTTCCAGGGTGGATTGTGTACATTGTTTACCTGAAACAAATTAAACAAACATCAATACATATTATTATAAATCCTTTCAAAATATAATTTTCAAGAAATTATGGTATATATATCGTAATTATAAAAAAATATTATTAAATACCACAAACTTCGAATTATTCCATCGCATACCCAGAAAGATACCTAACCGGTCGCTCAAACACACAAGCCACCCTAAACTTCACATTGACACACCAAATTACCAAGGGAAATAAAGCCAACCCAACAATAACGGGTCCTTTCAACTTGTCGGTTGTCTAAGTTGTCGATAACTTGGCAACCTATTCAGCCCTTTAACTTCGCCGCTGAATAAGTGACTGTTACCTCGGTTATCTACAAAAGATTTGAGCAAGATATTTATAAAGAAAATTCACAAGGTTTTTATCTTTTATGCTCGTTATTAGAAGTTTTTGAGACTTCTTTTGAGTTAAATTGTAAGGAATTTGTGCAGCTTTTTGGTTAGGCTCATTCATATTAATATTATAAATGCGAAATACTGATCGTTGCGCTTTCGCGGCTAAAGCGCTGAACTAACTTTGATCCGATTTAGCATAGAAATATTCAAACACGATATCGAAATTAGAATTATGAGCCCAAATTATGGGATGCAAGTTTGTATCATTTGTAGGTATGTGGCACACACACATGTTAATTGCTATCTATTTTTATAAATTGTATACTTTGATCAATCTATCAGAGGTGGCTGGTGAAATCTCGGGCAAAATCTAGTATTATTTTATAGCCTATAACATGATTATACACTGTGCGCCAGAGCGCGGAATCGTACGGTTGTGTTATTGTGTCGTTTGAAACCAGTTTTATATATCGCGCGGGTCGCGCAGCTACCTGGGTTTCTCGGAATCTAATAACAATGCGGTATAAACATGTCTATTATAGATAGCGATGTACAATTTAGTGACGAGGATCGATGCGATGATGTAAACAACGTAATGAGCGTGAGTGCGAAGACTAACTTTTCGACGGGTATGGAGGTTGAGCAGACGGACAACAGTCGATCTGGTAAACGGGATCGCTATATTGATGAAGAGGAGATTTGGACAGAAGTCGGGAGAAGAGTGAAGATTATGGCAAGAAGTGTTAACAACGATCGAACTAGGGTGCCCACCGAACAGATTGAAATTAGCATGACTTCTAAAACAGATAAACTACCAAAACAGATAGGACTAGCGCGAATTCTAAAGAATGAAAACATTCTAAATATTGCGAAAATAAAATACGTCAACGCTTATAAAGTTTTAATAAATTTTAATGAGCAGGAAAGCGCAGACAAATTATTAAATTGTAAGTATTTTCTGGATAAAGGATACAGATGTCAAAAAACATTTGAGGTAGATGTGTCTTACGGAATTGTGAAAGATATTGAGCGAGAACTAAGCGAAGAAGATTTAATTAAAGAACTGGAGAGCGATATACCTATCCTAAATGTTAAACGCTTGCAACGTCGTAATTTTGACAATGGCCTATTCGAGGATAGTGAGTGCGTCCGGATATGTTTTAAGGGTGCGTCCTTGCCACCATATATATCAACGTATGGCATTCGAGTCAAAGTGGACCCCTATGTTTTTCCGGTGACGCAGTGTTCGAAGTGTTGGAAATATGGCCACAATTTTAAAACTTGTTCACTATCAGTAAACTTATGTCCTAAATGTGGCAAACACCATGCCAATTGCGAAACCACTGTATTTAGATGTGTGAACTGTAAAGGCAGGCACATGGCTCTGTCGAAGTCTTGCCCCATCTATCTCAAAGAAAAGAGGATAAGGGAATGAATGGCCGAATTTAATTGTACTTATAAGCGCGCCCTCACGCTGTATGTACCGCCATCCCCTCAAGTTGATCCAGAAGCTTCCAGAGTAAGTGAAGTAGATGTAGAACAGTCAAGCGATATAAGACCTTCACAGCCCAACTGCAGTCCTTCGTATGCTGAAATATTAAAAACCCCAAAACACATTACCGCCCCCACCCCTGTTGATTGCGATAATACCTCTAAGAAAAAATCTAAGAAACATTCTAAGAAGCGTCAGACTAGCCAAGACGATATCAGACGAGAAGAATGTGTAGAGTGTGAAGACAGTACAGATAATGAGGAGATAGCGGAGGCGAACGAACGCTCAAAGAACAAGAATAGTTTTAGAAGTAGGTTTCAACATTTATTAGAGAAAATAAGAGACATTATATTTTTTGAAAGAACTAATTTTACTGAAAAACTTAAAACTTGCGGTGGGATAATATATGACTGGATTGTTAAATTAATTACTGAGTATCTTTCGGAATGGACCTTTTTCAAAACATTTATTCAAAATGGACTATCACCAGATTAATATGATACAGTGGAATTGCCAGAGCTTACGTCCAAAATTGATAGATTTAGAACAGTTGTTATCACAAGAAAAAATACATATAGGGTTTTTAAGCGAAACATGGCTCGAGCCTGACAGCCCTTTAAGAATTTCTGGATACAGTGTGTTGCGCCATGATCGTGATGATGGCTACGGTGGAGCTGCCATAGTTATTCACTCGTCAATCAAATACCAGTTACGTCGTACACTAAATATCAACTCCGGCATTCAAATCGTACACGTAAAAGTACTTAATTGCACGAATGTTGAAAATATTATTTCGCTATATTGCCCTTCGACAGTCCAATGTTCACTCCATGACTGGAATACGATATTTAGTTTGAGTGACAGGAAAACTCTAATAACTGGTGATTTTAATGGTCATCATAATAGTTGGTCATATAAGACAGACGCTAGAGGATCACAGCTTTTTGACTTAACTATAGACAAAAATTATGTAACGTTAAATGATGGCTCTCCCACGAGATTAAAGCTAGTAAACGGCAGGTTACAGAAATCGTCCCCTGACATCACCTTTGTCACCAGAGACATTGCACTATGTTTAGACTGGAAGGTCACAAATGAAAATCTTGGCAGCGATCATCAAGTAATCAAGCTTTCTACTCGTACATATACGTCAACAGGCTCGACGACTGATAAAAAACTTAACTTTAAGAAGGCTAATTGGCCAGAGTATACAAAGCACTTACAAAATGTGTTTCTTAATTCACAGTTAGCATGTGACCCTCAGACAGCATATGACCAATTTATTGCTGTGATCAATTATGCTACTAAGCTTCATATACCTGCTATAAGAGTGTGTCAGGATCCCATTCGTATTCAAAAATTTACTCCAAAACCATACTGGAACGCTGAAATCTCGCGGGCAGTAGCAGAAAGACGCCTTGCACTGTCAAAGTTTAGGCGAAATCCCACGCCTCAAAACCTCATCGACCTCCAGATAAAAGTAAGCGCAGCTCAAAAAATTATTCGAAAATCGAAACGTAAAGCATGGCGGGATTTTTGCAGCAGCGTCGATGAGACTAAAACAATTGGCAAAGTGTGGCATCGTATGAGATGGCTGAAAGGATATCGTACAACGAATTCGAATGTTGATGAAGCTACAGCCAACGAGCTCTTACGCAGCTTAGCTCCAGACTATGCTTCTCCAGAAGAGCCTACATTTTCCTCTGTAAACGTTGAATTGAATAGTAGTATTTCGTTGCAAGAGTTAAATCATGCTATTAAGGATAAGGACACGGCCCCAGGTGACGACGGTATCTCCTATTCGATGTTAAACCACCTTCCTATTGTTGGTAAGCAGATTTTAATCAAAATCTTTAACAAATTTCTTGAGATCGGGTTTGTACCGGGACAATGGCGAAAAATAAAAATAGTGCCTATCCCCAAATCTGGTAATAATACGCAAGCTGTGCGTCCTATAGCTCTTATGTCGTGCCCATGTAAGGTCTTTCACAACATTATAAAACACAGACTAGAATGGTTTTTAGAATCGAAACATGCCTTTTCTACAAATACTTTTGGCTTCAGAAGATCACGCTCGTGTATGGACAGTCTGGTTCGATTAGTGTCGCAAGTACAATCTGGATTTGCCAAAAACTTACTTACCTTGGGATGTTTCGTTGATATAGAGAGCGCATACAATAATGTAGACATAACTGTACTGCTTAGCATATTGGATAAACTTGGGATCGGATCTGGCATCTGTAAATATTTATGGGAGTTTCTGAGAGCTCGACAAATAAGTCTGAAATGTAATGATACTAGTAACACGAGAGTAACGGGTCGTGGTCTAGCTCAGGGGGATCCATTGTCCCCGTTATTATTTAATGTGGCGACAATACAAATATGCGGCGATATAGGCAACGTATGTAACATCTCACAATATGCTGATGACTTTGTGTTATATGGTTCGTTCAAAACAATTGGAGAGGGCTGCGCAAGTATACAAGTAGCGTTGGATATGATGTGCAACTTAGTTGAGAGATTAGGGCTTAAAATATCAGTGAGAAAGACAAGTGTTTGTATTTTCCGGAAGGGTTTCAGCAATAGACAGGACGCAGTAAATATTAATCTCAATGGACACCCCTTACGAGTAGTGGAAAATGTTAAATATCTGGGAATGTGGTTTGATAGGTCACTAAAATGGGGTAAACACATTAACGAAATAACAACAAAGATAATAAAGTTCGTGAACATTCTTAAAGTACTAGCTGGATCTAACCGGGGCTTACATCCGAAACATATAAGGACTTTGTACATAACGATCATACGAAGCCGAATGGACTACGGCAGCTTCCTGTATGACTCCAGCACTAAAAGCCATCTGTACAAGCTGGATAAGGTGCAGAATCAGTGTATGCGCGTTATCGGAGGTTTCGTAAAAAGCACCCCCATCCACGTAATGGAAAACGAGTTGTGCTTATATCCTCTGTATCTCCGTAGACATTATCTAGCAGGTAAATACTGGTTGAAATGCTTTTCAATACAAAGCGAGAACCTAAAGTTAATTGATGAGTTGTCTGACCAATATTGTCAATTGCGTTATTGGATTCGAAAAAAGAAACCTTTGCTAGCTACCATACACGAGTCCATGAAGGACCTCAATATTCATACAGCTAATTGTCTGGAAATGTTTTCTTTAAATACATGGGTGCAAAACATTAATATAAATAATAATATATTTTGTCATATAGATGGCGTATCTGGGTCTAAAAAAGCATTAGGGGTGCCATTTCTGAATGATAAGTGCAATAATTTAATAAACAATACATATTGTGACTATTACAAGATATATACAGATGGCTCCAAAGTGGGGGACGACATAGGAGCTGCAATTTATGACCCTCAATTACAAGCACATGTCAAATATAAAATTGAGGCTAACGTGTCCATCATGTACGCAGAGCTATATGCGCTTGCGGAAGCTGTTTCATACATCAAAAGCGTTAATTACAACAAATTTGTTATTTTTACGGATGCCAAGAGTGCGTTGCAACATGTGGCTCGGTGCACCTCGAATTTTCGAGGAGTACCGATAGCTTACACGATTTTAGATGCAATCAGGCAGTTTGAGTCATGCAAAGGGAAGGTGGTCATGCAGTGGATCCCTTCACACGTGGGGCTGTGTGGTAACGAGGAGGCCGATCGTCTTGCAAAACTGGCGACCTCTGACGGAATTCCTAGTGCAGTAGTGCCATTTTACAGCGACATTTTACCTATTTTAAAAGACAATATCTTCAAAATTTGGTCCAAGCATCTAGAGCATATATCATCTAGTAAAGGCATCTGGTATAGGACAATTCGTGCTGAACCTTTCCGTTACCCTTGGTTCGAGACCAGTAGGCTAGATAGGAATACAATTGTAACAGCTTTAAGAGTTCGGTCCGGTCACATTCCATTTAATAAGTTTGCTTTCTTAATGAAACTTGTATTGTCACCAAACTGCTCTGAATGCAATGTAGTTGAAGATGTCTACCACGTAATGATGGAATGTGTCCGGTATCGAGACTTAAGGAAGAAGTTATTTTATAATAGTTATTATGTAAATGCTAATGTTGGTTATTGTAATAGTGTATTGACTGAGCCTCACTCAGGAGAGGCTAAAGCATTGTACAAATTAGTTTATTTTGCTAGTAAAATTAGAGCTTGATTCTGTTATCGTTCAATTGTTAGTGTTAAGAATTACTCTAAGGTAGTTTTACGAGGACGACATGGTCGCTTCTATTTGTGTACCAAGTCCTCATTTAAATAAAGAAAAAAAAAAAAAAAAAAAACATGATTATACTTGACTGAATTGTAACATGTCAATACCACTTGAAGCTTTGCTTCCGACGTTAAATTCTGGGCAAGACATAAAAGACATAAAGACATAAAGACATATTTATTTCTGCACTTTGGTTGTTTACAACACTTATACATGTCAAAACCCTATTCAGATGAAGCCGGCTTTTCCTAGCTAAATGACTTCTTGAGAAGAAAAGCCGAAACAAACTCAGAGTCATTATCTTTTTTGTCACTTCAATTTCTTTAGTCTTTTCTTGATCTTTTAAAGTCCAGACAAAAAAAAGGGTTTAGTATGCAAGTACAATGCAGGAAATCATCTGACGCTTTTGACTGACTCGGCCCACTGATGGCCCGCATTCAACAGCAATCGTACGGCTCAACCTTGATTGAGGGAGCCAGCACGATCTGTATCACTATGCCTCCACGCCATCAGAAGGTGTATGCATAAGCATGTCAGCCTAAGCCATCAGACAGGTTGCCACAACTATTTGCTTATATGTTTAACAATGCCCACATCGTACTCACAACTTTACATGTTAATACATAGTAAAATACATGTTGTAAACAATATGTAAAATTATAAAAATTTAAACAATAAAATGTCATATATTTAAATGTCAAAAAATATTATTGAATGTCAATTTAAGAATGTCTAAAAAATAAAATAATAATATATTACTTAAGTAATTTTAAATGTCAAAAGAAAATAACAATGTCAAAACAAAACAAAATAAATAAAATTACAAATGTCAAATCAAAAATGTCAGAATGTAAAGATATAAGTACTATAAATGTAAATAAAAATATTATGTCACTAATTTCAAAATGTCAAAATTCATAATGTCAATTCATAATTTAATGTCAATTCATAATTTTTAAACTCAATTCCAGGCGTTTTTGTCTGCTAAATAATCTTTAACTGTGTAATAAGCTTTTGAACACAAGCTCTGTTTAATAAATACTTTGAATTTATTAATACTTAGTTCCTGAATATTACCTGGAATTTTGTTATAAAAACGTATGCTTTGACACTTGTATGAGTTACTTATTTTTTGTAGTCTAGTTGAAGGTAGAACAAGTTTGTTTTTGTTTCGTGTATTTATTTTATGAATGTCGCTGAATTTAGAAAACTTATTTATATTTTTCCTGACATATAACAAGTTCTCATAAATGTATTGAGATGCGACAGTCATTATCTTAATTTCTTTAAATTTTTCCCTCAGTGAATGCCTTGAACCAAGACTGTAGATTGCACGAATAGCCCGTTTCTGCAGTACAAACACAGTTTGAATGTCAGCTGCGTTGTCCCATAATAAAATTCCATATGACATTATGCTGTGGAAATAACTAAAATATACTAATCTGGCTGTATCTATATCAGTTAACTGACGAATTTTATAAACCGCGTACGCTGCAGAGCTAAGTCTATTCGACAACTGACCTATATGTGGGCCCCACTGTAGCCTAGAATCTAAGGTTATGCCTAAGATTACGGTGTTATCTATAAGATCCAACTCTTCTCCATTCAAACATATGTTAGGTTTAACTTGTTTTACATTGGGTCTTGAAAATCGTATACATTTTGTTTTTCTTTCATTTAACAGTAAATTGTTAGCAGTAAACCATTGAACTACTTTAGAGAGAGCGTTATTTACATCGTCATTATTTGATTGTTCTCGTCTAAGTTTAAAGATAAGTGATGTATCATCAGCAAATAACACTATCTCTTCATTATTTTGCATAATATATGGCAAATCATTAATATATACAAGGAAAAGGAATGGACCAAGAATTGAACCTTGCGGCACTCCCATTGTGACCACTGAACCCATAGAAACTTTTCCATTTACTTCAACTCTCTGTATCCTATTACTCAAATATGATGTTAGGAGATCCAAAGCAGTGTTCTTAACTCCATAGTAATGTAATTTCCTGATCAATGTTTCATGAAAAACGCAATCAAAAGCCTTAGATAAGTCACAAAAGACTCCTAGAGCATCATGCGACTCCTCCCAGGCATCAAAAATACTATCTAAAAGCTCAACTCCAGCATCGGTAGTTGAGCGACCCCTAGTAAAACCAAATTGTTTTTCATGTAACAGCTTATTGTTATTAAAATGAGTTTGAAGCTGGCCTAGAATTAATTTTTCAAAAATTTTACTAAACGTGGGTAGCACAGATATTGACCTATAATTTGTGGGGTCAGATGTGCTACCTGATTTAAATAACGGAATTACTTTACTACTTTTCATTTGATCAGGAAACACACCACAGTCAATGCATCTATTGAAAATTATTGCCAGTTCAGGTGCTACTGTGTTGATTATGGATTTCGTAATCACAACAGAATTGCCCCAAAGATCACTAGTCTTCTTCAAATTAAGAGTATTAAAAGTTTTTACAATATCTTTGTCAGTGACATAACTAAATCTAAATTCAATGTTACACCTATTGACATTTTGTTTTAATAGAGATTCGGCGTCATTGGGGGATGAGTTCAGGGATTTAGTGGTTGAGACTGGAATGTCTGTGAAGAAATTTGCAAATGCTGTGGCAACCTCAAAATCTGATTTTATTATCTTTTTATTTACTTGAAGCGTGTAATCGTTACTTTTAATCTTGACCCTTCCAGTCTCATTGTTTATAATATCCCACGTTGCTTTTATTTTATTGTCACTGTTTTTAATTTTTGATTTTAAATAAAGTGTCTTAGCTTCACGACAAATCTTTTTAAATAACTTAGAATAATTTCTTACGTATTGACAATTTTTTTTATCATTTTTATTAATTACTTTCTGTTCATATAATTCGTAAAGCTTATTTCTACTTTTATAAATTCCAGTGGTTGCCCATTCACTGAAGGATGTAGTACCAGCAACTGAGATTCTCTTAGGGACAAAGATAGAACTGAATATAGTACAGTACATGTCAAAGAAAGAATTGTACAACTTATTGGGATCGTTATTATAGCATAAGTATGGTAGTGTACTGGTGAGTTTATCCTTAAGTCCCTCCAGACGACGCAAAGTTTTTGGCACCACACTCAATTCCTTTCTACCTACTTTTTTAGACTGCATAGCAAATGTTATAGATTGTCCACAATGATCTGATGTTAATTTGTTAATTATTTGCTTTCTAACTGGTACAATATCTGTAAATATATTGTCTATACAAGAGAGAGAAGAGATTCCTTTAGAGGACATGTATGGTTTCTTTGATTTCTGGTTGTCTTAATTATAGTTATTATTATAAGAGAAATTGTACACTTATTGATGATGAATACATTATTATTATTATTAAAAAATTACCTCATCTTAATATGATAAAGGAAATAAGCACAGTTTGTGAAATAAGAATGTTTAGAAAATTGACAGAAAAATATAATTTTGAGGTGAAACATTTATAGTTCATATAAATTATTACAAAGTCTTATTTAAATATTACGAAGTAAAAATAAAGTTTATTTAGAAATTATATAATATCGGATTGCTTTTACAATTGGCAGATTCAATAAAATAAAAATATGAGTAGATTTCAAACTGAATTTTAATTTCAGCGATCCGGGAAGTCGTTTACCCAAACTTACCTTGAAAGAGTCGAATCAAATTAAGTTAACAATATCGCAGAGGTGGGTTGTAAAAAAATAATATGCGACGGTTCTTTTTTAAATCATCAGAGCATTAGAATTTTCTGAAAAGAAAACTGGTCACAGATGGTTAAGGTAAAACGAAATGGAAGGAATTGGGATGCTTCGTCGAGCAAGAAGGATGCAACTAACCCTAAGGAATTTTGTGAGCATTTCGTTATAGAGATAGGATAGTGTAAAGCGTGCTTGAGTAGTCAATGAAGCACAGGTGAAGCACTCGGTAAAATTCATATCATACCTGGAAAGTTTTAACAAAGATAAGGCCAATACGGGCTTACATTCGTAGCCTAGCACGTATTTGCTTAGGACAAATTTCCTAGCGGAGCATGCACGGAGATTCTCATGACCCCGCTGCTACGAAACGCTTAGGACACCGCAGTGGTTTTCGTGAGTAAGTTATGAATAACTTTAAGGGAGAGTCCCACACACATGAAGCGAGATCCAAAAATAAACGACATGCAGGTTTCTAGCCGATATTTTTGCATTCAGCATGAAGTAAGCGATGATTTACAATTTTAATACGCACTTAACTTCGAAAACTCTGTTGTCGTTGCGTATGTTTAACCCCAACGCACTTTATAATAACATCTAACAATATTGAAGATATCGATTCAAGTGACTGATAATTACTAAACCTTCATTATTAATAACTAGAGCAATAATTGCTTTGTAAATTTGTGACTTAGTCTATAAACGTACGATGTCGACCCGTCACTCAGTGTCTTAAATTACTTGTGGGTCACTCGAATAGATAGTTTTAGAAACGGTTTCGGAACGTTACCGTAGCTAATAGGATCCGAAGTCAGTGTTGCGAAGCGGGCCAGTGCGTGTATTTATCCATTAGGACTTTCGAGCACACAGAATTAGTTCAAGAACTGCGTGTACTTCAATTTATTATACGAACCGTAAAGAAAAGGATGGATTCGAAAGAGTAAGGGGTAAATGATCGGATGACGAGCGATAAAGAAGTATGGAAGTGGAGGACGTACTGCGCCAACCCCAAATAAATTGGGACCAGGGCAAGCGGATAATGAATCGTCACCAAAATTTTATATTGAGATTATTAACAATGTATGAGCACAAAACTTCACGAACTCATTGGTACGCACTGAGTTTGAACGTAATATCCTCTGCAGTAGGCGTCGGGACGTGACGACCCCACCGCCCACTGGGGGAGTTACTCTGACGAGTAGATACTCGTCATAATATCTCCCCCAGCGCAAGCAGTCAACCGAAAGATGGCGGTCAAACCATCCGAACCTGGCGGAAGGAAATCCCGAGATGCTAGATGGGCAGCAGCGTCCAGCACTAAGAACTTCCGCCACTGCGATCGCCAATACGCCTGCCAAGCGTGGCGATTATGGCATATCCCCCCCAATTATGAATCACACCATTAAAAACCGGCCCCTAGTCCCCGGCAGCCCCGCTAGTCCTGGTTATGGTAGCGGCCATGGTAACGGCGGGTCAAGGGGTGCGAAGAATCTCCGGAAGAGATCGGGCTACCACCACCAACGACAATTGGCCCTGGCAACACTGAACACGCGCACACTGCGGACCGACGAGAAGATTGTCGAGCTGGAAGAAGAATTGAGCAAGTTGCGATGGGATATCATAGGCCTATCTGAAGTCCGAAGACAGGGGGAGGACTCGATAGTTCTCAATTCCGGTAACTTGCTCTTCTACCGGGAGGGCGACCAACAGTCCCAAGGTGGTGTCGGGTTCATCGTCCACAAATCTCTCGTGACCAACGTGGTAAATATCGGGAGTGTGTCGAGCAGGGTAGCGTACCTTATACTCAGAATATCCAAGCGGTATTCGCTGAAGGTCATACAGGTATACGCTCCGACCTCGTCGCACCCCGATGAGGAGGTGGAAGCCATGTACGAGGACATATCTCGGGCTATACATGGCTACAAAACCCATTACACCGTGGTCATGGGAGATTTTAACGCGAAACTGGGCAAACGCGACGGTGATGAGCTGAGAGTGGGGCCATTTGGTTATGGGCATCGGAATTCCCGGGGTCACTTGCTGGCTAGCTTTATGGAGAAGGAAGGACTGTATATGATGAATTCCTTCTTCAAGAAGCGAGAATGCCGCAAGTGGAATGGCAATGGTGCAACCAAAAATGAGATCGACTTTATCATGTCGACGAAGAGACAGATATTCAATGATGTCTCCGTGATCAATTCACTTAAAGTGGGGAGCGATCACCGAATGGTAAGAGGCACATTGAATATCCGTACAAGCCTCGAACGGTCGAGGTTGATAAAGTCCACGCTCCGACCGGCACCGGTTCATATCCAAAACCCCGAGAGCTTTCAGCTCGAACTCAAGAACCGTTTCGAATGCCTGGGTGAATGCGTAGATGTGGACGTGTACAGTAACGGGTTCGTGGATGCTGTCCATACAACAGGGGCTAAATTTTTTAAGCCCCAGAAAAGCCAGAGAACCAAAAAGATCTCGGATCCGACCCTCGAGCTGTTAGAGGAAAAGCGCAAAATGGATCTGCTATCCTCCGACGACATGCCGAAATATCGGCACCTCAACAGACAGATCTCTAAGTCTCTGACTCGCGATCTCCGCCAATACAACACAAAATGTGTTCGTGAGGTAATCGAGCGGAAAAAGGGATCCAAAGTGTTCCAAAGGGATCTGTCTGTTGGGCAGAGTCAGCTGACAAAGCTGAAGACGGAGGATGGCAGAATCGTATCGTCCAAGCCTGAGCTCTTGGAGGAGATCGAAAGGTTCTATGGACAGCTATACACGACAACGCAACAACCCGCAAGCACTCCAGCGTCAGACCCTAGAGCTGGATTGACCCGACACTATACCGAAGATATCCCGGACGTCAGCATGCACGAGATTAGTGTGGCTCTCAAACAGCTTAAAAACAACAAGGCGCCGGGTGATGACGGAATCACGAGTGAGCTTCTGAAGGCCGGCGGTGCACCCGCTAGAGAAGCCCTCCGGAAGCTATTTAATTCCGTCATTCTCGAGGGTAAAACGCCACAGGCGTGGCACAGAGGTGTGGTGGTGCTTTTCTTTAAGAAAGGTGATAAAACCCTCTTGAAGAACTACAGACCCATCACACTTCTGAGCCACGTCTACAAGCTGTTTTCGAGGGTCATCACGAATCGTCTCGAGAGCAAGCTAGACGACTTCCAGCCTCCCGAACAAGCCGGTTTCCGTAAAGGCTATAGTACCATAGACCACATACATACGCTGCGGCAGGTTATACAGAAGTCCGAGGAGTATAACCAGCCCCTATGCTTGGCGTTTGTGGACTATGAGAAAGCCTTCGATTCGATCGAAACCTGGGCGGTGCTACAGTCTCTCCAACGGTGCCGGATTGACTACCGATATATCGAAGTGCTGAAGTGTTTGTATGAAAACGCCACTATGTCAGTCCGCCTCCAGGACCAGAGTTCGAAACCTATTCAACTCCAGCGAGGGGTGAGACAGGGGGATGTCATATCCCCGAAACTGTTTACCACTGCGCTGGAGGATGTTTTCAAGCTTCTGGACTGGAATGGACTCGGCATCAACATCAACGGCGAGTACATCACTCACCTTCGATTCGCAGACGATATCGTAGTCATGGCTGAGACCATGGAAGACCTAGGCACAATGCTCGATGGCCTCTGTAGAGTCTCCCAACAAGTAGGTCTTAAGATGAACATGGACAAGACGAAAATCATGTCGAACGTCCATGTTGTACCTGCTCCTATTCAGGTTGGGAACTCTACGCTCGAAGTTGTCGACAAGTATATCTACCTGGGACAAGTAGTCCAATTAGGTAGGTCCAACTTTGAGAAGGAGGTCAATCGTCGAATCCAACTCGGTTGGGCAGCGTTCGGGAAGCTACGACATATCTTCTCGTCCGATATCCCGCAGTGTCTCAAGACGAAAGTCTTTGACCAGTGTGTGTTGCCAGTGATGACTTATGGATCAGAGACGTGGTCGCTCACTATGGGCCTTATCAGAAGGCTCAAGGTCACTCAGAGGGCGATGGAGAGAGCTATGCTTGGAGTTTCCCTGCGAGATCGAATCAGAAATGAGGAGATCCGCAGTAGAACCAAAGTCGCCGACATAGCTCTCCGGATAGCCAATCTGAAGTGGCAGTGGGCAGGGCACATAGCTCGAAGAACCGATGGCCGTTGGGGCAGAAAGGTTCTGGAGTGGCGGCCACGTACCGGACGACGCAGCAGAGGTAGGCCCCCCGCAAGGTGGACCGACGATCTTGTCAAGATCGCGGGAGGAGGTTGGATGCGGGCGGCTCAAGACCGGTCTGTGTGGAGAACCTTGGGGGAGGCCTATGTCCAGCAGTGGACGTCGTTTGGCTGATATGATGATGATGATGATGATCCTCTGCATGGTAGTCTGTTGATATCTTCACTAGGGTATCGCTGTCTCTAAACGCCGTACATGTATAGACTTAATCTCAACTCACATTTTATTTATTTTTAGACTCACGCCTGTATCTGTATCCCGAAGGGGTAGGCAGATGTGAAATATTACACCCACATTTTGCCATGGATTTTTGTTTCACGTAACAGGGGGCCAGCCTATTGCCGTTACCAGGCACAACACCAGACTCCGTGCTGCTACTGAGAATTCGGCAAAACTCAATAAAACTTTTGGCTGACCCGGAAATCGATTCTGGGACCTCCGATCAGCAGTAGCATACGCTATCCAATCTCTGTATATGATGCTTGATAGCAGCAGTGAAGTGAAATAAACAACCGAAACTTTTAGTTCATCTACGGCTGAATTTTGACCATCGTATATCCAGTTACAAGCACGTGTGCGACATAAACGCAGTCAATCTCTGGAATAAACAAAATAGGTTAGATCTTAATGTGGACAAGTTTAAGGTCATATCATTCCCTAGGTCTTGAAATCCTATCTTAGAACCGTACTGTTTAGGAAATTCTCAATTAGAGCGAGTAAATACCATCCGAGAACTGGGATTGATTTTCGACTTCAAACTTAATTTTCGTGAACACATTTCAACTACATGTAAAAGTGCATGTAGAGCTCTAGGGTTTATACTTAGGACATCGTCACAATTTCACAGTACAAATGTAGTATTCTTATTATATAACGCTTATGTACGTAGCAAACTAGAATACAATGCATACGGCATCCACATGATAAAAAGCATGCACTTATGGTAGAAAAAATCCAAAAGAAGTGTGCGCGGTACCTCTATAAAAGAAAGTTTGGGTACTATCCATACATGTACCCATCCCTGTTTGTGTCTGGAATGGTGGGATTTGACACGCTGCTGTTGAGACGCAGGGTAATGCTTATACTACATTACTATCTGTTATTGCGCGGTAAGGTAGATAATCCTTCAGTGCTAGAATGCATGCAACTATATGTTCCTCAAAATTACACACGTGGCGTAGGAAGGCTTAGACATCACATATTTTCGTGTCCTGCTGAATGGAGCTGCAGCTATATAAGCAGTACCCCAACTGTTAGAGCCATAAAGTTTTATAATGACTTCATGTGTCAAGTTCACGACGCTGATGTATTTTTTGATAATTTGAGTACATTTGTGCAGAAGGCCAGAATATTTTTTAGTATTTAGATCATATATCTTATTATTATTCGGTTTAGTCATAAAAGTTGTTTACCATAAGTGTTTATGTTTTAGTTATGTTTATAAAATTTTGTTAAGATATTAATGTTGTTTACGTATCTTTTAAGTATGCAATGTAACGGTTTGGAAGTAATTCTGTAATGTTACTTTGTTAATTTAATTTAAATAAATAAATAAATGTAAATTAGTAAGCTCTAGGTACTAAATAAGCCGCTATCAATTACGGGAGTAGCCTGGACACAATCATTTCAGGCTTTTCCATTCATTGCCATTACCGTTAACCTCCCGTTTTATGGCTTTTCCAATATCATATTTTTGGGCATGGTATTATTTTAGGACTGATTTTCTAAGATAGTTAAGTCAATATCATCTTCTGCTAAATCTGAAATAGATGATCATTGGTCTCGCAATATAACTTAAAAAAATGGTTGAAATTATTACAAAGTAATGCTGTTTAATTATAAGGACAATGATTGATATTAAATAAATTGCATCAGCAATAACCAAAATCACATGAAAATCTAGTGTAATCAAAATGCAATACATGCTTATTGCCATTGCAAGTCAAACCACCAATAATAATTTTGGGACTACCAAATAATAACGTAAAGTTGGTAACTTTAACAATTATGATTTAATGATCGACCATTGTGTTGTCATTATGTCATAATAACAAAAGCAAGCTCGTGTTCGAATGAACTGTTGATTTCATACGAAATAGAACACATGTTCGCTAAACGCACGATCATACATATATCACCTAGCAGACTTGATTTTTAGAAAATTCAATAAGTAAGAACACTCGAAGGAAAATAATAAACCAGACAAATTGGCAAAATTCAAAAGATATTTTCGTTATTATTTCTTGCTGAGCTAAGAGCTCTTCCACAATTTTTTTTTTAAATATACTTATATTTTCTATTTATATTCTTTAAGAGCTATCTAAATATCTGGAAAACTCTCAAGATAGCTAACATTTGAATTTGAAGAAGGTAAAAAACTTATTTTGTGCCTACACAAATTAGCAAGGGTTTGTGCCGCCCCAAACCATACTGCTACCTTCAATGAAGGCTGTTATAATGAAGATTATTACAAGATACCTATTATATTATTCAGGCGTTCGCGCAGTAATGTAATCGTAACTGATTACACGCTTTTCTTTTTAACCGGCACAATGAACTTATACTTTTTAAACCAACAAATTACCGTCACGTATTTTCCCAGAGGGAACATCAGGAAACGTGCTGCTAGCTCCCTTGTTTGTGTTAATAAATGGTATCTTTCTTTTTGTTTGTTTGAAGCGAGATAGCTATAGGTACTTTATCTGTAGATTGGATATAGCTCGGGTGATATTTGTGGCTGTTGATAGACAACAATGCCTCGTTACGGTCTGTAAGACTTAGCTTTTGTTTCACTCTTGTAATCATCGTCGTCAGCGGTGGCAACTGTGATACTTTTATTATTAAAGATCATAGGTTAAGATAAATTAAATTCTGGTAATCAAGAGAAACTAAAAATATGCTTATTATTTTTATAATATAAAACAATACTTTTCATGCTTCAAAGTACATAAAGAAAGAGCCTATCTAATAGAACTTAATTAAACAAGTTGAAACTGGTACTGTTGTTGATTAATAACCACATGTTTGAAAAGCATCAAATCTGGCCGTCTCTTTTTAGTCAAAACCTATCTGATCTGTAATGTCTAGAATTAACATTTTCTTAAAACATGTATTTCCAAAGATTCATCCCAAGAGTCAAACTACCACAAACAGTAACACAAAGTATCCAATAACAAGCCAAGTGCTTCTCTTGGTAAACCTCAAGGCAAACTGCCAAGAAAGTTGAGTTGTAAGTTGATCTTATTCAAATTACCCCGTCATCAAATAAAATAACATCCGTAGATTCCGGAGTGCAGCATTCTGAACCAACTCACGGAGTATTTTATATCCAACCAATCTCGACTTAAGTTATATGTCTCTTATAATTGACTACTTCAATATAATCCTTAAAAAAATATTACCATAATCATTGTGACAGGCGAAAATAATCCATTTGCCAACCCCTGAATCTTAACACAAATTGACATTTATACCAAATTGTAATTATGTTTCATCCCTATTAAAGCCCTGTTAAAAATTCGCAGCTTCTTTTAAATATTTTTCCTTGAACACATTTTTAATATAGACGTAAATGTTCTTTTCTATTTCATTTATTCCTTTGATGGTTTTGATGACAATTACTTTAGGTCGATTAAATCTTATTTACAGGCCCTAAAACGTTTTGAATTATTTACCCCGAGTCTGTGTGGTTTTTTGTCAATAATAATATCTTCAAATGGTGATGTATTAAGGGATTTACCGCTGTATTTACGCGACTCTTAACTTTTGCTTCACGTTGTGAATTTTTAAGTTGACTGTAATATTCTCAAGAGATTTTCACTTCATATAACGCTCCTCGTGTTTTCAAGTATTCAAAACGTGTTAAGCATGATAGTTATGCGCTTTGAGGCTCCTAAGTATTTCTGTCTCTGACTTTAACACCTAGTGATTTTATCCACTTCATTGATAAGTTTGAAGTCGTTCTGAAACTGTGTGATGAATTTATTATAAATCAATATGGTGTCATTCCATAATTTTTCTTTGGCATAACAGATTAAAAGTGTGAAATCTTCATCATTTGCCAATCTAGAAAGATGAGGGACCTAAAGAGAGAGAGATATTTTGTCTTTGATGTGTATATTGTTACTGTTACATTGGAGTTGCAAATAAAAACAAATTTCATTTCATTTCAGATAAAGTTGACTACCACTCTTCATGTAATCCCTAATTACGTTTGTCTCATTAATTAAAATCTAAATATTTAAGTTAATGAGTATCCAGCAGATTTTATACAAGAATATGAAAATTCGTAATATTTGATTAAGCTTGAACTGATGTCATGCCTGCAGAAAAACAATAACAAATTATCCTCATAAATGAATGAAAACTTTGAAGTATTTCACAGCCTGCTAAGCCTGTCTAAGTTGTGATCTACAGTAACCAAAACAATACTGCAATAAAATAATAATTTCCTAAAAACCGCATCGTTCTAAATTTGAATTTAGCAGAAGCACCCTCTGCTGTGGTTTAACGCTTTAATGAGATCGCGGCAATCGCGGCTTTGTTAAACTTATACGTGACATAACTTTGTTGGGAGGTATGTGGAGAATTCCCAGTAAACCCGCGTTGAAGTATTTTTGAAAGATAAAGTTACGTTAGTTAAGTGCGAAATATAATGAAAGTTAGCGACAGCTATTCAATAACCTAACAAACTGCTACACAAAGGGTCTCAGGTTCAGATCGACGGCATGCACCACTGACTTTTCATACTAACGGGTGTGAATTTATTGAGTGTTTAAGAAATCATCGAGCGTCACGAAACCTCCATGTCGAAGAGTTCTCTATAGTATTCTAGCAAGATATGTGTGTTGCTATATGTTCGGTCCAAGTGGCCGTAGTGGATGATAAATCTTTTGTACTTATTATAAAATTGATTGTAACACACATTATCTATTTTTACAAAATGTAATCGGGGATTTTCTTACTAATGTATTGCATTTGTTATTCTAAGTGCGGTTTTAATATGCATGTATGCTGGTGTAGCAAATGAATGCGATAGATCCCAGACATTATGCTATTGAATTATACTTGAGAAGAGCCTTAGTTACATTGAATATTAATGGAATATAATACAACTATTTTGCTTATAACATTGGTTATCTCTAACATATTTGCTAAATTGATGATATTACTTGTCATTATGGGTTTAAAATGGCACTTCTATATAATATAGTTTTATGGTGTATTGAACATCCTAGTAATGCCGTAACATGTGAAATTGATTATTATTATGTATTTGATTATAATTAAGTGACAAATCAATACTGATAAAATAAACGGGCTATTCTATTTTTATATCGTCACGCCTGTGTCCCCGAAGGGGTAGGCAGAGGTAAATAATTATTACAAACACATTTCGCCTTATGGATTTCAGGTCCCACGTAATAAGGGCGACACTATTGCCGTTACCGTAATTTGCCAGAATTCGTGCTGCTAATGATAATTCGGTAAAACTCAGTATCACTTGTGCCCGACACAAGAATCGAACCCGAGACTAGCAAACGTTAATGCTATCCACAGGACCACACAGCTTCTATTCTTATAATTTATTAAATGTGAAGAGAAGGGAGAGAATCCTTGTCACTGCCTGGCGAGTAATCACAAATGAGTAAATCACAACACTCATGTACCTTTATAGTTTTTAATTTTGTGACTTAGATACATTTGAAACAAAAGACAGCATTCACAATTTTTAACCGACTTCAAAAAAGGAGGAGGTTTACAATTCGTCTGAATCTTTTTTTTTTATGTATGTTCCCCGATTTCTCTAAGACGCCTGGACCGATTTCGAAAATTCTTGTTTTGATTGAAAGAGTATACCTCCTAGTTGGTCCCATGATCATCAGGTCAGGATCTGATCATGGAATCCTGAGAAATCGAAGGAACTCTTCAAATTTTATAAGCACACTCGAAGCGATTTGACCGTAACAACCCAATGCCGTCGAGTTTGGGCTCGTTTGAGTCGTATTTTACATGGACTTTGATGCTAGATGATTTCCATGGTCTGATGATAGAGTTGGAAGGTAACCATGAGATTTTTGTGATACAATAACCCAATCTCATCGAGGTTAAGGTCGTTTGATTCGTCTTTACATGGACTTTGGTACTGGATGTTTTGCAGGGTCTGATAATCGAGCAGGAAGGTTGCCATGGGATGTTTGTAATACAAAGACACAATCCCATTGAGCTTGGGCTCGTTTGATTCGTCTTTACATGGACTTTAGTGCTCAATGTTCACCAAACTCTGATGCTGGAGCAGGAAGGTAGCCATGGGTTATTTGTAATACAATTACGCAATCCCATCGAGTTTGGGCTCGTTTGAGTCGTCTTTACATAGACTTTGATGCTGGATGATTTTCATGGTCTAACGATGGAGCAGGAAGGTGGCCATGGCATCTTTGTAATACAAAGACGCAATCCCATTGAGTTTGGGCTCTTTAAATTCGTCTTTACATGGACTTTAGTGCTAAATGTTTACCAAACTCTGGTGATGTGATGGAGCAGGAAGGTGGCCATGGGATCTTTGTAATACAATAACGCAATATCATCGTGTTTAGGCTCGTTTGTTTTGTCTTTGGTATTGGATGATTTCCGAGATCTGATGATGGAACTGAAACGAACGTGTTTAGGCTATTTAGTTGAAAACAAAAAATAAATTAAATTAATTGAAATTGCCAGAAAGGTAGAATAGAATAGAATAGAATGAATTTATTTGCACCAACACAATATTATGACAATAATTACAGTAATAACTATAAATAAGAGCTAAAGATAGACAAAACAAAGAAGTAAGACGCGCAAATTTCTCGCTGGCTGGCGCCACCGCAGGCACGGCTATCTATATCTAGGTATTATATTGTCTTTGATCCATCTTCGTGAGCTTCGGCAATCGGCCCGTGACTTGTGAGTTTGTGACACGACGCGCGGGCCAGCCAGTGAGCCAGTGACGCTTGCGCACAGCGGCAACACGCACGCGCGCACGCTGCGCTCGGTCGCCCGCGCGATCGATAACAATATAACATTATGAACACCGACAGTTATGTAGGACTACGATACGATATCGTGCAATCAACAGGCATATACCTACAAGTGTGCATACATACAACAATTCATTCCCAGTTGGGTCAATAGTTACAATACGTGAGCCATGAACATTGGGTAAGCACTGTTTATCTTATTACTATGTTATTTATTATAAGTAATTTAAAACAAAGGTTGTTTCTCATCTGAATATGATCTTCTGGTTATAATTATATATATATTTTTTTTAATTCACTGTTTACAGGTTTCCGACATGTCATTAAAATCTGCAAGTTACAATAACATAGAATATGATCAATGGATTACGATAGCATTGCGCCGCCGACAGAGAAGAATGAGGTACGTGAAAACCTGTATTAGGTATCTACCTATTGCGGCTAGGCACAAACGTTTGTCCATAACAATACCATACACCTATTCATACATATATTTGCACATACACATTACCTACAGATTTGTTACATTAATGCAATCTTAGTATGAATAAATATAATAATATCAAAAAGCTTAGTTTGCTTTAAATTGTCTTTCGGGATATATACCACGTACCTTTGTTTGGAGTAACCGATATTTCGGCACTGTTGCAAGCGCCATGTTCACGGATGTACTGAGGGTATTGCGGGTGGATGAATGTTACGAGCAAGTATAACGGTTTACCCGCTTTCTTACTCGTTTTTTGCGTACAACACCACTGCCACTGTTTTCACTATCGCACTGTACCCGATCACGACATACTACACTCACTACGTCAGCTCGCGGTTTGAGTTTTTCCGTTTCACGGGTTTTACACAGACGCACCACTGGATGCCAGATACTCGACAGTTGAAACCCATCCTCTCTATTGAAATTATTAAACTTTTTGATTTCAATAGCCTCCCTAACCATTCGAGGTATGTAGTGGCGTTCTGTCGAAAGCACCTGAGGGTTGTGTAACTCAATCCAGTGGTCGGTACCGGAGTCTAAAAGGTGTTGAGCTATGGCTGACTTATGTGGTTCGTTATTTTTGACTCCAAACAAAGGTACGTGGTATATATCCCGAAAGACAATTTAAAGCAAGTTTAAATGACCACGAAAGTTTAAATTCCTATAAGCTTAGTATGGTTCTTATTACGTTATTTTTAAATTTGATTTAGTATTGCTAATCTATTCAGTTATTAATTTTGTACACCGGAAACGGTAAAACATGTAGCACTCACATTTCAGAACTGACCATCATGCTTGCAATGTAACTTGTAATATACACACATGTTTTACAAAATAAATTATCTTTATCTTTTAATCATGATCACACATAATTAATCATAAATGTATTGATATGGCGCCCCATCTCTGAAACAAGGAAATACAAAAATTTCTGTTTTAGCTACTGCAACATAATAAGCTAAATGTAAGTATGCCAACTTTAAAAGGTATATAAAATAATTTCAGAGATGCGCGAGCCGCGCCGCAATAACTAGCCACATGACGCCAGCGTCAAGAACACTTAAAATAAGTAAGAAGAGGACAGAAATGCAGAGGATTTCGAAGGCAAATAATGTACGTATTAGATAGGCTCGGCATAATATTGTGTGGCAAAAAGGCCACAGTTCAGCATTATGCTGCAAATACAATTGCAATTGCAGCGCTGTTTTTCAACTGAGGCCCCTTGGGGCTAGTAGGCTTCCAAATCTTAGCAGTTTGAATATTTAAAATTAGTTATATGAATTAATATATGATTATTTACAATTAGTTATGTCAAAACGAATAAAAAATGAATATGTCAACGAAATGAAAATCAACTGTTAGCTATAAAGACTAAATTATATGTCACGAGAATAAAATAATTATGTAATAGGAAGGGTAATTATTAATTTGGTATGTCAACAAATATCATTAAATTAAATAATAAGTCAAAAGATTGTCCATAAAATAGTAGGTATAAATAAATAAAAAAAGGCCTGTAAAGGGGGCTGTGATGTCATCGAATAGAGCTCAATAGGATAAAAGTAAAATAAATAAAATAGTAATAACAATAAAATAATAAATAGAATGTCCAATAAATTTATGTGCTGGTTTTTTGTTTATGTAAAAGCATGGCTTTAAGTTTGTCTTTAAAGTTTTGTGCACTTTTTACAGGTCCAGGTCTACATTTCGGAATTGAGGCACGTAAGGAAGACCTCCCCATCATGTACCACCTACACTATCCTATGTACCACCTTTTACTATTTTTTATTAGTATACCACTAAAAAGCAAAAAATAAAAATTATTTTTAAATAAAAAAAAAACCAACTTCAAAAAACACTAAGGAACTAAAAAACAAAAAATAATTGGTTTTGGAGCAAACATTTTTGAATTCGGTGCCAAGCTCTTACGGAAAAAGTTACTAAATTACAAACTACCTATTCTATCAACAACGAAAGTTATATAAAAATGTGTAGAGGTTTTATAGTCAGATCAGAAATACTTTGCTTGGCACCGACTCCAAAAATGTTTGCTCCAAAACCAATTATTTTTTGTTTTTTAGTTCCTTAGTGTTTTTTGAAGTTGGTTTTTTTTATTTAAAAATAATTTTTATTTAAACATTAAAACCTACGTTTCAATTCTCTTTTAACGTAAACTGCACCACATTTCGCGCGAGAAGTCACGATGAAAATATATGGAGGATCAAACCTCGTCCGCGAGGGACAATAAATTTCAATAGTCACATCTGTGACAATGATCGGCACGCATAAAACACTGATCCGCGACACCATACACGTTTCTTTCAATCACTGCAGCGCTGAAAGGGTGAACACGATTTTGTACCTTGTATCTTATGCTTAAGTACGATTTGGCTGCTACCAAAGCTGAAGCTCTGAATTAAAAGATTGTGAGTGAAGTAAAAGAGATCCCGTAGGCACGGTATCAAGTAAATAGCCATTAATTGTGTCCCTCAGTAGGGAATAGACTTGAAGCTATTAATGTAATCCATTAACTAAATTTTAAATAGACTTTAGGCGATTAAGAGAAGGGCTTTTAAATTTACGATAGTTATACTCTAAGGCTTAAAAGTAATACTAAAAAAATATCAAACGAAACGATTCTGTTTGGCAATAGACAGTGGGATTCCTGTGGAAAGCTCTAATAGTCAAAGATGCCAAGGCCGCCAGACCTTCTTATTTTCTCAGAAACGAAATGTATAGAATAATGTAGTGTTCCTACCTACTAACTTTTCTTAAATTCTCAGTGCTGATTTGTATGTATGTTTTAGAAAATATTAAAAATTCATAAATAATACTGCCAGACTTATTCCGGCGGCGGTAATTTTTATCAGATGCTTTAAAGCTTCGAGTTTGCACTCGATTGTTAAGGTGACGATAGACTAGTCGACGGGAACAATTACCCTTGACTTTTTTAAATACGCTTTTTTAAATACCTAGCCGTCTCTACCGATCGCTACCATCCCTTATTTTGGAAACCTTAAAGCGTCTGGTAAAAATTACCGCCGCCGCAATGAGTCTGGCAGTATTATTTATGAATTTGAAATAATATTTTCAAAAAGATACATAACAATCAGCACTGAGAATATAAGAAAAGTTTGTACCACTTTTACCCAACTTTAGCACCTCTTACCTAAAAATTTGCCCACTTTCCAAGCTAGCAAGTATGCGTACACGCATAGCATAATATACATTTTTTTTCTATAGACTCACGCCTGTATTCCCGAAGGGGTAGGCAGAGGTGTGATATTAGAACTACATTTCGCCATGAATTATATGGTTAGGCCCCACGTAATAGGGGGCGAGCCTATTGCCGTTACCGGACACTTCACCAGACTCCGTGCTGCTACTGAGAATTCGGAAAAACCCAGTAACACTTTTGCCTGACCCGGCATCGAATCCGGGACCTCCGATCAGCAGTCGCATACGCTATCAACTCTACCACGGAGGCAGTCTAGCATATACTAACACAACATTATTCTATACATTTCGTTTCTGAGAAAATAAGTAAGATCTAGCGACCCTGGGATCTTACTCTATAAAGCCTCATTCGCATGGGAGCTTTTTTAACGCGCGTTTATTAAATGGTAAGCTGGTTGAACGGTATGATAATATTTGTATGATAGGTCAAGATTTGTATATTTTTGTAGACTCTAGTGATATATGAATGATTGTAATGTTTCTGATAGAACGCCTGGTATGACAGCTATCCTTTAAAATAAAACTAGTCCTAATAACCAAGCCGTGCATACAATTTTCGCCTACAAAGTTAATAATAATTGGCACGAACTACAAAATACTCAATCTACTGCGCGTAATTACCAGTACGTATGGTTAACATGCTCTAATATAATTTTCAACTCGTCTAACTAACGACTTCATATTGGCAGCCTGTACAATAATTGCTATACGCTGTGAATGTAAATGTGATGTATCCGAGCTATATAGTTTCAGTAAATTAAGTTTACATAGGGCGACATTATGAGGGTTAAAATGCAGACTCTATCTGGCTACTTCTGAATGTATGACTTCTCGTGCTAGATATATTATCATCACTGTCATGGCCCTAACATTATTCCAGTTGCATCCGACAGTTTTCGTCTCAGAGTCTGTTTACTGTTGTAACCAGGTTTGAAAAAATATAAGTTTTCCACAGAGTGACTACAGTTTGACCTCCGCAACATGGTTTAGACCAGTGTTTGTATATTCATGGTACCAACTCGTTATAACGACTGTCAATCAATGTCTGGTCAACATGTGTCAACATGTACACCATATATATACATAATCTTTATTACAAACGAACATACTGACATATCAAGAACAAGTAACTCGTAAAAATGCACCTAAAACGATGTAAAATTTTCTGTAAAAGATGTCGTTTTCAGTTGTACGAGACTTTCTCTGCGAAGTTTATTCATCATCTTATTAAGTTTGTTGGAAAGTCACAAGTAGACTCTGGTAACTTCACAGTTTGCAGTGTGGCAAGTGAATAGTGTAGACAGTGTTCAGATAATATAATTAAAATAGTTTTTAAAGGAAATATTTAATGGTAACGTAAAAGTAGTTTAAAATGTATTTATTGCCTTTAACAACTCTAAGGATTTGCGCAGACGGGATATCGACTACAGGTTTGGTACAATCTTTTCTTTGTATGTCTTTTTATACGGTCACGTGGTCCCGAATTAACCAGAGCTTGTACTATGGTAACCTGGCAACTGATTTGTTTTGTGAGTGTGTGGCCAACTCTGATGTCAGAGTTTTCAGACCGCCCTAAGGCCTCCGACATGGCCTAACGATCCTTATCCTTAGACAAGAACCGAGACCGACAGCTTTACGTGCCCTCAGAAGCACAGCAGGCGTTCAGATGTAAATGCCACACACGGTCACCCATCCAAGTGGCGACCTGTGCAAGCGTGGCTTAACTTTGCCGATCTGTTACGAATGGCAAGTCAAGTCTCGCTATGAGCGCTACAGACAACTGATAAACAAAAATAAATACGTACGCTTAAACGCATACATAATATAGATAACTGACACCCAGGCACGGAACTAAAAATTATTGTTTCATCACTCAAAGATTTGTCCTAAGTGGAAATCGAATCCAACTTAGTACTTAAGAGTCAGACTGCCTCGTTGGTCTCGCGGCATAGATGTGCGCGTGGGATTGGGAGGTCTCAGGTTCGATCTCCGGGCCGGGCAAAGTGTTATTGGGTTTTTCCGTTAGGAAATTCTCAGTAGTAGCACGGAGTCTGGTAATATGCCCGATACGGCAAAAGACTCGCCCCCTATAACGTGGGACTAAAATAAATCTGGCAAAAAGTGTGTGTAGCAATATACCTCTGCCTACCCCTTCGGGGATATAGGCGTGAAACTATGCATGTATGTACTTAAGAGTCACAAACCACTAGACCAACTGATCAGTCATGGGTCATTTTCTTTATATTATGGTTTTCGTTAAACGTTTACCATAACACAGGCCATTGCTTGTCCTATAAAAAAAATTAACACAGAACTTGACTGGGTAAGTCTCGGGCTTCGCCAAGCTTGTAAACTGTAACCGCGAACAGCGTGTTTTAATACCAGCTTCGTAAAAAGAGAACCGTTTCACACTGACTATTCACTACAGCGAACACAAACACCAAACGTTTTTATAACTGTGTTTTTATCACTTCTGCAATGCGTATATTTACAAGATCGATAACGCAGATCTACGAGTGTGTTCTACTAATTGTACGTATAGTAACGTATCATATATTTTTAAAAATTTTACCTAGTTTTTGAGCAGTCAATATTTTTGCTGCACGACGTATATTGAGTAGTAAAAATTACGACTTTTAGTATAGATGGCCTGGCTCAAGAAAAGCAGTTTAGTCTCACCCAGAGTAGCAATGCGATGTTGAGTAAGAGATGAGTCATCTTACTAGATTACGTGGATGGCGTAGTGGTTGAACAGCCGCCTCGACGTTTCACATTGCATCGTGCCGAGTGTTGTAAGTTCTGTACCTCACGGGCAACTCTATGTGATCCATCTACTACCGACACTACTGTCGGGTTTATTCTTTGTATCCGGTGATTGAACGTATCGCGGCGGCTTAAACTGCCGCTGCGATACATACATGCATATGTACATACAGGATTTACCCCAAAGAGTGGAAGTTGTGTTTTATATAAAAGAAGGTTTACTGTAACTTTAGTTTGATAGTGATTATGGCTGGATGAGTTTTGTTTTTTCTTGATGCATTACGGCAACAAGCGCAGTCTATGACTGCGTTTGTTGCAAAAAAATATATGTATTGCTGGCAATACGTGGGTACCATCTAGTACTACGTAGGCGATTGCGCAATGTATTTCGTTCACTGCGAACGTCAAAGCTTGAATTCTGCTAAATCTATGGTGGTGGGTCCGATAGTGTGGTACCTACCAAGTTGTGAACAATGTCGATTGTGAGTTCCTTCGTGTGAATGTATTCAAATGATTGTTATCAGTAATATTAAGATTAACATAACTTCGTTTATTACTACCGATTAATGTTTATTGTGGGTTATTAACTTAGTATCGCGGGTTACATATCACATATTTTAATTAAGAAAATTGATTGTCACATATGCGTTGGAGCACTGCTGTCAAATGAAATAAATTCGGACCATAAATTTATCGTAGCAAAAGATAAAGGGGGTCTCCTGTATCATTATATAAAGATTTACACCGACAATCTTCGGCAAATTAATGAACATAATATATGTTGACAACAAAGATCTTGCGCACCTTTGTCGGAACTGAATTATTTAGCAACATTAGTTATCACCAGGTTGGATTTTATCCTAATGCGAGCCATGTTACAGACCTATCTAAAGCTATCATAGAAAAATATATCAATGTAAGATTGCATTTTATTTCGAAAAATTCGAAATTAAAAGATAGCAAGCGTATGCTTCTTAATAAATACGTCTTATTTCAGGGACGATAATAGAATCTGGGTTGAAATTTAATTTAAATTATTGTTCAACATTAAAATATTATTGTATTATATACTTGTGTCATTTATTTCTTTAGAAACTTTAGCTTATGTGGTTGTACACATGAATAGTTTATCACGGACACTGACATCCTAGGTGGACATGATTTTTAACTCTTGGTATTCGGATATGATAAAGGCCATATTGTATCTTCCCCTTTAATTTTATATTATAATTTATAATTTATATATATTAAGAAAGGCCACACTATTTGTACCCTATCCCACCATCACGAAATAAAAACAAACAATTGCAAAACTAAAAGTAACAAAACAACAGTATTTTATCGATATAAATAATCGTCCTTTTGGACACCGTAACATTAATGAGAGTGTGTGAGTGATCGTCAAGCGCGATAGTTCCATGTCAAGCGAAGTGTTTGCGCTAGTGTGACAACCAATGGCAAACTCGCGATCTAAGTATGTGCAGTTGGTTTGTGTGCGTAATGCGCGTACGTATTAGTGTATTGCTTGTAGTGGAGATAGAGAGTGGGAGACAATCGGCGACACGCGTTCTAATACAAATCAGTAACTATTTCCGTTCTAACCCCCTTTAATTTTTCTGTGCAATCCTAACACTAATAAAAGAAAAGTGCGAAAAGTGTTAAGACGTATGATTGTTTGTTTGTTACTTTTTCATACAAAAATTAAGCTTTTGATGAAGCTTTGCAGTAATAAAACTTTATATACACCAGTTTAGCAACATAGTGTGAGTGTGCTGACGGATTAATTATACGGAATGTTACCACCCCATGTCATCCCATGGGTGTCGTAAGAGCCGACAGAGGGAGCATATTATTGCAGAGAACAGCACTGTACTGGAAAACTTGATACAAACCCTTTACCAACCCGTTTGGCCAGCGGGGTATAGTAGGCCAATACCTCCTTTCAAAGGATAGAATACGGAATGTTACCACCCCATGTCATCCCATGGGTGTCGTAAGAGCCGACAGAGGGAGCATATTATTGCAGAGAACAGCACTGTACTGGAAAACTTGATACAAACCCTTTACCAACCCGTTTGGCCAGCGTGGTATAGTAGGCCAATACCTCCTTTCAAAGGATAGGCCTAGTCCAGCAGTGGACTGTTAAAAGGCTGATGATGATGATAGCACATAGACTACATTTCACTGTGTCACCACGCAAGTACAGCCCTACTTAATAGTCTCACAAATACAAAACAAAATAGTTGCTCTCTTTGTAATTTCATTATTCTTCATGGTTCATTCGTTAAAATAAAAATTATTTCGAACCTATTGACATTTCAGTCTAGCTCTGTAAATATACCAGGGTGGACAGCAGGTTCATCATCCTATAGGCATAAATAAACGCTGTTGAGTAACTTGGACAAACTGTCCGCACAGCTGACTCGACGAGATTCGATTTTTCGTGTGAAGAATTGGTGCGTAAATAAAAATATGAAGGGAAATTTACGTTCGGTAGTAATTCGATTTTCAGATAGGTTTTATGAAGTTAGTACTTATTTTGAATACAGTAGGAATTTGAGTAGGTAGTGTTATGAATTCTAAGTCAATATTGTAATAAGTTGATGTACATTGGAATTATTCGTGCTTACATTTGGGAGTTAAATCAGTGAATTTCCAGCTCATAAAATACCATCTACCATACTTTGACGGCCGGTTTGCGTAGCGGGAGTGTAAGCGACTGCTACGTCGAAGGTCGCAGGTTTGATTCCCGCTCAAGTCAAACATTTGTGTGCATGAACATGGATGTTTGTCTTGGTCTGGCTGTTTCTATTTATAATATGTATGTATTTACAAAAAAGAAAGTAGATATGTATGTTTATCCATTATCTAGTACCCGTAGTACAAGCTCTGCTTAGTTTAGGACTAGATGGTGTTGTGTGAATGTGTTAGAATATTATTATGTTTCTCTTTCGTCACGGCTATTCTTCTAACTTTGGTGTCAGAAGAATAACCGGTCCTTTGGGAGGCTTACACGGGGATATGGATCCAACGTGCAGAGGCACGTAAAGGGTTTTAATCTAAAATGGGATGGGACACATGCCGCGAAGCCTCCACAACTGCACTACTGAGTACAGCTATGGACTAGCCGCAGAACATGTAGGACTATTGTGATGATATGGAGCCTTATTGTATAATATCTTGTTTAATCCCAGTACTCCTTTTTATCTCAAAGAACGTTTTAAGTTCCTTAATGACGCACATGTGAGGTCCTTGAGGTCGTCTGAAAATTTGACGCTGGAGATACCAACGCATTCCACAAATTTCTTTAGCAAATCATTTACTGTACAGGCCGCGCGACTGTGGAATGCATTACCACTAGAGATTCGGAAAGCAAAATCCTTAAACATTTTTAAAAGCATGTTAAAAAAGCACTACCTGTCCATTTACCATCATGCACTGTTCTCCTAGAATGCAGGTCTTACTTTATGAGTAGTATTCACTGTATCTGTATTTTAGCATAGTTATTAGTATAATGATATTATGAAATATATGAAATTCTATCTCGTATAGTTTATAGGTATATAAGTATTTATATATAATAATGTATGTACATATGTGTATGGTCTTTATGTAGAATATGTATGATATATAATATTTATACATTTATGTATATTAGTTGATATTATTTTATATATTAACTACACCATCGCCACACTTGATTGCTTACACACCATTTCTGTCCATCCAAAGGTTGCCTGGACGAGATCGCTTTTAGCGATAAGGCCGCCATTTGTACATGCTGTAGTATAAGCCAATTAAAAAAATGTGTACTTTTCAATATTATATGGTGTACAATAAACAGTATATCTATCTATCTATCTAATTTAACTGGGTTATGGGGATGGATGTTTGATGGACTGAAAATAATAGTACCATGGATAACAAACGGCACCTGCCAGTGATACTCCTATAACATCCGTCCGCGTGGCAGGTGGTGACTCGCCAACTCACTAGATGGGTCCTCTCTAAACAGCCACCCATAGCTAACAAAGTCTGCCATAAAGGCAGCCAGAGGGCAACACCGGTGCGAGTGGCTAGGGTTTTCGAGCAGTGCGGCACCGGTTTCGCCATCGCGGGTCTCGTAGCAACGGAGACACGGAGCGGGTTTCCCCGTTACGCCCTTGAAAATGACACTTCCACCCCCGAGCTAATAGCTCTTGCGGCTTCCCTCTGGCCGGCCGACCAAGACAAGCCAGAGTTGAGAGTCCTGCGGGCGCTCTTGGATATCCACTCCAACCAGCCAACAAAGGCAAGCCGGAGATGAGGCCCTGACCGACTCTCTGAAGCATTCGGGACCGCAGTATCGCCACACACATTCAGCTCGCCACAAAGCTGCTCGTCGGTTTGTAAGCTTTCTTTTCATCTTGTAATACATTTTTTGTTTATATCACAAGATGAAGGTAATGATTGAAAGCTGTTACTCTGCCCTCCGAGTTTGCGTTAGTCTCATGGTGAGATACGGACTGCCCAGAGGGGGTAATTTATATAAGGGGGAATATAATTATATTATATTATTATATATTATACTTTACATGCTCGTAATTACGGTTCTTTTCACAACAGAAAAGACATTTCAGGTTAGGTTGATCTTAAAACCATATTGCTACGCCCAGCAAGCATCGCCAAGCTTTACCAAGACTAGCATCATTGTCGCTTACTTAACTTTTTAATACTTCCAACTGTTTAAAGGCAGTGTGATGAGTTTATGTTCCTAAGAATTATTTATTTAAAGTACATTAATGACTTCCAGCTAACATACATAAATGTAATAACGGAATGGTAAAAATAAGGCTAATAAGATATTACACCATAAGTCAAGTCATTATAACGTTATGTTCCGAGTCAAATACAGTATCGCGGCATCTCCTGATTAACTCATTCACTGTCCGGCGCGGGACACAAAAAAAAATCAATTGGTATGAATCACATTTAATATATCATCATTAACAATGGAACAAAAATTATTTTAAATAATATTTTCAAATCATGTCGACTTTACCAGTTTATCCAAAAGTTGTTTTGTAGTTCAAAGGAATTATAACGACAGACAGAATTATAAAGACGCAGCGTCGACGCCGCATAGACACCGCGGAGACGCTGCGTGGACGCCGAGTAGAAGCTGCGTCTATGTTACGTCAGCTGAGCGTTCTAAGAACGTTTTCGTATTTTCAATAACGCTTGGCTGACGCGTTGACGCTGACGCTCAATGTGAGGGTGGCCCATAAGAAATTACGATAAATATATTTTATTCTTAAGCAGTAATATTTTGCCTTTTTCTTTTGTTCTATCTATCGCACTGATTGCATTGAAGCATTAGCTCGCTTTTATATATCTATTACACTTACTCATTGCTGTTACGCATCTGATCGCCTACTCGCTCGCACATCTGTTTATGGAATGTGTTACTTCTGTAGATACTTTTTAAATATTATTGTTACGCCATCTATCGGTGAATGGGGGTACTAGAAGAGATTGAATGTATCGGTGGTTTAAAGGTAATTCAGCTACTCTGTACTAGATGGCGTTACTGTATCGAGTAATCGACTGTTCGAGATTATTTCGACAGTTTTGTAGAAGCATCTAGAATGCGCTAGTGATGTTATCCGGCCAGTATAAATAGAGCACGAGCGAACGGAACGGACAAAGTAACAATTGAATATCGAAGCGATAAACAAGAAGTGAAGGGAAGTAATTCGAGTGTGAAATAAGTGTGTATAGTGTTTGGGTATAAATAAAGTTCAGTTTAAGTGGCATAGTGAGTTTTAATTTATCGTCGAACCCCAGCTCGTAAGATTATTATATTAGTGGCTTATTTATTCCTTAAGTCTGCTTACGCTCCATTGGCATGTATCATAAAGCTATCTACATTAGCTAATTATGAGTACTACATGGATAATATTATGTTATTTGTTTCTGTTTACAATGACTGCGAGTATTAAACGTAATTTAAATGTTTTTTACCAAAATATTAGGGGGCTTCGGACTAAAACTGATGCAAAATGCATTAGTTTTAGTCCGGAGCCCCCAGACAGCTTTTAATGAATAATTACGATGTGGTTGTTTTAACTGAGTCCTGGTTAATGGATGGCGTATTTGACTCGGAGTTGTTTGATGAGCGGTACATAGTGTGGCGACGAGACCGCGATTATGAGCTTACCGGGCAGTCACTGGGCGGTGGTGTACTCATAGCGACGCGGAGGGAATTGACTGTTACACCCATGTCTTCCTTTAATTCTACCGCAGAGGTTCTTTGGCTTAAATTAAAATTAAAAAAACAAAATTCATCTGAGTCCATTAATTTATTTATGTGTGTTATTTATGTGTGTAATCAGAAAAGGGGCCTCTCGGCTTCATGTCAATTACGAAACTTTCTGATTAATCTTAATACCTCTGTCGTGAATAATATGTCCGATAGATTTTTGATTGTAGGTGACTTTAATTTGAGCGGCATATCGTGGAAAGCTGAAGATGATCAGGCTTTAGTTCCTACCAACATTGTTTCTAGCGACGAATATGCTCTAACTGACGAACTTCTTAGCCTGGGTCTTGGTCAGTACAATGGAGTAACGAACAAGTTTGGTAAAATATTGGATTTGGTCCTCTACAGTCACAATTTTATAAAAGTAACCGAGTGTATGAACCCTCTCGTGCCTATTGATAACGATCACAATGTATAATTATGTAATTGATACAATATAATTATTGTATCAATTACATAATTATACATTGTGATCTCTATGACTTACCTCCCTTAGATCGTGCACCGCATATGAGTTATTTATTTAATAAAGGTGACTACCAATCCCTAAATAATTTTATCAGTGCCATTGATTGGGATAGTGAGTTCTCGAACCGATCTATGGATGACGCTGTTGAATACTTTAATAGTACTATATCTCACCTGCAACACAAGTTTATTCCACATAAACCAATCCGTAGGCAACAATATCCCGTGTGGTATGATGCGACACTTATAAGAAATATAAAAGAAAAATACAAATTCCAAAGGAAATATAAGATCTATGGCAATTTATCGGATTACTAGGCATTTAAACTTTAACGTGATAGAGTAAAGATTATGGAAAGTACATGTTATCAAAATTATCTCCAACATGTGGAAAATTCAATTAAAATTAACCCTATTTAGGGTTAATTTAATTTTTTTTGAATTTTCCACATAATATTAGGCCTTTGTGAAAAATCGAAGCAGTGCCAATGGCATCCCGAGTGCTCTAAAATTCAACAATGTTACGCTTACGTCTGGTGATTCTATTTGTGAGGCATTCTCTGAGTACTTTAAATC
The DNA here is from genome assembly GCA_944739405.2 of Euclidia mi. Taxonomy (NCBI): domain Eukaryota; kingdom Metazoa; phylum Arthropoda; class Insecta; order Lepidoptera; family Erebidae; genus Euclidia; species Euclidia mi. The sequence continues at coordinate 65,991,194 of OX123198.2, read as the reverse complement.
GAACTTTTTAAAGTCATCATTTGCTATATCATGCAGCAATTTGTCTACCTCCCATCGTTATTCGGAACCTTTGTTGTCATTATCTACTTTATGTAGTATATTTATTTCTGAAAACGACGTTGTTCAACTTCTCAGATCATTGGATACTACCAAGGCACCAGGACCTGATGGTATACCAGCTCAACTTCTTGTCCAGTGTGCGTCAACCATTGCCAAACCTATATGCAAGCTATTTGAAAATCTAGAAACGAGCTCTCTTCGAGGTGCCCAAAATATGGAAATCAGCGTTTATCACGCCTATCCACAAAAAGGGGTCTAAGACGGAGGTCACCAATTATAGACCCATATCTAATATCTGTATCATCTCAAAAGTTTTTGAGAGACTGATATATACCCAAGTGCACAATATTCTTAGAGGGTCGTTCAGCTCTACCCAACATGGGTTTCTAAAAGGTAGATCTACCGTCAGTAACTTGCTGTTATTTAATGACTTTCTGACGACTGCCATGGGCAACGGTCATCAGGTGGATGTAGTATACACCGACTACAGTAAGGCATTTGACCGAATAGATCACCAGATTCTTATTAAAAAGCTAGAACATATAGGCATCCATGGTGATCTCTTACGATGGTTCGCCTCATATGTTGAGAATCGATCACAGGCTGTTGTCTTGAATAATTACACATCTAGCTGGGTTCCTATTCCTAGCGGTATACCTCAAGGCTCTTTGCTAGGTCCTCTGCTGTTTACCATTTTCGTAAATGACATCGGAGATTGCTTCCACTCGTCGAATGTATTATCATTTGCAGATGATATGAAAATGTATGCCAGTATATCATCAGATTCCGACAGAGCGGCTCTACAGAATGACCTGGCACGGTTAGAGGAGTGTTGTCTCAATAATAGGCTCGACCTCAACCCCTCCAAGTGCTTAGTAATAACTTACACAAGGAAACGGGCCATTCTTAAAACCGAGTACTTGCTGGGTGGCCAGCTCTTGTCTAGAGACAATAATGCTAGGGGTCTGGGTGTACATCACGATTCCAAGCTAACATTTGATGATCACATACATTCAATAGTCAGAAAAGCCTACAAGTCTCTTGGCTTCGTGATGCGCATGTCTAAATGTTTTACTGATTTAAAAACAATAAAAATATTATATTGCACTTATGTACGGAGTACGGTTCCTTGGTTTGGAATCCTCGCTATGCCACATACATCGACCGTATCGAAAACCTCCAAAAAAGATTTGTAAAATTCCTATGTTATCGTCAAAAATTCCGTATCATTCAAATATTTATATTAGTATGTGTAAAAAACACCATCTTCTACCTCTTAAGGAACGTCGTGACATAGCAGATATTATATTCTTACTTAAAACTATACATAACGAAATTGATAGTCCTGAGCTCCTGTTTAAAATTGGATTTAATGTGCCCAGTAAGGCAGTGCGTTTTAATCCTCCCATAAATGTACCTCGAGCCTCTTCTAACTATAGGCAAAATAGCTATTTGGTGCGAGTAAGCAGGCTCCTCAACAAAACATGTAAATTTTATGACATTGATCCATTTTCAAGTAGTATGACGCGAGTAAGGAAGTGCTTAACTGAATCGTTTTTCAAATAAAATTAAACCTGTATTTTATCTCTGGTTTTGGTTGTGGAGAGCTTTCAACTTTATAAGTTGAAAGCTCTCTTTAATTAGAATTAGTGAGGGATTATTTAATACTACTTTAACAGAAAGCAGTTTGTGTGTGTGCGTGTACACGGGTTACTTTTTGTATTATATTATAGTTCTATAAGTGAAAACTTGTAATTGGCTTACCGTTACCTATCATGTTGTTGTTATACGCTGTATGTAGCTGTAAGTTTTCCATATCATAAATTAATAAACACCTAACCCTTTCCGCACTTCTCTATAAAATAACTATTGATGGGCTCAAATTGTCTGTGGGTCACTCAGGTAAATATATTATCTTAAAATAGCAATACATAGGAGTCTACGCTATAATTTAAAGAAGATTCTATAACTTTCTCAAAATATTCTAGATGTCTTATTAAATATTAACTTATTTGTTTGCTCATTTTAGTTGTATATATAGATTTTTTAGTTCTTATTTATCAATGTAGCATTGAATCTTATGTTTTTCGAGTAATTTAAGAGTTAATTTTAATAAATATCTCAAAATTGTACATTATGATTAAAAAAATCGGTCTTGAGGTTGCTTCATTTCTTTGCATTTTCTGAAAACGTTTACCTTAGTAATGTATATTTTATTCACACCATCAGAAAGTAGAGATTTCAACGAACAAAACGCCGAACAATTTAAAAAAGAAAGCTGATGTATTGACGTGAGAATTTTCCATTGAAAATTAGGGTTTTATTTCGATATTAAGTCAAAATAAGGCGTAAAATTAAATATTTTAAATAAAAAACTTTGACAGTATGTTTGGAACATAAAAAGGGCAAGTTTTCACCAAATTTCGTATAAAAGAAAAAACTATTGTAAAAGTTAAAAATAAAAAACCAAAAACTTGGTTATTTGAATTTTTCACATAAATTATGACGTTGTGTATATAAAGTGTAAATACAAAAGTTGTAGATCTTATTATTACCTACAACTTTGCCATTGATGTTTTTTCCCGTAGGACTTGTAGTTTTGCTGGCAATCGAGATAAACCCTTTTTTACCCTTAAAATCGCAACCCCATCCACTTCCCGACCTCATATCGGCCGTAATTTATTTTTCCTTTTATGATTGCTATATTCTCTTCCTTCTGCAATGGGTTTCATCCTACTGTAATTTATTTTTACTTTTTACCGTTTTCCAACGTTTCTGCACTGGTCTATATATAACATTGGTAAAACATAATATTAAATATTCTTATCGTGGAAAAATCTGTTAGTGAACAATAAGCTTTTGTTACAAGTAAATCTTTTAAATTCTTTTTAAATACCATCATATTACATTCATTTCTTATGGCTAATGGTATTTTGTTGTATAACTTGGGTCCCATGCATAAAACACTCTTATGTACAAGAGCAGTTTTTGAGGGCCGAACACATAATTTATCGGCATTCCGTGATCTTTTGCGTGGCTGTAATAAATAAAGGTTTCATTTAATAAATAAAACCGTCTCAAAAATATAAATACAAGTGAGAGTTAAGATTTTTAATGCTTAAAAATGAGGAACGCAAGTATCGGTTTGGTCTAAGCCACAAATCGCTCGCACATATCGCTGGCTGTAATAAAGAAAGGTTTCATTTAATAAATAAAACCGTCTCAAAAATATAAATACAAGTGAGAGTTAAGATTTTTAATGCTTAAAAATGAGGAAAGCAAGTATCAGTTTGGTCTAAGCCACAAATCGCTCGCACATATCGCTTCTGCGCTCTGAATGCACACTCTACATTAGTGCAGTTGCCCCAAAACATTACTCTGTATCGAAGGATGGATGATACGTATCCATGGTATGCCGTTAACACTGTTGAAGTATCAACGACTTTACTGAGATTACCCAATGCATATGAGTAACTGTTCAACTTATTACTTACAAATTCTATGTGTTGTTTCCATGTCATTTTACCATCAATACATAAACCTAAAAACTTTGTCGATTCTACTTCTTCAATTATGTTACTTTTATATGGTAAATTGAGATTAATGTCAGGTGGTGTTTGTCTTTGTTTGAAATTCATAATTTTTGTTATTGTCAAATTATTAAGATTATTATTAGACAGTCAATCAATTGTATTATCTAACGTCAAATTTATATTACTTATTAATTCATTATTGCAGTATTTGTGAAATAAAATAGTGCTATCATCAGCAAACAAAATCATGGGATTATATGTTATAGTTGGGATGTCATTTAAATATGTCAAAAATAATAATGGGCCCAGTAGCTTGAAGTATACGCATTGAGAGTTTTCGACCTTTGACAGAATTTACAGATTTCTGTTTCTGCTGTCTGTTAGTAAGTAGCCATTTTTTTCTAAATCCCATTTGCTCTTGTGTAAAAAGATTATTATTTTCAAGGTAATTATATAACCTGCTGTAGATAACTTTCTCGAAAATCTTGGCAAATATAGGTTGTAATGCGATAGGTCTGTAGTTATTTATATCATCTTTGCTGCCTTTTTTATGGAGCGGTTTTATAATCGATATCTTTAGCCTACCTGGGAATATACCACTTTCAATCGATTTATTTATTATATGCGATAGTACAGGAGCTATTACATGACCAGACCTTTTTATGATATTAGTACTGATTCCATCGTATCCTACACTTTTGGTAGTTTTTAGTGAAGTGATAACTTTATATATTTCTTCAGTACACGTTGGTAGCATGAATAGCGATTTGCATGTATATGGAGGACACTTATTATTGATTTTACAATTTTTTGATGTCATAGAATGGTGGTCAATAAAAAAATTATTAAATACAGGGTATTTCATAACCCCCCGTCCGATCAATGAAGGGGTTGTAGAGTAGCGTAAAATTATGAGGTATTTGTCATTATTTCCTGGAAATTCAAGATAAAATTTTCCCATGCAAAATGTAATTAATTTTAAACAATATCATATCAGATTACCCATGGTAACACTGAAGACTCATAAATCGTAATAGCTAGGTATCTACCTCAAGTTCATAAAGTTCAAAAGCGGCGCCTTTGAGTGCATAGGCCAGCCGACCGGCGCCTTTCACATAAGCCGCCGTCGCGAGTCATCGTCCTTTACACGTGCCAAGTATTATTTTAGGTATAACAAATTGTATGCACTTGATGCAACAGCTGATCTCTTGCTTCGAGGGTGTACGGAAAACAAAACGCAGTATTTAGGTTGTCTGTTTGTTTCGTGCGAGTGCGTGGCCAACTCTGGTGTCAGTGTTTTCAGACTGCCCGAAGGCCTACGACATGGCCTAACGGTTCTTTGATTCGGCTTTACGTTCCGTCGGAAACCCGGTAGCGCTCTCATGTAATGTCACACGCGGTCACCCATCTAAGAGAAGACTTTTGAAAGCGTTGCTAACTTTGCCGACCTATTACCATCGGCAAGCCAAGTCGCGCTATGGCTATGACGCAACGGTACTTACCTATGTTAATAACAACTTTTTAATTGGTTTAATCTTACGTAAGTAGGTGCCTACCTTAATTTGATAAAAATATCAACTTGCTGTAAGTTGCTACGGCCATTCTCCGCATGTCCCCCGCTCACATCCAGACACTTACGGTACCTTTGCACCATCTCTGAACACACACTACTTAACACTCCTGGGCTTAACACTCCTGGCACTTTGAAAAGCTGCAACGATGCGAGCACTGCACTGAAGCCTTTGAAACGCGCGTACCGACGGCACGGGTAGACCCCGTGGTCTAACATACCGTTCCTCGTACTCCCTACTCCTGAGTTCTTGCATAGTTACATTCACTCCTACCTAAGCACATCAACATGTTAAAATATTCAGGGTTTGAATACGACATACCTAAATAATTTACTATTTCACAATTTAAAGAGATCCGGAAGTCTAATCAAAAGGAATGCTCGCGAAAGACTGAGTGGTCAAGTAGGCAAATTGTTAATAATTCGTAAATCAAATAGGTAAATAATTAGAGATGTAACCAATGATATTCATTGGAGTAATGTTTTATCGATATTTTATGTTATTGTTTACCTGATACAATATCGGTAGGTAAACCCCTAAAATGTTAGCTTTGTGTAATTGCATGTTTTTATGTACTGTTATTCAATAAAATATTCCATGGTTAAGACTAGTATCAGTTTATTTGAGGGTACTGACTCCCCGTAACGACTGTCAAGGATCTTTATGACTGTTGGTCCAAAGGTTTGACATCCTCTTCCGAGACACGGGGCAAACGTTTAATAACAATTTATTACGCACGTAACTTCGAAAAGTCTTACTAACTTATGTATTATTCTTATTATTGATACCCACCGTGGAATCGAACCCGATACCCTCTGCATGGCAGTCCGTTGGTATCGCCACTAGGCTATTATTACCAGTTTGTAACATGTCACGTTAAAATTAAATAAATCGATATTATCTGTTGATCGTAAACATCACTAGAGCGGTTCCTTTGTGTACGGCGGCTCGCTTGACGGTAAAATTGCACTATTTTAAGGCTGTTTTCACAGCTGTCCGGGAGACCCGTACGGGCAGTCTATGCGCAAAAGGCCCATACGGATCACGCCCGCAGCACTCTGAAACGTGGGTTCATTCAGTACGATACGGTTGCTAACGGGAGACAGTCACTTAAAAAGATGAAAGCAAAAAATGATTGTACAGAGTACTCCCGGAGCCGGACGGCCGTTCCGTGTTGCTGTAAAACAATGAATGAGCAGCGACGAGATCGCGGCTATTCACGGCAGAGTGCGGCCGGAACATGGCGCGGGACGCGGGTGGCTTTGTACGGGCTCTCCCTGGAGTGGGTCGCGTGCGCACCAATAATCCGCGTCACTGTGAAGGCCTTGCCACACGGCACAATTTTACCACTGATCAAATTTTCAATCGAATTGGCTTTGCCTGCCTACATGACACAATCGAATCACTGATTTTCATTCCGTCCTCCCGATTGGTTAAAATCTGGTGGTACCACCCACCCGATGAACTTGAGTTGGACGACTGGCGTCTACACGTCACGATTTCATCAAGTGATTTAGTCAAGTTGGACGTAAAATCGTGTCATGTGGATAGGCCTTGAAGCGATTTTCTAGCTCCTCATGTGTGCTCCCGCTCCGGGCGCCCGTAGTAGCAGCCCGTACGGGTCTCCTGTACAGCTGTGAAAACAGCCTAAAAAGACGGCATGCCCTTTGATACGGAAAGCGGCGATAGGCGACGATATTTTAATAGAATTAATAGAATCATCTGTTGAGGGGAGTGTTGTTAGCTTTGAGAATTTTCCCTAAATTCGGGGTAATGTTTCTCCATAGTACTGTGCTAAGGAAATTAAATTCTGATGTTTTATGATGAGCTAGATTTTTTTTATTATTTTTCCTGGTATGCCTCACAAGTGAGTAATATGTCCTTTCGGGATCGGACAGGGGGTTATGAAACACACTGTATAGCTGCTATTTCTTTTGGGTCGGCAATCAGTCTATTTTCATATATAATTTATTAATTAATTTTTCTGAAGGTTGGTTATATTTGGTCTTTTTTAGGGTTCCGTACCTAAAAGGTAAAAAACGGAACCCTATTACTAAGCCTCCACTGTCTGTCTGTCTGTCTGTCTGTCCGTCTGTCTGTCTGTCTGTCACCAGGCTGTATCTCATAAACCATGATAGCTAGAAAGCTGAAATTTTCACAAATTATGTATTTCGGTTGCCGCTATAACAACAAATACTAAAAATAATAAGAAAGAAAAAACAAAACGAAAAGGAAAACTTAAAAATCGCACCAAAAATGTTTACTAGGTATTTAGTTTCTTTTTTAAAAAAAGAGAACCGCCTTCAAAAAATCGACCCACTGAAAAGTACGAAATAATTTTTACATACGCTAATACATAGTATATAACTTATACAAAATACTTAGTTTTTGAAGTCGGTGCCCTCTAAAAGCCTATTGTTTGGCGTCATCCTTTCCAAACCAGCGCATTCAATCTACATAGTACTTACAGCCCAAAATGAAGTATAATTATTTTATAATTAAGCATTTATTTCATACTTTTTATATATTTTATATATAAGTGTTCGGGGAGATGGGCCTCGTTAGCCTTGGTTGGCAACCTGTCTCGGAGAAGGAAAACTCCGAAATTAAACCAAACGTTTGGGGAGATGGGCCTCGATAGCCTTGGTTGGCAACCTGTCTAGGAGAAGGAAAACTCCGAAATTAAACCAAACGTTCGGGGAGATGGGCCTCGTTAGCCTTGGTTGGCAACCTGTCTAGGAGAAGGAAAACTCCGAAATTAAACCAACTTTCAGGGAGCATACCCGACACAAAACCCCGATCTAAGGTGTAAACCGACCCGTGCCGAGATATTCGTGGCCAGAGGGTAAGCTGGTCGCAAACGGAGGGTGCCTGTGTTGGTGGTCACAGGGCACACGTGATATTCCGCCTTAGCCCCGTAAAGGGCTCTATGGGGATGGACATTTAAAAACCCTAAATTTCGTGGGAACGCAATGGGAACAATTAATAATATTTCCTCACACGGCGGCGACGCGATTCGCAACCCATCACGTCTCGTTTCCCGCGAGGGCGAAAAGCGGCCTACGGAGAGCAGGTTTGCAACATTGAATGTTGGAGGAGGAATGAACGGCAAATTGGATGAAGTATGTCAGATGATGGATGATAGAAAGATTGATATTCTTTGCGTGAATGAAACAAAAAGAAAAGGGTGTGAAACCACCAAGCATGGCGCATATACGGCGTATTGGTCTGGGGTAGATAGTACCACCAGAGCCTGTAAGGGAGTTGGTGTAATACTGTCTGCGCGAATGAATGAGTGTGTAAAAGAGTTTGAATGTGTAAATGCTAGGCTACTGTGGATGAGAATGAAAGTAGGACTTACTCGTCTCTTTATTGTGGGGGTGTACGCCCCGGTCAATATAGTTACGGGTATGTCACAACATGAGCAAGACGAAAGGCAGGAGTTTTGGGAGAGTTTACGAGAGATTTTGAGGAACAGCAAGGATAATGAAAGATTGATCTTGTTAGGGGATTTCAATGGATGGGTGGGAGTAAAGTGAGATGGATTTGAAAGGGTGTTAGGTGCATTTGGTGATGAGAGTGTGAACGAAAATGGAAAAGTACTGCTTGAGATTTGTTTGGAGTGGAGCCTTTGTGTGACAAACACCATGGTTGATCATAAAAGGATACATATGTATACGCGAGAGGCGAAAAATGTTAGAAGAAGTATGATTGATTTTGTGATAGTAGATTAACGATTGAGAAAGAATGTGTTGGATACAAGAGCATATCGAGGGATCGGCATCCACACAGACCACTTCTTGGTGTTGAGCCGGATAAGTGGGCTCTTTAAAGGATGGCGACACTGAGAGCGTAATGAAAATAGGGTCTTGGAAAGAATTAAGGTAGAAAATCTACAAGAGAAAGATGTGAAAGATGAGTATAAATGAAGATTGATAGCAAAATTTGAGAGGTTCGATTGCATAAATGATATGGAAGAATTATGGCAGGCCTTTAAAGAAGAGGTAGTATGTGTAGCGTCTGAAGTATGTGGTGTGATCAAGAGAAGGAAAATACGAAAGGTTAAGAATACATGGTGGGACAAGGATGTACAATCAGCAGTGTCAGAGAAGAAGAAAGCTTGGTCAGATTGGTTGGCTGCCAGAGCAAATGAAAGAATGGGAAAAGCAACGAGTGTAGACATAGATGAAGCAAGAAAGGAGTTTGTTAGGTCAAAAAGAATAGTGAAAGAAATGGTTAAAAGGAAAAAAGAGGAAAAGAAAGATGAGTTTGATAGCAGATTATCTAACGATTTCCAGAGAAACATTAAGTTTTTCTGGAAATCCGTTCGTGCAGTTCGAGGAAGAACTCAATCCTCAGAACACACATCCATCAGAGACGAGAATGGAAAGATAGTAAATGATGAATCTTGCAAGCTGAAGAGATGGAAAGAGTATTTTGAAAGTTTATTTGAAAGGTCGGCGATAGAGACACCGATAGCTGAAATGAATGGTAACGATAGCAATGATGAAAGCGTTATTGGCGTGGATGAGGTCGTGAAGGCACTGGGAAGTATGAAAGTAGGTAAGGCTACAGGATATGATAGGATTACAGTCGAAATGCTGAAGGCTGGACAGGGCGTCATAGTTGGTCAGTTGCAGCGGTTATATAACTTGTGCTGGACCACCGACCGAGTATCTAATGACTGGGCCACAGCTGTAGTTGTGCCTCTTTATAAAGGAAAAGGCTCGTAACAAGATTGCAAAAACTATAGAGGCATTAGCCTTCTCAGCATTGTTGGCAAATTGTATGCAAAGGTACTTATTGAAAGAGTTATGGGAGTAACCGACAAGAAAATATGGGATGTACAAGCGGGATTCCGAAAGGGTATGGGATGCACGGATCAGGTTTTTTTCCTTGCGAAGCATAGCCGAAAAGTTTTTGGCCAAAGGTCAAAAGGTCTATTGCGCATTCGTAGATTTGGAAAAGGCTTACGATAAAGTGGTGAGGAATGAAATGTGGTCGGTGCTGTCAATGAATGGGGTGGACAGCAGCCTCATTCGAGCTCTGAAATCCCTTTATGAGGATTCTAGAGCTTGTGTGAGGATAAACGGGGCATACACTGACTGGTTTACCATCGAGAAAGGTGTTAGACAGGGATGTGTAGCGTCGCCGTGGCTGTTTAACCTCTTCATGGACAGTTGTTTGCAAGATTTAAAACAGTGTGACTGTCGATTAAGGATGAATGGGTTACTCGTCAAATGCCTCCTTTATGCTGATGATCAGATAATACTTGCATCTTCAGCGGAGGAGTTGCAGGAGATGGTAGCAATCATGCATGGTGCGTTAGAGAGGAAAGGAATGAAAGTGAATGTAAGTAAAGCGAAAGTTATGGTTTTTGAAAAGGAGGAATGCGTTACGGCTTGTAATGTTTTGATCGATGGACAGCGAGTGGAACAATTGGATGAGTTTGTTTACTTAGGTACGTTGTTTACAAGAGATGGTAAGAATGAAGAAGATATTGAAAGGAGAGTTAATGCAGGTAATAGTGTGATTGGAGCTCTGAAAGCGTTTATGAACAGTCAAAACGTGTCCAAAAAGGCACGTTTGGCTGTACATAGAGGCGTGTTAGTGCCTACCCTTATGTATGGTAGTGAAAGTTGGGTATGGCAGAAGAGATTTGAAAGTAAAATAAATGCTGTAGAAATGAGAGCACTGAGAAGTATGTGTGGTGTGTCTTTGACCGACAGAGTAAAGAATTGTGTGATACGAGAGTGGTGTGGGGTAAAAGAAGATGTAGTGACAAGCATTGAGAAAGGCATGTTAAGATGGTTTGGGCACATGGAGAGGATGGATGACGATAGACTGACAAAGAAGATATATAAGGCAAGTGTGAATGGAACAGGACAAAGGGAAGACCTAGGCGGACGTTCTCTGGCCAGATTGGAGACATCCTGAAAAAAGGAAAAGTCAGAAGTACCCTTAACAGAAGAGCATGCATGAGAAACTTGATGGGAGTGAGTGAAGCAAGTGAGGTATGTCAGGATCGTTGCAAATGGCGTTCCGTAGTCTCTGCCTACCCCTCCAGGAAACAGGCGTGAGTCTATGTATGTATGTATTTAAGTTGCTTTTTAGAGTATATAGAAAGATTATTTTAAATTTTATTAATTCAGATATTTTTTGAGGCTTAATTGATTTGATATATTCGTCATATTATTTTCTCTGCTTGCCAGTATTCTTTTTTGTTTTTGATGGTTTGGCACCGACTTCAAAAACTAAGTATTTTGTATAAGTTATATACTATGTATTAGCGCATGTAAAAATTATTTCGTACTTTTCAGTGGATCGATTTTTTGAAGGCGGTTCTCTTTTTTTTAAAAATAAACTAAATACCTAGTAAACATTTTTGGTGCGATTTTTAAGTTTTCCTTTTCGTTTTGTTTTTTTTTTTCTTATTATTTTTATTTCATACTTTTTAGTGTTAGGTACTTCGTTCGTTTACTTGGTTTTGTGTTAACTACTCTTTTATTTATTTCATACTTTTTAGTGATAGGTACTCCATTTACTTTAAGTTTTGGGCTAATTAATAGTTTGTTTAAAGTTAGATTCAATTATTTTAGTGATAAGTTTTCTGCTAGTATCAGTTTGTTATTATGACTTTGGTTTAGGCTTCATGCTGGAAGAGAGAGATGAGTCTAGGGAATCAGCCTCATTCGGAAGTACGATCCAAACAAATGTGGTGGACTTTTACATACTATTAAATTGGCTGTGAGCTCTCGTATTATGCTCCGGAGAAATATGCCAATAACGGATGGCTTAGCAAACGGGGCAATGGGTGTTCCTAAAGGATTTAAATGGCCGGCACTAAGAAGAGATCAACTTAAGCCAGGTGAACTGCCTGATGACATTTTGATATTATTTGATGACCTATCAATAGCATTGCGTCTTAAAGATGATGATGGATACATTTCCATAGCTTCAGTGCCAGCGACCTATCAAGGCAATCGCGGTTATGGTGATATCGAGAGGCGGATGTTGCCAGTCATATTGATTTGGGCAGTGACGGTACACAAGTTGCAAGGATGTACACTTTGTTCCGCGGACTTAGGGCCTAAAATCTTTGCTATAGGCCAATGCTATGTTGCCTTGAGGCGGGTCAAATCCCTAAAAGGCATGGCTTTAAGTGATATTGACTCGAACAAATTACTCAACCATCCCCACGACAACAGAGCCTTATCTGAAATGACAAGAATGAGAAATATGCGCTCGCATTAGATTTTTTCACCGACTTTCTTTGTTTTTTGCTAATCGCAGAGACATAGACACGTACACATGTACACACACACATACTCGTACAAACACACACACATAATACATACAAACATACTAAGGACCAATATATGTATACGGGTCAAACTGAGAACCTTCTTTTTTTGAAGTCGGTTAAAATACTGAAGCTTTCTCCTAAGTGTAACAAGTACTTTTTTTCTGAAAACCGCATAAAAATCGGTTCAGCCAAACTCGAGTTAATCGTGGCCAAACTTACATATTATATACGGGTCAAACTCAGAACCTTCTTTTTTTGAAGTCGGTTAAGGGCTTAAAGCCTTCTCCTAAGTGTAACAAATACTTTCCTGACAACCGCATCAAAATCGGTTCAGCCAAACGCGAGATAATCGCGGACAAACATACATACATACATACAGGTCAAACTGAGAACCTCTTTTTTTTTTGAAGTCGGTTAAAAATAAAAAAAATGAAAATATTAAGGGGGGGTCCCATTCAAAAAACGTGTTTTTTTGCGTATTTTTTGCTCAAAATTACTAACTGTAACAGGTAGACGCTTTAAATTTTCACAGAATATGTAGTTGTATATTACCTTTCAAAATAAATAATTAAATTAAAAAAAAGTAAATAATAAAGGGGGGCTCCCATACAACAAACGTAATTTTTAAGCAATTTGTTACTCGATCTTAATAAACAGGTAGAAACTTATAAAATATTTTAGTATACATACAACGAACGTGATTTTCTTTTATAGATGATGGTACGGAACCCTTCGTGCGCGAGTCCGACTCGCACTTCCCCAATTTTTATGATTTTCCATGCTGTCCTAGATTTGTTGCTTGACGTTTTTATAGCATAAGAGTTTTGAGTTTTTTGCGTTAATTTTATAATAGATTTGATTCTTTTAGCATATTGTTGATATATAAATTTATTCTCTATTGTTCGTCTTTTCCTATAGTTCCATAATAGATGTCTACTACATACTTTAATTCCTTTAGATATCCAGCTAGGTCGTTTCCTTTTTGAAAATTTCATTTTAATTATTGGGAAGCATAAATTATATAATAATAAATAAATGTCATGAAAATTATTGAAACTATTATTGGTATTATTACAGTCATAGATATCACTAAATGTCAATTGACTAAGATGATTATAAAACTTTACAATATTTTCCTCCGAGTAGTCGCGTTTGTATTCATACCAGTAATCTATACCATACACTCTTTCGGCAGGAAATTTTAGAATTTGAGCAGTGTGATCTGATATGCCTAGTTCCACTACCAACCCTTTACAACCTTGAATATTATGCAAAATGTTGTCGATACATGTATTACTAACTAATCGAGTAGGTTGGTGTATTGCTATGTTAATATTATTACTTATACATATTTCTCTTAATTAAGCTGATTGATTAGTATTTTTAATAGACCTATAAAGTTCGATTCCCGAGTCGGGCAAAAGCGTTACTGAGTTTTTCTGATTTCTCAGTACCAGCACGGAATCAGATGATGTGCCCGGTTACGGCAATAGGCTCGCCCGCTATTACGTGGGACCTAAAAATTCATGGCGAAATGTCGGTGTAATATTACACTTCTTCCTACCGCTTCGGGGATACAGGCGTGAGTCTATAAAAAAAATATTTCCCACAGCGTTCTGCCTCTCCCATCTCTGGTGAAAACACAGCCTTAAATCGCGTGGAATACACAGGTGTGACACAACTGAGAGGTCAAAAGAGAAATGTCCATGTGTATGTGTGTGTGTGTGTAGGTGAGAGGAGAAATGTCCCAGGTTCGGAGAGCGTAAACGAAACTTCATCAGTTATTAAAATTATTAATTCATTCAATCATTCGGGTATCAGGAATTTATGTAATGGAATAACATTTCTTGGTATTATTTTGATTTAGTAAGCTCAGCATCTTTACGTCTTAAAACAAATCTCCATCTTCGAATCTTCTTCAGCCTGCCCTGTTCCCATATTACTTGGGGTCGGCGCAGAATGTCTTTCTCTTCCATTCTCTCCTATCAGACGTCATCTCATCATTCACTCCCTTTTCATTCATGTCACCCTTCACACAATCCATCCATCTTTTCTTTGGTCTTCCTCTTGCCTTATATCCCTCAACTCTCATCTTCATCACCTTTCTAGTCACATGATTTTCATCCCTCCTCATCACATGCCCATACCACGATAGACGATTTCCTTTCAGCTTTTCTTGCACCGGTGCAATTTTCAGACTTCCCCTAATAAAGTCATTTCTAATTTTATCCATCCTTGTCACCCCACACATCCATCTCAACATCCTCATCTCTGCTACATGCAATCTTCTTTCATCCGTCTTCTTCAAGGCCTAGCATTCCGATCCATACAGTGCGACAGGCCTTATTACGGATTTGTAGATTTTTCCCTTTAACCTAAGGGGCATCCGTGGGTCACAAGTTGTTCCTGTGACCTGTCGCCATTTCATCCAACCTAAGTTGATCCGGTTCGTGACGTCGCGGTCTATTTCCCCGTCCCCTTGAATAAGTGACCCGAGGTACCGGAAGTCGGAGCAAACCGATATGGGCTCTCCACCAACGGATATGGGCGCGGGACTGGAGAGACCGCTGAAGTCGCAAAACATGTACTCAGTTTTGCGTATACTGACTTTCAGGCCAACACTCTTTAGCCTTTGCCACCACTTTGTCAGTCTGCCCTGGACCTCAGGAGCACTCTCGGCAATCAACACAATGTCGTCGGCGAACAACATACACCAGGGAGCCTCTTCCCGTATGTCCGCCGTGAGAGCGTCCATTATAAGCAGGAAGAGGTAAGGGCTAAGAGCCGACCCTTGGTGCAAGCCTACAGCCACATTGAAGTTGCCGGTATTGCCCGCTGTAGACCGGACGTAGGTTGTACATCTACTGTACATTGCTCGGATCAACTGTACATACTTCCCAGGCACACCTTTCTTCTTAAGGGCCCACCACAAAACCTCACGAGGTACCCAATCATATGCTTTTTCGAGATCCACAAAAACCATGTGCAAGTTTTTGTGAGTACTTCGGTATTTTTCATAGAGTTGGCGGATCGCAAAAATGGCATCTGTTGTTCCTCGACCAGGCATAAAACCGAATTGGTTTTGTGAAATGACACTCTCTTCTCTCAATCTTCGTTCAATCACTTTCTCCCAAACTTTCATACTGCCTCCATCTTCGAATATCGCTCCTAAATATATTTGTGTTGTAATTTCAAATATTTATGTTACATGGAATATTTTTCGTTTTGTTGACAGACAAATCAATTTGCGTTGTACAATCAAGTGTTAAATCTCTATATAAACCTAATATACAGGATGTTGATTTACATTTGCAAAATATTTTAAGGGGTAAGTATAGATACTATCTACTGTGACTGAATACACTAAAAGTTAAAAAAAACTCGATGTATTGACCACCACCGCTGCTCAGCTGATCGCCATTGCAGGTGCCTAACACACACAAGCACACGTACCTACAGTGTCTGCGTGGTACAGTCTTAGTTTGCACGATTCAACAGTTTATTCTGATTTACTATCTAAGTAACATTTAATGAAAATGGGACCTATATCATAGCACACGGTTAAAAATATTTTAGGTTAATAAGTATACTCGCTATATCGTGTTATTAACATATTTTGCAAATGAAAATCAACATTCTGTATATGTATAAAAAAATCTTTCTGTATATATAAAATTCTTACGTTACTGACTGACTGACAGGCGACATACATACGAAACTATTAGGTTCCTGAAATTGACATTTGGCATGTTTGTTCCTTAAAAACCACACTAAGTACATAACTGCGGGCATCGCCTAGTTATCTAGTACATTATATTTTGTAAATCTACTGCCGTTTACGTGGCAACAGTCAGTAATAGGATACGATTCGAACGTGACACTGATATCTGTGGTAGAAACCTAGGAGCAGTGAATTTGAAATGCAATATGTAAACTGTGATTGTCTAATCACAATTTATATATGGATTTCAAATTCAGGCCATTGACAAGTGATGAATAGATTTTCCATTTAATGCTTCATGTCTTAGGGCGGGTTTTTGTGAAGGCTGAGGTAAATGATCGGTCACGATTGAAGCTTTAGCAATTATCTAACCTACCTAATTATATTTCAATAATATTAACTCCGCCAATCGTACTTGCGTCGTATCGATTTGCAGATTCTGATGTTGTATAAATATATTTACTTAATTACTTTGTTTGCGAAATACATGAGAAGTCTGCCACGCGCACAAGGCATGCGATAATTAACAATTTAAAACGCACTTACGGTGTGGTATGGTAGCATGGGTTAACTTCGAAAAGTCATGTGCGCGTGGATTCGAACCCGAGACCCTCTGCATGGTAGTCCGCTGGTATCTCCACTAGGCTATCCCTGCCTCTCCTATATATTATACCTAATTAGATAATAATCTTCTTTCTTTCTCTTAGCGTTATCCCAGTTTCAGTCTGGGGTCCGCTTTCTAGTCTAACCAGATTTGGCTGAATATTAGCTTTTCCACGGAGCGACTGCCTGTCTGACCTCCGCAACTCGAAGGGATAGCGATATTCCATGGTTTAGACTAGTGTCAGTTTATTTAGAAGGTACTGACGCCCTGTAACGACTGTTAAAGATCTTCATGACAACCGGGACCGACGGCTTAACGTGCTCTCCGAGGCACGGGACAAGCGATAATCAAAAATTCAATACGCACATAACTCCGAAAAGTCATTGGTGCGCGCCGTGGATTCGAACCTGATACCCTCTGCATGGCAGTCTGTTGGTATATCCACTCGGCTATCGCTGCCTAATTAGATAATAATATAATGTATAATAATTATGATGATGTTAATACTATTTTCCGATTCGAATATCAATATTTATACAAGATAATCACTGAACATACCTATACCAGCTATTTTTGTTATTTATAAAGTACCCTGTGAGTATTCCTATTGTTTTGTCAAGGGAGAGTGGATAAATCTGACAGACTGCACGGTTGGTGTAGTGGTTTAAGCGGCCGCCTCACCGCTTGACACTGCGCCGAAGTGTTGTGGGTTCGATCCCCACACGAGACAACACTTTGTGTGATTCATAAATTGTTGTTTCGAGTCTGAGTGTTCATTGTGTCCGTTAGTTGTATGTCTGTAAAGTCCCCCGCGACACAGGATTTAGTCCTAATGCGGGAGTTGTCTTTAAAAAAAAAATCTAATTGAATTGAATGAAAGTTCCATTATGATGTTTAAACGTGCTCCCATGGGAGCGGGTGGTACATGCATAGTATTTTGGATACGTTTTGTGTATTTAAAGAAGGGTTTTACCGTCCGTTCTTTCGCACGTCTACGTCATTGTATTATGAATGTGGGAAACCATTCAATTCGGAATATGACATTCATAAGCCTCAGATTGTGATCTAAGTGAATCAATATTTTGACTTAACCTGTGCGAAAATGAACTGAAGCTAACCCCTGATTCTGAGGTGAAAGTCTTGGAAGCAACCGGTAAATATAATAATTATAATTTTATATTATACTAGTAAATTTTATTGAAATTTAATCGTTTCTTCCCTGGGAACTTCAGGAAGTCCCTTCTTAGTGCTGCTCAGTTACGTTTACCAAAACACATACATGCCAAAGTTTAGCTTCTTGCGCCCGATTGTTTGGGCTGTGCGTCAGTAACGCAAGAATGTTATATGTACACATATGTATAGTAGCACGACGTGGTTTACAAGTGTCGTAGGTAGGAGCATGAATTGGAGCATCTGGTTACAACAATTGAAGTTCCCACACAATTGTTAGAACTTGAATAGACACTGAAAGCCATTCGTGGAATATCGCATAACGTGAAGGAATAGCTGAAGGAATAGCAAAAGACATGCAAAGGTCTAGAAGAAGATTTTTTGTCTAATGAAAAGCATTGAAGACTGTCAAAATTTCATCGCAAGGCCTAATACTTAGAATTATGATTGGTCTCGCTGCGCTCTACTACTACTCGGTATCTAGTAGAGCGCAGCACGAAAAATCATTCGTCAAAGGCCAAATATATAAATATCAAGACTTGTCAGTTACGTGTCGTTGCCACAGGCAAATAAATAAGTAGTTAAAAATAAAAGTGCTAGTATTTTGGTAAAATAACACCTTTGATTAATCGGTAACGAGCATGCCATTGTTTCTATTTGACGGCTTAATTTAAATAATAACTTAGTGATAACACGAACAATACGATTCCGTGCGATTATATCGTGTTCTTTTAACAGTCAATTCTAGGTTATTTAGTTATTTATGCCGATTACCCGGCTAGTTTCCTCAAAACTTAACACTATCTAAAAAGGTCATCAGACACAATCCGTTAGATTATCTGACGAAATTAAAACTCATTAAACGAACGAAGTAATTATAAAGATAATCTAGTTAGGTATTATTCTCAAGGACTCTAAATTTTCTGTTAATTAATAATGTAACGGCTAATGGAAAATGAGGCCTTTTTGCTTTGCGTTAGAGTTATTGCTTTGAGTCTTGGAATAAGCGGCCTATTATATAACTAGAGGACGCCAGCAGCTACGCCTGCATTTTTTTTTAATTTTCCCCTTTTTGGCCGATCCCGTGGGAATTTCGGGAAATCCCTTCTTAGTGCACCCCTACGGTCCCCAAGAAACATACATGCCAAATTTCAGCTTCCTGCGCCCAATAGTTTCGGCTGTAGCGTGTCTGTCAGTCAGTCAGTAACGCAAGGATTTTATATATTAAGATGATGATCCACTAGATAAATTATATTTTTAACAAGATTTGAGCCTTAGATCGACTCATTTTATTTCCACCGATTCATATTTGGAGCCTAGTGAATAGTATTACGCAGAGGTTAGTTTTGAACCCACGGCGGGCACCTCTGAGATTTAGTAGTTACGTGTGTTTTGAATTGTAAATGATGGCTTGCTAAACGGTGAAGGACAGCATCTTCATCTAAGAATTCTCCAGAAGTAATCGTAATGGTGCGGATGCACCTTGCATAGCTAGCATTCACCTGCAATATAACAATTTGTTTTGTCGAACTGATTAAAAAACAGAGCTCAACATTGCTACGAACATTTTCACGATCTTTCTAGCGAACACTTTAATCAGCAAAAACGTCAAAGATTTACAATCAATTCGTTAGAATACTCGCCAGAACGTTCGTAAGAATGCTCGCTAAAACACACTCGTTTGTTTATCTGTTTATAACATTCGCAAGAATGCTCGTAAAGCTGTCGGACCCGTTCTTGTCTTAGGATAAGGATCGTTAAGCCATGTCGGAGGCCCTCGGGCGGTCTGAAAACTCCGACACCAGAGTTGGCCACTCACATGAAAAACAAAACAAAAAAAATGCTTATTACAGGTGAATGCTCAAATGTATCAGCAGCTTATGACATGTGAACTCTGACAGTGCCTGTCTTCGCACTAAATAAATAAATCTCACACACATCACATCATCAGCCTTTAACAACCCCACTGGACTAGGCCTCCCCTTTGGAAGGAGGAATTGGCCTACTATACCACGCTGGCCAAACGGGTTGGTATAGGGTTTATATCAAGTTTTCCTTGTCTTACAGTGCTGTTCTCTGCATAATATGCTCCCTATGTCGGCTCTTACGACACCCATGGGATGATATGGGGTGGTGACATGCCGTATTCTTAATCCGTCACCACACGGACAGATAATAAATAAATAAAAATAATAATAAAAAGGCCTTATACTAAATTATTAACTTGCCCAGCATGGCACATCTAAAAAATAGATAGCCTTTTAGCAAAATATGTGCTACATAACAGCTAGTGCCCTAAACTGTGTCAGTTCCTGTGCCAGCAGAAATAAACACAACGAATTTAATCACTCGTTGAGTTAAAGTGCACAGAATGCGGGATCGTTATTAGTCACACTGGTGCCCACAACACGTCGTACGTCGTCGCAGAGGGACAGTGGGCCAACACACAGACGTGCGGTTTACTTTATTTGTATTCAATACCCTCCTCATGGTATGGACCCATGTCCGGCTGTGGGACAGTATACCCTAAACATAGGGTGGGCTGATGCTGATACAAATGCCTACTACTATTATGAATGAGAGAGTTTATGAGGATGGAGGGCAAATGTGTCTTACTTTTGGAGGCAAAAAGTGTTGAACGGATTCTGATGATTTATTGCAGGAATATAGTTTAATACTTTGGACAGTAAACGAGAAAGAAGGGAAACTTTATTGTTAATATGTTTAAAGGTAGTTACTGCCTTCAAAGTGGTAAACATTAGAATAGCACATCCTGCCTCTGGTCGCGAAAGACACTCACGAGGGTGGAACCGCGGGCAGATATTAGTATATTATATAGGGCAGATGCTAGAACAATATTATATTAAAATACTAGCCTTCGAAAAAGGATCCACTCGCGGATCTTTTAAAAATCTGTGTATTTGCGTAGTTTGCCGGCCAGTCAGTAATGCAAAAAAAATATAAAAACATGATTACAGAATATATGTACATATGATAGTGTATTATTCTTGTAAATTTATGTTTTGATATTTCTGAACGTTGATCATATAAAATATTCAGCTAACACGCCTCTGTGATTTTGTGACCTTTATTCATCATCATCAGCCCTCTATACTGTCCCACTGCTGGGCACGGGCCTCATCTCCCTATGAGAAGGTATGGGGCGTCACATGCCTTTCGAAGATATTACGGAGAACTCTCAGACATGCAGGTTTCCTCACGATGTTTTCCTTTACCGTTAAGCAAGCGATAAATACCAATTGAATACGCACTTAACTTCGAAAAGTCATTGGTGCGTGCCGTGGATTCGAACCCGAGATCCTCTGCGTAGCAGTCCGTCGGTCTCTCCACTCGGCTATCGCTGACCTTTATTCGCCAGTAAGAAAATAAAGAAAACTTTAAAAACTGAAATAACAAGTTGTTTACGCACCACTTCATTTTCTATTCTGAGAATTCAGCTCATTAAATCCCACTCAGTAATAAATATTTTTAAGCCAAGCACAAAAAATAAATCCTGTATTGGGATCCTCTGTAACCAATTAAACAGCGAAACATATGTAATTAAGATGGCGGACTTACTAGACATAAATCGAGGCCAATTCTTCTTTATTTATATGACATTGATATTTATATTTTGAATAGACTCAGAAGCGGTATTCTGATAACTTAATGTCATTATCGTATAATTTGAATTAAACAGTTCGTCGTTGACACATATTTTGACACTTGTTTCAATTTACGATCTCGTTACAACTTCGTTCAATTATCAAATAATTTAGAAGAATACGCTTTTTGTGACGTAAGTATGACACTAACATGATATCGAAACTATATTTATTTAGGAGAATTGGGCCCCTGTATGGTACAGTTTATACATATAGGTAATAATAATAATTAAGTATCGTTATTTAAATAAAAACATGTTACATTTTATAAAAACCTACCAAACTGCTTATCAGTTTTTCGGCGGGATTAGCGCTCGAATATTTTAACATATTATTAAAAAATATATAACAGTTTTACACTCTCTGTTGACACAGTGACTTTATAAGTGAAATAGAATATCTTACAGGAACTTCAAATAAGATTAAACATAAATAATAAAGTACTAACAATAATTCACAAGTTAAGATCTGTTTCACGCAGCAATACATTTTTCAGTTTTTTCAGAGTTGCTTTTCTCATTTTTTTAACATTAAGTAAATTTGTTCTCAGCCAATTATATTTGTAAATGTTATTGCCATAGTATTAGCTGAGCCCGCGGTACAATCACATTATTTAGGTATTCTGCTCCGCACCCGTGACGCCTAGCGTGTTTTTACAACACGCTACTTGAACAACTTGTAAGTTTAAGAGTATTTTAAAATATATTACTTTTTATTATATTTTTATTCTCTGTATAATATTATTTATTTATAATATCCCTAACTAAAATAAATTTACTAGTGCCTTGTTTTAACAAACTAAAACCATTAATTTCACGTAACACGTGCTTACATAGCGAGTGTCACTACACCCACATTTACACACAAGTGACGTCACAGCGGGCAGAGCGGCGTGACAGCGTGACAGCGCGATGTCACGCTCGCGACCACAGCGGGATGCGACCGTGACGAGTGACGCTGATGTGTGGTTTAGCGAGACAAGGATTTGACTATGGAAAGGACTTTACAAGCTGATAGTTTACGATATACTAAATGTAGTTTGATAACACTTAGCGTGTTTATACATAACTTACTTTTTGTTGCCGTTGCCGTTGCCGTGTGGTTGACGGCATAGAATACAAGTGTCACCACCCCCTATCTTCCCGTGGGTGTCGTAAGAGGCGACTAAGGGATAACACGATGCAAATACCATCTTTGCGTAGAGACGGAAAACTCGACATCAAACCCTATACTACTGCCTCGTTGGTCTCGCGGCATTAATATGCGCGTGGGATCGGGTCTCGGGTTCGGTCTGTGGGTCGGGCAGTGTTATTGGGTTTTTCTGTCACGAAATTCTCAGTAGCAGCACGGAGTCTGGAAATGTGCCCGGTGCGGTAATAGGCTCGCGCCTTATTACGTGGGACTAAAGTATATCTGGCGAAAAGTGGGTGTAGAAATACACCTCTGCCTACCCCTTCGGGGATAAAAGGCGTGACGTTATGTATGTATGTATGTATGTACTTTTTGTTGTTCGTTTTACGGTATGAAAGAGGCTTTATTTGAAGTGTGTCTGTATAAAAATCTTGGAGCGCCTTAGAAGAGACCAAATTCTACAGATATTAATGTACTTTTTGCACAGACTTATGAAACCCCAGGGCTTAAGAACACATCCTAGATTACACTTACTTGCCCTAACAGTCCCTCTAATATCTTCCAAAATATACGAGATTCTTATATAGTAAAAAGTGACAAGCTAGATCACCATTTTACTCTAGCATTCAAAATTAAAAACCGTGCAAACAGATTTACTTCCCTTAAAAGATTTTAGAATTTCTTAGAAAAGATTCACGTGCTCTATAACCAGTTAAGCTTTTGTGTGAAAAAGGCGAGATTTTATCTGAATACTAAAACGGTTCTATTTTTCATGGATTTAGTTTACGTTACCTATACTATTTTTAAAAGAGATCGCTCAACTAATACCTTGTTACGAAAGTTTTCAAATACTTTATCGCCTGGATTTACATATTGTTACGAATCGAAAATAACGCCATCTATCAGTGCATGGGAGAACTAGATGAGACTGAATGTATCGGTGGTTTAAAGGTAATTCAGCTATTCTGTACTAAATGGCGTTGGACTATGTCGACTGTTTCCGACTTACTAGAATGTTTCATCTGCAGCGGGAATGTTCGGGAATATGCTAGAAAGATCTCGTTGCCTGTCCGGCCGGTATAAATATACGGCGGGCGAGCGAGTTCGGACAGTAACAATTGAATATCGAAGCGATAAACAAGAAGCGAAGGGAAGTAATTCGGAAGTGTTTAGTGGTGTTTTTATTAGTGTTGAGAATTAAGTGTGAAATAAGTGTGTTTTTACTAGTTGTGTAAATAAGTGTGTATAGTGTTTGTGTATAAATAAAATTCAGTTTAAGTGGCATAGTGAGTTATAATTTATCGTCGAACCCCAGCTCGTAACAATAATTTTTTTTGCACGAAGTGGACATTTTTGAGGTTACTCATTTTTATACACATTAAGATCGTTGCTAATTGACCTTTATGGAAATATTTAACAATTTATTTGCTTTGCTAAGTATACTACTGTGAAGTGACACACAATTAGGATTACCAATTACAATAGACAAAGTTATTTGTTTATGCAAAGTACAAAGTAAGATCTTAAAATCAATTGGACACTCAAGTTTAGATAGACTAAAATTAATAACTATAACTAAATCATATGATACTTATAAATTACCATTTTCATCACCATCAGCCTTTAACAGTCCACTGCTGGACTAGGCCTCTCCCTTGAAAGGAGGACTTGGCCTACTATGCCACGCTGACCAAACGGGTTGGTATAGGGTTTGTATCAAGTTTTCCTTCTCTTACAGTGCTGTTCTCTGCATAATATGCTCCCTCTGTCGGCTCTTACGACACCCATTGGATGATATGGGGTGGTAACATTCCGTATTCTTAATCCGTCGCCACACGGACAATTAAATTACCATTTTATACACATTCAATTTTTAAACGACATATAAAGGGAGTAACTTAACTTACACACACGCATTAAAAACGGACTTTTACACACCACATAACAAACTATTTACTTATTACTCAAAAATATTTTAGTAATTAGAGTTATTTAAAACTGTGGATAATATCTGCATGTATAAGTAGATATTATAGCAGCAGATAATTAAACTAGCATTTGATCAAACATTAGAAACTAAACACGCTATCGAACCGACAGTATCGGTACTTCCTGACAATATTTTGTTCTCGCTAAACGTTATTGTTATTGGAACGGCTTCATTTTAATTTTTAATACATGGATAATCTCCGCAGAAACAAAACTGTGGACGTTCTAACCCCGTAATTATATTAAAATATTATTCATTTATTCAAAACCCTTTTGGTGGCCAGCATCAGTTGTTTATCGCCAGAAGATAAATATTAAAAGGTAAAAATATTTGAAGCGTTTAACAAGAGTTTGTAACTCGTAGCTTTTAGCTTAACATAAATAAATACAATGGAAAGTTACTTAATAAACCGATGTTAGATAGCCTATTAACCCCGTTGCATTTCGTACCTTATTGGTTGAGCATTTTTATGTTCTCTATTAAAGTTATATCATAGCCATTTATTTTTAACGGTGCTATTTTTTGGTGACTATCTTCGAAAGATGACTCAAAAAGTCACTTATAGTAAATAAATAGAATCAGACAAATAATTAAGCTATTATTTAGCTGTCAATCTGGTTATGAGATTTATATTAATCGTACAAAAAGTTTGATTTCCTGGAAGAAGAACAAGAAAATCAAAGCAAATTTTAAAATATTTCGATCAATGTCTAAACATTTAAATCTTTTCCATAACCCTATTCCACCACATTGATTTTATTCAAGTTGTCACTATTTGCTATTGTAATACCGGAATAAATACACAAACCTTGAACGACCTAATACCGCGCAGTGAGCCGTCACAAGAATGTCAAACATAACTTAATTCTCTTCATCCCAAGTATATTGGGATTGTGCCACTCCATTGGACCAGCATTTGGAACTAATAGTAAGCAGTTACAATGTAGATAGACAAAGGGCTGGCATTGCAGGTGATGTATATTACATTATCGTTGGCTTATGAAATGGCATGTCATAGGTACCTATAGTTTGAACCAATTAAAAAAAATAAAATATAAAATAAAAATACATTTATTTTTATAACAGACGAAGGACATAATTATATAAACAATGAGGAAAATAACATACTAGGAACAAAAACTTGCACGCCCGTCGTCTGTACAAAAATAGGAGGCCAGTTCAGCATAATGCCGGACATTTGTATGTGCCCGGCGCTGGTTCTCAACTGGCTCCTTATAAGACGCGGACGTCAAAACCAGAGAGCAATACTTACTTACTATATATAATTGGTAAGAATATAACATTTACACATAATACAGAAACAAAAAAAAAAAAAACGAAAATCCAAAGACAATATTTGTTTTTATATCACAAGTACATTAATAAATGCACTTTTGGGCTCATTTCTGACATTGACAAAATTGACACTTATGAAATGACAGATGACAGATACACGATCACGTAGGTTACATAATCATAGCATCCTGAACTGTGACAAACAATAACAATGTTGAAAAGAGACAATGCCTTAGAGAGCGAGATGTACATAGACGCCAACAGCGGTTCTAGTTCTATCTAAACTACCTTCCGCGCGTCAAACAAACAAAGGTTATGGTTATTTAATAATAACATTGTTACATTTCAATCCGCACATTACTTATGTTATAATCATGACACAATATTATCATCACCAGTACCGGACAACATCGACTACATCTAAGTAAAAAAGTACACAAAATAAATAAAATCTAAAAGTGTGTATACATAGGCACAACAGAATGTTCAACCTAATATTAAGATGGGTAAGTAGGTACTAAGGTACTTAATTCTTTATAACATTCTAGTATTGTTAGTTTGCTTTTGCTCAATTACGTGAAACACAATTAATATAAGTACTGAGTGACTGCTAGACAGTGATTTAAAGTACCTATTTCATACCTTTTTTCAGATCTAAATACAAAGCTTATATGTCAATTGCCGTAATAATTTGCAACATTACCAATAAGCAACAACATCCAACTGGAATGCTGCATGTGTGCTTCTGAATAATCATTAATGTATCTAGAGCACAGCTAATCACACATACATTAAGTACCTACAATGGAAAAATGACACAGGTTCAGTAAGTATGCTTATCAATGATTATACATCATATTACCACAAGCAGGTACATGTGGCACTTCAGTATAGGAAACAAAAATGAGTCAAAACTGAAAAGTGGCTAATGGCAAGTTTATGAAGCATGACTGTTAGAATTTCTAAAACAGCTCTGTAATACTGGTTTATACCTTGAACTGATTAATACATAATTTTATATTTGGGACATCTGCAAGTTCAATATACTTACACGGTTCACCAAACTACGCAACGCCTGAACCATGTCAGCCAAGCATGTGAGATACTACCTATTTAAATAAATATTTAGTAATGTAGGTAATACTTAACATCTATTTCAGATGAAGAAGAATTTCACTCAGGCTCAGATGGAATGAATGTGCTTATCTCACCGGGACCTCTGACTTAGTAGCCAATGTTGCAAACCACTAGACTAGACCAACAGGCCTGGGAGTCTTTATAAGGTAAATACAAGTTAACTGACTTTTTGTTTATTTAGTAGGTATTTCCTGAAGTGATATTTAGAATTAAATATAGTTTTTAAAGATCTGAGTGGTGGCGGTATATTGTTCCAGCAGTGAGTAGCTGCATACTTGAAACATCCCCTGAAGGCTGAAGTTCTGTACCGTGGAATAGCTAATGGATTTGTAATGGGCCGTGTGGAGTAATGACTGTTTTCATGCCTCCATTGCAACTTCTTATAAAGATATGCAGGTTTGTTTGAATTAATGATACCAAACAATAAATTAGCCAGGTGTAACTCCCTTCTCGCTGTCATCTTCAGTAAATCATTTTCATTTATGTAGGAAGTTACATGCTTCCGCCAAGGTATATTAAAGCAAAAGCGAGCACATGCTTTTTGTACTCGCTGTATCAATCGATCAGTCCGAGACAGTAAGCATGGACCATAAACAGTGTCAACATAATTTAAGCGCGATAAAACTAAACTATCCACCAATAGTTTTCTGGTACTGACATTGAGAAACTGTCGTATTCTGTATAGTATTTTGAGTCTGTAAAAACATTTTTTTACAACACTAGTGATATAGTATTCAAACCTTAATTCTGGGTCAATGATAAGTCCTAGATTACGCGCAACCTCCACTCTTTCGATTATCTCGCCTCTTATTTTTACTATTGGGTTTGCACTTATAATATCCTTTGTCTGTCTTTTACTACCCATCACTATGAACTGAGATTTATTTGAGTTTAACACCAAGCAGTTCTTTTCTGCCCATGACGCAACTGCTGAAAGATCAGCATTGATTTTTTCAACTGCTAATCGAGTATCTTTGGCTGGGAAGGACAAATAGACTTGTGTATCATCTGCATACATGTGGTAATTGCAGTGTTCAAAGCATCTTGTAATATCAGCACTATAGAGTATAAAGAGAAGTGGGCCGATTAATGATCCTTGGGGAACTCCTCTGAGGACAGGTCGTGGAGGTGAAGTGGATTTTGATCCGGAATTATTGCTAATTTCCACCTGCTGAAAATGGCCTGTTAAATAGCTTTCGAACCACTTCACTGTGTCATGTTCAAAGCCATAATAGTGCAACTTGGCAAGCAGCAGGCTAGTACTGATGGCATCAAACGCCCTGGAATAGTCCAGGAGAGCCAAAATCGATCCTTCCCCACGGTCCCTTCCCTCGATGATGTTACCCAAAACATCTGCCAATGCCGTAGCTGTACTTCTACCCCGCCTAAATCCTGATTGTAAGTCCGGAAGTATGGTATGTTTTTCTATAAATTCTGAAACTTGCTGTTGTACCACCCTTTCCAGTGTCTTTGACAAGCAAGGCAAGATGCTTATGGGTCTGAGATCTTTTTATGTTTGGGGATCATTTTTCTTCGGTATAGGTCGCACAATGGCCCACTTCCACAGGTCTGGAAAGCAATTTGTTATTATTGACTGATTAACAATTGATGTAATGGCCCCCAGAGACTGCGGAAGTGTCAGACGTATCATGATATACCATCTACCCCCTGCGCACTTGTCTTGATGGACTGCAGAACATTAGCTACAGTTTCTTGACTTACAGTCTTAAGGGTGAATCTAGCCGTACCATAGCGATTTTCTGCAAAATTCTTGAGTTCCGACGCACAGACCTTAGAATTTCCAGGCACAATCCAAAAATGCCAAATTAATAGCGTCAGGGTCGTCAAATTGCTCTGGAAGCTCACTATTTTTGTGGGTTGGGAGAGCATGCCTTTTCAGGTTTTCCAAAGGACCTTTGAGTTTTTAATATGATTGTTAATGTGTTTGGCATAAAATGCACTTTTTTCACTGGCAAGGGCGATAGTAGCTTGCTGTTTTAAACTTTTATAGTATTCTTTATGATCTTCCAGTCCAGTTCGACGAAACCGTTCACGAGCTGTATCCCTTAGTCTAAACATGGTTTTGATTGTATCTGTTATCCAGGGGGTCGGGGCATCTTTTACAACTTTTGTTTTTACTGGGGCATGGGCATCAAAAATCTGTGTCACAAAAGTGTTGAACAGACAGACCATGTCATTAACATTTTGCATATTGCATATTGTATGCCATGGAATCAGCTCAAGGTCACGCTCAAAAAGATCTAAAACAATATCTGTAAACGGACGATAGGTCACTATATTACACCTTGGTTTCTCCTTTTTAAATAAAAGTTCGCAGGTAATGAAATAGTGGTGGCTAAGTTCGCCTATACAATCTACAAGGACAGATCGATACCGCGCGTCAGTACAGATGACATCGATAAGCGAGGCACTATTACCAACAAAATGCGTAGCAGCCGACACTATTTGGGTCAAGTTGCTACAGGCAAGGAATTGATTAAGTTTATTTCTATTGCTGCTAGACTCGTCCAGCATGTTTACATTAAAGTCTCCTAACAGGATGATATTGTCATAAGGCGCTAGTGCACAGAAACTTTCAGTGATTGCATCTAAGAAAGTATCTAACTCAAGCCAGGGTGGTTTATAAGCAGTTCCTATTAATATTTTTTTTGTTATAACTACGTGACTGGTGAGAGGCTGGGAATCGGCCGCGTCAAAAAAGTGCCTGACTGGCGAGAGGCCGGAAACCGGTCGATCGTTATATTTGAATTTTTTTTTCCTTCTTTATTTTCAGCAGTTTTATGATTAAAATGTATAATTACGTAAGGATATTTATATACCAATCTGTAGGAAACTTTATGAAGAATCTAAATATATATATATATATATATGTTAGCAGAAATTCATAAAAATCACCGAGTAATCAACAACAGAATGGAGCGGCCCCCCCCGTCGCGGGTTACCCCGCGCGCAGGGCCCGCCAGACGCGGGGGGTGGCAGCATGCAAGTAGCGCCACGTGACTGGTTAATATTAGTACTAATCCACATTTGCTCCACATTAGGATGATGAGGATGAAGCTGTGTATGTGCACTTATGCCAGTTTTGATATAAAATGCCACACCCCCGCAACGTCCACCACGAATTGTCAGGGGGCGTGGTATATGTCGTAATCTATATCCTGGCACCACTGGGGCACGACCTTCTTCTCCCGCTCTTAACCATGTTTCGTTAACGGCCATTATATCTACTGAATGGCGGCTCATGGCTAAAAGAAATTCATCATGCTTTGTTGAAAGAGACCCGGCATTCAAAAAACCAAACTTCAATTGTTTGCTATTGTTCATTTATGGTATAGTTAGATAAATAGAAGTTGCAATGGATAAAATACACAATCATTAATATTAAACCAAAACCAACTAACATACAACTGTGATTCATAAGTAGTACCAGACTTAAAGGGTCTGTTATTTGAATATAATATGTGTATTTTTTTTCATGTTTATAAAAGTATAAGTATATTAATGCAAATTTCACAATAATTTTACAATGACAGTTGTTTGTTTCTTTATATGCATACAAATAATTTGTTCCTAACCTATGTACATACAACCAAATATGAATAAGTACCTGTTTTAACCTTAAAAGTAAAAATAAAAATGAATTTAAAAAGAAAGGACCCAACGTAACCATCAAGTAGTCAGAATTTGATGGCAGTATTACTTTACAGAGATAGGCATCAAATCTATTTCTCGCTTTGAGTTTCAGGTCCAAATACTCGCAAAATGTCTTGCTCTGTACGGATGACACTGGCTGAGCCACCTTCCTTCTGCCTGACAAGAATGCGACCTCGCCTTGTCCAGATGTATTGCCAACCGCGGCGCTGTCCGGTCTCCCGCGCCAGTCGAAACAACAGCTGATTTTGTTTCGTAAGACATTCATTTATGTAGAAGCGCTGAAGCGTGCCGGGTAACTCCAAATCAGCAGTAGTGGCGCCTCTACGCACTCGCGCACTACGCAACAGTTCATCACGCACATCTCGCCGCGCTAGCCGTACAACTATACGGCGCGGACGTATCACTTCGGCCCCAGTCGAGCTGACAGCTTTGACATGCTTTCTGCCGACGCGTTTGGTGCTCACGATGTCCTGATCCTCAAGCTTCATACCGAGTTTAGAAGCTATCGCTTTCACTGTGTGAGACACATTCTCAGAGACAGGTTCAGGTATGTTAGAGTTTTCGACTACATTACTTAGTAGCTCCTGGTTGCGATCGTTGAGCTCCTGACGCAACTGGGCCACCATCTCGTCCACTTCCACACTTGTATTACCTCTCTGCTCGGGACAGCTTTTGAGGCCGTGCAGTCGTACTTCAAGACTGTCTATGCGGGTATTACAAGCGTTCACTGAGTCCTTCAACTGCATAATATCTGTACGTAACAGTTGGAACTCCCTGCGCAATGATCCAAACTCAGCCCGCAGCTCCTCCCTGAACATCCGCAGCTCCATATTGATATCTGTCACTGTAGATGGCGTACCGACAACCGCAGCTGCTCCCAATGGACTGGAATCTACAAACTCATCAGAGCCACCATCATCGTCTGGCCTTGATCTTTCTCCCGAAGTGTCTTTGTGCATAATCTTGCTACAATCTGGGCATTGCCAGGCAGGTGTCTTTTGACATTTAGGCGGAGCGGATACACAAGTGCGGTGAAACAGGGCATTACACTTAGAGCATTTTATAGCTTCCAAGGATGACAAGAATTTAGCGCATGCACCACACTTAGCTGGAGGCATTTCAACTAAATTAAGATTTTCCGGGCATTTCAACAAGTAAACAATCGATCAGGTGGTTTGATACAGTTGCGATAGATGGCGTTGTACTAAGTTTGCTGAATTATGCCCTTTTGTGATGAAAATAATATTGTAATGTCTTCGCAAAACTGAATATTAATTTATAGAGTAATACGCGCACACGATTACGGCACTATAGATTTTATTAATTGAGCGTTTTAGCAATTAAGCCAATCTTACTCCACTTGTAGGGTAGCTTTTTTTAAAGTTTTGCACACGGTTAGAAGTTAGTTTTTTTTATTGTAATTTTAACACTTGAAAATGCACTTTTAATATAGGATAACGATATATGTTAATTATGCTACTGTTATTAACCCTTTGACGACCAAGGGACATATGTGTCCCTAGCCCATAATTTGAAAATATATTAATAATTAAGAAGCCTATTACCAAATTTGAATTAATTGTTTGTTATTAAACATATTATTAATATTTTTTTCATTGACAGTACAACCTAGGTAATATGATATATTTTCTATAAAAATTGTAATATGACTGTTCGCTAAGCGCGCACTTGCCCTATTTCTGAAAAGTTTTTAGCGACTTCAAAATGTTTTATATTGTTTTTTGTTGTGCTATAATCATTGCTTGGTAAGTAAATTTATATTATATTCATTAATAAAACCAATATTAATGTTTTTTATAGTTATATGACATCATAAACATAAAGGGACACCAGTGTCCCAGTGGTCCGGAAGGGACACTATTTGTAATAAATTGTTAACTTATTCAACTGATGATTTTATGAATTATCTTAATTTTTATTGGTATTGTGGCAAGTTATCTTAGCTATTTGAATTCAAGGATGATGTTGCTACTTTTATTAATGTTAATGGATGATAATAGTGATGAAGCAGATCTTGACGAAAAAGGTCAAAGGATTTTGTTACAGTATCTTGGGGTTTCTGATCTTTCTGATGATGAAATTGAATATGTGACTGTTTAATTTTAGGAATAAATAACAATAAGCACCAGTATCATCGACGTCTACAACTTTTTTACCCATTGCTGGAGTTCAAAGTAATCAAAAACCAGTTTTCAAGTAGAACTAAGGAACATACATGCCCAATAATTTTCGTGATTTTTGTGGTGTGAAATATAGTGGCTGCGAAGTACATATTTTTCAAGTAGTTGTTGCTGATGTATTGACTCTCTTTGGTATATGGAATTGTTCGAATAAATCGAAAATATCTTCCGAAAACAACATTGACATAAGTAGAGGGACATATACACCACAAGTTTTTTGGCATATCGTGCGTAAAGTTTGTGGAAAATAAAGAAATATACTTATTGATCAACTTTCTGAAACCTTTAGACAAAGACACTGGAAGACGACGTAAACCTGGATCAACGAATAAAAGTGAAATGCCCTAAAATTGTATTATATATAACAAAAATATGGGAGGAGTAGATTATATACGTGTTGATCTCATAGTGTTATGAAATATATTGCTGATTGAAAATAAAATACTTTATTCGATAATTTTTTGATCTCTTAGATATCTTAGGGAATAATGTGCATACTGTCTACTCAAAGCTTCACAATGAAATCAAAACAAGCGTGCAGTTTAGACAAGTTCAAGTTGGAAAAACGATTTCTCTGTTAGGCAGCATGACGTTCCTTCCTACTACAAAATCAAGTTCAGTTTCCAGATTTGTCAGACATAGACAGTTTCCAACGCACCCCGTTGATAACCAAACTTCTGGAAGAGATGTGTCAGTTTATCCAATATATAATAAAAATCCGAAAAAATTGTAATTATGTTGCAAAGTACACCTTTTCTAGACTAATGAATGGAAATGTTTCACTGGATTCTGCCTAATTACTACTAGCTTATTACTTTAAATTGTATACCTATCGATTAACAAACAATTTTTGTGTAATTAATTTGCAGTTTTGTATATACGATTCCTCAAAAACTGATAAAATCTCTAAAACGTATAGTATAATTTACTAGAACAAAAAGTACCACCAACGATAGGGACATATGTGTCCCAAAGAATTCCAAAAAATCCAAAACATTTTATTATATTTTAAGTTAAAATTATGTTTATTTGATGCCTTACTAACTGTTTCGTATAGTTTTTATCATAATATATAGTCTCACATCCTTATGGTCCTGAAAGGGTTAAACTGTAGATAATAAAGTTTTTTCACATAACAAGAAGTTTTATTTTTTTGAAACAATATAAACACAAAAAGCTGTTCAAGTTTTGACATCCGCTGTCCTTTTTTCAATTGAAGCTAGATTTCAGTAGCTACTGATTTAGAGAGTTTAATAATAGAACACACGATCACGAGATAATATTATAATTATAAAGAAGGTATATTCGATTAGTTTTTAAGGTGAACGTGTCAAAACGTCTTTTAAATTAATCTGTAAATGTCGCAATAGCGAAGTCTTTAATACTTCGAGAGTGTTTAAAATATGCAGTATCAGAATGATAATAATCATCATCAGTACAGGTAAAGTGACAGCTTTTTCAATCTATTATAATGTGCGATACTAAAAAATAATGTATGTACTAACGTAAAAAGATCAATGTGCTGCAGGGTCAGGCCGAGTGGTTGAAATAAAGAAACGCGAGACAGCTGTGTTAATTTGCCACCGAAATTAGCCGTTGTTAGAAATCAATAGCAAGGTAGAAATTGCCCAGTTAAAAATAACATCAAGGTAAAAATGAACTATAGTAAACCCACCACGAGTAGACATATCAAAGAAATCTACAGTGTCGTTAAACACAAGTACTTGCCATAACTACCACCGTGGTGCTGACTTACTTTCGTCGGAGCCATCAATGTGTCTAACTTCATGAATTATAGATAAACCTGATACACCGCGGCGTCATTGTTTGCTTTGTGCCCGCTATTCTGATGGCTATTGCAGCTCGAGCTATACAAAGGCAGATTCTGAAGTAAAATTTATACGATAAATTTATAACTATTTTTATTTTTTAAACAACAAAAATTCGGAACACAAAAAAAATAACTTAAATTAAAACCTGAAAAGCAAACACCAAGCACAGCAGTTTATTAAATCATTTATGAAGATTAGAATGTTTGCAGTACTAAGCCTGCTGGTTCTTTACTCTTGCATAGACTCACACTTGCTAAGAAACTAATTAGAGGTACATTATAACCCCACTACGCAAGCAACGAGAATGTCCTAAGATTAATCTTTAACATTGATTATACCCAACCTGGGCATAACCAAATATCATCACTTTAAATCGAAACAAAAACCGTCAAATTGTAGCACAGATTCCAACAACATATTCACTAGAAAATGCTAGAGTTTCATAAAAACCAATAAGAACAATACGAGTAAGTGCCCACAATACAATAACTATTGAAAATTTTACACGAGTCTCTAGCCACCCCATAAAAACAAGAACGAACCCTTATCACGGCTTCTAAAAAAAGGCATGGCAACATAAAACGACTCACAGCCGCCGTAATAATTACGAAACAAAAAAAAAACAGTACGGCTTTCCGTTCAGTTTTTCTTTTAAATGGAAAAGCTGGAAATTCCATTTAAAACAATGCCTTTCATCAAAGGCGGTACACTTATACATTAATCCACCCAAATTGGATCGCAGTGCTAGCCGAAGTTTAAGTTAATGGGGCTCAGCTTTTAAGTTCAACTTTGAGTGGCGGGTCAAACCTTTTGGGACTTGTTACGACATGAGCACAGACTAAATATAAGCATGTGCTACGTAAAATTGTATGTTCGTAGGCTTCTGCGACATTTTTGTAAAGCAGCTGTCTCTAATATTTGATGAAATTGATGCAGAATTGAAATTAATAACGATCTTCTTTAGTATTTTTAAAAGGTCCAAATGTAGGTCTTTTGGTGTTTTATTAAGTTCCTAGGCTTTAAGCAAGTGCATTATCCTAGACTATGAAAGAAAAGCTTCAACCGATTACTATTGCTGTACACCTGAGTTTCAGGATTATAGTAAAAAGCGAACTGTTAAAAGTGGATTACAAATCTGAGAACTAAATACAGGTTTGCAGTCAGTTATAACTTCATGGAATATCTACGGATTTGAATTCTACGGTGTATGTAATTGTTTCTCGGAATTAGGACGCAACAAATGGTCTCTTACCCGTTAACACGAACTGCGAATGGATCGAATCTTCTTAACGGCTCAACATGGCGATTGAAACCTAAAACACAGTTCCTAAATGCACTGACACAGAGATGCACTAAAAACGATTCAATTAAGGACGGTTTTCCACACTTGTGACGGGTGTTTGCGTCACTATCTGTAGTCAACCGCGAGTGGGTCACTTCTATCTATCGCTTCACACATTCTATAATGCTACACTGACACGATTTACCAATGGGTGAGAATGTCGTCAATAGTCTACGGTAGATGTTTTGCGTTTATATTCACATCCTATGCAAGATTCATCCCTGTATATATGTGGAAGTAGAAGAACGCTGTACCGTATTATCGCAAATGAATTAAGAAAGCTCTCTTGTTTGATATACGGCCATTTTCAATATTCGATCCATACATGGAATTTGAGATTCGAGATTCGTGTTTGACATATTTTGTATGGAACTTATGTCAAAAACGAATCTAAAATCTACAGATCTATCTATAGATCGAATATTGAATTCCGTAGATAGACGATATAGGAATTTATACTTTCGTTGTCATTTAAACTGATTTTCAATTGCCTTTCGGGATTATATACCACATACCTTTGTTTCAAGTATATTATATTCATATTCATATTTATTAATAATATTCATATTTCGGCACTGTTGCAAGTGTCATGTTCACGGATGTACTGAAGTATTGCTGGTGGATGAATGTTACGAGCAAGTAAAACGGTCTACATAATACGTTATCTAGTTGAAAAAAAAATATAGTAACGATAGTCATAGATTACAGCATAGACATTGAAATTTCGGTTCAAAAACATATACTTAGATTGCCAATAAACGCTTAATAGTTACCATTATTGAACAAAGGATAGGTGCGAGATGCATTTCGCAGAATCGCCAATATTGAAACTACCGTACACTTAAGGTTTCCTTGTAGAGCTTTCATAATGATAATTTAAGTGAAGCACAAACTGAAGCAATATGTATGTGTACGAGTAAGAACTCCTGCGTATGTTTATGGGATAAGTAGACCGATTGGCACTGAGGACCATTTTTTCCTAATATTATCTACTTATATGTATAAGTAGGGATCCCTTCTTTTTGCATAATGTTCTTTGTCCTAATATACTTCGGCATAACGATTTTGGCATAATAATACATTTTATGTTGGCATAATCATCTTAAAGACTAATTTGTTTTAGCATAAATTTGATTCGCATAACGTTAGTAGGCCTAATGACTATTAGCATAACTTTAGTAGGCCTAATGACTATTAGCATAACGTTAGTAGGCCTAATGACTATTAGCATAATATTTAGATAATTATATATTTAACTTGTAAAAAATGTATATGCTGTGCAACAAAAGTTAGTGACAGAACCGAATTGCTGCAAAACCGACTCCACGTAGTCTTGTTTGTCCTACCCCTAAAGTGTTATTTAAAATCGCGTAGGCGCGTAGGGGCGAGGCGGCTCGCGGGCTGAGGAGCAGGCGGCTGTGAGCGAAAGCCGTCTGCGACGATTAGCACGCGTGGGGCCGGCGGCGGCCTTGTATGCTGTATGCTTGCTGCATGCTTGCTTGCATGCTGCATGCTTGCTTGCATGCTGTATGCTTGCTTGCTTTATGCTTCCTACAGCGAAAAATATGCTAAAGATACATTGTATTGTATTGTAATCATTATGCGTAAATAAATTTATGCTTTAGGATTTTAGGCTTTCGGATATTATGCTTAAAAAAGTAATGATTTAGAACTTTATGCTTAATAAATTTATGCTTTAGAATATTATGCTTAATAATTATTATGCTTAGAGAAATTATGCTTAAAAAATTATGCGTAAGCTGTTATGCGTAATTAAATTATACGAAAATATAATTATGCCAAATAAAATTATGCTAAGTTATATTAGGTCTTAAAATTTTATGCAAATGGATAGGGAACCGTATAAGTACTTCTTAATATTTAGTCAGTGATACAAACAATAGATAATTATATAAAAAAAATATTTATATAAACGTGAGCTTCTACATGTTTTGAACAACATAATTAACTGCATATATTTTTCAGTGGCACCTATTGACAATATTTATTTAGATTGAAGAAGAAGAAGAAGAAGAAGAAGAAGAAGAAGAAGAAGAAGAAGAAGAAAAGCATTTATTTCCACAACACACATGAACATAATACATACATAATTGTTTTTTACCTTATAATACGGCACAGGTTACATCTTGTTGTAAACACATTGAAAAGTATAATAACAGTATAATGCATGTTGTGAAAACGAGGTCACCACTCAGGCTTATTGTTGATTTGAGGCTACACCTCAAATCAACCCTGATTTTATTTGGTGACCCCAAGTGACGATACAGATATCATTATAAGTACATTAAGTATCTAATTCATACAAAACAGAAAAATAACAAAAAGAAAACCTTATACCTACTAATATTTTATGTCAGTGCCTGCCAACATTTCATATAATATGTATTAAATAGAATATACCTACATAAGATTTAATTAAGGTGTATAAAGACATAAATTAAATAAAGATAAATACATAAATAAGTAAACATATAATATATCAAAAACCAATATACCATTATATATGAGAAAATATCTTCGCTTTATCGATATGATAAAAATACTTATATCTATACTGTACGACACCTCAAGACCACCAAAGTACCAACGATCATTTTGCCAATCGCGTAGCGGCCAGACGTCTTGCAGTTTAAACTTTTGGAATATACCGATGTTTGTCATAACCTCTACTATGGAAATTGGCACTGAATAAATCTGCAAGTCTAATCAATCACAGTTAACTTATACTGACGGTGGTGAATTGATTTGGTTCAGTCGAGTTAAAGATCTGTATGGCTATGATGTGTATTTTGCTTCAAGGCTATGTCTATGAGAATGACATAGGTACCTACGAGGCTATTTCGAGGCTTACTCGATAGTAAAATTGATTTTGATGGTGAAGTGGTTTAAGCAGCCGCTTCACCGCGTGCAATCGCGGGTTTGTTTCCCACACGAGACAACACTTTGTGTAATCCACAAATCTTGTTGTTTCTAATCTGAATGTTCTTTGTGTTCTATGATGAAAAGTATTTTGAAAAATCTCTCGTCAACAATCAACCGTCTTAAAAAAGAGATATTATAGTTTTACAGTACAGTGGTATAGTATTTCAAGGTATAATTTTCATAACCTTAGTTTGAGAATCATTATTTTGAATATTGTTACATCGAGTGTTTTTGTATCCAAGAGCCGTTACTTCGATTCTCCAGGAATAAGTGAAAATAATCGTCACAAGTTGTTACGGTTTCAAGTAGTGAAGCCACGGTGATAGTAGATAGATTCAGTCTTACGAAGGCACAAAAAGTATTACGAGCCTTAGAGATCCATATATTCTATATTTATTTTGATATATATAAACTTGCTATTCTTGGAATAAATTCTAGTTAGAGAATTGCTATAAAGTACCTTGTATACGTTGAATAGATGATTCTCACTCGTTAAAAGATGAAGGAAAAAACACGAGGAACCCTCCATATGTGAGTGTTCTCAATAATGATCCCTTATGATATGACATGTGAAGTATGCCAACCCGCAATTGACTAGCGTGCTGAACTACAGCCTTATCTTTCTCATAGTAGGAAGAGGCTTGTGCCCAGCAATGGGATAGTTGTGTACGTACAGGGCTGATTCTCTTATTATTATATTATTTATGACATTTTTAATTCTATTATATTTCCTAGATACCAAGAGACATCCATGATAACCTGTCAATATACGTATGCTTGTTCCTTTTCTATAATTATATGTATACTAGAGGAAGCCAGCAGCTACGCCTGCATTTTTTTTTTAATTTACCCGTTTTGGCCGATCCCGTGGGAATTTCGGGAAATCCCTTCTTAGTGCACCCCTACGGTCCCCAAGGAAAATACATGCCAAATTTCAGCTTCCTGCGCCCAATAGTTTCGGCTGAGCGTGTCTGTCAGTCAGTCAGTAACGCAAGGATTTTATATATTAAGATTTCCTAAAAATAAAAGTCTATTTCTAAAAATAATAGTCAAACGTTGTCGGATTAATGAAACCGTCACCCGGAACCTTTCTCTTTGACTATCGAACCATTTCTTTGGATATTCGCTTTTCATCTGATCGTACGTTATATTGCGTTCTAAATTAACATGTAAAGTACCTCGATACATAGACAGATAGGATTTAATTTTCTAATCGTAGGAATTTTTTTTACTAGAATATAAAACTAATCTTTTAAAATTTGAAACTAGAAAGGCGAGATAGTCGAGTAGACTTCTACAGACTTATTCGTAGGGCTAGGTCTTAAATTCAAGGGTGAGTACTACTGAATTGTCTAGGTTACCTTCGTATTGAATTGTTAGCGCTTGCTCAACGGTGAAGGAAATCATCCTAATCTCTCTGATCTGAATGACTATTTGTGAGTTCTCGAATCGGAAGACAAGTGAAGTCTATGCTGGCCAAGTGTGGGTAGGCGCAGTTGGCTAGCATAGTTAGTAATGGCCTAGCCTTTCTCACAGTGAGAAGGGGATCATGCCCGGATTTTGAAGAAACTTTGCAGGAATACACTTCCACATCCACATCCGAAAACCCGAAATTCCACATCTGAAAATCTCATTGTTGCGATAGCTTACACCCACGACTCTATTATTAAAGAAACATCTGATCCAAAATAATACAGAAAGTAGAACATTGGCAGTTTCCTTACTTCGTAGTGGCAAAGTGCCAGGTAAGCTTCATTAAATCTTGATCCGCCTAGGCAACATCGACACAACTAGAATTTATGACTCCGGTGGTCAAATAAATTTATGATTTAACTTTTATACGTAACTTTGTCAGATAAATAATTGTCAGATAAATGATTCTGTAATGTATG
The DNA here is from genome assembly GCA_944739405.2 of Euclidia mi. Classification (NCBI taxonomy): domain Eukaryota; kingdom Metazoa; phylum Arthropoda; class Insecta; order Lepidoptera; family Erebidae; genus Euclidia; species Euclidia mi. The sequence continues at coordinate 65,950,125 of OX123198.2, read as the reverse complement.
GAAAATTATGCTGAATGGGCAATCATGCGGAAAGAAATTTATATTATTTTCATTGTTTTCTCGAATGGGTATTCAAAGTAGTAAATGATTTAAAGGAAATTATAAAATGGGTACACTTACCATCCTATAATTTCCTTTGAGTGTACTCAAATCTTACTGTATATTTAATGACAAAATTGAACAATGTATTTTCCCAAATGATTCATCTTAAAGGACATCTATGAGACAGGGGATATCAAAAATGCTAAGATGGATTTAATGAACAAGATATTACTCTTCACATTTCTGTCAGCATATCAATTTCATAAAATATGAATAAAGAAAGAATCATAAAAACATTCTTCAACTTTTATGAGTGATTAGTTGTTTTGTAAAGTTCTTGAGTAGAAATCTTGGAAATATCGCAACTTACAATTGCACATCATATATATCATAACAAAACATTTTTTAGCCAGGATGCAAGAAATCTCTCTTTGGCCAAAACTCATTAAGGTATGGTCAGTTTCTTTAGTTTATCAAGTAACAACCAAAACTGAGCTTAAACTTAAGACTTTCTCATCATTACCATGATACACATTTTCGGATTCCACTTTTAGACAGGGGTCACTCCTAATTTGCGTCTTAATAGAATTGTGAGTAAATAGGAGGTTTTAGATTACTCTACCACGTCTGGCCAGACGGGCTAGGCAAGTGTTTAATATCGAATTTTCCGTCTCTTGCTAAGGATACCATTGGCTTTGTACATCTTCGTTAGTCACCTGTTACAACATCCACGAAATGAAATAGGATAGTGACCTTTTAAATTCTTTATCCTTCACTACACGGACGCCGTCATAATACATAGACTCACGCCTGTTTCCCGTCGTGTTTCGGAGGGGTAGGCAGAGACTACGGAACGTCATTTGCAATGATCCTGACATACCTCTCTTGCTTCATTCACTCGCATCAGATTCATCATGCATGCTCTTCTGTTCAGGGTACTTCTAACCTGTCCTGTTCTTAGGATGTCTCTGGTCAGAGCCGTTATAATAATGAAGTTTATAAAGAATTTCGCAACATATACATATAAGTATAATAACGTTGCATACAAAAGCTTTATTCAGTTGTCACCATCAATCAGTATTCTTTATAAATATATATTTTCCAACTGTCATTGTACGGGCAATTGAAAGTTTAAATAAAAGCCAACAAAAATACATAAATATTTGTATCATCCGGATCCAACGCACCACTGTCAGTTATTTTCACTAAATAAAATCGAGTGCAATGAAGATTAAAATAACAAAAAGTATAACGAATCACACTGATGTCTGTAGTCATTAAAAAATGTAGAAAACTAAATTAGTATGTACTGGGAATTATAGGTCGGTGTTTAAAAAGGAACAATTAATATCTTTTTTTATAATTATAGGTATCGGATGGATCCTGTTTATTAAGTGTGGGAGCGCTTTTTATAGTTATAATATATATCAAAACCAAATTGTCTTATTGTGAGTATTATTGGAAAGACCTAGTTATATTTTTATGGGCGTGGCTCTGCTGTTAATATTTTATGAACAGTAGAGCCAAGCCAACAATATTATTACTGGTGCAGTCTAATAGATAAGTTACAACTTTGAAACAGTCTAACAGTCTTGTATACAATTAACATGAGAAGCTAGTTTAGGGAAAGAGGTATAGTTTTTTTTCTCTTTTCGTAGAATTGGGCAACTTTAAACCAGTTACGATAGAGCAGGCCGCAGCCTTCATACAATGTGTGCCGCATTTGTTTCTAAATAAGTAAGAATAGAAGAAATCGATTGCAACTTAACTATTTCAGATATATTTGCCCAATTTTCCATAAAAAATACATCTATTTATGTTTTTCTCATTCATATATATAAACTTCAGCTCAGTGCTTTAATAGTTGCAATGATATCCATAAAAAACGAGTGACATGAGAAAGTCCTTGTTGCTTTAAATAATCTTGCTGTCGTAAAGAAAATAACCAGTATAATTCTCAGCCAATCAATTAGAAAACCCTTAGTATTTACTCTCAGTAAAAATGATTGACACATTCCGAGACAACCACTAAGTGGTCACTGTTCATCGGTTGACAATAATCGACCATTGAAATTAAACTACAGTTTACGGATTTTATCGCGTTGTATTGGTTTCACTAAGTTATTACATTTGAAACTAAAGATCTAGAAACTATATTTTTAATTTATTACTAGCCTACGTTTCGGGACGCTGACGACTGAGGTTATATTTGTCTTTTTCTTGAATGTATAAGTTATCTCAAAGTACCCGAACATTTTTCAACTACTGGTGTTACTATTTACGCAGAATGAGCTCACACATTTTTGGTAGCGATAAAATCCGTAAACTGTAGTTTAATTTCAATGTGTAACATTCGCGTAAACCCAAGAAAATAATCGACCACTTCGCAGAATGCAAAATATATGGCGACAGGACACTCGGGTCAAATTGATAAGCTATTAATAATGGTAGCCGTGATAATATTCAAGCAAACTGACCATAAGGTCAAAAAGTCGGGCTAAACCACCCTTTTACCACAAATTTAGTGGATATTACGTGACAGAATTAACTGCTAATATTTAGAGAGTATTAGAAAGCCATTTTTTATATCGTAATCAAGTAATATATTGCTGTCTTGAGGAAAACACTTTGACTTACTCTCCATTATTTTCCTCAACCATAAAGCAAGATGTAATATTCTTTTCATGGGCGATTCGCATAAAAATATGAATATAATATCCAAAATATAATATATTTGCTTATAGACAATCATTTGGTTGCAAATTCTCTGATTTGCAATACAATAGCATGACACGAAGCCAAAAAATGAAAGCGGTTTCGCAGTCAATACGCCCGACGATGTAGTCGCTTAGGCAGATCAAGGGCCAGAAAAATACGGCATCAGAAATAATATCATTTATGTCACAGTTTGTAATTCTTTGACCATATTCAAGTTATAAATGTCTTTATGATAAATGCGTAACTTACGCGTAACTCATTTAAATCTTTAGGCAATTGCATAGTTATTAAAAAATCAGGGTAAAAATACTTTTCATTTTTCCCGAAATATCGACATCGATTCCATCAGCCGTGGTCTAGTATCTCAATCAAACGCTAAAGAGACACAAATCAATATACTAAAGAGAGAGAAAAGAACACAATTTCTATCCACACTAAGAGTAATTGTGGCTACCGCCATGAAATGCCGCAGGATGAATAACGGGTACTTACAAAAAAACTGTACTTTTTAGGGTTGCAAAGCTGTCGGTTCCAGTTTTTTTTTCCACGGCTAAGAATGTTTAGACCACATCGTAGGCCTTTATAATATTATTCTACCACAGACACACAACACTATCTAGCCCCAAACTAAGCAGAACTTGTGCTATTGGTACTGGAGAATGGATAAACATGCATATACTCATACTTTTCAATTTTTAGTGGCCTATGTTTTTAGTAACAAAATTTTACAGGAGAGCGCATAAACGTAAAATAGGTCAGCCTATAAAAATTATTTATGTTAGGTTAAAAAATAGCTATTGATCGTAAAGAATACTAAATAATGAACACATAGTACTAGCAACATTTTAATATATGTGTATATTAGATATTTTAAACCCTTTACTAACTTTGATAATTGCCACGAGGTAGGAAATTCATGTAGCCAATTCGTTTTATAACATAGTAAGAGCACTTGCTAGGTTTTGTTATGGTTTATGGAATATGTAACTTAGCATATATCATAGACTAAATTCTTTTATTTTATGAATAAAATAATGATTTATTCAATAAATCAGTTTATTAATTTTTAAATCAGGTCAAACACAAAACAAAATAGATGCTGAATAGCTCTATTCTGCTGCTGTAGACATTTGCCCATCATTTTTCAAATCAACAGACGAGTCATTAACAGGTAAATTATAATCAAAATCGGAAATGGAGCTGGGTGATCAAAAACCTTCACAACTTTTACGCAAGATGCAAGTACTCGGAAGAGGCAAAATTGGCGACGAAACTATCAAGCTTCTATGGATGAGACTTTTACCGTTAGTTAGTTCAGTTACCACAGTCCTAGCGGTCACGGAAGACATGGACATTGACAAGATGAGCCAGATCGCCGACAAAATCATAACAAATTCTAAAATTACCGAGGTGTCAGCAATGAATGGAAGCAAAACAGACGAAAGCGCAATGACATGCGTTTTAACACAATTAGCAAAAATGCAATTAGAACTAAGCGCATGCCGTGTGGTTGACGGCATAGAACACAAGTGTCACCACCCCCTGTCTTCCCGTGTGTGTCGTAAGAGGCGACTAAGGGATAACACGATGCAAATACCATATTTACGTAAAGACGGAAAACTCGACATCAAACCCTATACGACTGCCTCGTTGGTCTCGCGGCATAAATGTGCGAGTGGGATCGGGATGTCCCGGGTTCGATTCCTGGGTCGGGCAGTGTTATTGGGTTTTTCTGTCACGAAATTCTCAGTAGCAGCACGGAGTCTGGAAATATGCCCGGTACGGCAAAAGGCTCGCCCCGTATTACGTGGGACTAAAGTATATCTGGCGAAAAGTGGGTATAGAAATACACCTCTGCCTACCCCTTCAGGGATAAAAGGCGTGACGTTATGTATGTATGTAACTAAGCGCAATTCAGCGCGATCGCAGAAACTATCGACGCGATCCGAGTTATTTCAACCGAGTGCATTTTTCATCAAGACCAAGTTCAAGAGCCGAGATAGAAAACACTATTGTTTCTATCACAACAAATTGGAAAATTATGCAAGAAAATGTACTAAACCGTCTGATTGGAAACAAAAATTCATCTCCAGGAATCAGGGAAACTATATCTGTGCTATTGACCCGTCCAACCGCCTCACTATTACTGACCGAAAAAGTGGTATTAGATTTTTGACAAACATTTCAGTAATTTGCAAGCCACAGAGACATTCATCTATACAAAATGAACAATACGTACTCTACGCCGCTAATGGTATAAAAATAAGGACTTATGGCGATAAAACACTTACTTTAAACTTGGGACTACGGAGAAATTTCACATGGAATTTTGTCATCGCCGAGGTGACGCAACCTATTATTGGAGCAGATTTTTTGGAACATTTTAAACTATTGGTCAACATAGCAGGTCGGAAACTAATTCACAAGGTAACTGAGCTGACCACGCCTGCAACCCTGATCAAATCGACTCAACATACAAATCGTACGATCAACGCCAGGATGCATGCGCACATTATTCAACTCTTAAAAAAATACGAAGGCATTACGAAACCTTCCTCCCTTCGTACTTCTCCAAAACACAAGATTGAATACCATATTATAACTAACAATAGATATTTTTCGATAATTTTCAACATCCTGCATAGGCCCAGACTTGTAAACAGGTGTAATATTTACACGTTTCCATGCTTTAGGAAATATATCTTGTGTTACGGATATATTAAATATCATTTGTAAGGGAGCACTTATGTTGTCTGCGGTATTTTTAAGAAAAATCGCTGGTAGGCCATCTGGTCCAGGACCCTTTGAGGAATCCAACGATTTCAGTGCCTTCACAACTACATCATCGCTAAATCGAACATCGCTAAGAATAGAACAGCTATCAGAGTAATCCTCGCTCAAACAATCTATATTTTTAAAAGTTGAAGGTTCGTACACAGAATTTAAAAAAAACAGAGAATAGGTTACATATTTCTATAGGGTCACTAGTAAAAATATCTTTATATTTCATATTGGCGGGAAAGCCCGGAGAAGACTTACGATTAGAAATATATCTCCAAAACTGTTTAATATTATTGCAATCTTCACATCTTCAACTGATTTCATATACCTATTGTAGCAGTTCTTGCATTCTATATGGAATCTGTGCCTGAGTAAAGAGAACTGTTCATAATCAGACGTATTATGATACATCTTCCATTTTATCCGTGCTTTAGTCTTATTCTTATGTATGCGTATTAGTGCTGGTGAAGACCAAATAGGATATCTTGAGGATCTTGATTTTACTTAAGGAACGTGTGATTTTATTATACTAAAAATAATGTTATAAAATATATCAACCGATGTGTCAAAAGACTGCTCTATACCTATTAGATCAGCCTAATTTACGGCACTCAATTCTTTGTTAATTTCATCGTAGTTCGCTTTAAAATAATTATATTTTATAACAATATTTCGTGTCATATTCGTAAAGTCTAAATAAAGAGACTGTCTTTTACCGATTGTATCACGGTGAGTGTTCAGAAGAACTCTTTCAACTCATCCCACCCTCTCTTTTCCTATCCCGAACAACACGTGCCGGGTTAAGGTGCCACCCTTATACGGTAGATCAGATACCGTCACGTACGAAAAGGTTCAGTACATCTTATCTTTGCCGTACCATAAAGATGTGGAACTCACTGCCAACTCACGTGTTTCCTTCCTCCCTTGATTCTGGGTCCTTTAAGCGGGGCGTGAAAAAGCATCTCTCAAGGCCGTCAAAGTGAGGGCCGCTATGTCACATTGCTTAACCAGCAATTGGGGATGGTGGCCTTCACTATTGTGAAGGCCGCCAGGCCACAAGACCTATTGGTCTTCACTGTCAGCTTACCATCAGGCAGCGTGAAGTCAATTTGACAGGTATTTTTTAATAAAAAAGAGGCATTAAATCACATAATGGTGGATGGTACTTGTCTAATTGTAATCGATGATCGGTAGGAGAGAAAACTGAGCAGTCAGTATTACTAATAACTACGTCTAACAAATTGTGACTCTGATTTTTTATATTATTGTATTGAAAAGCATTGAAATATGACATAAAACTACTTAAGTTTTCACAAATACAAGAACTACCGTGACAATTGTACCTAGGTGGCGAAGAGATTCTACTATTAGGCATCCAGTCAATATCAGGTAAGTTAAGATCACCTAACAAGTAAAATTGTTCAACTTTGCAGTCGCCCAGAAAATCACTCAACAAGTCGAGATATTCGATGTAAACGTTATCAGGAGTTTTTGGAGGTATATATGCAGCACTTAAAATATGTTTTTAACCTTTTGTTGTACTGGGTATCTGAAATATAATATGTTCTACGCTTCCTTGTAGATTTAAGTTAGGTATAAGTCGTACCAACCGTAAACTCTTCAAAACAGCAACGAGAACGCCACCACCTTCTTTCTTATTAGTGGCAATATGATCGCGGTCGCATCTATGTACTGTCTATCGAGAGTCTATAAATTCATTGTCAAGTATATCAGCAGTTAACCAAGTTTCGGTCAGTATTATGATATCGTAGCAGTTAGATAATATATATTTACGAGCTGGGGTTCGACGATAAATTATAACTCACTATGCCACTTAAACTGAACTTTATTTATACACAAACACTACACACACTTATTTACACAACCAGTAAAAACACACTTATTTCACACTTTTCCACTTCACTAATAAGAACTAACACTTCCGAATTACTTCCTTCGCTTCTTGTATTTCGCTTCGATATTCAATTGTTATTGTCCTGTCTCGCGCGCTCTCGCTCTATTTATACTGGCCGGATAACATCACTAGCGCATTCTAGACTCTTCCACAAAACTGTCGAAATAATCTCGAACAGTCGATTACTCGATACAGCAACGCCATCTAGTACAGAGTAGCTGAATTACCTTTAAACCACCGATACATTCAATCTCTTCTAGTACCCCCATTCACCGGTAGATGGCGTAACAATATTAATATATAAAATATGCAGCGTATAGCATAGTGCGGATTCCCCTACGGTTTTGATAATATAAAACCAGATTATTTGCCATTGGAAGTATCAGTCATACTATACACTAATACACTAGCATTACATGTTGTGGTACTATCACTACTACAAGTATTCCAATAGTGCCTAGAACTGCTAATATCATGACCACGCAGTAAGTTGTACGAAAATAAATAAACCTACATAAGACTCTCAAAGTTAACAGTACCAAGCACAAAATTATAATTATTATAATTTTTATATTCAGATGTTACACAGTTCCATAAACATAAATAAATAGCAATACAATAAGAATTCACCATTTTTAAATTAATAGAATAGCTGTGAATTTTACATGTATGTACTACACATGAGTATAACAAATGCATACAATTTCTTGTTTTACGATAAATAACACCTATAGATATAAGCAGACAATATTTTATACTAATATTTCCAAATGCATAGTACAAATTTAATATGTATCCATATTTCACATATTATATTACATTCTACACTTAGATACATACAACAAGTTCTGATAGTGTGGCAAAATATGTAAACAATAAACATAGGCAATTATGGATATTATACTCAAAATAATGATCTAATTAGACGCAGGTTTGATTTTAACGAGGTCCGGTACCATGCTTGTTTGACAATCTCATTATCAGAAAGGCCTTGTAGCTTCACCATAACAATAAGAGATTGTTCCAAATAAATCCTTTTTGTCTTTCTTTCTCTTACTTTAAAAATTCAGACAACAAACACTTTTACATTTTTCAATAGTTGTTTAATATTGAAGTAATCTGAATTGAAATTGAAAAGTGCCAGGGAAACATGAAGGTACAGAAGTTAGTCACCTGTAAACAAACAGGTTAACATTTTTAAAGTCATTATAATAAACTTCCTTCAGCTTTAAAATATGTTCATTGTAGCTTGCTTGAGTGTACTTTATAAGAAGTCTTAAACCTTTATTATATGTACACCGCAAAATAGGTAAATGATCTATTTAGTTTGAATATTATTAGTCACATAACCATAGGTCTTTTTTGCTGATAGTACAAAGAAGCAAGTAAAACCAATACAAAAAAACATGGAGCGAACAAAGAATATAAAATAGCGCGACACGCCGTCTGGTAGCGCCATCTACCTTCCTATCTATAACTAATCGCATCAACGTCAATCGTTCCATGCTGGTCTAGTGCGAGCGATACCATATTTCCGTCCCTGTCTCCCATTCCCGAAGGAAGGGCACGCCTTCCGCGGATTGGTCACGGCGATCGTCGACGCGAGTGACAGTCCAGAACTTTCGAGAACATTCGATTCGCTATATACGTGTCGGCCATACCGTATCGCACCGCGCCGCTCCCGCTATAATTATTACCGCTTATAAAACCGCTCGCAAGTGGAAGTGATTTGTGTAGTGAAGTGAATCAAGCAGCTTCATCCCGAAACCACCAGGAGACTGCCCTTCTGAGACGAAGAAGATTGCCGTATAAGGTAAGTGCCCTCCATCCTTGAAATATCCTATACCCACTCACAATTATCTCTCCCATTCCAATCCTACATCCTCTTCCTTTAGATACAGTCCATTTTTTCCAAATCACCTAGAACCTACGGTTTCGGTGTATCGCCGAACCACCGTCAACGAACGTCTATAAGGATGCACTCACTACTGTGTTTTACTATGGAGGACAGTGCAAGAGTACCTCAAGGTCTGCTTACAACTACAACTATTTTTGTGAACATTTTTGTGAGTACCTTCCCGTAATATACGTATGTATATTCTTACTAGCTGACTCGGCGCTGCAATTGTAGGTTCCCGTAATTCTTTTTAAATTACTTCAGTGGGGAACATGATTTTCTTTGTTCATCTTCCAGCCAGGTACTTCTGTTTAGTGTGTTGTAAAATCCATTTCCGTTTCGTTTTTAAAAGAACTGTGTTACTTTTTACTTTAATTTTGTAAATAGCGAGAGAGGTATTGACTGCCGATTTCCGTGACATGTACGATAGTTAGGATTACGTATGATTATAAAAAAATGTGGTTAAGTATCACTGAACCTGCAGCTGGAAATGAGTTATATGGGCGACCATGTCTTTTTTATACCTATATAATAAAAGATATATTAATTTCTCCCTCCTAAACTATTCATATAATTATACATAATTGGTTCAGATTTATAAGCAACTCATGGGACAAAGATATGAACGTAGGGTACGCTTCAGGCAAGATTAACTTGAACTTGTCCGGTTTACGTAATTTAAAACAGATGACACCGCCTTGTACTTATTGTATACTTTACAACACATCACGTATCATATTATAATAAAATGTAAAATTACAAACACGAACGAATGAGATTTAAATTAGCCACCAAGTGCGTAAAACATGTTCCATTGTTAAACTGTGATTATGAAGCTCCCTGTCACGTATGAGTCGGCGAAACATTTCTAAATTATAACAAGAGCAAGAAAAGGTTACATTTCATCACCAGACTCAAAACTTTTTATCCTGCGAAAGTTTGTTTAAACTTTATAGCTGTTTCAATCGTATCTTGTTCTAAGTAAATACGCGTACCAGATATTTGATTAATTGATTTAATTTGTATTTGGAGAGCTCTTCTCTTTAAGATTTTATGCCATTAAAGTTATTGAAATACTTGTAGAAGTACTGCTATGTCATTATCACGATTCTAGTTACACAACTATGGCAATCAAGAAAAGTTTCGGCAAATTTACTTTTCTAGCTACTTTAATACTTTTTTACCGATCTTGCTGCGGTGATCTGTAAATAACCCTTTTGTATTTGCTATGCGTACAGACTAACAAAAGGGGATTCTGACATCGCTTTGACGTTTGCACAAAATGTTTCTAAACAATTTATATACTCGATTTCTTCTGTCTGGCTCCTCCACATAGATGAAACGGCTATGGCGGTAAAAGGTATCTAGCCTTTAAAATCTACGTACAAGTAATAGAATATTTAAATTCTATAAAATGGCTTTGGAGATCATTTAACCAGTATACAGTAGCCACAAGACTTCTGTAGTCTAGCTTATTATTAAATAATCATGAATAACCGGCCAAGTGCGTGTCGGGCCACGCGCAATGTAGGGTTCCGTAGTTGCCCATAATGGCCATTATTGATCATATCTTCTGTTTCACATGGGACTAAAATCGGGCCCACATTTTACCTCGTAGTACACTACATACCAAAGTACGTATTAACGGCTAAGCCAGCGCTCCCAATGTAAACTCACAGAAATAGGTATTTATAAGTTAAACGACGATTACTCGTAAACTAGTGATGTCTACTTAGCCGTGATAGTTTTCCTTTTAAATTCGTTATATGTACTACATTTGTGATTTTTTTCACCTCTTCCAAATTAATAGTTTAGCCGGCAGAGGGGGGGGGGGGGGGGACACTTGAGTACAATTTTTTTTTTACTTCAAAGCTTGATATTTGACAAACCAATCACTTGATCGAAAAATGATTTGAGCAAGCTAATAATGTTTTTTTAAAACCTATCCAATGATACCCCACATAATGGGGTACTCAACCAAAAAAAATTCAACCCCACTATATATGTAGGGGACCCTTAAAAAATATATCTCCGAAATTTTATTCTACAGTTTTGTTGCAATATTTTATGTCTATATTCATGCCAAATATCAGCTTTCTAGCACCAGGCGTCTTTGAGCTAGACTGCGGACGGACAGACGGACGGACATGAAACTATAAGGGTTCCTTGTGGACTACGGAAACCTAAAAAACTTCTCATTGACGTTTTCTTTCAGTCATATTTGTAATGGCTTTCCCATATCGGTTCATCATCAGCCCTTTATACTGTCCCGCTGCTGAGCACAAGCCTCTTCTCACTATGAGAAGGGTAAGGCCATAGTCCACCACGCTGGCCAAGTGCGGGTTGGCAGACTTCACATGTCTTTCGAGAATATTATGGAGAACTCTTAGACATGCAGGTTTCCTCACGATGTTTTCTATCACCGATAAGCAAGCGATAATTAACAATTGAATACACATTAACTTCGAAAAGTCATTGGTGCATTCGAACCCGAGACCCTCCTTGTAGCAATCTGTCGGTCTCTCCACTCGGCTATCGCTGTTCATTCTGTCCATATCGCTTGCAAAGCAAATATACGCCCATTGTCCACCACTTCTGTAAATATGTTCCCAACTACAAATGTAACGGAAACATGTCTACTGAAGGGGTTCTCTAAGTTGCTCCATTGATATCTACTTGTCTTGGCTATTATGGGTATATTATTTTCTTATGTTATGTCAATCAAAATGATACTACATAGTTATTATAATATGAAGACTATGTATGAGTAATCTGCGGTTTTGAATCTCAAGAACTAGCATTTTAATTTTGTTGGAAATTATTTGTATGTACTAAGTACTGATAGACTTAAAGTTGACAGGCCTCGTCTTTTTGTTTGTATTTGAAAAAAAATGTAACAATGAGCCTAAAACTTAGCAACGTTTAGCAATTAAAGACAATAATATCGTTTAAATAGCTAGCCAGTTATTTAACTGATAACTGGTAGCGCTCATAGCGAGACTTCGCTTGTCGTTCGTAACAGATCGGCAAAATTAAGCAACGCTTGCACAGGTCACCACTTGGATGGGTGACCAAGTGTGGAATTTACATCTGAGCGCTACCGTGCTTCGGAGCTGTCGGTCTCGGTTCTTGTCTAAGGATAAGAATCGTTAGGCCATATCAGAGGCCTTCGGGCGGTCTGGAAAACTCCCACACCAGAGTTGGCCACACACTCACACGAAAAACAAAAACAAACAAACTGATAACCACTGCATTGACTGTAAATTATTGGTTCTCATCTTCGAGTGTCGTATATGCACAAGTATCATTATCTTGAGATATATTTGTTATCTAAGTGTATTATTATCATACTGACATTCATATCAAGTGTTTCAATCCATTGACATATGACTGTACCTCAATCAATATACCTATACAGGGTGTAAAACAACCAGAATACCAGCGCTGCGGCAAAGCTTGTCGCAGCATTAGCTGAGGTGGGTTCCAATTTTGGCCTCACTCATGCTGATCCTTGTAATTTGTTATTACTTTATTATTATTATTTTATCTGTGCTTTCTGTCATGTATTGTGTGAGGCACAAAATAAACATTTTCGTTTCTTTTCTTTTCTTTTCAAAAATACCCTTGACTGAACCCGAAAACTGAAACCCCATATTATACCAGTAATTACGAACATTTTTTACTTCGGCACCATACCTGGGAAATTACTGGTTCAGGAGATATTGCTCAAAGTTACTATGAAATTTTTGTAATTATGTACAAAATCGATGCCATTACCATGCTAACCGGTTCTATGGATGTCCTATGCATCCATGGATAAGTAGGTATTTCGAAAATTGAACGCGCATAATTTTAATTACGGAGTACTAAAAAACAAGATTTTTTGAAAAAAAAAACAAGTAAGTTTTATTTTTGCTTAGTATGACTTGGCATGATGTCCAAAACGAGTAGACTTCGGCTTGGTGATGAGTCTTGTGACACCCTGTATAACATTCTTGCGTTACTAACTAACTGACAGACCAAGCACTAAAAATAATCGGAATATCGCTAACAACGAATTAACAGCTTTTTTAACGCCAACGTCGTAAAAAGAGGGGATATTGTTACAAATTTTTATTAGCAATAATTTTTAAGTTCCACTTATAACATTTTTAGTACGTACGCCTATTACAGAATAACATCGAACAGCTTTTTACAGACTTTCATGAATCGTTAGTGAGACGTGCTCTTGAATGCGAATGGGTGATCTAGACTCTCTAGATTTATTTTTCTCATAGCTTCCTTGCGTTTTTTTGCTCAGGTTTTATGGATAATAGGTACGTTGTTCAATTTTAAAAGAATTTCATTTGTTATTATAATGACCTTAAAATGTTATGAAAGTAATTATTTTAGTAAAATGCCTTATAGTAATGAGATTTTAATGGTTTGGTTTACTTTTAGCGACGATCTTCCAGACATTTAGTTTAATATCAAGAAATGTCGGGACGGAAGGACGGCCACTGCTGGACATAGGCTCTCCACGGATACCTGTGTGTGTGCGTCAAATATTGGTAAATCTCAATATCTAGAAATATAAAATTCTTCCGATACTGACTGACTGACAGACAACGCACAGCCAGAACTATGGCAAGAAGCTGAGATTTGGCAATATACGTTTCTTGGGGACCGTAAGCCTGCACTTAGAAGAGATTGCCCGAAATTCCAACGAGATGGGTCAGAAACAGTTAAATTAAAAAAATGTGCGAGCGTATGCATAATAAAAACCTATGATGACTGATAGTAACACATGCTGCTTTGACATGTTTACGTACTTAAGAACGAAATGATGATGAGAGTTCTTAAAACTATTTGTTTGCATCCAGCGACCGCAAGATGGCGTGATTTTGAGACAGTGTTAGTTACGTAGTTTTAATGGCAGTTTAAATGACGTTCACACTAATAACGGATTCATGCTCTGTGCCACTTATCGTCGCTCTTAGTAGGATTTTACGACTGTGAAGAATAGTTATGATATAATTACAAAAAAATGCTGTTTACACAAAGGAATCGTCCGTGTGGTGACGGATTAAGAATACGGATTATCACCACCCCATATCATCCCATGGGTGTCGTAAGAGCCGACAGAGGGAGCATATTGTGCATAAAACAGCACTGTAAGAGAAGGAAAACTTGATACAAACCCTATACCAACCCGTTTGGCCAGCGTGGTATAGTAGGTCAATTCCTCCTTTCAAAGGAGAGAGGCCTAGTCCAGTAGTGGACTGTTAAAGGCTGATGATGATGATACATAGGAATACCAAAATGTTAAACAGTGGGTCACTATATTTCTATAAAACTGTGATGAACTTTATCACCAATTTTGAACTGAGTCAGTGATATCTAATATTATTGAGCTTTTGCTAAAAAACCGAAATCAAAAGAACGCCTCAAAATTCAGCATAAAATGCTAAGATCTCGCTCATATAGACGGCGGAATAATTTTTCACGAAGGTTTTCAAAAATGATAAGCACGTTAAGGGATGGATGGCGCCCTTATTTCACAAGCGGCCCATTGTCACTGTGATGAACTGCCCGTTAGCTCGTAAAGTCCAAGCCTCACGACCTTTAATATAATTACATACTTATACACTTCTTGGATAGATCTTAAGCTTCCTTTTAAAGTACACTGCAGGGTCCTTTCTATAACACAGTCAATGGTCCTCGACAAATACAGCAATGAAGTGCAAATATCTTTATTTAAAAGTTTTCATTTCCTTGTTGATTGTCCCAGTGTCACGAGGCGAGGGTCGACTGTTCCGCGAATATTTTTATGAGTTTATGTGACTCAAGGGACGAGACGGGACAAGTATTCAGAATTGCCGTCATGTACCAGCGGTTTCCTGAGTTATGTAATTTTATTGCGACGATTTTTCAGTTTTGGTGATGGATGCATTGCTTAAATTTAAGTTAAGGCTGTCTGAATTGATATGTCAAAACCAGTATAATCAAAGTGAGCATGTACTTAACAGTTTTCCCCACATAGGCCCTTTGGAAATCTTTTTTTAGCAATACAAACTTTGGACTGAAATAATTATACAGGATGTAAAGAGACCCTTAACGAAAATTTAAATCCCATGTTGTACCAATCACTACGAACATTTTTTACTTCGGCACCATACCTCGGAAATTACTGGTTCAGGAAATATTGAGGCTGAAAGTTAGTATGGATTTTTTCTAATTAGGTACAAAATCGATGCATTAATCCCGCCAATTTCTTTAAGTTCTTTAGATGCCCTATGACCCCATAGATAAATAGGTATTTCGAGCATAGCACGAAAACTTAAAAAGAAGTAATTTCCCAGGTATTATTTTTGGTTAGTATCACTTGGCATGATGTCCACAACGAGTAGACTTCGGCTTGGTGATGAGTCTTGTGTCACCCTGTATTGGTAGATACTCTTCTAACTTAAGTCTAATGTACATTTATTAGTCAATCATATTCAAATCAAAACATTTTATTCATTTTAAATCAAGGATAAAATATGCACGATTTTGATATTCGTCTTTGCTAAACTGGTTTCTCTCTATAATAAATTCTAGCTTCGTTATGAAAGTGTTGAATAAAGCAAAGCTTGGTTCAAAGCAAATCCGCTTTAAACCTTTCGACAAGGGTGAGAAAATAGCTCTCCTATAGGTACGGTTTATTGATTTAATATTCACTGCGTATTTATACATTTACTCTTTATGCTGAGCTGAAATTTGGTTCACAGTTTTATAGATTTTAATCTCTTTTGAATCTGATGTTTTGGAGTGAGATAGAAATTACTGAGGTATGAATTAAGAAATTCAAATGTTAATAATGCAATGTGGTAAAGTGCTAATTTCCTACATTTTAAATACTAAGGGGTCATGGTAGAGCTACAGTTATGTTCAGCATACATAAATTTGATCGTTGTTGTGGTAAAGCTACAACGCCTTTCAGATACTGAGGTTTCCAAAGACAGTTTATCTAAGTTGACTTTTATTGGATGTAAATGTACTTTTACTCATCATCATCATCATCTCAACATACCTACTGCACGTACTTTATAAAATCCTTAATTTTTAAATTATTAATGGCAAGCCAATTAATTAATTTATTTATTGTATTATTAATGTCATTTTCACTGTCGGTAATAGTTTTAAATTTTTTATGAGATGTCACAATAATGTCAACAGCGAACAAAATGGTTTTGTGGTTTGTTATAGTTATTTTGTCATTAATGTAAAGCAGGAATAGTACTGGGCCTAGAACGCTTCCCTGAGGAACGCCGCATCTATTACGCTGTATGGAGAAGAGTAAGATACCATATTCCTATTATGATCTATTTAATTAACTATAACGCATTGTTGTCTGTTACTTAAATAAGACCCAGACCCAGAAAACCAGTGTTTTGCTTGTCCTCTGATCTCAAGATTCTGAAGTTTGCCTATCAATGTCTGATGTGAGACCAGGTCAAAGGCTTTGACAAATCAAAGAACAGTCCTGTAGCTAAGAAATTATTATTTAAATTTGTTACTATTTCTTTGATCGTAGAAAAGATGGCTAAGCTAGTTGATTTGTTGTTCTGAAAGCCATATTGTTCATCACTGATGATATGAAATGTGTTGCAGAAGTTATTCAATCTATTATACATACATTTTTCAAACACTTTTGATATTATGAGAATCAGGGTAATTGGGCGATAATTGTTGACATCACAAATATCACTCTTTTTGAACAGAGGCTTTATGATGGATGATTTCAGAGCTTCTGGGAAAACTCCACTTGAAAAAGACAAACTAATTAAATATGTTAGTATGCCAGTGATTTCATCCTTACAAGCTTTAATAACTTTGGTCGTAATTTCGTCATATCCCATTGAGCTTGTATTTTTTAGCGAAATAATTTCCCGTCTAACTTCACATTCTCACATAGGCTTTAAAAACATTGTATTGGAAATCACTTGACCACTGAAACTACAGCTTTCGTTTTTCTGTTTGAAATCGTTATCGGTAAAATAAGCATTGAAGGCGGATGCAATTTCAATCGGATTCTCCAGCATAACATTGTGGATTCTAATACTTTCTATGTTTTTATAATTTTTTACAGCATCTCCTTCTTTTTGTATTACCGTCCAGGCCGCCTGACATTTGTTACTATTTTTATGTATGAATTTCATATTGGAATTCTTTTTCGAATTATATATACATTGTTTTAGTAGGTTTGAATAGGTGATATATTGAATTTTATTGTGTATTGTTTTATCTTTATAATATTTAAATCTTTGTGACCGCTTTGTTTTACAACTCTGTTTCAGGCCTCTGCTTATCCAATTCTGTCTATCCTTTTTATTTAAATTCACTTTTACTCTAACTTTAGGGAAACAAAGGTTATAGAACAAACAAAACAGCTCGTGGAATTCACTAAACGCTACATTCATATCTATCTCTGAGTATATGTTAGACCAATTTAAATTTTGTAAACATTCCCTAAACGTTCTCATATTGTCGAAGTTGTAGTCCCTTTTATAAATATAATAGATAGCTATCGGTATTTTTTTTTATCGGAATGCTTAACAATTGCGCAGTTTCATGATCAGACAAATGGAGAGGCAGAACTGACGAAGGAAAATATATCCAGGACAAATAGAAATATATCAAGTAGATCACAAAATTATACAAATCATAACATAGCTTCAAAATAATATATCCATCTAATAGTACACAGTTTAACCGATGAAAGTAGATATTTATAATAACTCCCTCTACTGGGTCCATCTGCTGGGGAAAGGTCTTCCTTACACTCAGCCAAGTGTCTCTATCTTGAATCGATTTTGTCAAGTTCCTATCGAAGCCTTCCAGATCGTCATGCGCACGTTCTCAGGATATGCCTCTATGTCGCCGCGCGTAGTGACTCGTGCGGCACCTATAGCGTGGCATTGACTCATCACTCATCGGCTAGAATGCTGGTATCTCTCTGGTATTTTTTTAACACAATATGATGAGCAAAACAAAGAACTTCATTATGAATCAAAATAATATATCTACTAATAAAATATACTGGCTGATTGTCTGATTTGGCTTCCACATAAGAAATAAAAATATTTATAACGTTGAATTGAAAGAACTTTGTGAATAGCGCACTCGTAAAAACATTATTGGGGGATTATTCTCTCTGAAACATGATTAATGACTTTATCACTCTCAATATTTTGCATTCGATTTTACTGTACTGTTTGCTAGTACTCTTAGGCCAAGTACTCTTTTAGGGGCCTTCTAGACACATTCTGAACCAATATACTCCAAGAATTTAGAGCAACAATTTGAAAGTGTGAGAGAGAGACTAATACCTTTGTCTCTGTCTAGCCTAATACTAGAGACCTTTGGTAAGTACAACTTTTTACATAATTTGTTTAAATCGAGTGTTGCCCCAGGGTAACAAGTTTTCCTGTTTCCACAACCTGTGCCAAATAAATGTTTATTTGCTAAACTTTTAATACTTTTTGTGCCTTCATTGTACACTTGGTGAAGACCAGCCTACTTTTATTACTTCGTAGTAAAAATATGGGTTTACTGGTTCATTAGAGATTTTACTTATAATGTTATGTCAGGCGTTTATAACGACAATGGTAGCTCTGTTTGGTCGTAAACGATGTTTGTGGCTAACTTGTTATACAGTTTACACTACTGGGAGAGAACAGAGATAAATAATAAAATTACGAAAAACTTTAGTATTTTCTGCGTAAAATTAACTTTGTAGAGGTTTCTTTAATGCTTATATAACACTAGTTACTTATAATGGCTCGCTTTGCAGGTGAAGGTATTTAGTAGTTATGTCAAGTTACCATAAGGAGTGTTATATAAACTTTAAATAGGATGTGGGATGAGCTTTCTCATAAGACATAAAACCAACTTATTATAAAACTTGGACTAAATATAGTTCGCACTTTAGTAATAGTCCTGTCTGTGTTTAAGTTGTTGTTATTTTATGATTTATGAATATTTAATTTAACTTCATGTCTAGATTATTATAGGTAAATTCCAAAAGTAAATAAACACAATCTTCAATACCAGATACATAACATCAAGAAATTGCGGTGTCTATCACATTAAGTATCAAGAAGGCGCTTAAGCAAGCTTAATTTCGATATCAAAATATAAAGATAAAGATGTAATCTATTGAAAAATGGCACAAAAATATCTGTAGGAACATAACGTAAATAATCTTGCTATCTTAATGGACTTTTAAAAGTTATAGAAGACAATGTTTTTTCAAAATACCAATCACAATTTTATTCATAAAGTTTCTCGCGAACATGAAGCAAAAAACTAATTCAGCTTTCGTGAGTTAACGAGCATGAATAATGTAGTGAGTAAGACAGAATGTGCTTCGGGGAGCACTTGTACGCGGTTAAGATAACTTTGTCATCTATTAAGCGACGAGTGTACACTACATTATGTATACTGCGGTGCTTCACTAAATAGGGAACGAATGAGATCATAAAAAATATTATATGGGCATAATTTTCCGAGAGATTATTAAAATATTGCTTGGAAGATTACTTATAGGTAATTCATAAAACATTGACTAGAATTTTCTACAGACAATCCCGATAAGTTTATTTGTTTTTTATAGATTTGTATAAGGTGGCCCTATATTTGAAGAGAAGACATTGACATTCTGACCGCACACTATTTTACATATATACCTATCAAAATAGCATAATTACGTATTTAAATGCTCTTGCCTAGACGTAGGTGCTTACTAGAAACAATATAAAAACCCGTTTAGTCACTGAAACTATTTATCTTAACAAAATCTATTCTCAATTAACGTTTAATCCTACTTTTAAAGTATTAAATAGCGGGAAGGATAGACTAAATATTCAACTCAAAACAAAGCACAGCGATAGTTTGAAACGTTATTAAGCCATCCTAAAAAGTATTCCCTTAGGTTCACAGAAAATTGGGTCGCGAGCACAAACGCGTTCCCATAAAACTAGAGAGATAACGAAAAGTTATTATACATTATCGTGCCGCGAAAAAATAATCTCAAAATTACCTCTATTTTCATACGCAAATGTATATGTGTATCACATTTATTATGAAATGTAAGCAATATCCTGGCGTCGTGTAGCCTTTTTTAAACGAACCACAGAGTAATTTTGTCGCCAGATGAAACCCGGCAATTGTTTAGATATTTTCGTATAAAACAGTGGAGGTTGTCTCCACAGTCATCCTTATCTGCACCAGTTTTTTCATTATGTTATAGTGGCTTTTTGTCTTTTGAATTGCAAGAATTTTTAATATGAGTCCCAGGTGTCGTTGAGTATCATTCTAATAAGTACAAACTATATGTTATCTAAACGAAACTAGGAAGCGTTGGGTATTATTTGAACAGCGTATTATTCTTTTGAGTGTTCTAAGTGCCGATATGAGTTGTATTATCAGCTTAAACGGCCGTTCAGTAAAAAGCCAAATCGCTTTATCCAAAGGCGCCGTTCAACTAGCGGTTAAGGTAGTGGACTGAGACATAACTATGGAGCTCTTCCTGCTATGAGAAGGATTAGAGCACAGTCCAACACACTGCCTCGTGTGGGTTCACAGATTACTCAAGTCTTTCATGAACATTTTATTATCATAAATAACTCCCAGACATACAGGTCCTCACAATACTTACCTGCACAGTTAAGCTAGCGATAACAAAACAAGGTATGCCAGGTCAAGTTAATTCAGTGTCTATTACCGCTTTGCCTTGAAAGCTCTTACTTCAGGTAAGATACACAACGTCAAACACTTATTTGACTGTTATGTCCTCTGTAACACCTAATTCGGACGCACAAACGGTGGGTTCTGTTACAGTTTTTATTCAGAATCCGGATAGTTGACAGTAGTATGTTAGTTTAACTGTAACAGATTGAATGCGGATGTGTATCTCAACTACAACAAACTGCAAGTTTAAATCAGAAAAGCAGCTCTATTTTTATATGTTTACTTAAGTGTGCCAAGTCTTATAGTAGTAATTACTGCCCACGCAGAACGATGATAATGATTTGACAAAGTTTGTACAAAATACCGAACAATACATACGCCTATAAGATACCTCTGTCTAAAACTTATACGTACTTTATATATCGTAATATCCTCACTTATCTATATATTGTGTCTTAACAGCGATCGACAAAACCACCATCATATTCAATTCATGGGATCGATTTCTGTGGATATAACCGAGGACAGTGCAATGATCGTGTTTGATTTACTTACTGAAATGCAATACCACTAACGCGAAAGAGACGAGGTACAACCACTTTCTTAGAATTTCAAAGATGGTTGGATGGCCGACCTAACTACTTTGTAGATAGAGAGAGGTTTCTGTGTGTCTCTGTTTATTTCTTCTTATGATTGTATCGAAGTATATTGTTGAACTACAATCGGAATTGGAGTAAGATATGTTACGTCCATAATACCTGTATGTTGTACGCAATAGATTTTAGTGGGCGTTTGATGGTGCCACTTCTGTGTATTAATTTAAACTATCGGCTTTGGCAAAATTGATCAAATGTTTAATTACACAAAATAATCATTCCATTGATATAGGCCATAGGCCAGAATTTCCGTGCTTCTTTAATGAGTAATCTGACTTTTCAAAAGTCTTTATTGTAATATTAAATTATTTTGGTGGAATCGACCTTAAAACTCGAATAATTTGACAAAATCAATTCCGTGTAGTGACGAAGAATGCAAAGTGCCACTGTACAATTTCATTCCGTGGGTTTTGTTAGAGGTGACTAAGGAAAATAAACGAATCAAAGATACTTCATCTTTCGAAGAGACGGAAAACTCGAAGTAAAACCTATTCTACCTTGCAGCTTTCGTGGGACAGAAAGTAGTTTTACAATACCTTTGTTTTATATTTGTATCACGCGCGGCGTCGGTCGAGTTTTGCAAGATGTCTACGTCAACATTGTCACTGGTCGAACAAGGTTGTAACTGCGGCGTAAACTTAATTAGTGGCTGTGAATAACGTTAAGACATTGTCTTAACCTTATTCCATCAGTTAGCACCACAACTTTGCTTTTACAAACTTCATAATACATCTTAATGCAGAATTCGTTACCAAGTTTCTTCTGGATGTATCAAGTAATCTTGTTTGTGCTGTGCTTGTCTTAACTATAATACCTACTTGCCATTGTATAAAAAGTAGTATCTGCTCGTTTAATTGTTTAATTTTGGCTACACGAATATTTAAATTATTGATCAAGTGTCACCGAACTTATCACTATCGCACTGCACCGCTTGTTTTGAGTTCGATGTTCACGGATGACCATAATTTAATTTTGCGTGATCCATAAAAATGTCTTCAAGTTTTGGAGTTGTTTGAAAAATCAATCTAGACAATATTTTCCTAGCGGAGGTAAATTACTACTTTTGTTAACTAAAGTATTCAGTAAAAAGTTTTTTGAATTGATTTTTTAACAAGCATATCGATACCTTTGGGTAGAAAGGTCGTATAAACCATTTTGGCCAAATTGAGTTATATATACCATGCCATGTGGTTGACGGCATAGAATACAAGTGTCAGCACCCCCTATCTGCCCGTGGGTGTCGTAAGAGGCGACTAAGGGATAACACGATGCAATAACCATCTTTGCGTAGAGACGGAAAACTCGACATCAAACCCTATACGACTGCCTCGTTGGTCTCGCGGCATAAATTTGCGCGTGGGATCGGGAGATCCCGGGTTCGATTCCTGGGTCGGGCAGTGTTATTGGGTTTTTCTGTCACGAAATTCTCAGTAACAGCACGGAATCTGGAAATGTGCCCGGTACGGCAATAGGCTCGCCCCTTATTACGTGGGACTAAAGTATATCTGGCGAAAAGTGGGTGTAGAAATACACCTCTGCCTACCCCTTCGGGGATAAAAGGCGTGACGATATGTATGTATGTATGTACTCGACAATCCGAATTTTGCGGATAGGTATATGTTGTCGACTCGAAATTTTTATTTTTTAATGTTTTATTATCTAATTAATTTATTATCAAAACATGAATTGACTGCCTCGTTGGTCTCGCGGCATAAATGTGCGCGTGGGATCCGGAGGTCCCGGGGTCGATTCCTGGGTCGGGCAGTGTTATTGGGTTTTTCTGTCACGAAATTCTCAGTAGCAGCACGGAGTCTGGAAATGTGCCCGGTACGGCAATAGGCTCGCCCGTTATTACGTGGGACTAAAGTATATCTGGCGAAAAGTGGGTGTAGAAATACACCTCTGCCTACCCCTTCGGGGATAAAAGGCGTGACGATATGTATGTATGTATGTACTCGACAATCCGAATTTTGCGGATAGGTATATGTTGTCGACTCGAAATTTTTATTTTTTAATGTTTTATTATCTAATTAATTTATTATCAAAACATGAATTGACTGCCTCGTTGGTCTCGCGGCATAAATGTGCGCGTGGGATCCGGAGGTCCCGGGTTCGATTCCTGGGTCGGGCAGTGTTATTGGGTTTTTCTGTCACGAAATTCTCAGTAGCAGCACGGAGTCTGGAAATGTGCCCGGTACGGCAATAGGCTCGCCCGTTATTACGTGGGACTAAAGTATATCTGGCGAAAAGTGGGTATAGAAATACACCTCAGCCTCCCTCTTCGGGGTTATAGGCGTGAAACTATGTATGTATGTATACCATTTTTCTCAGAATTAATTTCTTTATCGATCTGTATAGGTATATGAAATGCAGAAAACCGCACGAAAATGGTTAATACGACCCAGAAATTTTCGGTCATGGTCTCTTAAAAAAGGTAAATTTTCAGTGTAAAAGCCGAATGTTTTCTTTTTGTAGTTTTGTTATGATGTAATGACCATAATTTTTATAAACTCAGGGCTAGTAAGAAAAGTCGTTTATTGTAAATGGTTTATACGCCCTAAAGTGTTAAATGCTTTACCCAAGGACAGTTTAAATTCTACGTCGTAAATCCTTATTGCATATTGATACCTTTGGGTAGAAAGGTCGTATAAATCAAAACCCGACTTTTCAGGACAGCAGAAGAAAGATTTCTTTTTAACATAAAAATTCATAACCTTTTTGTTTTTAAAGTTATTAAAAAAATTATCTTTGAGAAAGGTTCTTGCAATTTGCGAATGAAAAAGGTTATATCATCAAAACCTATCTATCTTCTTTAGTTTTAAAGTTAGCTTGGATTTACGTCTAAGAAAAATAAATTCTAACACCCCATGAAAATGTACTTTAAAAGAACTGTAAAAGTCGTATATCCATTTTTGGTAAGCTTATGGTCACATTTACTGTCGTAAAAACCCATATATGTAGTTCTTTTGTATTAAAAACCATTTATAATCATAGATCAATTGAATTCTGACTAATAAACAATCCTGTTACTCTCAGAATTAGTAGGAACTCAATTATTTTTATTCTAATACCCATTAATGGTTGATTCTAATAAAATAAAACTACCTGAAATACGAAATCAACATTTATTAGGTATTATAATACCTTCTAATCAACATTTACTATTATTTAAATAATGGTACAAGATCCCTAACAGGTTTAACATTTTAAATTTAAAAAATAATTATAACAACTTACACTGAAAAGTGAAATAAAAAATCAACGTAGTCATAAAAAAAATATCAAACTTTTTCTAAATTAAAGTAATCAGGCATTTCATTTATAAAATGTTTGATAGTATTTTTAATTTTTGTACATATTTAAATGTAAGTACTTAATTCAATAAATTATTGAATTAATATTTGTACTAAGGCTTAAATACTAAGTAATTTATATAATTGCAACTATATAAAAAGAAATACAAGTATACAACAATCAAGCAATAAACGTAACTAATTTATGTACTGAAAAGTAACTTTTTATGATATTTTGTATTCTTTTTATATAATTAGTTTAAAATTATTTATGAATTGTTACTATATTTTTTTTTAACTATTGTTATAAATTATTTTAAAACTAATTATGAATTATTTCTTGCAATATTGCAGAAATATCGGTTTCTCGAAACAAAGGTAGGTGGAGTAGAAGGTACGTAGTATATAGCCCGAATCAAAATTTAAAATAAGTGATACCACGAAAGTTTTAATTTCTATGTGATGTAATAATTACATTTCAGAATCAACTTGAAGTTACGTGATAATTTAACGCCACCCTTAGCAGATCAAACAAATGTATTTTAATTTAAGTAAATGGATATACGAGTATAAAAATAATCATTCTGAATCACAACATACCGAACTCAGCACCTACTCGCATATACTCACAAGAGTGTTCTAGCCTCAATAAATTGTAGCACGTAGCCATTGCGATTTGTAGGTATTAATTGTAGTAGCCTCATACGACTGATCAGTGACGGTAGCCTGCTAAAATCATAAATGTCTACCCTAAACTGGGAAAATTCGACCGCCAAGGGCCTTAGTATCATGCACTGAATCACTGGTATCGGTTTTCGGTTTATTATTTATTAAAGTTACATCCTAATTAAGCTATATATTTAAATGTACTTAATTATTGAATTAAATTTCGTATTTTAGGTAGTTTTATTTTATTTAAATCGACCATGATTGGGTATTAGAATAATAATAAGTGTGTTCCTACTAATTCTGAGAGTAACAGGATTGTTTATTAGTCAAAATTCAATTTATCTATGATTAATTATTATAAATGATTTTTTATACAAAAAACTGCATATATGGGTTTTTACGACAGTAAATGTGACCATAAGCTTACCAAAAATGGCTATACGATCTATACAGTTTTTTTAAAGTACATTTTCATGAGGTGTATTAACCAGGAATTGATTTTCTTAGACGTAAATCCAAGCTAACTTTAAACCTAAAGAAGATAGATAGGTTTTGATGATTTAACCTTTTTCATTCGCAAATTTTAAGAAACTTTCTCATAGATAAATTTTTTATAACTTCAAAAAGAAAAAGGTTATGAATTTTTAGGTAAAAAAGAAATGTTTTTTTGCTCTCCTGAAAAGTTGGGTTTTGGTTTATACGACCTTTCTACCCAAAGGTATCGATATTATTCTATTTATCTTTTCTATTTTCTTTTCTACCCCTCCGGGAAACAGGCGTGAGTCTATGTATGTATTATGTATGTATGTATGTATGTATGTTTTCTTTCTTAATATCCCGTGTTACGCAGAAACATCTAATCCCTGTATAAATCCTTTTCAGTAAAGTTTGTCATGAATCCGTATACCTTAATTTTACGTAAATTCTAGGGTCTGAAGTTTGATAAGTTTATTTACATATTTATGTACTTTGATAACAAGGCTGTTTTGCGGGAATCAAGCTGAGAGTGTAGGCACGTACACCGCCAAATAATAGCTAATTGACAAATAAATAATTCAGATGTATATGTAATGAATACTAAATCAAATACTATTATGCTATTTATAATCAGAGACTAAATTTTAAAAGGTTAGTATAGGCTTATACGAATATAATTAACATTTTTAAAGACTAGTGTTTCGAAGACCACTGGCAGGCTCTATCACAAAAGAGATTGTGTGAAATTCTATTGGGGAGATGCACAATTGAATTGATTCGTTAAAATAAAATTCTATTATTTCACTTTCATTTGCCGTGCTTCACAAAATTTAATAACCAGCGTGGTATAGTAGGCTAAACCTCCTACTGTCTAACTATGCTATCGCGGTGCAAATTTGGAGACGCCTGTGGCCAGTAGTGTTTTTTTTACATTCGATACGTTCTTTATTTGATACATATACAAAAACGGTAGGATTACAAAATACAAGCATAGCAACAGTCATTATTGTTTTACGGACCGCAACTGGCATCCTAGCTAGGTTACAGGGTAACGTGTGTTAAGGATACCAGTCCCTTTTCCTCGATATTTAATAAACTAGCTGACCCAGCGAACTCCGTATCGCCTTTTTAAGAGTTTTTATTTAATTCCCTTTTTTCCAAGCCCCTTTTCCAAAGTAACCATTGACTTAGCGCTTAATCTCTTATCATTCCAGGGCCTATAAATGATGCAAAAACAAACATAGATTTTTATATAATATTGAATTGCCCATTCCTTAAAATATCGGAGACAATACCCATATCGACTTAAAAAAAAATCCCGTCCACCATCTTTGATTTCCTATCCGCCATCTTTGATCACGAAATAGATTTTGTATTTGGATTCACCATCCCTTAAATCATCAGAGACGATACCCATATTGATTTATTAAATTTTTCCCATCCGCCATCTTTGATTTCCCATCCGCCATCTTGAATCACGAAATAGATGTTGTATTTGGATTCCCCATCCCTTCAAACATCGGAGACGATACCCATATTGATTTTTAAAAAAATATCCCATCCGCCATCTTTGATCACGAAATAGATGGTGTTTTTGAATTCCCCATTCCCTAAAATATCCGAGACGATACCCATATCGACTTTAAAAAAATCCCGTCCGCCATCTTTGATTTCATATCCGCCATCTTTGATCACGAAATAGATGTTGTATTTAGATTCGCCATCCCTTAAAACATTGGAGACGATAACCATATTGATTTTTTTAAACTTTCTCATCCGCCATCTTTGATTTCTCATCCGCCATCTTTGATCACGAAATAGATGTCGGATTTGGATTCCCCATCCCTTTAAATATCGGCGACGATACCCATATCGACTTTAAAAAAAAATCCCATCCGCCATCTTTGATTTCCTATCCGCCATCTTTGATCAAGAAATAGATGTTGTATTTGGATTCACCATCCCTTAAATCATCAGAGACGATACCCATATTGATTTTTAAAATTTTTCCCATCCGCCATTTTTGATTTCCCATCCGCCATCTTGAATCACGAAATAGATGTTGTATTTGGATTCCCCATCCCTTTAAACATCGGAGACGATACCATTACTGTTTTTTTTTAATTTTTCCATCCGCCATCTTTGATTGCCCATCCGCCATCTTTGATCACGAAATAGATGTTGTATTTCGATTCTCCACCCCTTAAAATATCGAAGGCGATACCCATATTGATATTTAAAATTTTCCCATCCGCCATCTTTGACTTCCCGTCCGCCATCTTGGATCACTAAATAAATTTCATATTATTAATCAGCGTCCCGAAAATCTCGAAAAAGATACCCATATAGATTGTATCATATTCGTTTAGCCTTTTTTTGCCTTTGACCCAACCCTCCCCCTTCTCGTTTGACCATTTTATTATTTTTGTCCGGCCCCTAAAAGTTGTGGCGTAATTTTATATAGCCTATAGCCTATCGGAATAATTGGGCTATCATAGGCAATAACAATTTTTAAAATCCGACTGCTAGTTCCTGAGATAAGCCGACATTATGTTTTAGCCTTTTTAGCCTTTTGCCCGGCCCCAAAGGGTCGAAGCGTTATGTTATATAGCCTATAGCCTTCCGGAATAACTGGGCTATCGTATACAAAAAGAATTTTTCAGATCCGACCGGTAGTTCCTGAGATTAGCGCGTTCAAACAAACAAACAAACAAACAAACAAACAAACTCTTCCGCTTTATTATATTAGTATAGATAACAAAGCACAGTTACTTAAAAAAATTTAGTTGTTGGTGGTTAATCTATTTCAATTAAAAATGTTTATTGAAATTTAAACAAATAAAGAAATGAAAAAATACTTAGAAAATTACAGCTACATAATTAAACAGAGCGAGATATCCATTTGAGTGTGTGTGGGTGTGTTTTTGTGTGAGTGTGTGTATGTGTGTGTGAGTGTGCGTGAGTGTGTGTGTGCGTGAGTTTGTGTGTGCGTATACGTGTGTGGGTGGGTGGGGGAGTCTTTGCATTCGTATCTGTGTGTGACATCATTGGACTTATAAAATTTTCAGTCTCTTGGTAATCTAGACTTTGAAGCCACTTACTTATTATTTTTTTACAGGCACGGCTAGGAAGATGGTAAATAGGAACTTTCTTATTTACTTTATTGTACAAAGTTGGTCCCAGGAAGTGATTAAATCTTTTTGAATGAGTAAAACTCCTTTTTTTAATTTCACTAACCCTATGTATATTTACGCCTTTTATCTATACTTGTGTAGGGGGTTGTGTTGGATAAGAATAGTATCCAGAACAAAAAGTTGTCTAACCGTCAGAACTTCACAACATTTATAGAGTTCAGTAGTAGAGAAAGTGTACCTTTTAAAGGTGCTCACTTTTAGGATGGCCCTTTGAGCTCTTTCTATCTTTAGAAGTAGTGTTTTTGGTGCACCGCCCCAAGATGAAATGCAATAACTGAAAAGGCACACAGCGCAAAGTAAACTTGTTTTATTATGCGAAAATCAGCTACATGACGAAGAGTTTTGAATATATAAATTAATTTTCTGACTCTACTTTGCAAAAGCTGCATATGGGGTGAGAAGGAATGACTGTTGTCAAGTGTAATGCCAAGATATTTTGTAGTTGTTGCACGTGTTCATTGGGGACAGTTGCAGGTCTGACATAGAGATTGGGAGCAGTTATGGGCCACTAGTGATAGCGCTGGTGGGGGTTGTGTGGACTGACGGAGAGTAAACGTCATGTAGTTGGTTTTATCAGCGTTGAGGGTCAATGAGTTTCTGGCTAACCATTCCTGAACAACATTGAACCCACGCTGGGCCTTACAAAAAACCTCAGGCCATGTATCTCCAATGAACGTCAGTGCTGTATCATCGGCGAACGCTGTTATCTTGGCGTCATCTAACTTCATTTGACGGAGTTCGTTTACGTACACAAGGAACAAAGTCACAAGTGGATTATAATAGACTGTGTGATGATCATACCAAATGCTATAGACAAAAATCGGCATGCATCTAAAACTTTCGCCTTGGTAGCCAGAGTCCTACTTGTAGCCTAATCCGATTTGACAGAACATTGTCACTTCCAAGGAACAAATGTCGAATGATCTTCGCTATACACAATTATATGGTTTGAACCAGTTTCAAAAATATTTATTTTTATTATCTACTATAATGATTATCGCTCGCTTAACAATGTGCCCGGTAGATGGCAATAGGCTCGCCCCCTATTGCACTGGGACCGAAACATAACTGGCGAAAAGTGGGTGTGTAACACACCTCTGCCTAACCCTTCGAGGATAAAAGACGTGGAGTTATGTTATGTTAATTGCAAGAAATCGCCGAGGGACGGAGCGCCGTGACTTTATAGAGCTTTAATAGTTATTATACAATAAAGAAAATCATAAACACGATATAGAAAGATAATAAAACAGATTAAACAAATGTCTGTCCGTTTTCATTAGCGACATAAAATAATAGCCACGAGGGAAGGAAAAAATATCCACAATGTATCTGTTCACACATGAACATGCCATGCCATATCAGCGATATAATCCTACGTGAGTTTTTACAGCAACAATTTGTTCGTGATTTTCATTCAATTTAGAGAAAATCACGTACTCACCTAAGGTACATACCGCTGAGATGGCACCTTACACACACAGCACACAACCGTAAAGTTGCGTGTGTGTACATAGGATAAGTTTAGTATATAAGATCATGTAGATTAAGAAATAAACCAGTCACAAGTTTAATCCGACTTTGACTCGATACCCTTCCCACACCTCTGACGGTGGCCAAGACAGTCACACACACAAGACACATTGTGGTTTCTTCGCCGGTCGGGTAGGATTTAGGATTTTAGTCCTATTCGAGCAAAAACCAGTAACACGCGGTCCTCTTGTCCCTTAAATTGACTAATTCACTGACTGACAACTGATATACAACAGACTTGCGCACCAACCTAGCGCTTGTTTCGTTGTATATTAAGTGACTGACTAACTTAGTTGCGTCGTTCGGTAGCGGATCAGGTATCGGTCTCCCTGAACAGGGTCGCCCCGGTGCTCGAGAAGTCGCACATACCGTAACGAGGAAACAGATCGCAACTAAGTTACTTTTTGTTTTCAACCCACCCCTTGTTAGGTTAAACAGGATAGGATAGGGGCAGCAAGATGGACGTACAACAGATCAACGCAATTGTAAAAAGCCAGGAGAGCTACTACAAAGAAATCGGACGCAAATTGACCAACATCAAAAAGGACTCGGCATCCAGGAAAACAGAAAAATACATCGCAGAAAGAAGATCGCAACTCACAGAAGTATTTACCAGAGCATCGGAGAACCATTCACTACTCGAAGACCAGGACATCTTAGAAGAACATACTTATATAAAGTCTAACTACTTCGGGATTATTAAAGACCTCTATACAGACGCTATGGATTACTTGGAACAATATGAGACAAAACTTTCCACTTGTCAGCAACGTCATGACTTAGAAAATGTAAACATCAAAACCAACAGTACCAATTCCGCAAAAATGAATTTGCAATTATATCGCATCAATCACTTGCGTCAAGACCTCAAAAAAGCAGCTTTGGCGATTGAAGACGATAGACCCAGCTATCATTATAAGACATTGATAACGCCTTACAAAAGCAGTGTGATAAAGTGGAAGAAGGCCACTTCAGTATCTACGAGGAAGAAAATATCTTGGAGCATAGTTATGTTCAGGATCAAGTGTTTGAAAACTTGAAAACGGACTACGATGACATAATCGACCGATTATATGAAAAGTTACAACAACATCACACTGATCACAAACCATCCGTAAAACTACCAAAAATAGTCATCCCTATGTTCACGGGAGGCTATGAGTCCTGGAGCTCGTTCTATGAATTATTTTTGAAAATTATTCACGAAGATAAATCACTCACAGATACAGAAAAGATGCAGTATTTGAAGACGCACGTGAAAGGTGATGCAGCTAGACTCATTAGGCATTTGACAGTCTGCGAATCCAACTATGAAACTGCGTGGACGTTGCTTAAAAATCGCTACAAAAATGAGAGAATGATTATCACTAAGCACGTTGACAACATTCTCAACATACAAAAATTAAACGTGGGCACTGGGAATAATTTGAAGGTCCTGCATGATACAATAAACGAAAATTTAGAGGCGATTAGAAATCAGAAAATTGATATTTCGTCGTGGGATCCTATTTTGACAAGGATATTGAACCGCACTTGGGATTCGGAAACTGACGAAAAATACGAACAACAACTCGTAGAGCCGAACAAGCCTCAACCATTCTCATCAATGATGTCGTTCCTGGAAAAACGATTTATGTGTCTTGAAAATACCAACTATGAAAGAAAAACCGATTATAAACAACTGTACAATACAAAATCTATAAATAGCACGTACGGCTACAAGTGCTGGCTATGTAATAATAATACGCATAACATATACATGTGCGCGCAATTTAAAGCATTGTCAGCAGAACAGCGTAATAACAAAGTCAAGGAAAATCACATATGCAGACAGTGCATAATACATGACTCATCCAATCAATGTTATAGTAGTGGAAAGTGTAAATATTGTGGCAAACTAGGTCACCATTCATTATTGCACCTTGAACCTCAAAAGAAGATCAATGTCAACAATTACGTCAACAGAAATGACAACAATAAAGGGTTAAAGGATCGGAAAAACTTTGAAAACCCAACTACAAGTACAGCTTGGACAAAAACCAAGTCAAATATGTCGTCCGCGACGGTACCAGACACACAGAATACAACACTTTTAACGACGGCCCTAGTGCACACATACGCCAAAGATGGCACGTCACACCTACTAAGAGTACTGTGTGATCAAGGTTCCCAGGCTTCATTCTGCTCAGAAGAAGTTGCCAAATTACTATCCTACACTCGCAGAAAAATGAAATGCGAGATAGTAGGTATCGGTGATGAAACACCGAAGACTTCAAACCACAGTGTTGAAGTTACAACCAAGATTGCCACAGTGCAACTTGGTCAAACTTATAACAAAGGTACGAAAAGTTTCTTTGCTTCCCTGGAGTGGTGAAGAACATGCAATTAAATGAAAATTGCATCGTTGACCAATTATTGAAAAATCAAACTAACACTAAATGTCCTACTTATATCACTACACTAAAAGTCAAGTAATATCCATTGGAAACATCTTTGCACTGGTTGTTTATAATAAACATCAATAAAATTAGCGAGAAGAGATAATTATTAGAGACGTAGAAGTAATAACAATTGCCGACAACGGTATAACAAAAAGAAAACACCCCAAATCATCAAGATCTAATCCACCACACCTGCAATGCAACGTGCACCGCATCAAGACAGCAAACAACCATCCCACTGCATGGAACGCCGCACACTGCACGGGACGCCGTCTACAGCCAGCCGAACCATCTGCCGAAGCCTCCCAGGAAGCAGCCGCGGGACCAGGACGCAGCCAAGGATGACTCCATCGAATTATACCAACTGGAGTTGCCTGTTCCTCGGAGAGGCCAGAATGTTCACACATGAACATGCCATGCCATATCAGCGATATAATCCTACGTGAGTTTTTACAGCAACAGTTTGTTCGTGATTTTCATTCAATTTAGAGAAAATCACGTACTCACCTAAGGTATATACCGCTGAGATGGCACCTTACACACACAGCACACAACCGTAAAGTTGCGTGTGTGTACATAGGATAAGCTTAGTATATAAGATCATGTAGATTAAGAAATAAACCAGTCACAAGTTTAATCCGACTTTGACTCGATACCCTTCCCACACCTCTGACGGTGGCCAAGATACCTTTAGCCATCAGTACTGATCAGCTCGGTGAGTCTGTCGAGTTGGCCGTCAGAAAACCATCTCCACCATACCTAAGTCCTACCCACAGTCCGTCTGTCCATAGGTCTCCGGTGGCAGATATCCCGCACCTATCTATATAAGTATATATAAATACGTATAGTAGGGCTAGGATCTAATAGGGATTGTAGGGACAAATAGGGTTAGGTTCTAGGCGCGTACGAATCGTAGGTCTGTATCACAGCATACCATAGTAGTACCACGATAGTACGTGCCATAGGTTGGCCGCTTAGCAGTAGGTGCGTATAAGTGCTGGTCTGTATCACAGAATACCACAGAGCACCAAGCCTATACGCATTTTACGCTAGGTGCAAGTTAGGATAGGTTTAGGATACATATAGGTATAAGGATTAGGATAACTAGGCTAGGATATTAGGTATAGGTGATAGGCTACGACTCTAGGATAGTGTAGGTTAACAAGTTAGATTAGGCCCTTAGCATTTAGGCATTCCTGTACAGCAGGGTCACTAGCCCTAGGCTGCTATCCCGCTGTTCAGTATCATAGAATGCTTAAAGCATTTGCCGCAGCGCTTCTCGGGAGGACTGGGGCGGCGGCGCGTCAACAAAGTACCCTATTCTCTCCACTTAATAATTTATTTATCTTTTCGTGTATGAAATTTCCCCGCAACCTGAAGTTTCAAGCTCGTTTACTTACACCTCGCGGGAGCACTCTGGAATTTCTTCGGGTGTGTGACTCGATTGTAAATTTCGTCATTTCAGTGTCGACAAGAAGTTGTTACTCCATTTACGCCTATTGGGAGATTTTTAGTGTCACAAACAAGACTGAAATATCCATTCTTGCCTACTAAATTCCCTTTTGGATATGAATTAATCATGGTTTTATAGATTTTACGTTGACTGTGTGATACTTTATATCGTGAATATTTAATATTTTACGAGGGAAGTAAAACAGGCGCCTGACGTGTTCGTTATGTTTCACAGCCTCTTTACAATAAAAAATGTTCAATCTTCACACTTCATGAAAAATTTTTAAAGTTTGGTTTTATCTGTTTATAAAATGCCGCTCTTGTCTTGTTTGTGACGGCTACGGAGTATTTTATGAGTTGACACAAACTTAGATGTTTGTTTTAAGATGGATGAGTATTTGTAACAATTACAGATTTAACATGTTTTGTCTTCTCATATATATAGATTAGATATACCGAAACCGGGGTGAATCTATGTATGTATGTATAACGGGTTAAATCGATGGCTACTTAAGTATTATTAGTCAATAAAATTAAAATAATGTTTTAATAAACGATAAGAAACGTGTTACAAGAATCGAAGAGTTTAGAATAGACAGCCTTGGCCAAAACTATGGAGCTCCACGTGCGCAACATATGCAGTTGGAATCAGTAGCTTTTGTTAAAATATGCATAAGACGACATTTGAAAAGGAATTTAAAACATTAGTTTATAATGATTAAAAAAAGGCAGCAAGGATCAATAAAACATCTGTCGCAAAGCATCTTATCAATGTCAATTGTTATTATGAAGTATAACAATGTGTATAATTTATTTGATTTTTAGGTACAAATCAGATCTATAATTTGTATTCTATGGCAAATTCGTTTTAAAGCTAACGTAGTAAATACACCTGCAGACGCAGAAATAAGGTCCTGGGTACTGAATTAGCTGACTACCCAGGCCACGGCGCAGTTTCGACTTTTTGAAGATATGTGAGTATATTGTTGGCGTTGGCGCTTTCAGTTGGCGATCTATTGTTGGCGATTGAGGAATGTAAAAATATTGTTTATGCTTATATTTTCAGAAGTTGAACGGAACAGTAGATGATCAGTTTTCTGACTTTATTTTGAAATTGTGCATGTATTCAGATAACGAAATCAAGTAAGCAAGTTGTATATCATAGACTTTCTCAAAAGAATCCGCCACGTTCGAAAAGGAAATACTGTTACATAATCGAAATTACTTACCATCCATTCAAATCGCTACTGCCGGCGTCATGAGGTCATAAAACGATTAAAACATCAGAGATCGGGGATATCCGTGGTCGATGGATCGTTCCACGTAATACCTCCTCAGGGGCCGATCACATCGGTGTAATAGTCCTTAGAGATAGACCTCGGTATAGCCTGCTCATTTGTATTACCTACTGCGATGTCTCACGACTGCTGCCGTGTGATGCTAAGTTGCATCATAGATTAATTAGTAAGACGTGGTAAGTTGATGGTTCAGATTTAAAGGTTCTAGTTAGTGGATAATGGTACATGATTCAGAGTTTTCGATTATGAGATCGTGTGCCTTAATTTGCCGGCATCATTGCTGTAAACCATGACATAACAGTATTTACTCCAAGTACTTGAATTTAATATTATAGTGAAATGCGGGGAGCGCTACGTTTAATACTAAGTCTGAGATCTAGACGAAACTCGCCTGGATATCCTCAAGATTAAACAAATTAACAAGATTGATCACGCTTTACATCACACAACTTGCAAAGTATTCTTGTCTATATAAATAATAATTTTATTATTTTGTCGCGAAACAGAGGTCACTCTTTGTACTCACAAGTTAGCTATGATAAGTTAAATAATATTTTAATAAGCTCATATTATAGTCGTAAATATCATACCATCAATACATCAGACTGATCATGTTGCCGTCGTGTAGAGATTACCGTCGACGTCGTTGTCACTCTAACAAATGTCTCGGATGCGAGCCGACACTCTCGTCTTCAAACTTGCCTGAGTCAGCGGTTTGGACTGGCGGTTAACTGAAAATTTAGTACAAGATTTATTATAGGACTAGCTGACCCGGCAAACGTTGTTTTGCAAAATTTTTTTTTTTTCTTGAAAAATAGATGTTGGCCGATTCTCATAGATACCGGATAAGCACAAAAAATTTCATCAAAATCGGTCAAGCCGTTTCGGAGGAGTATGGGAACGAAAACTGTGACACGAGAATTTTATATATTAGAGATATGTTTTGAGTATTCCTTAGTTGCGTCCATTAAAGATTTACCTAATATCTGGTACTGTTGGCCACTAAGAATCAACTATTAAGTGATCCCATAACCTCGAAAGTCAATAATGTCCAGGGTTAGAACTCGGGATCCCTTTGTCTGATACTGTCTCCACCAATCCAAAATTTGAACCCCTGCTTTCAGGGCCCGTGTGTAGCACTAGATGTGTTAATATTATGTAACGTAGCTTGCTAGCCAGTGCACTAAATGACTCGAGAGAGTATATACGATCGCACCAGCTAGAATCACAATTATCTGTTTAAGGTTTAAATAAATAAATAAAAATATGTTTATTTGTGCCTCACAATGATAAATGACAGAAAAAACACTATCAAGATAAAATAACATAGTATAAAATCTAATAACAAATTAGATGGAACAGCATTATTGAGGCCAAAATTGGAGCCTGCCTCAGCTAATGCTGCGACAAACTTTGCCGCAGCGCTGGTTTCACATTTAGTATGCTAAACCCCCTAGCATATTGCAAATATACATATAAGAGGCCTACATCAGTAGGCTCTGGTCAGTCGCAATCAAGAGCTAGCTTTGGACGGACGTGCGTCGTTTGTTATTTTATATTCTTCGAGATAAAGAACGTCTGGTGGATTTACCTCAACAAGCCTCCTTGTTTGATAAAGGTATAAGTTTCGCATAATACGTGCCTTTTACATTTTTTTTATATAGACTCACGCCTATATCCTCGAAGGAGTAGCAGAGGTCTAATATTTTACCCACATTTGCCATGATTTTTTAGGTCCCACGTAATAGGGGGCGAGCCAATTGCCGTTACCGGGCACATCACCAGACTCCGTGCTGCTACCGAGAATTCGGGAAAACCCAGTAACACTTTTACCGACCCGGGAATCGAACCCGGGACCTCCGATCAGCAGTCGCATACGCTATCCACTGGACCACGGAGGTAGTTTTTTACATTTAATTTCAAACTTTATGAATTCCATATCTTATATTCAAAGAAAATATTCACTGCTGTATTGTTTCGACAAAGTTTTGAGTTAGGGGTGTTCAAGACAGTTATACCTAACACAACAAGGAATATTTTTCATTCTCTCTTTAAATCGACTGTTATGTTTCCATAAGATCGTAGTTACTTGCATAGCTAGTTTTTCATCTTTAAAGTGATTACACAAGAGCTCGACGCGCGATGCAATACGTTTAGTCGTAACTGCTTCTGGGCATACTAGTTGTGAAGCAGTTCTACTTCAACGACACTTTGTTATTCGACGCGCTGTCAACGGAAACGATCGACTTTGTATGTACTGCAGGAGTGTAATATGTGCCGTTTTCTTTATACTGGAAAGCACGGCACTGTCTCATAAATAAATGAATACTGTCATTTTTATTCGTGGCATGGAAATCATAAATGCTTTATAACTGTATCGCGACAGCTTTTATTCTTGTATAGTTTCTAAGTTTTCCACAGCTGAATTGATGCAAGTAGGTATATTTATTTTTTGTAACTAATACCCAACGTTTGAGAGTTCGTTTATAAGGGTTGTAATCAGTGGCACGTTTTGAAAGTGTATGCTGTGCAGACCAGATTTAGCACAACGATTTAAAACTATGCTGATGACAGGATTTATGGACTTAATTACATTTCCTGATTCAATAATAATTCAGGAAAACGTTCGAAAAGAACATAATAAATTGGAACATATAAACTTAGCTCAAGTGTATCTCTTACTAGGCAGTTTGAGTAAATCTGAACAAAAAGTATGTGTGTAAGACTGTAAGTGTGTAAACGGCGTAACTCAGCGCTCATCATTAACTCGCTGTGCCCAACTAGCTGTAAACAGTCATCTGTTTACACGAGTTGTGCTCGACTTGTTCCCTTTTAAACTTACACTTAACTACTTTGTTGATTAATGCCACTGTTTAATACATTATGCACTGACTACTTGTGCTTTCGCAAACTGACATTATTTTGTTGAGTCATTCTTTAAAATATTTACGATAAAGTGTTGAGTTATTAATTTTAAAATGTAAAAGTCTTAAGAAGGAATATGATTCTTTGTAATGTTATATGTCTAAACCGTGAAATGTTTTCTAGGTACATGCCCTTGAATCCGATCCCGTTTTATAGCGGTCTGTTGGTATCTCCACTGGACCATCGGTGACGTCTTTGAGATTATTATTTGTAGTCACATTAAGATTTGTTTGATGTCCAACATAATAAAGATGTGGATATCTTATTAAATTGTCTTTAGATTGAACTCTGTTTATTACTTCGTGTACTTGAGAATTGGGTCCTGGTGGACAGTATGATTGAGGAAATTATCTTGCGTCTTTTTAAGCTTTTAGCTTTTCTTTCTTTTTGTATATGTGAGGAGGTCTCTGGTTTCATAGTTTTTAGGATGCTCGAATGCCTCGATCATTACATAATAAATTTATTTTAGTGTACCTTAAATTACCTTCTTTTAATTTCAAATCACGAATACCACTGTCAGAAATAGTAAATAAAGCTTTCAATAGGGAAACATAAAATACATATTAATTTCATCGCTTCTAAATATTTCGGAGCTCAAGTCCTCGATACGAAAACATCGTCCAAAACATTATTACTCCACCTGATTCACGTCCAAAAACTCATTAATTTGTACCGCAATCTAGCGGGAATGAGCCGGAAAATGTGGACGCAGATAGAGCCTCCAGCGATCGCTGTGTTTATCATAACTTGTACAACGAATACCAACTCGTATTAGCAAAGGACCTAGCATGGGCCTAACTGTCTCACCATTTACCTTTATTTCATCAGGCAGTAGTACACTGATTGGCTAACGGCGAAGTTTTTACCAATCAAAATGTCGAAAGCCGAAGCGATGAGATGAATTGCTACTAACTAAACCCGAGCTAACACCAGTTATGTTGAATTATCTCTCTGTAATAAAGGACCGATTACATCAACTGCCGGTTCGGATGTTTGTTTAAAATGTAGATGATTTATTTTCCTTTGTTTGGAAAATGTTTTTGGTGATTAACCCATTTTTTGCGCTGGGAAAAATTGTCACAGTTTTTGTACGAGTTAGATGATTTGTTATGAATTTTGTTTTGTGAATGCACATGTTGCTTGGGAATTTAAGTTTAATAGTTTCAAAAGTATTCCGGCAAGTTTAATTAAATTATATCTTTAGGCCTGTATTTGACCAGTTGGGGTGAGCCGTTATAAGTACATTAATCATCCTCATAACATATTTTCAGGTGTGTTAGTTGTCTGAGTTCAGGTCACATATGCTTATTGCTAGAGTGGTAGAGTCGACAATAATACCGTTTTCAGCAACATAACTGTACGTGCGTGCTCTCTTACCTCACCTACGCACTAAAACCTCAAGAAAAAGAGCCCATGTGTTGTGCACATGACCCTCGACCTTCGCATGATGGCTACGTCACGTGCGATCACTGATCCGCTCAATGAATATTACTGAACGGGGCAGATAGGGTACTCGGGAGGTCCGTCCGCCCCATTGCCACTGGCCGCCCTAAATATTATCAGATTTATAAGTGCTCAGCTTTAGCCCGCGGCTGTGCCCGTGTGGGAACTTTTGCCAAAGATTGTTCATATCTTTGGGGATGATCTTATACGCATTGTCTGTGTTTATCCGATTAGTTCTGAATAGAACCTTACAGACAGACAGTACATATGCCAACTACATTAAATATTTGGATAATCAGTTGTTCAAGTGTTTAATAGGTAGATATAGGGTAGTATGAAAGTGGCGCCCATAGCTGAAAAGGTGAAAGGGAGTCGATTGGCCTGGTATGGACATGTTATGCGGAGAGATGAGATGTATGTAGGTAAAAAAGTGATGGATATGCATGTAGAAGGACGAAAAGGGAGAGGACGGCCAAGGAAGAGATGGATGGACTGTGTGAGGATGGATATGAAAGAGAAAGGGGTAAGCGATTGGATGACTGGTGACAGAGAAGTATGGAAGCGAAGGACATACTGCGCCGACCCCAAATAAATTGGGACCAGGGCAAGACAATGATGATGAGTTGTTCAAGTGTTTTTTTGGTTTCGGTACCCAAATGCTTTTTTTGGCTTGGTGTTTATTTCAATACTGACTAAGTAATTATAATTACAATACTCATAAACCTAGAAATCTTTTAGGTGGCTCTTGGACTATTATATTCCTGAAAAGGAAACTGATATACTTTCCACGTTCATAGCATAGCATTCTCTTAAGTGACCTTCCATAAGAACATTATCATAAAATAAAAGAGAAGATTCTTGACTAAATAATACAACAATAATAAGATAGTATATTCTATACATAACGGATGTAAATACACCTGCAACATTCTTGACATATCTCGACGTTATCGGCATTTAAACGACATGTAAATACTGTTTCACTACAGTCTATAATGCACTCATTATTATTCATACAACTATTGGAACGAATGTTCAACATGATGTTCTCGTTACGTATGCTTTTACTGTATGATTTACGTGAGTCAACAATACGCCATCATTTGTAATAAAAATACATTAAAATGAGTTTGTAACAATAATATCCATTTTGGAGTAGATTTTCTTTATGATTGCAATGCATACTTTTGCATTCTAATAAGAAAGAAATTCAGGCAAAAAATATAAAATACTGTGTCTGTGTTGTGCACTAATGAAGCGTGTGCTCTATAAGTCTTTACAATATAAACAGCCTTATTTTATTTCATACATTTTACACTATTAGTTTTTCGCAGCATCAAGGGACTGTAGAAATGAATATATGGATACAATTTCAACTCGATATCTCCACACATTCCCGAAATATCACGTCTTGACAGACTGACAGATAGACGGACAACAAAGTGATCCTATAAGGGTTAATTTTTTTCCCTTATTAGGTACGGAGTCTTGGAAATCAACGAAATTTAACCCAAAAATTCGTTCCACTATTCGCATACTCTACAATATTAATTAGAGTTGTATGAAAACCCGTTAGTCCGCACTTAAGCGAGCCCTTACGTCCAGACATTGTCCAAGTTAACGAAGCACTCTCTTTGACGGCTCTTCTCTTGACAAAGGTGGTCTCGAGTGGACACACAAATACCTTTGAATTACTCTTTATAATATCAGAAGGTTTATGCCTAATACTTAAGTACTTGATAACCCCTTTTTAAGCTAAATTTCGACTGTTTTTCGCATTCGTTTGAGTTATTGGACTAAACGGAGAGCCTCCATTAAAAAAATTATTTCTTTTGAGTATTAGGATAACTATATTTTTAAATGTAAGAAAGTGACTTTGTTGTATCCATGAGATAACTTCATAAGTGATTTTTACAAAACAAATATATTATGTGGTTTCTACTAAAGAGCTTAAGTGATAATTTTCCTTTATTTTACTGTGTACTTTCATCCATACAACGCATAGCGCAATGCCAACATAGGATTCAGATTTTTTATATCTTAGATTGTCTAGTATGGATGGAGATACTTGTGTACTATGAGATTTGTGCCATCTTATATCACCTAATATAGAGGTTTTTGTGTATAATGCATCATTGTATACGCACTTAACAGCGGCCTTTTCTAAAACTCTTCTCGTATATTAATCATATTCCAGAATTGTCTTAACATATGTAAGTAATTACTCCTCCTCTTAATAACATTAATTTTTATCTTTTTTCAGTAAAAGTAAATGTAAATTTCATTTAACACATATTTATTTTCTTTAAGCTTATACTAGAGGACGCCTGCGAGGGTATATGCTATCCGCAAAATCAAAATAACATCTTTTTAACTGGGACAAACTTTGTGAAAAGGGTTATGTTGCTTGGTAGGCATATTGTTTCTATGATTTTAATATAATCAGATAAGGCGATAAGATTTCAATGAAAACATTTAATTTATTTTATTTTATTCGGAAAACAAACAGTTAGAATGCTATAACCAAAAGAACACCTTTTAAACCATTTACATTTCTATAACTATCCATTTATAAACAAATGGCGGAGTTCAAGATGCTATCAGACAGATAAGATCTAAATATTATGCTTTTACGAGCTTTTACAAAGTCGCAAATACAAAGATAAATAAAAATATGTATATAGATTGTAAAAAAGATAATAAAGGTTGGTTTTAACGGACGATATGAGAGAGCAAATATTTAAATGCTCACTAAACGTGTTGGTAAAATGTCTGACATTTGCTAGAATATTGCTTCCTAACGAGTCCTTACTTAATTAAAGTGATAAGTAGAAACTGTGATACGTTTGATGTAAAATGAACTTTGTTTCTCTTAGCAGTAGTTTCATTTTGCATCACACAGAGGGGTGAGATATCATTAAATATCGTTGAAATTCATACAACTGATGATTTTGAAAAAATTAGGTGTCACTTTCTAGTAAAGTGTTTATTAAGAACTTAAACAGTGCAGTCCATTTGTTGATATGATGATGATAGTGAGTTAATTTTACTTACTCTAACCTAATTGAAGTCACAACGAGATTTGGGACATTGTCTACAGTTTGCAGGAGAAGCGACTGCGATGCTTTTGAGTAGAAGTGCCATTATACGTTGCGTATAATTATTTTCATTTGTAGTTGAAGGCCGGGAGAAATACCTAAAGAATGATAGACTTGAAAAATATAATTATCTTGGCACACAACCCAATTGAAATGTTATTTATCGCTTCTTGTCCGCGAGCCACTTTATCGCGATGGCAAACCCTCCATCACTCAGAGTTGAATTGAGGATCCTACCGGAGGGATCAAATCCAACTCTGGAAAAAATTTTCGGCCTTCACACTGAAGACCATCGCGGTGTCATCAATTACATTAACAGTGTAGTATGACTCTGTGTGACCTACGACGGAAATTTTGTGCAGCTAAGTCAAGATAATGTAATCTTAGGCAAAGTAAAAGACTACTTTAATATATGTTAAAAGCAGTCATGTTATAACCAGCTACCTGAATCGATAATGAATCAGTACAGTCTTTATACAATTTAATTGAATTCGTTTGATAGTCCTTGCCCGAGGTTGTTCTGTCGCAGTCACTTTGTGAACAAAAGTTAGATTAGTTTGCGCACCGCCCCATCGGCCCACAACCAACGATATATATAGCATGCACATTTTTAACAAACTCAAGTATGTCGGTATCAGTGGGAATAAACGGTATAATGGGTTTTCTTTGCGATTGTTGAATAAATTGTCGCTCGAGGTTAACTTATGGCCGCACTTGATCATTATAATTGGGACACTCAAACACGTACTTGTGGAAGTTTTGTTGTATTGCCGAATATTTATGACTATCATGTATTTAGGATTATTCAGAAAGCTATTCTTCGTCTATATTGTCTTAAACAGCCAATAATATAAGGCAATGTTATTTTCAACTAGCTTCTTGGGCAACCCGTAATGCTCATGTGCAGGGTCGATGTAATCAGCCAATATTATGCTTGAAATAAGATTTTTATTTATTTTACTCGTTATTATAATATGAGCAACGATATCCGAGTGGAGAGACAGGCTGCTACGCAGAAGGTTTCGGGTTCGAATTCACGGCACGCTCCAATGACTGTTCGAAGTTAAGTGCGTATTAAATTGTTAATTATCGCTTGCTTATCGGTGAAGGAAACCATCGTGAGGAAACCTGCATGTCTGAGAGTTCTCCAGAATATTTTCGAAAGACATTTGAAGTCTGCCAACCCGCACTTGGCCAGCGTGGCCAAGCCTTACCCTTTTGATAGAGAGAAGAGGCCTGTACCCAGCAGTGTGACAGTTTTTATACAGGGCTGATGACGAAAATAATATGAGTA
Organism: Euclidia mi; assembly: GCA_944739405.2. NCBI lineage: Eukaryota > Metazoa > Arthropoda > Insecta > Lepidoptera > Erebidae > Euclidia > Euclidia mi. Next base: position 65,905,290 of record OX123198.2, on the reverse strand, counting down.
CCTGGATAATAGAACACACAAAATTTTAAGAAATGTGCAGACATATGGCAAGGTTTGTTCTGCTATGCATACATTGCATGCAATACGATTTAGACTAACAATCAGCGCATCAGGGACTGTACGTTTGCACCACTTGCAAGAACTTAAAACTTAGCTATTGCCAACATGATGTACCTACTCGTATATTATAATTGATACGACGCTTTGTGTTCCCTTATGAATTTTTACGGCTTGTTTTAAAGTAAAAATATGTATAGACGGTATATCAACTTTGGATATGGTTCAAAAGTTACCTGACAATCAATAAAAGAAGCTATCTACATATTTCATACACTTCGCCGAACATTTCTCCCCTGGCTAACTCTCAACGTCTTTTATGTCAAAGCTTACCTTTAAGGCCACCTTTCTTGAATACAAAAATATATTTCAACAGATAAGCCGACGGTCCCAGTTACGTGAACTAAAGATATGTAACGTGTAATATATGTGTGAACTAAATCCTTCTACACAAACTTAGGTTAAAGTTTTTAAGCTACAATGTCTGCCCATTTGTTTGACTTGGTAGTTGTGAAAGAAGTATTTTGGGGCGGTTACCAAGTTTCGTATATTTATATGTCTGTGTTTAACGTTTAGAGAACGATAAATGTTTGAGGTATCTTCAAAATATATCTTATACAATTTAGTTGGACTTTAGTCATCAGCCAAAGTTGTGGTATAACAGATTGTTTTGACCACCGACTCTTGAGTTACGACGTTACGATTAATGTTCACAACCAACCAACCAACTATATGTTAGATTGCTGTTACAATTGAAAAGCCCCACTGACTATTCTAAATACTTTGATGGGAGAAATAAAAAAACAATGTCTTTTAATTTTATATCAAGTATGTACTATTGAGAGAATACCGCCTTTTATTTGTGATGTACTAGACTTCGGCCATAGCTTCACTCGCGTGAATTATAGACGTAAGCCTTCCCCAGAAATCACAGTCTATTGTTCAACATTATTTCGTTTTAATTTGTTTTGAGTTTATCACATACAGACAGCACGGAGCGGAGACCTCATTTCATATTTAATATGTATAAATATTTAATTTCTATCTAGAATTGAATTACAGAAGAGTGGGTAAATATCTTATCCTGAAATCTATCTTTTAAAAACATCAGAAGTTGATTTATTAAACAAATATATGTATTATTAGTCAGCTAATTCCTGGAAGCACTAAGTACCTCTCAAAGTTGATTTCAGTTTCCTTTGCAATATAAATTACATTAAGTATTATATATATTATATATTACATTAAGTATTATATACCACAAAACTCACACTCATTTCTAAAAAAAATAAATAAATCTAGGCTTCCAACATCAATTAATAAAACTTTTATTTTTTCTGATAGGCTAGGTCACAATTTTGGTAGTCTTCTCAGTGAGTACACAAATCAGTGTGTTATAAATTATTGTAGGCCAGGGGATACTTACAGTAGTTTAGTTAAACAGATTAAGTTACACCCCTTAGATAAGAGTAGTACTGCCATATTATTGTTTGGTAACAGTTTAACTGTTAAGAGACAGGACATCATAGAATGTGTTTAATTGTTATTAGAACTTAATTCTAAATTCAGTTGTAAATTTATTTTAGGTGCTTTGCCTTACTCAAATAACTTAACACATACACAAAATATGCACATACACTCATTAAATATGTTATTGTATAACATAACTTGTCGTCATAGTGACGCAATATTGTTTGTTGATGCTAATAAATTTATTAGTAAATTTATTTTAACTAAAGATACAATGTATCTGCCATTTTATATTAAGCGACAGATTGCTAAGTTATTAGCATACAATTTACAGCAAGGCAGAGAGCCTTGTGTTGACAATTTATTTGATAGGGTTGGTACATGTACTAACAATGCTTTTATTGACACATCTTGTGATTTAAACTCCAAGATAGGACAACAGTTAGGCTGCAGTATTTGAATATAGTACACCAAAACATGCAGGGCCTATCTGGCAAAGAATTAGAGTTAAGTTTATTTCTAGAAAAATATGACGTTAAGGTTTTGTGCTTGACTGAACATTGGTTAAAGACCCATGAGCCTATTGTTATAAATGAATATTATACAGTGCAGAGTTCATATATAAGAAAACAGGCTATTAGAGGAGGTTCTCTCATAATGACTTCAAATGTATTAAAATACAAAGAACGTAAAGATATTTTAAACTTATCTATTGAGCGCACTATTGAGTAGTCCTGTGTGGAACTAGACTTATATATTGTAATTTGTGTATATCGACCCCCTTCTGGTGATTATAATGTATTTGAGACTGTTATGGAAGATGCTATTTATAAAATTAAATGTAGCAGTAAGAATATTATAGTATGTGGTGATTTTAATATTAATATTTTAGAGAATTCTTCACAGTGTACTAGATTTCTGATTTTTTTTAAGTCATTTAATTTAAGTTATTTATTCTGTGAACCTACTAGAGTCTCTGCAACATCATCTACTTGTTTGGATAACATATTTAGTTCTTGTGTTGCTAGAAACCCATTAGTTATTAGTTCTCTTCCTTCTGATCACCGTGGACAGATAGCTAGTTTTTCCTGTTCAACATATAATAAATCACAAACAGTAGAATGTAGGCCTTAAACTACCAATCGTCTTACACGTTTTAAAAACAATATTATCGCTAAACTAAATCCCTCAATATTGAACTCGGAAAATCCAAACACAATTCACTCAATATAATTCACTTTTTGGACTAGTAAATAATGAGTTTCAAAATATTTTCAGGACTAAAACTGTTACATAAAGGGTACTACCGGATCTTTTAACCAGTGGGCCACTATAGGTATATACAGAAGTAGAGCCAAATTGTTTGAATTATAATATGGTATGAAACAACATAGATTTGACACACCTTTTCTAAATTATGTAAAAAACTACTCAAAAATTTTTAAACAAGTTTGTATGTTGGCAAAATCAAAATTTATTAGTGGTAAAATTAAGCAATCGACAAATATAATTAAAGAAACATGGAGAATTATAAATAATGAGACTGGTAGAGCACGACAGCGGGAAAAACAATTTGAAATCCAAGATAACAATTTATTAATCACAGACACATCTCAAGTAGCGCATATCTTCAATAATTTCTTTGCGAACATACCCATAACAACTACTAGCTCTTTACAATCATCGTCTTTAGACGCTGGAATTTTTTTGCTTAGCAGTGTACCTGAATGCAAGAGCGTGTTTAGATTCGAGCACGTTACCCCGCGAGATATATTGATCGCATATAATTCAATTAATATCAAAAATACCGGCGACTTTTGGGGCATTTCAATTAAAATTTTAGGTACTATAGTTGAGATTGTTGCGCCTTACCTCTCTATAATTTTTAACCAATGTTTTGACCAAGGCGTTTTTCCGGATTTGATGAAATTAAGTAAAATCATACGTTTATTCAAATCTGGCAGTAAAAATGACATAAATAACTTCAGGCCCATCTCTATCTTGCCGGCATTTAGTAAAATATTTGAAAAGATTTTATTAAAGCAGCTATGAAGACACTTTAATTTAAATAGTCTGCTTCACAAAGATCAATACGGATTTACTAAAGGTAGATCCACTACTGATGCGGGTGTTGCTCTCATAAAACACGTTTATAATGCTTGGGAGTCGTCTAAAAATGCTCTCGGAGTATTCTTTGACCTTTCAAAAGCATTTGATTGCGTTCATCACGACACACTATTGCGTAAGCTCCGCCACTACGGCGTAGAGGAAACCGCACTTTGCGTTGTCGAGTCGAACCTGCGGCAGAGATTTCAGTGCGACGATGTAATTGGGACTACATCCTCTAAATTACTTATACAGTTAGGCGTTCCACAAGGTTCAATTTTAGGTCCTTTTCTATTCCTTGTATATATTAATGACTTACCTTTTTATTTAAAAAACATCTGTGATGTTGTACTTTTTGCAGACGATACGTCACTTATTTTTAAAGTAGACAGGAATAGGAATCAATTTGATGATGTAAATAACGCACTTATACAGGTTACACAATGGTTTACAGCAAACAATCTGGTACTTAATTCTAAAAAAACTAAATGCGTTAAATTGTCTTTACCTAACGTTAGACAACTGGGACCTAATATTATGCTAGATAGGGAAGAACTTGACACAGTTGACTCGACAGTGTTTCTAGGCATTACATTAGATAGTAAGCTACAATGGAGTGCACATATAGCATGTCTTTCAGGAAAGCTCAGCTCTGCTGCATATGCTGTTAGAAAAGTTAGACAACTTACTGATGTCGACACGGCTCGTTTAGTGTATTTTAGCTATTTTCATAGTGTCATGTCCTACGTCATTTTGTTATGGGGCAAAGCTGCGGATATTCAGAATATTTTCGTTCTACAGAAACGAGCGGTACGAGCAATATACATGTTAGGTGCAAGATATACTCTTAGGGAACGCTTTAAGACTATAGGGATTCTTACAGTAGCCTCGCAATTTTTATTTGCTAATATATTGTATATTAGGCAAAATATAGGTTTATTTACTACAAAAAGTGACATACATAACATAAATACTCGAAACAGGCATAAGTTATATGCCCTTTATCATCATTTACATAAAGTTAATAATTCTTTTGTAGGGCTAGGTATTCGTTTATACAATAAAATACCAATTAGTCTTTTAGAATTACCATTTAGTACCTTTAAATGTAAAATAAAAGACTGCCTTATTAGGAAAGGTTATTATACCATTAATGATTATTTCTGTGATAAGGATAGATGGTCACTTACACTAGCCAACTCTTGATCTTTGTACTTATTCAGAATTTATATCGATACCTTGCCTCTTAGTTTTTTTTTTTTATATAATATCTCTAGTTCTTTTAAATAACTATCCATGGATTATTAGGTCATTCAACTTACTACGTTTACATTTGCATTGTTGTGCCTTTTAATTTAAAAAAATGCTACTGTGTTAGATGAAGATAACTCGTGATCATGGGCTGTACACTAACATCTTTGTAAATGTTGTGTATTCATATACCTACCGTCACTTTCTGTAACATACATTTCCATCATAGTTCTGAACATGATCGCGAGTTGCCTACATTATAAGATGTAAGTGGATGCTCCTGTTACACAAGATTCACAATGGAAGGCTACTACAGCACTTAATCTGCATTAATTATTTAAGTATTACGTAAGTTCCTAATTACTATTTACAAGTAATTAATTACAATGTGAAACAGTTGCAGCTCCTTACAAAAACAAAATATGTAACATAACACTGGCGATTAAAAAGAGTGGCCACGAGTTTTATTGCCCGTTATTTCTCGTGGTTCTACCTATTGCTTTGCGAATGGGCAGTAAATGTAAATGTAGAAGCATTAAGTAATTTATTTTAAAATTTGACGTTCATAAGCGTCACCTTGTGACCTAGATGAATAAATGATTTTGACTTTTGACTTTGACTTTATTTACTTAATGGAAATTATTACCGTAAACAAAAATAAAATATTCGTATTAATTAATCTAAATGAACTAAGTTTAAAAAGCGACGATCCGATTTCGAATTATTTGGTAAACAAATAATTCAAAAAGTCTAGGTATTATTGTGAATGAGAAGTACTTAATATATTAAATGAATGATTCTTGTTCTCGCTTATTTGATTTTAACTTAACGTAGGAAGGGATTACTATTATATCATCATCAGCCTTTAACAGTCCACTGCTGGACAAGGCCTCCCCTTTGAAAGAAGGAATTGGCCTAGGTACTATACCACGCTGGCCAAACGGGTTGGTATAGGGTTTGTATCAAGTTTTCCTTCTCTTACAGTGCTGTTCTCTGCATAATTTATGCTCCCTCTGTCGGCTCTTACGACACCCATGGGATGATATGGGGTGGTGATATGCCGTATTTTTAATCCGTCACCACACGCACTACTACTACTTGGTTTCAAGTATTTCTTCGTGAATTTCACATCCACAAAGATGTGCTACAGTTCTTTATAGGAACCTGAGACATTTATAATAATAATAATAAACTATACATATATAAACTTCTAACATCCATTTTGAGAACGAAATTATCTAAACATATATTTGATAATTCAATTTTATCTGTTTCTCAAAATGGATATAAGAGTGGGGCTCGTGGTACTAAAGAGCTCCTTCTGATAGACATGGCCATTAGCCAACAGGTGCGCCGTAACCGGAAGAATCTATCAACATGCTGGATAGATTACAAAAAGGCATACGACTCCGTGCCTCATGCGTGGCTTTTTAGGGTGCTAGAGTTGTACAAAGTAGATACAACTCTATGCACCTTCTTAAGGGCGTGTATGGGGCAATGGAGGACTGTATTGCACTATCCAGGGTGTCGATCGACCTTGGGTTGCGGCGCTCCCATAATGAGCGAGCGAGGTATATTCCAGGGCGACAGCCTGAGTCCTTTGTGGTTTTGCCTGGCCCTGAACCCTCTAAGTACCTTATTAGAGGCTTCAGGGCTAGGCTATCAGTTCAGGAGAGAAGGTCATGTTACATCTCACTTCCTTTTCATGGATGACCTGAAATTATTTGCCCCCAACAAATTCCAACTGACAGCATTACTTAAGGTAACTGAAACCTTTAGTAATTCTATCAGGATGGAATTTGGTGTGGATAAATGTGCGGTCATGCATGTGAAGAGAGGCAAGATTATGGAATCTGCAGGGATACAACTCTCAGATTCCATACAACTTAGATCCCTCTCCCCGACTGAGACCTACAAATACCTGGGTATGTCGCAGTCTTTGAATATTTCTGAGACTGACATGAAACAGACGTTGCAGGCTCGGTTCTTTGGCCGCCTGAGAAAAGTACTTAACAGTCTTTTATCAAGTGGCAACAAGGTGCGGGCCTGCAACGGGTGGGCCATGCCAGTCCTAATGTATTCCTTCGGCATACTCAGGTGGACCCAGACTGAACTAGATGCCCTGGATAGAAAAGTCCGTTCAATGCTGACTGCATCTCGTATGCATCATCCACGCTCATCGGTAATGAGGCTGTATATCCCGCGGAAATGTGGGGGTCGAGGCTTTTTATGTGCTAAGACCCTCCACAACCGCGAGGTGTGCAACCTCAGAGATTATTTTCTGCAGATGAGTGTGGATGTGCATCGTGATGTAGTCACAATGGATACCGGACTTACCCCGCTCGCTCTGGCTAAAGAGGACTGGCACAAACCTGCAGTACTTAGTACTGAGGACCGACGGGAAGTATGGAGGGGCAAGGAGCTGCATGGACGATTCTACCGGGCCTTACATGGGCCCGATGTGAATTTTAAAGCTTCCATCTCCTGGCTGCGATTCGGTGATCTCTTTGGAGAAACCGAACGTTTTGTCTTTGCAATTATGGACGAAGTTGTCATGACAAACAACTACCGGAAGTATATTCTGAGGGATGAGACGGTTGACATATGTCGGGCGTGTCACCAACCCGGGGAATCCCTCAGGCATATAGTGTCCGGTTGTTCGAGTCTTGCCAACGGTCAGTATTTGCACAAACACAACCAAGTGGCCAGGATAATCCATCAGCAACTAGCCCTTAAATATAATCTAGTTGGTTCAGAGGTACCGTACTACAGATATGTGCCCGACCCAGTTCTCGAGAATGGTCGTGCATTGTTGCACTGCGATCGGTCTATCATTACAGACAGGACTATTGTAGCCAATAAGCCTGATATTGTAGTGATAGACCGAGCAGAGCGACTCGCAATGATAATCGATATCACCATACAGGCAATCTCGTGAAGGCAGAAAAAGAGAAGGAGATTAAATATTTGGACCTAGCTCACGAGATTGTTGACATGTGGGATGTGGATTCGGCGATCATTGTGCCGATAGTCGTGTTGGTAAATGGGCTAATCGCCAAGAGCCTCGATCAACACCTAAAGAAGCTCGCACTAGGCAGCTGGATCAAGTTCTTGATTCAGAAGGCAGTTCTTCTCGACACGGCACGCATCGTGAGGAAGTTCCTGTCTCTGAGGCCCTAACCACCGGTGGCTTGGTCCCTGTACCCGACACCGGTGGGTCTCCGTGGTCCCTTTTATATTTTTTAACGTTTTTTTTTTATAAATGTAGTTTATGAATATAAAATGAATTATGAGAAGTATGATAAATAAAGTGAATAATAATAATAATTTATTTATCAGAAAACACAAAGGTACAAAATATACTCATACATAATTAAACTTAAGGCTGCAGTTTTCATATTGATTGGGAAGAACACCAGTCTCCTGTACTAGTTAGAAAACTGTATCACAGGAGATTGGGTCTCTCTTTCAAAATTACTTGTAGGAGTGTATTAAAGAGATACAATATTACTACAGTATTTAAAAGTAAAGAATATCATTAAATTAAGGTAAGTTATTAAGCTTAGTTTCTAATTTATAAATAAACAATAAAAATTGATCATTATTTTTGCTTGCTAATCATTTTATGAAAGAAGCAAGAGCATCACAATTATGTATAAAACAGTGGGTCAGCAAAATTATAAATACTGACAATGTTACTGCATTAAGCAATATCATTATTAATTACGTTTATAAAATTTATGTATTTGACGCAATGCTAAACATCAGAAGTAAACAACTACTCCATTCGTCCAACAAGTTCCAATTGTCAAATGGCTGCCTTCTTGTTTACTCATACAGGCTCCCGAAAAGTTTTATGTACCTAACAATCAGCACTTATATCAATGAAGGTCATCCATAGGGCGGAGGTAGCCACGACAGTGCAGATGCCATCAGACCATCATGTTAAGGGTTTCGAACTCATGGACGCTCTACTGACTTTTCGAAGTTATATACGTATTAATTGTTAATTATCGCTTGCCCCGTGTCTTGGAGAGCACTGTAAGCCGTAGATACCGGCTGTTATGAAGATCTTTTACAGTCAGCATGGAAAGTCACTAGTTTAGAATACAGTGAGTTGATATGCATTTGCAAAATATTTTCAGAGGTGAATATGCTACCAAAACTGAATATATGTTTTATGTATTTATACATGAAAAAAGAACTCACTAAAAAATAAAACTTGATTTTCTTAATCATACATTTTAATAATGAGCTCAGTGTTTTCACCGCCGCCGCCGCTCAGCTGATCGCCACGAGCTGGCATTGCAGGTACAGTCAGCATCAAAAGTCGATGACCACATTCAGATTTTCAAAATCAATGAACATTTTATCACCCATAAATCGCTCAACAAGAAGGTCGCCAGTATTGAATGAACATCATTCAAGTTCAAAACTAACTGAACACTACTTGTCAAAGGTCACTGAACACCATTTTGTCAAAAATTGCTGATCGTTATAATATCCGAAAACATTTAGAATCATCAGTTTGAATTTATACCATCAACGTTATTATAGATTTTTAGTTCGATTGAATTGTAACCTTATTCGTAAAGCAATAAGACTTATTTTCAAAAATCACGTAGATTCCGTTCAAATTCATACCGTCGGCGTCGACTTAGTTTATGATTTTTATAGTTACGATTGATTTAGAACCCATTCCGAGGTTCTAGTATTTACACGGTGATGATAGGCTAGTCGACGGGAACAATTTTCATACATTTCCTTAATGCACCCTCTATCGATCGCTACTATCCGATGGGCGCTTTTAGAAAATCTATGGAAATAGGGTTGTTTCCAAGTAGTCAAATCAATCACTTTTAATTAAATGTCAAAAACGACCTTTGTCAAGGGTTTTGTATGAAATATGATAATATGATATAGTGACGTCATAGTGTTTTGCTGTCAAGTAGAATACTTATTATCAATAATTTGACGATAAAAAAATGTTAAATTAGGTTTTAACATTAATTGATGAATAAAACTACTATTATTTTGACATGTTTCACTAGATAAAAATACTTGTATAATTTATTTCACATGCAGGAAACTTCCGTGACGATCGCGTGCAAAAGTCGTGGTTTGTTTGAAAAACAAACTCTTGGTAGACCCCTATATACATTTAAGACTCATTTTTTAAATTCACACAAATTCTGTTTTAATTCGATTCTTTGTAAAACTGTTTACCCTTGAATGTAAAATAATATTTCTACTTAATTATCACTTTGTATCGAATCTAAATCATTGCGGTTGCTATTATTTATCATCTATAAAAAATTGTATTAGCTTAAAAGAGTATTATATGAAATTATTTACTTCAAAATACTTTTATAATAATATAATTAATCACATTAGTTTATCAAATGTAACGACCTCCTTTATTTAGTTCTCAGACGTCACTGGCCGTACTGGCCGAATGACTGGTGACGTGGTGTTATGCTTTTTTTACCATAACTTTGTTTAGCGACTTTTGAAAAGTCATGGTCACCTACTTATGCCCTTTTAAGATAATCATTCATTTCTGGCGCTTGTCATGTTGAGCAAATTAGGTATATTATGGTGTACAGCGATATTGAAAATCTAAATGTGGTCATCAACTTTTGACGCTGACTGTACCTAATTTGACAAGCACTCATACTTATTATGCAGCCTTATTTTGCTCCAGTCAATAGTTTATTCTGATGTATTATTCAAGTAACATTTAATGAAAATATGGTCTTATATCATCTCACACTGTTTGAAACAATTTTAGGTGAATATGAATACTGTCTGCTTTGTATTATTAAAATATCGGCAAATGCAGAACAACATATTGTATAGACCTTGGTGATAGCCCCTGGTCTGAGGTCTGAGGTTTATCGCTATCCCTTTGGGTTGCAAAACTCAGACGTCAATCACTCTGTCGAAATCCAATTATTTTATCAAGTCTGGGTGCCCCAGTAGGCGGACCTCGAGTTCCAAGACGTAAAGTCATGGATACAACCAGAGGGATAATGATGTCCGTGAAGAGAGTCAGAGTACTACATATCCGTAACGATATAATATGTGCTGAATGGTTCACACATATTAACCTTTTATATTTTGCCATGTTGTGTCTGCTTGAATAACAGAATTTTAAATATGACTGCTTCCTATTTTGCTTATCACCATATACCTACTTGGAGTAAAACAGTATCTAATAAATGGGTAAGTATTTAATTTATTTGGCAGAAAAAATCTCCCTCGAGTGCTCAGTGTTGTCACTCATTCACGACTAAACTATTATAAGGTGACATAGTTGTAGCATAAACGAAACGAACAAATGTAATTGATGTCCAAATTGTTACATACGGTTCGGTTACAATGATAAATGTGCCGACAAACTTTGTTATGAAGAAATCATTACGACATAAGGAAGACTTGAAACTTATTATTTCTTTTGCTTTTTAGCGCCGCAAACAGACTTGACGAAACTATAAAAGTAACTGCAGATAACTTTTATAATTTCGCCATATCTGTTCGCGGCTTTACGCGGAAAGCGCGTCTCAGTTAAATTCGGTACAGTTATAAATTGTGACTAGGCAGACAAAAGTGTTAAAAAAAAATATATATGTGCCGCTTCCATACATCTAGAGGAAGGGTATTTTTTATTTTGCTATGACATTGTGTGGAGAAGCGTTAGATAAGCCTTTCAAAAACATTAACATTAATATTTTTTCTATTCGGGTATCCGCTTGCGAAATATTAAGCAAAAAACATTAAATACAGGGTGTCCCTCCCGTGTGATGTTAAACATCTGTGTCATGAACTGCGTGCTGACTGGACCATTATTCAATTAATATTCTATCTTTTGCCAAATTGCAGGTTTTTAAACTTTCATGATAATGAACATTAGTTTTAAATTGTATTTCGAGATTCTTACTACGGACTTTGTTGATTCGAGTACCTCCCTATCTCATATTTTGGCACTATTGTAAACGCCATAATCACGGATATACTACCAGTACCATACGAATGCTGAAAAATTAAGTTGAGGACTGTGATACGCCATTTCTTTGCCGATAATTTGGACATTTTACTTACCATCAATTAGCGTAAAACATTTGGTATTTTCTGTTCATAAAAATGTATCTATGCCTACATTTCATCCTAAACAAAAAAGGAAGTTTCAACCAAACATTAACATTGGATATAAATATGATTGTAGCAAATGGTGATACGTAGCTTTATTAGCCGAGTGCCGATAGCTGGCTGGCTTAGCAAGTCTCCTCATACATATGCATGTCCAACATCTACACCACTGTACAGACTGTGGGGTGATATTCCTCTGTATTAGTAATCGACAACACTTCAGATACATTACAAGGTCCTGAACCGGTGCTTAGGGAGTATGGACTACCTGTAATTTCTGTTGAATAATAAAGAGACTTTAGATAATAACACGTTCATCTGCAGATCGGCTCCCGTGGCTTCTGCATGCTACTAACGTCTACGGTTTCGCATCTGTATCTCCAATCCTATTGATAAATAATAGCTGATGAATAAATTATTGGTAGAATTTTAACCTTACCCCTTGTACTCAGGTCTGTTTCTAGCTTAAGTTGAACGAATAACTAAAATTACTACATATTAATTTGATATCACGAATGTTTATTGAAGTCTGTTTAACACGGTGTCGAGGAATTTGGTCGTCACATCTACAACCGGACAACACTTTGTGGGATCCAAAGTGTTTGTTTCAAGTCTTGTGTCCTTTGTAGTTAGGTGATCCTGGGTGATAGAGGATTCATGCATAATGTAGTCAACTGTGTTAATAAAAGCTACTATTTGAAAAGTACTGTAAAAGAAGGCAGCGATAGCCTAGTGGAGATACTAATAATAGACTGCCATACAGAGCATATCGGGTTCCAATCCACGGCGCGCACCAATAACTTTTCGGAGTTATGTGCGTATTAAATTGCTAATTATCGCTTACCCCGTGCCTCGGAGAGCACGTTAAGCCGTCGGTCCCGGTTGTCATGAAGATCTTTGATAGTCGTTATAGGACGTCAGTACCTTCTAAATAAACTGACACTATAGTTGATTGAATCAGGCGTTACTTGGCGGAACTCCATTGTAACCTAATGGAAGGAAAGAGGAACTCACCACGCACCCTCGGATTGACCACCCAACTATTGCAGTAGAAAAAGGTTGACAATACCGAACTCCTCTAAAAGGATAAGGGATATATAGAAATGGTATGGGTTCCAGGAAGATACCTGACTTGCAGTATCTCGCTGTATGCGCCTACTATTCTTCGACACGTGTTTCGGCTCTGCACGAGGCATCCTCAGGAGCGATGGGCAATGACTGAGTGCTTTCCTACCGTGGGCATGGCACGTGGTGGGTTCCTCTTTCCTTCCATTATTAGGTTAAACTGATACTAGTCTAAACCATGAAATATCGCTATCCTTTCGGGTTGCGGAGGGCAGACAGGCAGTTGCTCCGTGGAAAAGCTAATATTCAGCCAAATCCGGTTAGTCTAGTAAGCGGACCCCAGATTGAAACTGGGAAAACGCTAAGAAGGATGATGATGTTATTTGAAAAGTACTAACTAGATCGTCATAGAATCGCATTTTTGTCTGTGCTGACACAAATATTATACTATCTCCTGCAGATAGCTTCTGCCTCTATGGAGCCGATAGCTACATAGATTTTTATCTTCCTTGACGAATATCTCTTTTATAAAAAGGTCATATAAATACGTCTACTTCTGAACATAGTTAAGGCTAGGTCTTGAGCCGCCCGCACTCAATTGTTTTCGGCGGCTCCATCAAGATCATGTATTGCCATGCCATCTATTGATTTGTATAATAAAAATGTAGAATTATCTAGTATATTTTATTATTTCAAAAGTTATTATAGCGAGCAATTACGATTATACTGAATGTAAAATATAAGATCTAATGAGCCTGATGTTACTACACCAATTTTGTCAATAGCCAAATCAGATTACTCCAAAATAGCTTCCGATTTTTCGTAAAGCTGCAATCCAATCGCTTGCCTCGTTCAAAACCCCATTACCTTCGCCTTTAAAAACACATTCTGCTACGAACAGAAGCGATTATGAAGAAATACGGCTTACATATTGAGTAATAACAATAGCCGAGTAACGAAATTTTGCTTTGAATCTCTGAGCTGGTATTTTTATAATAATAATAATAATAATAATAATAATCTTTATTCAAAAATGTTTACATTTCAGTGGATGGATACATTATGTCTGGATAATCTTATACTATAATACTTTATAATCTAATAAACAATAAATACTTAACATATAGTTTAAGGCCGGTATAGGTTATTTTTACTTTGCTATCTAGGTTTAAAATTAATTGCCTGAACTAGGTTTTCACCTGTGTTTCAGGCTGTTTTGTTCTTACGTAATATAATTGTGCAAAATATAACAAATGTGCATACTCTTAAATTTAACATTGACGCAATAATAATTAAAATCGAAGCTATTCAATGGTAGGTAATTATTTTATGACAGTAAGCAAATTCTCAGTATCGGAGTAGGTCATTGTTTGTAAGTATCTAGTTATGATTATTTTACATTGCTTATAACTATAATTATATATATCTAGTAACTTATTTAATCTATTGTATAAAAAAGGGCCTATGAATAAGAAAAATCTATTTATAAAGACATGTTTACCATGAAACTTAGTACAGACTAGATCTTTTCGTCTCTTGTCCGGGGGCAGTGGTTTGAATGGAGTTAGTGCGTGTTGTTTAAGTATGATGTGCAGTATGAACAATTGACGTACAGTTAGGACATTAGTGGACTGATACAAATCATAGGTAGGAAACATATAAGGTCGAAACGTCGCAACTTTTAGAATAGCTCTTTGAGCGCGTTCTAGTGGCAATAGGACAGTTTTGGATGCCCCTCCCCATGAAGTAATGCAATAGGATATGATGGACTGACACAACGACAGGTAGATTTGTTTAATTAATTTAAAATTTGCAGCGCTACGCATTGTTTTGAAAATAAATATTAATTTGCGCACCCGTTTACATAAGAGATCTATGTGAATGCGGAAATTAAGATTATTGTCAAGTGTTATTCCAAGGTACTTGATACATTGTGTAGATTCTAAAGTAGGGCAGGTGCATGCAGCGTCAGCAGATGAATGACATTTATTGTCGTGAGCGAATATAGTGTTGTTAGGTGATTCATTAATGTTATTGTTACGTATTGAGAAGTGGATATATTTTAAGAATATATATATAGACGGGAATTAACGCGAACATGCAAATTAGGTATTTACATACCTTATTTTGCTTGACGTTTCAAGACGGTAGCACGTCCCGTGGTCGCAAGCTGACTGGTGTGGCGATGTCACGTCTCCGAGTGCGAGGTAGAAGATTCTATTTCTACCCCCGGATCGTTGATATTCGAAGTACCGGCGCAAAACACACTAACCGTATCTGTATATTGAACATTCGCCGACTGCGCGTTAAAGTGGGGTGTTGTTAGCCGAATCACAGGATTCCACGCCGATGACAATTTAAAGCCCTCTTCCCGATTGAAATTTTTATGTTTTCTGATTTCAATCGCTTCACGCACAACTCTTGGGTAAAAGTGGCGTTCCGTGGAGAGGACTTGGGGACGATGAAATTCAATCCAGTGATTGGTGCCCGATTGAAGTAAATGTTCCGCAATCGCCGATTTGTTCGTTTGACGGTTCTTTACAGCTGCGATGTGCTCCTTTATACGTTCAGCGATAGTCCGCTTCGTTTGCCCTATGTAAGAGCTTCCGCAGCTGCAGTTGATTTTATAGACACCTGGGGTTTGTAGCGGTAGAACATCCTTTGGTGTGCCCACCATGTTGCATACTTTGGCCCCTGGTGTAAATACTGTCGGAATGGAGTAGTTTTTTAACTTGTCTCCTATTTTATCCGTAACACCTCTAATGTAGGGCATGTAGGTCGGTTGTCTATTTACCGCCGGATGTTTATCGCGTTTGATAGGCCGCGTCATTCGTCGTTGTACCTGGTATCCGTTCTTCCTAAGTACCTCCTGAACATGGTCTAGCTCTAGCTTCAAATGCTCAGGGTCACAGAGGTCATGTGCTCTGTTTTTGAGTGACGTCACAACGGATTGCAGGTGTCGAGGGTGGTGGTGCGACATGGCGTGCAGGTATCTATCTGTGTGCGTAGGCTTCCGGTATACGCAATGTGTTAAGGACCCATCTGGTCTCACAGTCACTTTGACATCCAAGAATGACAACGATCTGTCAGTTTCCATTTCGTAGGTGAACCTCATTTTCGGATGAATGGAGTTAAGGTGTTGCACATATTGATCTACTTCCTGCTTACCTCCTTTTACGATACTGAAGATGTCATCCACGTATCTTTTCCAAAGCCTGATGGTCTTGGGCCCGCTGCTAAGCGCCTTTTCTTCAAAGTGTTCCATCCAGATATTAGCCAGTACCGGGGCTACTGGACTCCCCATTGCGACGCCATCGATCTGGAGGTAATATTGGCCTTGGAAGAGGAAGTAGTTGCCATCTAAGCTGTGTTTTAGTAGATCAATATAGTTGTGAGGCATATCGTTGTCACTCAGTCTGTCCCTCACTACGTCCAGACATTCCCTTATTGGAACATTGGTAAAGAGCGACTCAACGTCAAAGCTTACCATTACATCTTCCGGTTCCAATCGGATACTTTGTACGATCTGGACGAAATGACGTGAGTTCTTTACGAAAGACGGTGTCATACCGACTAATGGCTGCAATACCGATGCAACGTGCTTCGCAAGGTCGTAAGTAGGCGAGGAAATCTGACTTACGATAGGCCGCAGTGGCACGTTGGGCTTATGTACCTTAGGCAGACCATATAGCCTAGGTGGTTGGTATGGCTTGGGACCATATAACTTGCTGTACTCGTCTTCCGTGAACAGGTCCTGGTGGTCTTGTATCAGTGTTCGTATTCTGCGCGTTACTCTGGCCGTGGGGTTATATGAGACCGGTTTATACACCTTGTTATCACATAACAACTCTCGTACCTTGTCCGTATAATCAGCCGTATTCATCACTACAGTGGCGTTTCCCTTGTCGGCCTTAAGCACTAAAATATCCTGGTTGTCCCGAATCCTTTTCAGTGCTTGACGCTCTTCCATAGTGACATTGCTAGTGGGTATCTTCGACTTCCGTAATATCACCGCGACGTCCTGTCGTAGGGTATCGGCATCACCGGGCGGTACTTTATTACGGATAATCGTCTCCTCAACACTGCTGATTATATTTTCGTACGGTATTCGCTTAGGTGTTAATGCGAAGTTTAAACCTTTGGCCAAGATGTTAATAGCAGATTCATCTAAACTCGCGTTGGATAGATTAATTACGGTGTTACTGGTTTGTACCGATTCCGTAGATAACGTTTTATTTGCATACCGTCGGTTTAATAACTTCGAGAACTTTCGCTCGTGAGTAGCACTACATAGTTCGAATGTCCGACTAGCTTGTAAGAACGTTATCCGATCACACAAATCATAATCAACGCGAGATAGGAACTCACTACATTTCGTATGCACGTCATATAACTCACACTGTACACTATTCAGCTCACTATGTTTATTGCGTATTAACTGTCTCAGGAGACGTACACTCGCGTTATATAGAATTTTACGGGAAAATGCGATATCACTACGTGGTTTTATACGCACACACGTAGGTAATAAGTCCCAATCGCGACATTTTGTTAGAAATATCAACGATGTTTCCACTCGCGCTCGTTTCCTCCGTAATAATTCTAGGTGACGCACTAATTTAGCAATTTCCGACCCGTAGCGGTTTGCAATAGAAACTTTTAAACACTCGCGTTGCATGTTTAAGAATATATATATAGACGGGAATTAACGCGAACATGCAAATTAGGTATTTACATACCTTATTTTGCTTGACGTTTCAAGACGGTAGCACGTCCCGTGGTCGCAAGCTGACTGGTGTGGCGATGTCACGTCTCCGAGTGCGAGGTAGAAGATTCTATTTCTACCCCCGGATCGTTGATATTCGAAGTACCGGCGCAAAACACACTAACCGTATCTGTATATTGAACATTCGCCGACTGCGCGTTAAAGTGGGGTGTTGTTAGCCGAATCACAGGATTCCACGCCGATGACAATTTAAAGCCCTCTTCCCGATTGAAATTTTTATGTTTTCTGATTTCAATCGCTTCACGCACAACTCTTGGGTAAAAGTGGCGTTCCGTGGAGAGGACTTGGGGACGATGAAATTCAATCCAGTGATTGGTGCCCGATTGAAGTAAATGTTCCGCAATCGCCGATTTGTTCGTTTGACGGTTCTTTACAGCTGCGATGTGCTCCTTTATACGTTCAGCGATAGTCCGCTTCGTTTGCCCTATGTAAGAGCTTCCGCAGCTGCAGTTGATTTTATAGACACCTGGGGTTTGTAGCGGTAGAACATCCTTTGGTGTGCCCACCATGTTGCATACTTTGGCCCCTGGTGTAAATACTGTCGGAATGGAGTAGTTTTTTAACTTGTCTCCTATTTTATCCGTAACACCTCTAATGTAGGGCATGTAGGTCGGTTGTCTATTTACCGCCGGATGTTTATCGCGTTTGATAGGCCGCGTCAATCGTCGTTGTACCTGGTATCCGTTCTTCCTAAGTACCTCCTGAACATGGTCTAGCTCTAGCTTCAAATGCTCAGGGTCACAGAGGTCATGTGCTCTGTTTTTGAGTGACGTCACAACGGATTGCAGGTGTCGAGGGTGGTGGTGCGACATGGCGTGCAGGTATCTATCTGTGTGCGTAGGCTTCCGGTATACGCAATGTGTTAAGGACCCATCTGGTCTCACAGTCACTTTGACATCCAAGAATGACAACGATCTGTCAGTTTCCATTTCGTAGGTGAACCTCATTTTCGGATGAATGGAGTTAAGGTGTTGCACATATTGATCTACTTCCTGCTTACCTCCTTTTACGATACTGAAGATGTCATCCACGTATCTTTTCCAAAGCCTGATGGTCTTGGGCCCGCTGCTAAGCGCCTTTTCTTCAAAGTGTTCCATCCAGATATTAGCCAGTACCGGGGCTACTGGACTCCCCATTGCGACGCCATCGATCTGGAGGTAATCGTCAAACGAACAAATCGGCGATTGCGGAACATTTACTTCAATCGGGCACCAATCACTGGATTGAATTTCATCGTCCCCAAGTCCTCTCCACGGAACGCCACTTTTACCCAAGAGTTGTGCGTGAAGCGATTGAAATCAGAAAACATAAAAATTTCAATCGGGAAGAGGGCTTTAAATTGTCATCGGCGTGGAATCCTGTGATTCGGCTAACAACACCCCACTTTAACGCGCAGTCGGCGAATGTTCAATATACAGATACGGTTAGTGTGTTTTGCGCCGGTACTTCGAATATCAACGATCCGGGGGTAGAAATAGAATCTTCTACCTCGCACTCGGAGACGTGACATCGCCACACCAGTCAGCTTGCGACCACGGGACGTGCTACCGTCTTGAAACGTCAAGCAAAATAAGGTATGTAAATACCTAATTTGCATGTTCGCGTTAATTCCCGTCTATATATATATTCTTAAACATGCAACGCGAGTGTTTAAAAGTTTCTATGGATATATTTTGTTTTCTGGGTGTTTAAAGTTAGTATATTGTCAAAAAGCCAGTTATTTACAGTATTGAAACCTAGTTGAGCATGTGTATATACCTCAGTACGAGTATTTCCTGTAAATAATAGTACCGTATCATCTGCATAAGACACAATGACACCATTATGAAGACTTAGGTTTCATAGGTCATTAATATATATTAAGAACAGAGTTACTCCTAAAATGCTCCCTTGAGGCACCCCGAAGGGGGCATTAGGGATATCCGCGCTGAGGTTTGTACCTAGTTTTACACACTGACATCTGTCGCTAAGATAGTCAGTAAGTAGTTTCAATTGTGTGCCTCTTATTCCCACATACTCAAGCTTTCTTAATAGACCTGGAACTGAAACAGAGTCAAAAGCTTTGGCAAGGTCTAGAAAGATCCCAATAATATGCATCCCTTTATCCAGGTTAGCCACAATGTGATCAGTAACCATGTGAACGGCCTGGTTTGTTGACTTTTGCGCTCTAAAACCAAACTGCCTGTCTGAGAGTATATTGTTCGATTCCAGGTATTTTACTAATCGATTATTTATTAGTTTTTCTAAAACTTTAGACAATGCTGGCAAGATTGAAATGGGCCTGTAGTTGTTTACACAACTTGTATCTCCATTCTTGTGTATTGGGATAACTATAGCCTTTTTCAAGGACTTCGGAAATATACCGTCAGACAAACATATTTTAAAAATGTGGGTTAGTGGAGGTGCTAGGAATGTCTTAAATCTTTTGATTATAGTGGTGGAAATGCCATCCCACCCTACCGCTGAAGTGTCCCGTAGTCCTGTTATTATTTGAACTACTTCGTCAACGTCAGTATCTAATAAAACAAAAGATTTGAGCGCGGGGTTGTGTGATTTGTTAGAGGTGTAGTGCGATGAAAAGTTTCTTTGATGCAAGATTCTTTCTCCGAGTGATTTTCCAGCGTTAGCGAAGAACATATTTATTTTATTGAGTGCCAGTGTGGGATTTGACTCGGACTGAAGTAAATCTAATGCTGGTTCTTGATTTTTGGTGGTAAAAGTGCATTTTTTTATAAATTTCCAGACTAATTTTGCTGTTTTGCCCAGCCTTTTCTAGTTCAGCCTTATTGTATTCAATCTTTAATTTTTTTAGAAGTTTGTTACAAAAATTACGATATCTTTTGTAAGACATCGAGATAATTTCATTATCTGGTGCTTTCTTAGCCTTCGAGTGCAATTTATCTCTATGTCTTATGCAGCGCAAAAGACCTTGTGTAATCCACGGTTTTGTTATTTTATGTCTGTTAGACAATTTTATAGTACATGTATTTTTGTGAATTGCACTTTGTATTTCGTTTGTGAGGTAATCGATTGAAATATTAGGATCAGCACATAAGTAAACGGGGTCAAGATCTATGTTAGGTATGTCAATTGCAAGATTCTTCATGTTTATTTTAGTATAGCTAGGTGTGCATTTATGTTTAGGAAATGATAGTTTTAATGACAATAGAATAGTGCGGTGATCTGTGATTGAAGAGTTAATGACCAAAGTGCGTGACGGATGCTTTGTTTTGATAATAAAGTGGTCTAGGCATGATCCACTTTGATGAGTAGGAAGAGTATGAGCTGGCATGAGACCATGAAAAGAGCAGACATCAAGAAAATCGTGGCCGCGGTCGTCATTTCTCTCAGACAGAATATTTATATTTAAGTCACCTGTTATAATTATATTCTTGTATGATGACAGACTGTTTAGTGCTAAATCAAGTGAATTAAGAAACCTATCTGTACTAAGAGACGGTGGCCTATACAGAGAAATTATGGCAGTATCATGGTTAATTTTAATGAGCAGATAGTTGCATTCATCTATATTAGGTTTTTCTATAACTACATTTAGATGTTTTCTAATATATACTACAACGCCGGCATTCTGATTGATATGATTATCACTGCAATATTGTCGATATCCATCTAAAGTTGGTAGAGCATCAGATCTATTAGATAACCAGCATTCCGATAGCACTATTATGTCGCAAGTTATGTCAATAGTATGTAACAAGATTTCTAGTTCCTGAAAGTTTTTATAGATACTACGAATATTTTGCGAAATAATAGTTAAACATTTATCTTGTGGTGGAAGAAGGCTTTTACAATCCTCAATATTACAAACTTTTGAGTCTGAGATAGAAAAGTTGTCCAAATCATCTATTAGCTTATTAGCCATAACTATAATTAACGAGTACCTGTAGTAGCGGTGCTTTCACGTGTAGTTAGGGGCGCTCTCAGGCGCCTTCATAGTCTACGGAATTCAGGTACCTGTCCTCGGCATATTTTCTTGCTGGGCAGCTCTCGTCCCCAGTTTGGTGATTATTGGGCTTCTTAAATTTCATACACGTAGCGCAGGAAGGTGGTGATATCTTCTTACTGCACTCTTTGATGACGTGGCCTGATTCACCGCAATGACCACAGGTAGGGCTAGTTTCGCGGCAGAATTTCGCTGCGTGTCCGTATTGTTGGCAATTATAACACCTTGTAACTAGGGTAAAGTCCCTTACGGGACATGATGTCCAGTTTATGTACACTCTCCCCTGGTTAATAAGGGCTTTTCGAATTCCCGGTGGTACTTCGATTATATAATTGCACACCGATATGTTCTTCTTCCCAGATTTGTGGCTCAATTTAACAGAGGCAATGATGGACTCTCGTGTCTTGTCTGGAAATGTCTGTGCCAAGTTTTGTTCAAATATGCATTCGAACACCTCTTTTTCAGTGAGTGTTGTAGGAACTCCGATTACGACTATTCTAGGACGACGCTTAGTCTGCTCTTCGACAGTAAGTCCTGACGTTAAAAGCTTTGTAGAGCTTTTGAGCTTCTCTACGTCATCTTTATTTTCGGTGCTGATGACTACACCGCCATTTTTCGTCTTTCTGACACCGCGTACGTGCAATTTCATTTCCTCGGGCGAAATTATAGTCTGGAGAAGGGCTTTAGTGTCGTCACTGCTTTTACTTTTGTCGGCCGGATATATCGTAACTGAACTAATAGAATTAGGGCGAATAAAATTGTTGCTCCCTTTTTTAACCATATCGGCAAAAGTATTCTTCTGGGTCTGGGTATGATTTACTTGCACGACTTTCTTAATCTCCTCAAGGGTATCTGAGATATTTTTCTTCTCTTGAAGGTGCTGGATGGTGGAGTGTGCTTGTATTACCTTTTGTTTCACAGACTGATAGTTTACAGCCATCTCAGATGCAGCAGTGCTCACTTGGCGGCAGATACTTGTGACTCGTACTTTTGAATCGGTGTTAAGCTTACTTTCTGCAGCAATTGAACAAACTTCAGTCAAATAAGAGTTGATAATCTTCATCCATCTTTCTACTTCTGCTGTAGATATTAGTTCAAGTGCCTTTTCCGTAGCGGGCGGTTTGTCTTCAGGACGAGGTGACGGCAACGGTGTTGACGGTGTAGGGCTCCTACACGTGATCTGACTGCGCCCAAAAGGACTGGCGCTCGACATTTTTAAAGATACACTTCTAACTCAAATATTTGTATCGATAAACATTATCTAAGTTCTTGCACATAAACACGTACGAAACTCTCGTGACACACTTATTTATGCTATGTCCTAAAAATAGCGAATATAATAATGACTGCTCTTCAGTTAACAATAAACACGTCTGCATCTAGTGAGTGCAACGACGAATTCGATTTTATAGGTACTTAATGTTAGAATATTCAAGCAGGCTAATATCCTTTATTTGAACATTCTTATTGCAATTGCCCGGAGGCAATAAAATGCTCTCCATAAGCATTGCTTATGAAATTCAGCAAAATGTGATCAAATTGTGCATCTCTTGATTTCGTTCACAAATTGTGCGCTCACGGCACGCGGGCCAAATTAAATACTGAATACGCAAGTGTTGTATTATAATAGGATTAATTCACAATTTTAGTTACTTTAACGGTTCATACTTGAAATCAGTTTTCGCCACTTCAGTATCTTTCTGCCTCAAAGGCCATCGGTTCCTAAAGCTATATGCTGTGCCCACTGCAACTACAAGTAGTGGCAGTGTGGCAATCTGAAATAAGAATTGAACTTTTGTTGTCTGAGGAACTGCGCTACTACCACTCGTTCAAAAGAGCCAACTTGTTTGAGTGCAGGTAGTGCACGTATGCTGCAGTGGTTCAAACGATCGCCTCGACGTTCTACGCCGAGGGTTGTGGGTTCGATTTCCACATGAGATATTACTCCGTAAGTCCGTAATATGATCCGCAACTTGTTTTTTCGAGTTCAGTTGTACTTTGTAGCCACTAATTGAATTTCTGGAAAGTCCCCTTGTAAATAAAACCTACAGCAGAAGTTATCTCAAAAACACATTGCCTCCGATAAAATGATTATCAATCAGATATAGACTTTATGAGGTTAGTACATAAGTTTAGCTTCGTTTTTAATAATAAAGTTTATTGGTAAATTTATCTCGGATATAATTCTTTATCTTTACACACGCGTACCTGTAGGTTAACGAGCAGTAAACAACGTAAAACAATTATCAAATGAAAGATCTTCACATCTATTGAGTACGTCAATGATAATTTTATTGGCACACAAAATATAAATAAATATGTAGATAGCATGACCTCTCTCAAGCAGGCAAATATTGCTCTCTTCAAACAATGTTCTGTAGTGAGAAAATAACCAATTCGTTTTCTTTCTTGTTTTCAAAATTTTCCATTATTGCTACGAATGTTTTCCTTTGGAATTGCTTTTGTAGTGATAGTAAAGTACCCTTGTATTATACAAATACTATCCTCTGCCCGTGACTATGCCTAGGTGGGTGTCCGTCCGACAAAAAGTATCATTCCAGCGCATGATAGATGAAACTTCATGGAAATTTGGTATGTTTTCACGCAAAAACCACTCAACTGATCTTAATAAAAGTTTGCAGCAAAATCGCTTAGGTATTAAAACGGGAAATAGACTACCTTTTATGCGGTATCTAAGACCCACGTGGACAAATCCGCAGACAAAGTCTAGTATCATACAAAACCCGACAAGTACGTTCGTGCATACGTCATCGCAGTTGTTTATTTCATCCATTTGTGTAATGGGAGCTCGCGTCTGCGCCAATGACCGATTTATTTGTCATCATGCTTTATCTGATCACACAGTTGTATACCGGAAGCCAAACTCGATGTAATGTTCAACGTTTTTTTTTGTTACCTGGATACACATGTTCGTGCTTTCTCAGCACAAGAGTAATCTTAATTATCTTTATCCGGGGTATAGCTGCAAAGGCTTCGTGCAAAGGTCGTCTTAACTGCTGACATAAAACAGAGTTTAACTACGTCAGTTTTAATCATAATTACCTATCTATAATTCTCGACCTGAGACGCATTAGGTCTGATGTGGAATTTTAAAAGTTTAGAGGAGAGTAAAAGTAAAATATTGAAAAAATCGTGTCGAAACTTTTGCCTATTATCGAATAGGCTAACAAAAATAGTAAAATATTTTAGATAAGTCATCTACCTTTGTATCAGTATAGTAATAAAACCAGTCACACTAAAATAAAAATATTTTATTAGTCAAAAATAAATTTTCAAGCCAACCTTATGCTTGTACAGAGTTATTGCCTTCCAAGGTATCTCTGAGATATCAAATAAGTTTTCAAAAATACATCATAACGTCTGGTTTCAATATTTGATGTATCCATGGATTTGGCTAGAGATACATATTTGACATAACCTTCATACAAAATATGCCATTGTAGCGACCAGCTACATAACACGGTGCCATCTACCCAATGACGACGGAACTTCTACGACACGAGCCCACCTGTCGAAGACGACGCGCTGAATTCAAAAATCCCGAATCGCGCAAGCAACTTTCGCGTGCCAAGCAGCATATTAACAACTTCTAAAGTATGTCCGTCGGCCTGCAGGCCACTAGGCACGACTACCCAGCTTGGTAAAAGGCTCCTCCCTCTAGTTGGAGGAACACTTCACCTTACTTCCTCCACACCTTAAAGCTAATTAACTGAATAGATCGAATATATGGTGTAAGTCTTAGTGAATTCTTGAATTACTTTCCAGTTCAATCAGGTTAAGTAAATTGAAACATCCCATCAAAACATAAAAACAATATTATGCTGGAAAATAAAAATAAAATTATTTATTCTAATTTAGATCACTTAAAGTGAGAATAATT
The DNA here is from genome assembly GCA_944739405.2 of Euclidia mi. Lineage (NCBI taxonomy): Eukaryota > Metazoa > Arthropoda > Insecta > Lepidoptera > Erebidae > Euclidia > Euclidia mi. The sequence continues at coordinate 65,879,541 of OX123198.2, read as the reverse complement.
AAACAAAACCAATTACTAGATCGCAAGAGATTGCAATATGAGTCTATGCCTACTCATTTTTCATTTAAATGCTAAACATTTATCTTCTGTCAAAACGATAAACAATCGTAACTTTTAAATTTTCGGGCCCTGTGTAACGACGATTATTGTTTATAAACAAAATAAAAAATACTTGTTTCCTTATGACTGTAGCGGCTGTTGACGCTACAAATTATATACAAGGCACGATATTGTGTAAGTGCGGCGCAGCAGTCGTCTTCCCGCTCCCATACAGGTAGGTCTTAGATTTGTAGTATATTTATATTGTAACCTGGTACCAGTTAAAGTATGTATTTCTTCTTTTGGCATCTTTCTTTTATCTCTCACACAACAACATCTATTGAGACCCCTACATGTGTCCTTAAAAACAAAGTGACATTATAATAAGGGATACACTTGAAAATAACACTTTGTAACTTAATGTTTATTTGAAACAAGTCACGTCTTTAATTTGGTCTCTTTAGCATCACTGTATTAATTTTGGATTGGATTGATGTTAAAATTTGTTGAGTGATTTTTATTTTCATATAAACTTTTAATATGCACGAACAAGTTTATTGTTTAAAAAATAAAGTGTTAAACAATTATTTTTATCTTGACCTACTGGAACAATTTCTAGAGAATGGGAAAAAGTTAGAAACCGTTTAAATTAACACAAGATAATACGTTGCTGCTGACCAAATTGGCAGTAATACTCACCAAATATCATCACCTAAATCAGTCACTTGGTTGATGACCATTTCAATATCAAGTGTATACCAAACTTTTGTGACTGAAGACGGACAATCTGCACTAAGAGTGGGAAATGGACAGAAGATGAGACTATTCGGAGTGTCGCAAGTTTTATTAAGACTTGAGCAGACATGCTGAAAGCGAGCTACCAACATAACATACGAAGGAGATTACCAAAAACACAATTACATTCAGCATGTAAGAGGACTAAGCGTTGTTGAATTGTAATGTAATTCGAGCTGGTAGCATTTATTTAACATGCCTCTTATTTCATTATTTAAGCATTTTGTTCATTAGCACTATAATTAGTAAAATAAAACTTTGCTTGTCTATCGTTTACACTTTAAAAATATGCTCGTTTAAGTAACGAAGAAACTTTCATCTCATAAAGAGGCTTCGGCTACACTTATCCTACGATACTTGAAAATTGTCTTTGAACTTGCTTCTTAGTAATTTAGCGTACATAATTCCGCTCAGTTTCAAAAGCGGGACTTCTTATCCTACAGAAAGGAAGAGTACACACTTATTTATATTTTCATTTCCCCAACTTTGTACGGAGTTTATTCAACAGCAATATATTACAAAGTTTCCTCGGGTTGTCGACATAATTGATTACAATAAGTGAGTGTTTTAATTTATCTAGTTGTTTTCTTACCTATCGTCAGCGGTGTACTGTTGTGTACCCGTTGTTAGTAGATCCATTGGCTGTTCATCGTTTTTCCGACGCACCCATGATACCTGACCGAATAATACTTGTTAATGATCTTGTACCAAAAACAGTTTTGTTTTTTTTTTTTTTTCTACAAGCCTGAATTGGTGTCCCACTGCTGGGCAAAGGCCTCCCCTTCTGACTTCCATTTCTCACGATCCGCTGCCATTATTTGCCAATCTTTTGTATAAGCGTCTAACTCATCTCGCCATCTTCTCCTGGGCCGTCCCCGTTGTCGCCTCCTATTATTTGGGATCCACTGAGTGGTTATTTTCGCCCACAATTCTTCAGGCATGCGACAAACGTGGCCCGCCCAGTTCCACTTTAATTTGGCAGCTGAGTGGCCTACATCGGCAATCTGTGTTTTGGAACGTAGTATTGAGTTTCTTATGCGGTCTGTGAGCTTAACTCCCAAAATACTTCGTTCCATTGCCCTTTGTTATATGAGACAAAAAATATATTAAATGATTTCGATAGAGAAGTGAAAGAACCAAAATCACATAAATAAAAGCGAATGAATATGTAATAAGAAACATACTTATTACCAGTTTATCGTGAAGAGCGTCCACTTTACAGTCTAAGTGCGCCGTGGAGCCGACCAACGCTTTTATCTCGGGAGCGGCCGCCGTATAAATGCTGTTCCCATTTCCAGCCCTGGTAATACAGAAATTCTTACAAATAAAAGGTATATTGGAATGCCAGATACTCTTTTGAAGAATTAAAAAGTTTTGTGCGCAAATTTTGAAGGTGCTTCCAAAGCTCTTAACTTTTAAATATTTACCTTAAATCCATTTGCGAAATAATTTAACAATTTTAAATATGGTGAACATTTTTTTCTATAATGAGAAAGACAAATGTACCAAAATTACGTTCAGGAAGTTTCGTTTCAAACAAAACATTTTTTAGTGTTCCGTACCAAATTTTATCTTCGCAAAGTTATTTTGATGTTTAAAATTTCATATTATTCATCATTTCAGTTGGCTCCTCGCAAAGTCAACAAAATTCAATTAATTTTAGTACTTTCGTTCTGCCAAACCAACAGAGGAGCGGACAAATATTATTTCACTAGCTGACCCAGCGAACTCCGTATCGCTTTTTTAAGAGTTTTTATTTAATTCCCTTTTTTCCAAGCCCCTTTTCCAAAGTTACCATTGACTTAGCGCTTAATCTCTTATCATTTCAGAGTCTATAAATGATGAACAAACAAACAGATTTTTATATAATATTGAATTCCCCATTCCTTAAAATATCGGAGACGATACCCATATCGACTTTAAAAAAAATCCCGTCTGCCATCTTTGATTTCCTATCCGCCATCTTTGATCACGAAATAGATGTTTTATTTGGATTCACCATCCCTTAAATCATCAAAGACGATACCCATATTGATTTTTTTAATTTTTCGCATCCGCCATGTTTGATTTCCCATCCGCCATCTTGAATCACGAAATAGATGTTGTATTTGGATTCCCCATCCCTTTAACCCCCCACGTGATTACAGCACGCACGGTCGTGCTCTAATTCAAGTGGTCCCATGTGTTTACAGCACGCATGGTCGTGCTATAAAAAAGTCGTCCTATTGGTCGTGGATTTTTTACGTTTTGTTTTACTTAAACCAAGAAACGAAAGTAGTAACTATTTGAATAGTTCATATTCTATGCAACTAAATCGTTTTAGAAGGGTGAGGGAAACGAAACGTGCCAAAAAATATTGAAATATAATTATCTGTGTCTCAGTTGCGAAAGCGTCCGCCATTGTTGTGTTTTGTTCCGCGATCTTTATAATAAAAGTTGTCTTGTGGAAGAAACCGGCGAATATTTTATAAAGATACTTATATAGATTTACTCAGAAATAAATAAATATTAATTGTGAAGTGACATTATTCGTGACAGAGACAAGAAATACAGTGATAAAAGGTAAAAACTTTTAAGAACGGCTATTTCTACTCTTGAAACTTGCTATTTTCGTAATAGTTTTATGATAAATACTCTTTTAATAGTTATGAAAGACATAAAAGTACCCAGATTATTTATCTGAAAACATATTTTAGCAATTAAATACTAGTATTGTTGTACGTTTTCACTGTTATCGTGTTTCAAATGGTAAATAATTCACAGCCACAGTGTTCGCTACAGTAACATGGCGGCCCGGCACGGCGAACTTTTTGTTACGCGTTCGGATTATAATTTTTTTAGTGGCGTTATATTAATTTGTTACAAATAAATAATGTATGGTGTGAAAACCTAAATGTATATGTGATAATGTTTTTGTGTTTATGAACCAAACAAGTAATGAAATTCATTAATATGTGATGAATTGTTTGTGCGAACCAGTGAAAAATAACAAACTTCTAAGTTTGTAAGCTTGTTTTTCCGGAAAGGTGAGTATTTAGTAGTAATTTATGTTATTATTATCATAGCTGATTTTATAACCAACACAATGATATGCAATTGTTGTGATATAATTATATTAAGGTGTCATAATTATTTTTTTCCAGTAACCTATGCCAATGAAAATTTGCAGCAACGTGACCCTTTGCACTTGTGGCACTTTGCCTTAATTTGATCGCACCTCAAGGGTTAAACAACGGAGACGATACCCATATTAATTTTTATAAACATCCCATCCGCCATCCTAGATCACGAAATAGATGGTGTTTTTGAATTCCCCATTCCTTAAAATATCGGAGACATGTGTCTCTATATTAAAAATTCAACAAAATTGGTTCAGCCGTATTAGCGTGAAAACGGAACATACATACATACACAATTTCGAATTTATAATATTAAGTAGGGATTATCAATGGGTTTCTTCTAACATGAAGCCCGCTGGGCGGCAACACTGAGACTTCAGGTCCGGAAAACTGTCAAAACTGCCATCAAACAAAGAAGTATATCAACGCGCACGCGAATTTGAACTTTATGCAGCGGTAATAAATTACAAATTGACTCTACGTTTTAGTTAGAAATCAGTTTTATGGGAAAAAGAAAAGGGCTGTTTTTAGGGTTTTTCCGGCAATTATTAGAATTTGTCTCGACGTAAAAACCATCTTTGAACTTCAACGAACATTTAAAAAAAAGAATTGGCCAAATTGGTCCAGTCGTTGTTGAGTTATGCGCTTACCAACACATTTTGCGATTCATTTTTATATTATAGATTACAAAACGACGACAAAGCTTTGAAACAGGTTCCTATTATTTACTTCAATTCTATAGTGAACAGACACTTTATTGAAAATATATGTATTTGTCATGAACTTTACCCTGCTCAAAATTTTTACGAGATTGCTGTTGAAGATTATTATTTCATTCCTTTCACATTTTAGTAAATTTATCAATGTGTAAGTGCTTACGAACACCAATGTAAATGAAGGTAGTTTTGTTACTCTAAGTGGAAATTCGAAGTTTTGTTTGTTCAGGTTACCTTAACTCTAAGTTAAAATAATATGCTCTTGATAGTCGTTTATGTAATTAATGCTTGGCACAAAATTTATAGCGTTTTAGGAAAACTGAGTTTTGATGAAATACATTTCATAAAAATATCACACTTGTGTTGCTTATAATTGGTTTGCATACGCTTGTCACCAGTGTGCATAAACATATTATGTATGGGTGGTTTGTTGATTAATCGTAATAATCGGCTCTAGTTTGAAGACTAGCAGTAATAACAATACTAATAAACAAAATAACATGCATGATATTTTACTCACTTTTCATTTCTATGTTGATGTGTGTTGGAAGAATGAAAGATGTCAAATATATAATTGAGCAGCGGAGCACTAAACCCTGTCTCCCCCGGCTTGCATCGCCTCTCCATCATCAGGGGCGACTGGCTCAACAGCAGGGACAACGTAGTCCCTTCCACGTATCTTCTCGCGTCGCTAGTCGTCACTTCTACATCTGCTCGAACTACATTCACAAGATGTCTTTTCCTATTTTTCTTAACTTCAACTTCATTCACTTCATCCACTATTATTTTAGCACCTTCATTCGGTAAGGTTACATTAGATTTAGTATCAACTTCATCAATATTCAGACAACACTTAATCCGCTTGTTATCTATAGGCTTCGGATACTTAAATTGGTTGTACAAGTTAAAACTATGCGTTACATTAACACTAGAGTAATTAAAGTTCTCGACAAGTTTGCTTTGATTATGTAATTCGGAGTTAGTGTGTAACATTTGATAGAGTTTGTTTATTGTTGGTTGGTCTCGTTCTATATCCTGGAGGCGACGTCAGCGTCGGTTCCTGCGAATGAAAATGTAAATTTTAGACTGGGTAAACAATCAACTATTTCGGCTTGTCTGGGTATAACTAACCTTTTCGTTTCAGAGCAAATTGTGAGTTTTCTAGTTGTTCTGTTCTAGTTGGGATTCGGTTTGTTGCTATAAAAAACGTTGTTTCTAAAGGTGTTTTGGGCACCTGTTTAAATCTCGCATCAAGTTTTCTCGGTTCGTATTTACTCGCCTAGCTTCACTAGCTCCGAGAAACAAAAGACGAAGAGTCGTTGTGTACTGCGTCTGCTCGCAATTTAAGGAAAATACGGTTTCAAGTAGTATGTGTGTTGTTATACATAAGTAGGTCTGCCAAATAAAAACGGGCCTTTGGTCGTCGTTTCTAGTAAAAAAAAAATAACAAAATAACCATATAAATCTAAATGATAATATATTTAAAAGCCGAAAAAATTAAGGTAAAAACTCGATTCGAAGTTGCTACCGAACAATTAGCTAATGTCATTCAGACCCACTCTATAACTCAGGATTTTAGTGCCAAAATCAATTATTTCTTTGGATAAACAAAGTGCGTATTTAGTTGTTTTTTGAGGACTGTTCTAGTTTCTTTCTTGTCTATTCCTTTGTACGACTGGTAATTGTTTATCTTAAGTTAAGCGTTAAATTTCTGAACCATTCTTTATAGGATAGTAAATATCTCATGTTACCTATTGTTTGGTGCCAAGTAGTTCTCTTTGTATTACAATTTACTTCGTTTTCTGTAGCAAATTGTTCTTTCTGTTTATCTACGTAATAAGAACCCTCAACACATTTTCAAAATATCTAGTTTATTCAGTTTAAATGTATACCTATTGTGTTGGAAACACGGCACTACTATGGCAAGTGTAGTAATAATCTTGGATAAACAATTAAACTCAAGACTCAAAATCAGCATTTGAACGAAAAAATAAATCCCTAGTTGAATGACATATTTTCATTGACAAAATATTTTAAATATTAAGAACATCATTTTTAATTAGTTAAGTAGCACGCCTAATTGCCGAGTGACGCTGCGGTCGACAGCTGAACTTATTAAAGAGATAACTTTTAAATCCGATCATCAAGTCATCATATAAATTTACATTACCGCTAGTTTCTGTCAATTTTGAGAAATTTCCTTCCTAGTCCTTCCGGAGCGGTTTATTTAAAATCTCTCTAGGAATTAAAACATAATAAGGGTACTTACGAATACAAGTTAAGAGCTTTCAAGAATTTGCAATTTAATTTGTGAGACGCGCGTAAAAAAAATATTTTCAAATCGTTCGCGTCTTTAGAACCGAGACCCTTTGCTGAAACACTCTGCGGTATTTCTTAGAATAAGCAAATTTTTGATCCTTTCATGAATCCCCTCCCAAAACGCCTCGCTATTGGTCGCCCTGCTCAACGACGACGAAGAAAAGAATGGAAGATTCGAGACGCTCGGGAACTCATGTCCGCCGCATACCGCAGTCCGCACCGCCATATATAATTATTACCGCTTATACCAAAACCTAACAAAACCGCCCGCGAGTGAAAGTAATTTGTGTAGTGGAGTGATTCAAACAGCTTCAGGATTCTCGAAGACATCAGGAGGCTGCCATTTGCAAAGAAAAAGACTGCCGAGCAAGGTAAGAGGCTCCTATCCACTTCACCTTTTCACTTCCTCATTTCCTAGTCGATAAGTACCGAAATCCTACAGTCCACCATATTAATAGTTTTCCCAAATCAACTAGGAACGTTCGGTTCGCCGAAACAAACAGTAAAATTTGAAATGCTTTTGAGTTTACGTAGAATTAATGATTACTCGGTATTGTAGGAGTACTAACAATAAATATACAAGCGAATAAACATGGAACCGTGACTAAATATACATACATACATACATATGCTCACGCCTTTTTCCCGTCGGGGTAGGCAGAGACAACAGATCGCCACTTGCTTCTATCCTTGCAAACCTCACGTGCTTCCTCTACATTCATTATTCTTTTCATACATGCTCGCCGGTTGCGGGTGCTTCGGACTTTTCCGTTTTTCAAGACGTCCCCAATTTGGTCCACGAACGTCTTACGAGGTCTGCCGCAACCGGCTTGTCCATACACCTCTGCCATATATATTTGATTCGTCAATCTTTCTTCGCTCATTCTCTCCACGTGTCCAAACCATTTCAGCATTCCTTTCTCAATCCTTGTCACGACATCTTCTTTCAGGCCACATCGCTCTCGTATTACTGCATTCGGAATTCTATCAATCAGTCTCACCCCACACATACTACGCAGTGATCGCATCTCAACTGCGTTAATTCTGCTTGCATGCTTTTTCTGCCATACCCAACACTCACTTCCATACATCAAGGTGGGCACCAGCACTCCATTATGAACCGCCAGTCGCGCCTTTTTAGGCACGGTTTGGCCGTTCATAAAGGCATGCAGCGCTCCATTCACACTGTTCCCCGCTATCACTCTCCTTTCAATATCACCTTCACATCTTCCATCTCTTGTAAACATGCTTCCCAAATATACAAATCTTTTAACTTGTCCCACATTTTCATCTTCAATCGTAATATTACACTCAGTCAAACTTTCATCCTTCTCAAACACCATCACTTTCGTCTTTCTTGCATTAACTTTCATACCTTTCGCTTTAAAACTCTCGTTCATGCAGTCCATCATTTGTTGCAACTCATTCGCCGATGATGCAAGAATTACTTGATCATCGGCGTATAAGAGGCACTTAACACGCAATCCTACCATATCAATCCCGCAATCAGTTTCCCTCAAATCTTTCATGCAGCTATCCATGAATAAGTTGAACAACCGACTAAATATAGTTTACATAATAAGCAATTAACCTTCTTCGCTTGAAATTGTGGGAAATATTCTAGTTTGTGAAACTTAAACATGAACGGGACAGACGTTTCGCTAGATTTACTTTTGTCTCTAGGTCCCTGTATAATGAACTAAGTTGTTGTTTGGCGTGGATTAGATAGTTTATCTATTAAATATTCTGACTACGACTTAGAAACTTACGCTCACAAGAACTTTCTATTTGAAGGCGGCTTAAGTATGTTACACAGTAAATTACTTACACAATTTATGCGTTGATTGTATGAATTATATAAGAGACACGAGGGCTAGTCACCTCATAGACAGTAAATAAACTATAGCTCTTAATCTGTCAGCAGAAAAAAACACAATTATTATATGTCAATGTAGAGATTCTATTAAAACCAAATTATATAACGTGTGATCGCTTTTAATAATTTCCCAAAGAAATGTCTTTCATTCAGAAAACATAACTTTTCGCGGCGTCATATTTCACGTATGACGCGTGATGAGCTGAGGTGATGACCTCAGCTGTCACATCGGTGTATGACATCCAATCATGCCGAGCGCTCACTATTAATACGCGTGATCGCCGCGGTCGATCACAATCCTCTCCAAATAGAACGAATATACTCGTACGTGTCTTAAATGATGACATGTTACGGACATTCGTTACACCAGTTGAGTGTAGACGACATATTTGCAGCGATTGGACAAGTTTTACTATCGGTAGCGGCCGAAATAGGCTCATTTGAACCTAAAAGATATTTGGGTCTAATTCATATCGCTGTCTTTGCAGACAATTCCTTCACTTGGAATATGTCCTGTATTGCGAATGAGTTTCCAAATGGCAGAGCGTAATACCCAGGTCGAATTAAGTCATTTCTGATGAAACCAGCAAGCAAAGCACCGTACTTTTCAAAGGTAGTGTTTCTGTTTTTTTATATCATTTCATCATCATGGCAGTCTAGAGACGTCTATTGATGAACCTATACCTCCTCCAAGGTTTTCAACACAGCTTGCACGGCATCTTGAGCATCATTATTCTATGTATGCTGACAAACGAGCAAGTAGATCACTTGATTGTAAGTAATAACCGCCGCTCATGCATACAAGCAATACCAGAGTAGTGCGTTGCTGCCCTGTGAGATGATGTAGAGGGTACATAATCTAGGTGTATGGATACATGCAATACCAGGGTAGTCAGAAGCTCGTTGTCGCTCTTTGAGATGATGTAGAGGGTACATAATGTAGATGTATGGATACACGCAATACCAGGGTAGTCAGAAGCTCATTGTCGCTCTTCTGAATAGTGTAGGGTACATAATCTAGGTGTATGGATACATGCAATACCATGGTAGTCAGAAGCTCGTTGTCGCTCTTTGGGATGGTGTAGAGGGTACATCACAGAACAGTTAAAAGGAGTAGAATGGCCTTGTGGGCGTGGCAGGCGCACCGTGCGTGTGAGCAAACGCTCATATTTCGACAAAATTTGTTTGACCGGTCAACAATCATGCTCATATTGGGACAGCGTACGAAGCTCCAAGAAAAAAAAAAATTATGCCATCTTGCGCTGTTATAACGTGTAGAAAAAGAAGCCAGGCATGTAATGTGGCTCGAGAAGGGATTTCTCTTCACCGGTAAGTCCAAAAACCTTAAAATACAAATGATATTTGTAATAATCGTAGTTATTACAATAGTATTATGTAATTTGTAGACAAAAATGATACTATCGCAAGCAAATAAATAAAAAGTACATTGCTGGCAATACGTGGGTACCATCTAGTACTACGTAGGCGATTGCGCAATGTATTTCGTTCAAAGTGAACGTCGCGTGCGACTAGCCAATGAATACATCGCGTAGACCGGCGACTGCTACTCGAAGCGGCCGGTCGCCGCGTGAGTGTGCTTGTGCAGATCTACTAACGTGATAGCGTTAAATGTTCTTGTGTGAGTAAGTTTGCGGCGCATGGTAAATAAACGCTATGTTTGACAGGCTAAAGTCTATAATTGATTTTTTTGCACGTTCTGATTTAAAAAATGCGAGTGTGTGCGCGACTGCGTTTCTATTGATTTTACTAAAGTGTATGTGTAGTAGTAGCCGTGTGGTAGGGGCAAACTGGCGACACAGGTTTCCGATACATTTTCGTCTAGAGGGCATATCTACTATAATTAATATATCTATGGGGTACATAATGTAGATGTATGGATACATGCAATACCAGGGTAGTCAGAAGCTCATTGTCGTTCTTTTGAATAGTGTAGGGTACATAATCTAGGTGTATGGATACATGCAATACCAGGGTAGTCAGAAGCTAGTTGTCGCTCTTTGGGATGGTGTAGAGGGTATATAATGTAGATGTATGGATACACGCAATACCAGGGTAGTCAGAAGCTCATTGTCGCTCTTTGGGATGGTGTCGAGGGTACATAATGTAGGTGTACTCGTATGTTGTGTTACCTCGGCAGGGCAGCGCGGCGAGAGCGGCGAGCAGCAGCGCCGCTGTGGCCGGCGCGCACATCGCTCCTACATCCTCACACACACTGCAACAACACACAACACTAGCATCAATATTTGTTATTTGCAGCTCCATATTGCCGTACCATGAGGGGGCAGCGATGGACAAGTTGAGATGCTAACAGACTGCTATGCATACGGTATCGGGTTTAAACCCCTTGCCGCGTGAGTCAAAGAGCACGCGATCCCGGCTGTCAAGAAGATCTTAAATTAACAGTCGTTAGTGAAAGCAGTACCATAAGTGAGTACCTCTTAAATACTGACATTGGTCCAAATCATGGGTATAATAACACTTTCCCCATGGGTTACGCAAGTCAGACGGCATACCCTCTGTGTAAAAGCTTGTATTCTGTCAAATCTGGTTAGACCAGTAAGCAGACTTTGGGCTCCGAGACAAAACGTTTTGGATGCAACCAGGATAATGCTATGATAGTGATAATACCATATATGAATTCGTAATTATGTTAAGTATGTACTTATCATTCAAATAATCATTCGAATTTTAAGCTCTTTATCATAAGTGTTTTTAAAATAAATACCTACATGTACATAAGAATTCAAAGTTTCGTAGCTCTTAACATATCGATGCAATTTCCTTCGCTCCCTAAAAGAATCTTTGTTATAAAATCGAGGGAATGTTTTTACCAATTTGTTGTAAATAAAATATGGCTGTTTATAATGCTTATTAGTATGATTGGCAGAATCGCGAGGCGTGAGGCACTTCAAACTTTTGTACGTTCCCGAAAATCCCAAAAACACTCGCTGAATAATTCACATTTTCCTTAAATAGATTTAAATTTTACGTAAACAGGTGAGATTTGAACAAAGCCCACGAATATTTGTTTCTTATAATAATTTGATTGTGTCAATTTTATGCTACATGGGTAAAATATTAATATTTCGTAGAAGGTAGAAAGTTAGAGCGTTTCCAGGTATCTCATGGTTGACACACGCTGCACAGAGGTTAATGATGGAAATAGGCCCATCTAAGTAGCTTCGATTTAGTAATTTGGAGTATTTAGGAAAGACGTCTCTTTATTGGTTCCTAAGTGGATGACGGGCTTCAAGGCGAAAGCTTTAGAGCAACTAGATAACAATGATGATGATGGTTATCAAACCGGAAGAAATGGACTTTGCTTTGAAATAATATTACCTTAAAGTTTATCCCTAGCAATGGTATTAACCACTTAATTAAATAATTGGTTATAGACTGTTCTATTGGCGAGTAATCAGGACACACACCTTCCTGATGTTCACTACAAATGCACCTCATACATTTGCTGCATTGCTTGCGTGTGCTGCAGAATAAACACCAACCAACTCCTCCCCGAATAGGCATATTATGTTGGTGGGGATGTTCTTTTCAATCCTTTAGTAACCTGCCTTTCAGTTTGATAACTCTTGGTACCTATATTTTGCTGGGATGTACGACGCTCAATTGGGACACGATCTAGCTAGATAAAATTCCACTTTTTAGAAATATTGACGCCAGATCACTTTTATTTGTAGATTATTCATTTGATATATTATTACGAGACCGTTTACACCTGCCATGTTACTGACCGACCGTTAATACGCCATAATAATACAAAAACTGTACAATATTTACTACTTGTGCACTAGACACTTATTTTCCTTCAACGCTCGCGAGGGGTACAGGCGTAGCTCACCAACTTCTAGGACAATGAAATAGGCATGTTACTAGCAGGAGCGGGGAGAACCAATCGAGGAATACACGAGACCATTGTGACCATTGGATACTTAGTTCCGCCAATATATGACAATATTACACCCTGGGCTACATTTGTAGCCCATGCGTGTACTCTAGTGTTAATTATTGCTTGCCCCGTGTCTCGGATAGCACGTTAAGCTGTCGATCCCAGCTGTCATGAAGATTTTAGGCACTCGTTATAGGAAATCTTTTTTAAATCAAACCTCTAAATAAACTGAGACGATTCTAAATATTGCTATCCCTTTGAGTTACGGAGGTCAGTCAGTCGCTCTGTAAAAAAACTAATATTGAGTCAAATCAGGTTAGACTAGTAAGCGGACACCGGTTTGTAACTGAGTTAACGCTAGGAGAACGATGACAACTATGAAAAGATATGTGCCTTTTAAAACTAACTTATGAAAGTTTGTTGTTTGTTTTGTAACGGCTCATTATAATAACTAACAGTGCCCAACTCGCAATTCAATTAACATATTGAATATGAAAAATATTGAATTATGAGTATAGTTTCCATCAAGTAAAAAAAAATATTAATGAAAATATTCGTCGCCAGGAAGCAAATACCCCTGATTTTTTATTTCGGCTGGCGATCTCGTTACGGTAACGAATGTTCGGGACCCTTCATAAACGAGTGCGCTACGTAAGCACTGGATTAAGGAAAGTGGAGTGCCACCATATTAATCAGCTATTAATCATACACCAGTTTTTTGCCTTGGCTCTTTGCGGTATGTGAAATCTTGTATTTTTATCAGATCTGTAGGCTTAAGGTACTAAAAAGTTTATTAGTAGCCAGTATTTGGCAGTGCTTTCACATTTTAGTTTTTTTTTCAGAAAAAAATAATTTATTCGACACGCGATCTCGCCAAATCACCACATCTCGAAAAATCGTTCACAAAGACGGACAGGATAGGCAGGACCTTCATTTTAGTACTGACTGTACAAATTCTGGGAAACTGTTAAAATCAAAATCAAAATCTTTTATTCAAAATTGGCTGGTAAACAGCTCTTTCTGAACGTTAAATTTTACAATAGACAGTCCCCCAAAAAGCCCAACCCTTCACTGCTTCCTATGTGTTTTCGCTAGGAAGAAGAAGCAGCGCAACAAACTCCCTAGCAACACAGTACTGTCTGCGTATTTAAATATGAAGTTATACATATATAGCTATCACACAACCTTGTAACGTTTAACGGCCCCACGTTGAGCGCCAGTGTAACGTTTATTCGTGTGTAGAGAGATAAATTAGATACAGTATCGTTAGTTACGAAATATATTTATTTGTCAAGCGTTACACAATATAAACCCGGTAGCTAGCGGCAAGAGTTAAGACTCAGGTCAGGCAGGCTGACGAGGCTTCGGTCCTCCAGAAGAGAAGGCAGCACTTAACTGAGGCAGCGTCCAGGATCCAAAAGGGAAGATTCGCTGTCGCACCGCGGTATTTATGTGCCGCAGGTAAACGAGGCGGCCAGTCAGAAGTAGTGGGGGGTACCGCGACGACTCCCACGTCACAACCTATTGCCATTTATTTAGTTACGTACCTACTTAAGACTTGAAAATTGAGAATAATGACTAACACTTAGCTTCCAAAACAAAATGACAAGTAGGGTGTAACCGCACACATGTTAAATATCATGTTGTTATGTAATCACTGCTCAGTCAAATCACGTTACAATGCATTAATAAGGTAGGTACCAAAACAATTGGAACAAATTGCAAATAAACTCATAAATCAGCAAGTTAAAAGCTGTATCCTGTCCAGTAGATCGACCAGTCACCACAGGCAGCACCCGTTCACGAGTATAACGCAATGATAAGCCATCACTCTCCTCAACCATATTAAAGGGAAGTGGGTGACCCGACCACCGACGCTATCGCCTGCAGTGACAGTACAGTGAGCATGACGAACCTACTTTCCAAGACAAGCCATTCGAACTTACATAAGACTAAAATAAATCTATCCGACATTATTAACGCACTATAACATATCTAAAAGAGCAGAACGTCAACAAATAAACGCATAATTGAATTAAAAAATGTCAAAGTGTATATAAAAATTAAATGTCAAATAAAATAATGACGCAAACAAATATACATGTCAAACAGAGAGACTTATGTCAAAAACAAAGTTAATCAAAATTCAAACATATGTCAAACAGTATGTATATAAAAACAATTAAATATAAAGTTGTACACAACAACTGGAACAGTAAGTATTGAACTTGTCTACCAAGCATTCTTGTCCTTGAAATAATCATCTATTGAGTAATATGCTTTTTTTAACAAACAAGTTTTAACTTCAGTTTTAAAGGAATTTAAAGGTAACTGACAAAAATGAGTTGGTAATTTATTATACATACGTACACCTAGCCCCATGAATGTATTATGAACTTTATGTAACCGAAGATGAGGCACGCACAATTTATGTTTATTTCTAGTGTTTATATTATGGACATCACTATTTTTACTATACGACTCAATATTTTGTTTAATGTACATTAAATTGGCAAATATATATTGGGAAGGTACAGTCAGGATTTCAATTTCTTTAAATCGATCCCTAAGTGACACCCTCGCCCCTAACTGATAAATAGCACGGACTGCCCTTTTTTGCAAAATAAATACACTGTCAATATCTGCAGCTTTTCCCCATAGAAGAATACCATAGGACATAATACTATGAAAGTAACTAAAATAAACTAGACGAGCCGTATCGACGTCGGTTAACTGTCTAATTTTTCTAATAGCGTATGCAGCCGAGCTAAGTTTCCCAGTAAGAGCCAATATGTGTGCTCCCCATTGCAATTTATTATCTACTGTTATACCTAAGAAAACAGTGTTATTTACTGGTTCTATAATCTCCTCGTTAAGTGCTAAGTTAGGTCCCAGATTCTTTACGTTTGGCAATACAAATTTAACACATTTAGTTTTCTTAGAATTTAAAACTAAGTTATTAGCTGTAAACCAGTGTGTGACTTTAGTTAGCGCTCGATTTACTTCGTCAAAGTTTTCTTTATTTCTATCAACCTTGAAAATTAAAGACGTATCATCTGCAAAAAGAACAACGTCACACAAGTTATTCATGTAATAAGGCAAATCATTTATATAAATTAAGAACAAAAAGGGTCCCAGAATGGACCCCTGGGGAACACCTAATTGCACTGGTAACCCGGAAGAATGAGCTCCATTTACATCTACATGTTGTACTCTACCTTTCAGATAAGAATTAATGACTCTAAGTGCCAAATCTCTGATACCGTAATGTTTCAGTTTGCGTAAAAGTGTATCATGATTTACGCAATCAAAAGCCTTAGAAAGGTCACAGAAGATACCTATAGCTTAAGTAAAGCTACTCCTGCATCAGTCGTAGATCGACCCTTAGTAAATCCGTACTGTTCAGTATGTAGGAGGCTGTTAAGATTAAAATATTGTAGTAATTACTTAAGTAGGAGTTTTTCAAAAATTTTACTGAACGCTGGTAACACTGAAATGGGTCTGTAGTTACCAATATCAGCTTTGCTGCCAGATTTAAAAAGTGGAATAATTTTGCTGTATTTCATAAGATCTGGGAAAGTTCCTGAATTAAGGCAGTGGTTGAATACTACAGTTAAATACGGAGCTACTAGGTCAATAATTGTTTGCAAAACTGTTACAGAGATGCCCCATAAGTCACCTGTCTTTTTAGGCTTAAGAGACTTGAAGATATTTAAAATGTCAGTTGAATTAATAGGCTGAAATCTAAAAGTACACGTTATTTCTAGCATATTATTAAACAAATATGTTGCAGCTACACTAGAAGAAGCATCTAAACCCTTCGTAACGGATAATGGTATGTGCGAAAAATAATTATTAAATTCTTGAGCTACATCTTCATCTTCGCGTACAATTTTAGTCCAACGGTCCAACGTAATAAGGGGCGAGCCTATTGCCGGTATCGGGCACTTTACCAGACTCCGTGCTGCTACTGAGATTCGGAAAAACCCAGTAACACTTTTGCCCGATCCGGGAATAGAACATGGGACCTCCAATCAGCAGTCGCATACGCTATCCATTGGACCACGGAGGCTGTCACAATAAAACGTTACAATAAAAACTATTTCAATTACTTACCTGGACATCTCCCACAGCTAATATGCAAGTGAACAACAATTTAAACACAGTTCTATCAGTTTAGCACCATTATTTCACAAATAACTGTCGAATAAAGTTGTGTCACTAAATGAATACGAACAACATTAGTGTTGGTGATTAATTTGCGACCAGTACTTTAAAGGTCATGGCTCATGACGCACTGTACCGGCGCCGGAACTACTAGTATATTTGTATAATCTATGACCAGAAGGTTACAGTTACGTCACGGCGCTGTCATGAATTATCTACTGCTAGTGCATTAACCATTGCATCGCCGTTCGTAATTGATCGGAAATTTAAGCGACGTTTATACAGGTCACCACATCGATGGGTGACATACAACAGATAAACATACATGCCAAAATTCAGCTTCTTGCGCTCAGTATTTTCGGCTGCACCTTGTCTGTCAGTTATTCAGTAATGCAAGACTTCTATATAGACAGATAACTAGTAAATCGCTGAGTTAGAACGGCGCTGTTTAGACGTAATGTGTGTTAACCTTAAAACCACGGTCTATGCTGGATATAGGAAACTAAATTAGACCTAATAAGTTGTTTCGGCAACTTCAGTGCAAGGAAAGTGCCATACCTACCTATTTGGGAACTGGGATATAATGGAAACCGAGCTATTATGAAGTGGCAGACTGACAGTACTGAGGCAGATAGTGCAAGATGATATTGTGGGGTTCTGTTGTGTACCTAATTCATAAAGTTTTGTATGCAAAAACTAGGCCTGTGTCCATTAAGGATAAATCAAACGGCTCAGTGTTTATATTTAAAAACTAGTTAAACCGGCGAACAAAATCACATTAGGTATATATCGCTTCAAATAAAACATTAATAATAGCTATAATTGCTGCGGGGAGGAAGAATAAGCTCTTGCATTTGAACACGTGATCCTTTGCTTTGCAGTTTACTGGGTTCCTGAGGAGTTCTCTTTGACAATGACAAATATCTAATCTTAATGATTTTGTAATATCTTCAAAGCTTTATAATAATTAAATACTTTCAACATTATCTGCGCACCAATTCTACATTATTATCTCTACTATGGAATTGGTCCTCTACAAACATATTAAGTCTATATAATCAATATTTAACACGTGTAACCTTTCGTTTCTACAATTTTAGAGAAGAAGAAAATAATTAAAATAATATAACCTTCTCTGAACAAACCGCCCCTTTTGCAAAATAAATACTTACTACAAAGTACCTATACGAAACAAAGAAGCGTAAATTATTTTATATATCTAATAATACGTAGCATCGAAGACGTTGGTAAAACGACCTGTGAGAAAGTAAATATTTATAAAAACTAAAAAAAGACTAGAGGATGCCCGCAGTTATGCTCGCACATTTTATTTTTTCCATTTCTGCCCGATTCCTTGGGCATTCCCTTCTTAGTATACTCTACGTTCCGCAAGAAAATTCTTGCCAAAATTCAGCTTCTTCCGGTCATTAGTTTTGGGTGTGAATTTTATTAAACAGATGAAAGGGATAATAAATGTCAGCGGAGTCAAAATACGGTACTAAACTTTAACCTTGTGAACACCACGGTTATGTTTTAATGTCAATTGTGATGAAACAAAGCGCACCCTACAAGACACAGTGTGATGGATTCAGTTTGAATTGTCACTTGTATATGATGGTGGTCAAAGCTGAAAAACGCAAAACAACAGTAGCAAAATACTCTGAACAATCAACTGGATTCCCACCACCGATATACAGGTGACTCCAGAAAAGGCACCGTCAACAGTATTAGCGTGTGCATCAGTTGTGGTGCGGTGGTCGACAAAGCCTTACCTCACTTGTTCACCGAGAACGAGATATCGGATGAAGCAATTATTACATTGTGTAAGACCACAAATCGATCCATCATCGTCCTAGTATCGTTCCGTCCGCATTCCCGGAGTCCGCTTCCTAACCCAAAAATATACTGATATACATAATTGACTAGAGCAGTGTCAGTATATTCAAGGATACTGGATCCACATATTTTTTTGAGAGTCGGGACCGATGCGCGACGGCTTAATGTGCTCTCCGAGACATGGGCTCGCGAATTATTATAAACGCACATAACTTCAAAAATTCCGTAGAGCGAGCAGTAGGCTTAAGCTCAACACCGTCCGTAGCTGTGCAGCGGTCTCATCAGTTATATCCCAAATGTTATCTCTGCGAACCTTAACCACTTCGATATTGCGTATCAACCATTTTGAATTAGCTCGTTATTCATCCACGCCACAATGTTCCAAAAACTGCAATTTTATTGACCTTTTTTAACGAACCAAAAACGCGTGGTTTTTAAATATTGCGTGTATATTTTGTGGGCAGCGCGACGAGTGAATTCTTGTTCATATTTCTCGAGGCCGGTAGCGGCGCTCTCGCCAATAACTTATAGCTAACTCTGTTAGCCACCATGACAGATGGCCGGTTATATTTTTCTTGCAATTTCATATTTTTTTACTGTTTCCTTTTCGTATTTGTATTTGATAATAGCTGTGCTGTGTTTGTTGCAGGTGAATTGTTGTGATTTATTTGATATTTTTTAGGATTTATCAGGTTTATTCTTTTTATTTATTCACATAACATTTTATTTTGTTATTGTCATTAATAAGAAACTTAAAATTTAACACTAAAAACTAAACGTAACTAACCTAACAGCTAAAATTAAAATATTTATAAAGCAAATAAAGTAAAGCAGTAGGCATTTATCAGGTTGATTGTAGTAATTAGGTGTAAACTTATTTTTAACTCTTAAATGTTATTTTTAAAACCTTTAATTTGCAGATGTGTCTTATCTAAAGTTTCAGTTTTCAAAATTAAAGATTTATATAAGTTCAGTGAGCACCTTATTTAGAAAATATTTATAAAATGTTATCTGTTTTATCGATGAGAATTACTTTCATCGTTTCAATATATAAAGACTCGTTACCTCGCAGTAAAACTTTTGTGCAAGTTAGAATCACATTAATAATCGCAAGTCATCATTCAGAATTAAATGAGTTCTTCAAGTTTATGATTTCCTTTCAGCATTCCAGCTCATATAACAAGATTTTCAATGAATGGGTTCCTTTAAACGATAAATAGAAGATCAATTGGTTATTTGAATGGAAGTTCAAACCGAGTCGTTAATGGATATTCATTGTAAGAAGTAAATTGTTGCTACGCTCTGAGGGCCCAGCATCACTTTGTTTGATAATTTACGTTGAAAATTGTGTTACAGGAATTGATAAATACGTAACGTCTTTAAAAGCTACAAGTGGCAATTTGTCGATTTGTACGATTGAAACAGACTTTTGAATTTGATTATACAAAAGAGATTTACCTACCCAGGGTGTTTTAATTAAACTCTGTTATAAAAGATAAAACGCTTTAATGTACCTGTATGAATTTCTCTTCAAGAAAATGAAGCTTATCGATTTCTTTATTAAGTGAGAAAGAAGACCTAGGAGTGAATTAACAAGATGCACATATATATAAAGAGAAAGTCTACGTAATAGCGGTAGAAAAATGTCTAAAGCAGGTAGTTTGACGAGGTGAGCAAAATGTTATGTACGTATGTATGTATTTACGTGATATCACAATTGATATCACGTAAATACATACATACGTACATAACATTTTGCTCACCTCGTCAAACTACCTGCTTTAGACATTTTTCTACCGCTATTACGTAGACTTTCTCTTACTTTATCTTTCACGTACTTTATCATTAAATTGAAATAGTGCCTCAATAGGCACTATTTCAATTTAATGATAAAGTACGTAATTTGAACAAATTTATCTAGATATTACAATTTGGTATATAAATAAAGAAATTAATGTAATTCATTCATGAGTCTAATATTAACCAAATGGTTTCAGATTTAATGTTTTCTAGGGTCTGCTTCAATGCCTTTTTCTAAAGGTGGAATTGTCTCAGGGTAATTGCTGTCGTAGAATCGATACCGGTACGGTTGTTGTAATATGAAGGTACTTAAATTGTAAAAGGGCTTATTACTGCTACCAAGGTAACTAGGTATGTATGTAGGCGTCTATTACAAATATCTTCGTAATGGCTTTTGTGATTATTGTCCTTTAGAGAGGGGATGGAACCAGTGACTACGGTTTGAATATCTGTTTTACAAACAGTTGGCTATATTACTATAATAGCACCATATTTTTATTATAGTTCAGACATTGTGTAAAAATCTTGTTCATTTGGACCCAAATATTTTAATTTTGCTAATGTAATAATATAAATTATCAGTTGACTTTTAACGTAAGCATTTTTATTTTATAATTATTTTTACTCTTATCTCACTGTCAAAATGAAGTTGAATTTAATTTAATTTTACCTTCAGTCTTAATTTTATTTTGTTAGTGATGAAATTCATCCCGTCGGGGGGTAGCGAGGAATGCTTCAGCAATACCCGACCCGCTGACATACGGGTACGTGAGGAATACGGGTTGGTTTTTAGTCAGTAAGAGTCTGACAGTCCCCTAGGCCCTTCCCTCAGGGCGGAGGGACTCCATGAGGATTTTTCAACCCGACACCAAAAAAAAAAGTGATGAAATTCATGATGTTTGTATTTTAAAAACTTAATAACAATATTAAAGTGCTTTACTTTCTATCTTGTTTGATTTACCCAGTTTGTTTTATATTCCAATTATAATTATATAAATAAATTCCTAGCGTTACTGACCGACTGCCAGACAAAGCATAGCCGGAACTACTAGGTACAAGAAGCGGCCACCCCGTGGGATCTCCACCTTGTCGTGGTGGGGCTCAGTAACCGTGGATTGGTCACCCGCGGTGAAGCTAAGAGGGATCCAGGAGGGGACGCTCCGCGTAGGCTTGGAGGGGCCTGCGCAGGATGCGTCCAACGGTGCGGGTGCGGGGGACAGTTCTGTCTGTCCCTCGCAGTCGGGTGCGGTCGCGGGACGAGAGGCATGTTGGTGTTGCGTTGCCGCGCGCCCTATCTCCCGCGACCAAATGGGGGCGCACCATTGGTTGCGTCGCGGTGGGGGCCGCAGAGGAAGAGGAGATGCGGTGTTGCGTTGCTGTCCGCCCTATCCTCTGCGGCCGCTGGGTGTTTTGGCGGCGGAGCCCAACACCTTCATCCGCCAAAAAGGGGGTTTTGTTCGGGGCTCGCCAAAATTTCCAAAGGATTGGACTGAAAACATTAAATAAAAAAAACAATGTGCTGGCGTAGCCGCTTAGCTCTTACAAATAAATAATTTACTGTCACCAAAAATATGTTATGTTTTAATCCTTCTCATGATAATGAAAACATAATATATCAAAAGTGGCATATTTAATACTCAATCTAAGCTAACTAGTTGTGCAGTGGGAGGATATTTAAACAAGACGTTGCAACAAAGTACGTAACGCCATCATTTACCGGCAGCTTGACGCTATAGAGTCTTCAGACACCCAGCCTCAACACACTGCACACACAGAACAGAAGGCGAAGTTTGTATTATAGGCTGAGGTTAAGTAGCTTAGTAGCAGTTTATACCAAAAATGCAATCATCAAATCATCATCATCGTCCTAGCGTTATTCCGGTTACATCCAGGTCTACACGCCTTGGAGCCCGAGGTCTGATTGATTGCTAAACTAACCAGATCTGATAGATTATCAGCTTTTCCACAGAGCAGCTGCCGTTTGGTTTATAACAGGCTTATAAAATATCGCAACTAGTATTTAAGTCTTGTATCGTTTCCAACATGGCACTAAGTGTGATTGTCACTTAGGTAATAAACTTTGAATTTGTCGTTTATAGGCGCTAATATTTAATATAATATAATAAACATGACTGACATGACATGAGTATCTTAATAAATGAAATTGTTACAAACGCTTCCTCCTAGACAAGCATAGATTGCAACGGAGATGATCATAGTAGATTAACATTGTTTCAGCGTTAGTACCACTATAATATATAATATTATCCTGGAACCACTGTTCTTCACTATATCGTGGCCGCGATGTCCCGACTAATTACTGTCAACATGATATAACGCGCTACGAGCGATTTATGCTCTCATCTGCGACAAATTGAACCTAACTATGCAGTTTTACACAAAGTACAAACTGGATATTCTATTTCAAATAAAAGGTAGTGAAAACTGCTACAGGCTGAATATTACGATATTGTTTATGTAATTTATAAGTGACTAGAGGATGCCCGCGGTTACACGCGCGTTATTTAAGGCTACTGTTCTGCTACTGTCGCTCATAGCGCGATGTCATATAGTCTATAGCCTTCCTCAATAAATGGGTTATCTAACACTGAAAGAATTTTTCAAATCGGACCAGTAGTTCCTGAGATTAGCGCGTTCAACCAAACAAACAAACAAACTCTTCAGCTTTATATATTAGTATAAGATAAGATGTAGCGTGATTTGACTTTGAGTCAGTAATAGATAGTCAGATTAAACATCATTTGCGGACCACCACCACTTGGATGAGTGATCGTTTGTTGTGGCGGTGACATCTGGTTTTTGTGTTTTGGAGGGTACATAAAGCCATCAGCCCTGGTTGATGTCTCTGAGCATGAATTGTTAAGTCATGTAGAAGGCCTTCGGTGTGGTTCTAAACTTGGATACTAACCGTAGTAGTCACACGTAGACGAAATAAATATCGATGTATTTCGTATCAAATTGCTTCTACTCTTTTTCTCTAACGTGGCTTTGTAAAATACCTTAAAATAGGTCTCTATGCAATATGACGACTTTCAAACTGAAATAAATGTACACGTTTTTTATAGCAGAGCTCTGAATATCACCAGAGGCACTTGTGATTCGTTTGCTATACTTGTATGTACTTTAACGCTTATGTTATGTTTTGTGTTCCCGTCTGGTGCGATAAAATAAAATGTTGTAATATTGCGATTGAAAATTTTAAACACGACTCCATAAAAATACTTTCACGTTTAAAATATTGAGAGAAACCCGCGATGATATTGGACTTTGACGACGTGACTAAAACTTGTGTATAGAACTATTCCGTTCTTGACTAACATACAAGTCAGAGCCAAACCTAGCTTCTTCTTCATGTCGTGTCAATAGCGAATTAAATAGTGTGCGAACAATACTATGCCACAGCTATGGCGTTGTTTGGAGTCCCATACTGCTCGGCCAAAGAGCACTTATCTAGGCAGGATAGAACAAAAAGTGTGGTTTGGCTGTTGAATAATGAAGAGCACAAGAAGCTGATGTCATGACCATGGACAAAGACCAAAGCAAGCTTTGATCCCAATAGCTGATGACCACGCAGGTTAAGCCACAGGATATACTTCCAGTGATAATATACGTACTTAAACTATCCTGTTCCGAGTAAACATGTATTATACAGAAACACAACCGCTAAAACCTATGAAAGTTCCCGATGTGTATTGGCTTGTCGTCGGGAGTCTCATATAGGAGTCATACCTTAAACATTCACGCGGTGTTACCATGTGCCGCAATCGATAACATTATTAACACCTAATAACACCGATGGTCGCGTTCACACTATTGAAATAGGAATTTGATAATTAGTGGCCACTGAGATACGGCTTACGAGATAAAGAGAAATTATGTTCAACTGAATGTTTGTATTGTACCTATTACATTTCTTTACTCTTTGGTTTTAGCGCTCATAGCGTGAGTTGATTTGCCGTTCGTAATAGATCGCCAAAGTTAAGTAACGTCTGTACAGGTCACTAGTTGGATGGGTGACCGCTTAATAAGGTATTTACATCAAAGTGCTAACGTGATTCGAACGGTACGTAAAATCGTTGGACACATTTCTTCTCCCAGGACAAGAATCGTTTGGCTACTCCGGAGGCCTTCAGACTTTCTAAAAACGACGCTTATCGATATTAGAGATAGATCGCACATATTAAAGACAAAAAAGAAGGAAGACTCTTAAATTTAGATCTTGCTATCACAAGTCTTGTATTTCTTTTTATACTAGTTATAAAGGGTACCGGTGCAGGTGCATCTACTAGTACTAAAGGCCAGTCTAAAAAATGCCTTCGTGACGTGAAAATGTAGCACAGTTTGCGAACTATATTAAACTTAAAGTTATAATGCCGTTATAATAATTTATAATAATTTTATTTTCAGGCAATCGGGCAAATATTGGTGTAATTTATAGCAATTAAGCTCTTTAGTAAACTTTCGTTATGCATCGATAGACTTTAACAAAACGTGTGCATTCTCGTACAACGAACACTGTTGGATTATAGCCAACGGATTTTTTTAATTATTTATTGTTATTTATGGAGGCAGTATGAGTTTTTATGTGGCTGTAACTTAGACCTCGTGCTCCGGTCCATAGTTCAAGAATACCAGCTTTATCGTTGGGAAACCCTCATTCAAGGCGCAGTTTAAATTATAAGCGAATATTTTTTACTATCTAGATGGAATATAAGCAAACAATTCATATAAAAATTCCAAAGCCCAGAGTAAGATAACAGTGCGTTACAAAATTTGAAATGCAATCTCGGCTACTGATTTAGTGCAGCGGTTCTGTTACGTTTATTTTTGGCGCATGTAAAGAGTAGTCGAATCACGAAATTTTACATAGCGACAAAGTAGTCGAACTTGTATTGGTAGTAGAATTTGAATTGGCTTAATGAGCTATTGTAGAACCAAGGATTACCTTAAAATCTACTACAATGTATTCCAAACATGTTAATGAGATAAAGGTCGTAAGTATTAATAATTAAAGTAGTTATTTAAAATAATCCTTAAGCGCCAGTACTAAACGGCAAGGTAGTAAACAAATCCAATTACAATTTTATAATGTTTAATTATAAGAATTACCTGTTTTTTGTAATACAATACAAGTATACACTCCGAGAAGGGTTTAATTTTCTCCTGATTGATTTCTTTACTCCGTTATTTAACCGGGTGTATTAAAAATAAATATAAATTTCAGTTTCAATAAATATAAATTTCAGTTCAATTTTTTAGCCATATTAGTAATTGAGAGAAATCTGATGCGTAGCACACACTACTAAACGTTTTGGGAAACGTGAACTTGCGCACGTGTAGTCTCTAATTAACTAAATGTTTCGGTTATTATTAATATAAATATTATGTTACTTCGTATACATTTACATTGAGGTTTGAGGTTTGAGATATATTTATTTCTCATAAGAATTATACATTCACTTACATGAGAAAGTTCACAATAATATTACACATTTTGTTTGGCGCACAGTAAAAACAAGTTCACAATAATAAATAAAGTGGGGTAGATACAATTAAACTAAAACCGACCAGACATAGACCTTCCATTAGAATTACACAGAATACGCGCGACTGGAAGCGGCACATGATAAAATCATGCTTGGGTAATGTTATGACTACATTTTTATAATTAGTAGATTTTATCATAAACTTTTTGTATGATTGATATTAATTTTAGTTAAGATTTAAAATTTATTTTATACCTTCTTTTTGCTAATAAATTTGTTTACATAATATCATCGTTATTTCTATATTGTTTATATAGAATTATGTATTTATACATTATATATTTAACTATGTAATTGAAGTTATTTAAGTATAGATACCGTTAACTATATTTTAACCGTTTATATTGATACGCGTATTTTATTTTTATTAGTATGTTATTTGATAAAATAATGATTTTTATTCTATATGTATTTTATATATGTGAAATATTATTACATTGTTTTAGTTTAAATTCACACACATCATGTTAATTTATTTAATAAGTAAAATTTTAGCATTTTTTAAAAGTAATCATAGTTTTTGCCTCTTTGATGTTGTTCGGTAATTTGTTATATAATTTGGCACCATTATACATGAGACACTTTTTACCCTAATTTGTTCGTGGTTTATTTAATAAAATGTCATTTGCTCTTCTTAGTCTAATTTTTTGTACCTGATATTTTTTAGTAAATCTTACTTGCGTGTGAATATCCTTACATAAAATTTTCCTGATTAATATACAGCTGTTGTAGGTATATGTTTGTGATATATTCATTATTTTTGTTTCGTTATATATTTTGCCTGTTGGTGTATCATAGTCGTAATTAAACAATGTTTTAATTAGTTTATTTTGGGCGATTTGTAATGTTTCCAAATTACTTTTGGCAGCAACACCCCATATTTCGATAAGGTAATCTATATGTGGTTTTATCAGGGAATTATACACATTATATCGAACATCGCGAGGTAGACATTGGATCATTCTCCTCACTGGCCCCGTCAGGTTACTTAATTTATTTTTAATTTTGTCAATATGAGGTTTCCAAGTAAGATGGCTATCTAATATTAATCCTAGGTATTTTTCTTGGTTAACTTTGCAAATATTTTGGTTATTGATTGTTAATGGTGGGTATGGTAGGATTTTTTTGTTTTTAGCTGTAAATACTATATATCTAGTTTTAGATATATTGATAGTTAGGAGATTGCTCTGGAGCCACATATTTAGATGATTCAAATCACTTTGAGCATCTGTTATAACGGTAGTTATGGAATGTCCAAAGTAAAATAAGGCTGTATCATCAGCATATAGAGATATGTCTCCTTTTAATCCAATATTTTTGATGTCATTTATATAAACCAGGAAAAGAAGGGGTCCTAAAATAGAGCCTTGTGGGATACCAAAACTTAGTTTTGCTGGTCTACTTTTTGTGCTATTAAGAGTTAGTATACATTAAGAGTTTCATAATATTATCTACAAGTTGACCAGCCTGTTGCTCTAGTGTTAAGCTATTATTAGCTTTAACAGTGGCAAGTGAGACATTATATTTTAGTGTTAAGAGAGGTTTTATTATAAGTTAATATTTATCGACTGGCTCCGTGGTCCAGTGGATAGCGTATAATGATCGAGTCCCGGGTCGGGTAAAAGTGTTATTGAGTTTTCCGAATTTTCAGTAGGACCCCGTTATGACTTTGAGGTCCACATTGCCAGACCATGGAGTCTTGCAATGTGGACCTAATAACATGGCGAAATGTAGGTATAATATTACACCTCTGCCTACCCTTTCGGAGATATGGGCGTGAGTCTAATATATATCGGTAAATATAACAATCTCATTGCGTTGCCGTGTCGTCAATTACAAAAGTATTTGTGTTCAGTCAATGTAGTTAAGGTTCATCACCATTAGTAACTAACTCAACTGTGTTTGTTAAATAACAAAGTTATAGATAACTGCACAGTTTGTAATGTCATTTCATTATCGTCGGTCCATTAGCTGTTTTAGCACAAATTATTAGCTTAGATCTAGTTTAGAACTTTTCAGATATTATAATTATACTAGAAGATGGCCGCAGATGCACATGCTCAACTGTATCTGTCCGATAATGAATGTTATTTATACAGATGAATAGAAACGTAAAAAGCAAGAGGGGTCGCCAAGGGAGAGTAAGGAGGCAGCTGCTCCCCCCCTCTAGAGATTCAGAAGAACCTAAATCCCCGCCCCCTCAGGCCATCGGCTGGCGTCATAATCCCTCCCCCTTTCCCCTAGGCAATCGGCTGGCGACGCCCTTGATCATATATCAACATTTCCCTAAGAAATAACATACCTACTGCAGTACTTACTGAAGATAACATTTTCGTAAAGCCAGTCAGTCCTAAAGTATCAAAGCATACGTTCGAAAACCAGACCCAAAAGTAATATCAAACCCTAACTAATAAATTATATAAATATTTGTATGAAGAAAAGAGGAAGAAATGAGCTTTAATATTTTTCCTACAATTTTCCTACAAGAAATACTAAAACACACATGTGGTAGGAACGATATAGGGTCATAGCCTCTAAAAAGGTCGGAACTTTATTTACGAACGTTCACATTTCTTTAGAGTACGGTTGACGTATATTATGTGTATAAACTAGGATATAAACCCGAGGATATTTATCGAAAAGTGCGTATCTTATATCCGAGTTACCGAGTGCGGAAATCGATCTCATTTTGCTGATGGTATACCCGACTGTTTACGACATTTAGTTCGTCATTATTCAGACCGTTCCTTACAATATTTTTTTATCTTCTAATGTGCCAGTTAGTTTCATTTTTAATGTATACAAATAATACAGGAGTTGAGATATAGAGCATCAAATAGAACTTTATTCCTCATTATTGTACCCACGTCATTTCTAGTAAGCTTATGACATAATATATGTAATAAATGAGGCATAACGTGTGAACTTCAAAGAGATAAAAACTAAGCTTTGAAATGTCAAGCTTAGATAATTCTATTTTGTTTACACGTATCACATACCTTTAAGGCGTTAATGTATGTATACACTATCACAAAGTGTTACCCTGATACACTGTATGTTACACCTTTGCCGATTAAGTGTCCTTACTCGTAAACACTGTGTCGTTTTAGCTAGTAAAAATTAAGGAATAACGACTCCTTTCTTGGCCATCAAATGAAGATCACCTGACCGTATAGGCAAACTTTGAATTTCCAAGTACCACTTTGTATACAATTTAACGTAACGTCCCCAGTAATCTGAAAGCATGGGTTCACCATCCCATATAGCTGTTCTAATACATTTTATGTTGCACCTTTTTCGATTTAGCGTCCATTCACATAAATATTGGCTCGTTTTAGCCAATATAAATCAAACAATTACCGGTCCTTTCTTGTGGTCGTCAAATAACCATCACCTGCCAATATTGGAAAGCTTTTAAAGCGATTGAGATTTTTCTTTACTAAACTTTAAGTGCATAAAGTAATTTGCAAACCGTAACTGGTAATTTTCTAAATACACTAATCGAAGATTTATTTTATGTACTTTAAATAAATCGTAACTTAATGTGATATTGGGTTTTAAGGCTCTTTTTATGGCAATCTGTCTAGATGGCGTTCAGCAATAAGTAGATATACTCGTCAGTTATTTTAAAAGGCTTGCTAGGTAGGTATACGTCTAGTCATACGTTTATATTTGTCGTTTTTGCGGAAATGGTGTATACGAATATATTTGAATTTGGCTGTCATATGCTGCTATATGTGTTAACTTTTTCCTTTATTCCTTATTGTCCTTTGTAACATTATATTTCTAACATTACAGGGCGGCTGTGCTACGGAAAAAACAAAGCAACTAACATATTTTTCAAAATCAGTTTTTTTACATATTTGGAACATTTTGCCTATAGCGAACACTGCTACATTCACAGAATCATCGAAAATGCGATTATTCGAGATAAAACTTTGTAAAATAAAGTAACTGCAGGCACTTGTCCAACATATCTACGGTAAAATAAAGTAAACCACAATGTCTAAGCAAAAACAATGTAATTGCACGTCGATTACATTGTTTTTACGTTGTGAAATGATTTAATTGGCTTTTCATTTGATATAGATTTCTTTTTAAGCCCCTTTATCCTAGCTATAAGAAAATCAAACAACTTTACTTTGTTTTTGGATTGTTAAACATGGTTAAAATGGCAAATTTGTTAACGTAAAAATAAAGCAAGTAAAATGACAAGTGTAAAACAAAGCAACTGAATAACAGTTGCTTTGTTTCTTTATTGTAAATCAATTCAAGCTTAATAACTTGAATTGATTCAAATCACAAGAAAGACACACCAAAGACACAGACAAACCAAGTAAATGGGATATAGTAATCTATATCCCATTTACTTGGTTTTTAATATGCTGTCGTTCATTTGTAAATTTCAAATGTCTAAATTATTTGACCTTACTCGGTTTTATCACCCTTCAAATGTCAGTTATCCCACAATTAAACTTGTCAGTGACAACACTTACAACTTCGTGCCATAAGTTAGCCGAGGCTTGTGATTCTTATGTGTTTTGTTTAGAAAATGTTTAAAATCCAAAATAGCCACAGTTTACGTTCGAGAACTATAGTACAGTTAGCACAATTGTAAGTGCAAATGTCCAATTTTATTTGTATTGTGTGTTTACATTTCGTAAATACCTATTTACGAAATATATCGTAGGCATACATGAAGTAGTACCTATTATTCTGTTTTGATTGGCTGTCTATAAGAAATACTAATCTGCTACCTACCATAATGCTACCTCGACCTTAATGCAGATCTACTCAATAAACTCGAACGTCTTCTCAATAATTGCATTAGATTCATTTTCAATCTTCGCAAGTATGACCACATTTCTGCGTACCGTGCAAAGTTACGTTGGTTACCCATACGAGAACGTCGCAACTTGCGTACGTTGTGTACGCTTTATTCTTTATTGCACTCTCCTAATGCTCCTGCTTACTTGACTCCTCATTTTCAATATCTCTTTTTTGTGACTATCACAGTCACAAAAAAGATCTTCGTTCTTCAAATAATCTTCTTCTCTACTGTCCTTCGCATAGCTCTAGCCTAGTTCATTCTTCCCTTTACATTCAATCTATACTTCTCTGGAATGCACTCCCTCTCGAAATCAGGATGTCCACTAACCGTCTTGCGTTTAAGACTAGAGTCCGTCAGACTTACATGGATACGTTGGCTGGATCATCATAGAATTATCTTATAAATCTTTATGTTCATTTGTATATATATATGTATATATTATATTTGTTTATATTATATAGTAAGTATATTATTATAAGTATATATTTATATTATATAGTATGTTAGTATGTATTTATATTGTATAGATATAATAAAATATTTATGTAATCTTAATTTGATGTAGAAAATTATATAAGCTAAATATCCCTTAACAGTAATTGCACCTAGCTCATTTTATCTCTGCACCACCCAAAGGTTGACTGGGAGAAAATGCCTACGGCATTAAGTCCGACTCTGTACAGATATTTTGTGCATAAAGTTTAAAATAAATAAATACTAATCAATTTGTTAATAAACTGTCCGTGTAGTGACGGATAAAGAATACAAGTGTCACTACCCCATTTCATTCCGCGGGTGTCGTAAAAGGCGACTAAGGAAATTGCAAAAAGCGAATAATATCTTTGCGAAGAGATGGAAAACTTAAAACCAAACCCTATACCAACTCGTCTGGCCAGCGCGGTATAGTAGGCCAAATACCACCTAATGAGCGCACTAACGAATAAAAGGCCCCCAGTTCCCGGTAGTCCCGCTGTCCGCAACTACGGTAGTGGTCGCGGTAACAGAGGGGCAGGGGGTGCTAAGAATTTCCGGGCTACGGCAAACGGCTACCACAAGAAACTGACCCTGGCTACGTACAATGGACGC
Organism: Euclidia mi; assembly: GCA_944739405.2. NCBI lineage: Eukaryota > Metazoa > Arthropoda > Insecta > Lepidoptera > Erebidae > Euclidia > Euclidia mi. Next base: position 65,847,465 of record OX123198.2, on the reverse strand, counting down.
TCTCTACGGCTGGACCAACACATCACCGAACTTGAAGTAGAACTAGGTCGTATAAACTGGCATATATTGGGGTTGTCTGAAGTCCGAAGACAGGGGAGGACACAATAACCCTTGATTAAGCAATCTGTTCTACTTTCGATAAGGTGGTCAGACCTCTCAGGGCGGTGTCGGTTTCCTCATTAACAAATCTCTCACGAACAGCGTTGTAGAAATCAGCAGTGTGTCGACACCGGTAGCGTACCTCATATTAAGGGTCACAGATTGGACGGTACTCTCTGAAGGTGATACGGGTATATGCGCTGACCTCGACATACTGCGATGACATAGTCGAAGCCATGTATGTAGACATTACTAAGGCTCTACATCATACCACCAAGACACGCTACATCGTTGTTATGGGGGATTTTAATGCCAAAGTGGGAGTACAAGAACGCGGCGAAACGAAAATCGGACCCTGTGGTGTGGGGCGCCGAAATCACAGGGGGCAAATGCTGGTCAACTTTCTGGAGTCACAGGGGCTCTTCTTAATAAACTCTTTCTTCAAGAAGAAGCCTCATAGAAAGTGGACATGGCAAAGCCGCGATAAGGAACGAGATAGACTTCATCATGTCTGATCGGGAGTATATATTAATTTGATGCGATTGAACAGAATCGAGGCACCAAAGTCTACGCTCGCCAGCTTGGTAGAATTCATCTGTCGAAACTCAATACTGCGGATGGCAAAACCATAACCTCCAAGTTTGAGGGAGCTCTGCAGCAGTGTTGCATCGATTGGCGCTACATCGAGGTGTTGAGATGTTTGTACGACACGGCCGCTATGACTGTCCAGCTCCAGGACAGTAAAACCAGCCCCATTGAGTTGCGTAGAGGGGTGAGGCAAGGGGATGTAATATCCCCTGACCTCTTCACCAACCTCTCGACGGGTCGGTCTCGGCATGAAATTGCATAAAACCAAGATTATGTTCAACGAACACATTCAGAGCAGCGTTTGGCAAGCTACGTCGAGTTTTCTCTTCGCCCCTACCGTAATGCCTGAAGACCAAAGTCTTCAACCAATGCGTCCTACCTGTTATGACGTACGGTACCGAGATGTGGACACTCACAGTGGGACTAGTCCACAAACTATAAGTCATGCAGCGAGCTATGGAAGGGGCTATGCTTGGCGTCTCTTTGAAGGATAAAATTCGACACGAAGTTATCCGACAAAGAACCAAAATTACAAACATAGCTTACAGAATCAGTAAGCTCAAGTCGCAGTGGGCTGGCCATATCTGTAGAAGGACTGATGGCCGATGGAGCAAGCGTGTCCTAGAGTGGAGACTACGCCTCGGCAAGCGTAAGGTAGGGCGGCCCCCGGCTAGGTGGACCGACGACCTGAAAAGGGTGGCTGGGACCGCTTGGATGCTGAGGGCCGTGTACTGTGGCGCGTGTTGGGTGAGACCTATGTGTAGCAGTGAACTGCAATAGGCGGATTGATGGAACACTTCATTATATGATTACAACTTATATCTATGATTTTTGAATTTAATTTAGATAACCGTAATATACATGCCCTATTCCTTGAGTGACACTTATCTTAATAAATACTAAGTTGAACTAGTATTTACAATTCTTACAAATTATGTGATTCATAAAAAGCAAAAGCCAACAAATGTTATACTAGATATATTAATTTTTAAATGACTTCATTGTCTTTGTCAAAAACAATTAAATGCATTTGCTTTTTTATTAAAACTACAACCTAACTTGTCCATCTCTTTTTAAATTATTTAAAAAAGAAAGTGACTGTAGTTACTTTGTTACTGAATTGTTCATTGTATTTAAAATTAATTTTATATCTATAGAAAAATATTTTTTTCAATTTAAAGGGAAGTTACCAAATATTACTAAAAAAATTGCTTTGAAACAGATAGAACTAATTATTTTACAAATTATATACACACAAATTATATGTTGTCGGCAGTACGTTTTAAATTTGTGATTTTCGTTGTTTTGCTCCTCCTGATAATTTTGCTTGACTGCAATTACTTGGTTTTTCCGTAGAGCAACCGAGGGAACTTTGTATAATTTGCGGCTGTGGGTTGGCAAGCGTGTCCCTTAGTTGTGTATAGTATGTTTTACTTGGCTTTACATTTATTTACTTGTAATGAGGAGTGATTTTCAAAGGCAATTGACTGTTTCTGTTCATTAGTAAGTAAAGTTAGCTGTATGGCATTTTTGGTCTTGAAATATTATAAGGTATTTTGTTAATTTGGATTAATTTGATTGAGATTTCACAAAATCTGGTCATCACTTAGCGTAACTTTCAGACTTTTATTTCGCCGAGTTGCGAAAATAGTCTGTACATGACAGTATTGTTTCATCGACTTTGACGCGTCTGTAATCCAGCCATGTCTTTTTGTCTAAATTGTTTTGTATTTTGTGAACAGTTTGATTGTATCTGCAGCATGTTTCTATGATAACACCATCAGATATTTTCGAGACTGCGGTGTGCGATACACTTTTGGCCCATTACACTGCTTTGCGGTATTCCTGCTTTGATTTCTTATAAGTATTTTTCGACTGTAATAAAAGTGTCCAACGAATATATAAGTTTTAATTAGTTTATAGTAGAGAAAAAGGTAGTATCGAATACCGATGACATTTCCATAGAGTAAGCTGTAGAGTGAAAATAACACAAGTAAATTTTTTTTATTAGTATCATCAACGATTTTATGGACTAGTTCAGTTTTGCTGTGTTTTTGCCTGAAGCCAAGCTGATGTTCGGTATTAGCCTAGACTCTTTAATAGTAGGTTTTACCCTGCTTAGATACAACATTTTCACAATAATGCTAACGAAACCCGACAAGTGTGCACGTAATATGAATACCTATCTCCCAACTAGCCTGCCTTTTTTTACGTGTTCCTCATGTACCCATGTGTCGGCGGATCGAGTATCACTGAAGCATTCCTCGCAACTGCCCGACGGGTATTGGCCCGCCAGATGGTCAGGCGGGCCCCGAACAATACCATCTTGGTGGCGGATGAAGGTGTTGGGCTCCGCCGCCAAAACACCCAGCGGCCGCAGAGGATAGGGAGGACGGCAACGCAACACCGCATCTCTTCTTCCTCTGCGGCCCCACTGCGAGGGACAGGCAGAGCTGTCCCCCGCACCCGCATCTTGGGACGCATCCTACGCAGGCCTCACTCAAGCCCACGTGGAGCGTCCCCTCACGGGATCCCGCTTAGCATCACCGTGGGTGTACCTCAAACCACCGTGGGTTTACTGAGCCCCCCACCACGACAAGGTGGAGATCCCACGGAGGGACCCAATTAGCCTGCTGCCCTTCCATCAAAATTAACTGTAAAATATAATTATTTTTAAACAATTTGTCATACGGATAATTAAGATCACCATATTAATTAAAATATGTTTTCCATACAATTACCACACTTCTGTGGTAATTGTATGGAATATCAAACATATGCTGAAATAAAGCAGTGATGTAATAAAGGTCCCGGATATTCCTTAAAGACCCCGGAAGGGATGACCAAAGCGTAAGGTACTAAACAAATTTGAAATTATTGTTCGTATAGGTCTGTAATTTGGATGAAGGTTACGTGTTTCTATAAGATTTATGAATTTATGGTGACTATCAATGGAATGTTGAGAATCATTTATCAAAAACATTTTAATTTCTTTATGCCTGCACATTATGCATCACTGACAGTTTGTATACATTCTTCATCCAATTTTTTATTGGTCCAAGTCCAAAGAAGAGATGCGTGGAAAGTGCCTTTGCCCTGTAGTTGGTTGCTACAGGCTGAAAATAAATAATAGTCTAGCTACATTAACTCATATCTAGCCGCACTATACATATTATATGATACAATTTTTCGCATCATAACACAAAAACGTAATAAAAACAGTGTAGCAACAGTTTATGGCGCGTGTGCTTTAGTTCATAAATCGTTGAGTGGACTTTGGTTACTGTGTTTTTGCATAGCATCAGTAATGTGTGTGTGTGTCGACAGTTTTCTGCGCATTATTCACGAAGCGAGAGGAACCCATGGTGCCTTCAGGTGCTATATCTGTGTCAATAAGTATACGAGTAAGATGGGTTATGTAAAATGGCAAGTCAGTGTGGTGATGGAACAAGAGTACAAAGTGTCACCACCGTTTTTCGTTCTCTGGGTGTCGTAACAACCTTTTACCAACCCTCTATCCACCGATTTTCTATCCACTCACAGGGCTTTTGTGACTTCAGGAGACTGTATGCAGATACATATAGCTTGGTTTTACTTGATCGGATCGTGATGAGGCAATGTTTCATTTTGGTGTAGTTGACGAATTACATAACATACCTTCACGCCTTTATCCTTGAAGGGGTAGGCAGAAGTATTTTACGTACCCACACGTCGCCAGTTATGTTTCGGTCCCAATGTAATAGGGAGCGAGCCTATTGCATCTACCGGGCACATTATTAAGCTAGTGATAATTCAAATTTTAATGCACACATAACTTCGAAAAGACAGAGGTGTGTGCTCAGGGTACCTGGGGATCGAACCCGAGACCATCGTCTCGGCAATCCGTTACGTACACCACAGGGCTATCGCCGCTTGACGAATAAATTAATAATAATTCATTTTCAAAGCTCTGTGATAGATAATTACCACTACATTTAAAGAATTTGTTTTTCAATGGCATAGCTCTAGTTTCTTGTCATCAGTCATAATAATGCCATACATTATTCAACTTACTAGAACCAATGAATACAGATTTTCATAGAAGCGCATTTCTTAAGGATTTCGTGTGCTGATTCCAAATGGCGAGTTGGCGACTGTCGTCAGTGTTGGCGCCGTTGGCGTCGTTCTCCGTCTCTCTTGCTCTCGTAGTTAAGATACACTGGAGGAACGTTTTGTTAGGAGGCCGTCCCTGTTTGTCTTTTTTAAAAAAACTAATTTTTAAACTGCACTGACTTTATTACTCAAGGCAACACTTTTACTGATACAGTTCTACTGGTACCGATTTCCGAGTTCCGGGAGCGAACCGCTTTTCGCGACGGACAGAATCTAACTGACTTTTAGTATGAAATAAATTATACAAGTAAATGAAAATGCTGACCAAGTAGAAACAATAGAATGGAAATGTACTAGAATACGTGAAGTGAAATGTACTAGAGTTAGTGATCTATAAGAATATATTCTTATAGATCACGAACTTGTCGTCACTTATTAGTGGAATTCGCAACACGAAAACGATCTTATTATTATAGTAATAAGAGCTTAATTGCGAAACATTGATGATCGAATGAATATTATTAATACTTAATTGTACTGGGAAGTCTAGCCTCTTATTAATATGACCACTTTGTTTGCGTAGTTCATCGTAAAGCCTAATAGGACTTATACTACTAATACTAGGGTGTAGAAACTAGAACGTTTACTTTAGAAAATAAAATAGAGTTTAAAGTAGTATCTAATAGATTAGAAATAGTAAGCAAAGAGCTTTCTATTTTATTTAATAAACTATTTACACGCGAAATATTGTATAACAAGTTATCCATCTTAGTAACTTGAGATAAGATTTCATTCATAACATCTATTTGAGAGTTTAACTTAATCTCATTTTGATTTAGTTTATATATAGTAGAAATAAAATTATTAATTGTAGACTTAACAATATGTATATTATCTTTCATGAGCCGATATAGTTCGGACTCACTCTTTTGGCAAGATTCGATGGCGGCGTCGTATTTTCTGGCGTCGTCAGCATCTAAAGTACCGAAAAAGAATTTTAAAATTTCACCACCGAATTCTAAGGACCTCTTGACCTTGGTCGGTGTTTGATTTATAGTTAAATGAGATAACGATTGTACCTTAAGAAGGTTAGGTTAGGAAGAAAGTTGCTTAGGAAGTAGATGCCGGAACTATGAGTTATCGGAGTTATCTTCGATTCGGCATGGCAGCCGTAGCACAAGGCTCTGAAAATAATATAGTTCAAGATACAGCGGGTTTGATTTCATTTGTATGGTATTTGATATGCTTGCGGCCCACCTGTAATGTGACGTTTTGTTTATTATGTACTTTAATTATCTTGTAGGGGCCTTTCCAAACGGGGGACAATGCTTTTCTTAGCCTATGATGACGTTTAAGATACACCATATCGCCTGTTTTATAAGTAACATCGCGTGATTTAGAATCATAGTATTGCTTTGACCGTTCTTTACTATTTATAATATTTTGTATAGCTTTCTCTCGGCTAAGTCGCATTCGATATTGCAGTGCGCGAATATATTCATTATAGGTAGAACTGTTAGATGTATCATACAAAGAATTTATTAGGAATAGTAGGTTTGTAACCATATAAAAGTTCGTAAGGGGTAAATTCTGTTGTACAGTGGGGGGTTGTATTATAGGCTAATATATCAGTAAATAGGTAACAATGCCAATCATTTTGATTGTCATTAACGAAGGACTTTAAGTACTCCTTAAGAGTAGCATGTGACCTTTCTAATGCATCATTCGTTTGCGGATGGTAAGGAGTAGTAAAAAGAGATTTTATCTTAAGGGTTTCGGTAAGTTGTTTAAATAGATCTGAGGTAAAGCATGTACCAAGGTTGGTTAAAATAGTTTTAGGAAACCCAAACAACGACATAAAGTGTACGAGATTTCGAGCTATCTCTTCACTTGTAGCGGTAACCATAGGATAAGCACTTGAAAATTTAGTTAAGTCATCTTGGAGAGTTAGAATGTACTTAAAATTTTGAAAACCAGCATCGGGTAATGGACCAATAATGTCTAGAGCTAAACGTTCAAATGGTTTAGTAGATGTAGAAGTTATCTCCATAGGAGCTTTATTTGAATGCCGTAATGGCTTATTTATTTGGCACAACTTACGCTGTTTGACATACCGTTCAATATCGGCACGCATGCTTTTCCAGTAATATGCGGCCTTGATTCGATTGTACATGCGGCGCGCACCTGGATGAGCAGCAATGATAGAGTCATCATTTTCCTTCAAAATTGTAGGAACCTCAGCAGGAGTTGGGTAAATGAATTGATTTTTATAGATATGTACTTTAATATTTGTGTAATTAATCACATAGGTTCGTCCCTAGCTACTCACATATATAATGATGTACCTACATCTATAAAGTATTCTCATTATATAGGTACATATTTATGTGTGTGTTAGAATAATTAATTCTACATGAGATTGCTAATGTTACTTAAGTCTTCTTCTAATATTATATTAAATGATTCTAATTACATCATTTACATAACTTTTTAGATTGCCCCGAATGATGTGTTAATTTTATTTATGAAGCATTCATTCATATTTAATGTGTATATCAAATGGAATAGGGAAATGCTTGAATATTTCGTTTTCACGATACGTTGGAAATTCATTTGTACAATAATATAATTTGTACTAGCAAAAAACGCCCGTGACTTTAAATTTATTTTAATTTACAAAATAAAAATCCTGCCTTTATAAAAGGATTCAGTAATTTCGGTTATGCGAAGATATAACAGTCAGGGCAAGTATTTTTATTACATAAATGATTAATACATAGTATACCTAAGCATAGAGCAGGCCTTGAAAAAGTAATACATAATAATATAGAGATGCCTATCTATTGGCACAGCAAGATTGAGAGCCGAATTGAGCGGTGAGAGCTCATACATGAAGTACCTCTACAATTTTTTTACACAAACCCGACCGATGGGCCTCTGATTTTATTTTGGTCTCATTATTTAAAACGTTTACGGCAGAATAGCCCCCGGTCAGAGCGGTGTTCCGCCACCTAAATTCGTTTTAATGATTTTCCTCATTTTCAATTCGTGGAAAAGAAAACATGAAACATTATTTATTTATAGTACATTTATTAAGGTACTAAATTTGGAAAATTTTAGATAGTAACTCATTTTAGTTGTTTTTATGCATCTTCCTCCTAGCGTTATCCCAGTTGAAAACAGGGGTCCGCTTACTAGTCCAACCAGATATGACAGAATATTAGCTTTTGCTAAAAAAAAATATATATTATTATGCACGAAAAAACGAATGAACATTTTACGGGAAATAACATAGTACTTAATCTCTAGCGATCTTCCATCTTTGATTCAATATTGCCTGTAGTAATAAGATCAGGTACATCTGTAATGATATCTGTGATCAGACAAGAACTCTTAAGATTGAAACAATAGTATAGAAATTATTTATCGAAGGTCAGCAAGATACCTAGGTCTCGTAATCAGTGAAAGGACTAAATATTTTTGTTAAAGACTATTTCCGTGTTAAGGACTTGTTATTTTATAGCAGGCACTTCTAGAAATATGAAAATAAAAAAACCTAAACTATAGACGTTTTCTGGCACACTTTGGTTCATAGTCGTATACTGCTATACCTACTATAAAAATCTATAATTATAATATAATTATATCCTCTATACTATAAATAATCTTGTTTTGAGCACTGAATTAGCATAAGAGGTTATTACTTCATTAGATACGCCTTCAGATTGGAATTGGAGCTCCACCCGCAGAACCGGGCGTCGTCGCCGGAGGGCGCTCAACGACCTCCGGCCACCGTGAGTACACGCCAGCGGGCGGCGGGCCTGTTTTGAACCGCCCGCCGTCCGCTAGGCCCGAGAGGCGGCGCACGTGTTCCGCGTGCGCCTCTCGTAGCGTTAGTAGACTACGTCGTTCTTTTCCGCTCGTAGTATGAAAGAGGATGTATGAGGACAAGTATGATGAATGCAGATGGATGCATGCGAGGGACGGGGCCCGCTTCGGCGGGCCAGCTCAGGCGGGGTCGCGGCAGTTATACTAACGTAGGTCCCGTGACCCCGCCTTTCAATGGGATCGGATAGAGGAAGACCATGGTGGTTTTAGTGGGTAGTCCCGGCGCTTCTCGTCGGGGAGTCACCACACTCTCCCTGGACTGAGCCCCTTTAGGGGCCCAGCCTGGGGGGGGGGGGGTCAGCCCGTAAATTGTCTGGTTTCCACAATGAGTCAAAAAGTGATACTGTAACAAATATAGAAACTAAACTATAACGAATATAGTAACAAGTTATACTAAATCTACATCGTAACAGGGTGAAAGAAAACCGTAGGTACTGCTCCTCTTAAACAGTCCTACTTGAGGTACAGTAGCTTGTACAGTAAAAATTATTTTAAAAAGTAACCCTTGACATACGCAATTTTCTTCATAAATTGTAGCATTTGTAGCTTAGAACTATCTCGATTACGTAAGGTTTTTACGAAAAATCCGCTCCTTAATCGGCTAATTTGTTAAGGAGTTACGATGCCACAGACAGACATAATACAAGAGACCCTTTTCGCGTCAGAGATTAATAAGCAGGTATAAATATTTAGCCAGATTAAAACAGTTGGGTACTAACTACACAACGACGATTACATTTACTTGACAGAATCAACCTCATTAGGAACGCACCTTCTTCAATTACCTAAATGAAATAGGTATTTTATTTGTTTAGTTGGTATGTTAAGTAAATTAGTACATTAGTTTCTACAACTGTGAGTGCGCGTAGAACGGCGGATATCAATTAACCGCCTTGAAAAATAGAAGGAGGTTCTCAATTTATTCGTTCTTTAATATCTTACAACTTCTTTATTAATTAGCGATCACTTGTTTGGAAACATATAGGGAGGTTCTATTAGGTCTTAAAAAGTTTTGCGGTATAAACTTTGAAGATATTTTTTAGTTATATGTTAATTTTTGTTAGCTCCTTAATGTTAGCGTGATCACAACGATAAAAATAGTTCTGGGAAATTTTAAAGGTTTAACAAAAATACTGTTTGTAAAAATAATGTACTGTAAGCTTTACAATAACACTGTTTTCAACAAACTTTCGTATATCAAAAGTTTTACAGCATCGCGAAGAACAGCCGGAACATTTTACCTCAACAGATGTGCTGAACATTATGAGCACATACACTTTTCCCTTTGACTTTACTGCCTTGTAATATAAGTGTAAGTGCAAGAGATTACGTACATCGTAAGAACTCGGGTTTGATCGTCGAGTCGGCAGCATAACATTAGGATTTTCTGTTAAACAGCACTCTACAAATAGTGCCAGTATTATGAGATGTTTTGAGAAATTAAAAGGAGTGCTAACAAACTGCGATTGCTATTTAGGGTGTATGAGTATTTTTTAAGGACTTTATAGACGGTAAACTCATGTATGTACTTATAATGCTGTGTCTGTACTGTTTAAAATAAAATCTTAGCTATTCTCATTTCATATCCTTGTTAAACTTATATATCACACTGAGCATAATTATGATACAGGAAATCTATGCAAGTGACTTTTCAGAGATACAATTAAAGATAAGAGCACCCAGACACGACACCACAATTCTTGGGTCACACAATTGTTTTGTCCTATTTGGGGATTGAACCAACAACACTCGGTGCACAGCTAAACTGCGAGGCGGGCACGTAAACCAATACGCTATGCATCTAGTCAGGGGTCTCAAGGAGTCTTAGATGGTTGCTTTATTTTTGAACATCTCAACCAGCTCAGAAATATCTCAAGCAGCCGTTATTACACTTTTGATAGAAAGGGCAGGTTTTTCAACGCCATACCATAGAGTTTACCTTCACTGCGCTTGTAGTAGGTACAACGCCATAAATCACAGGGTGCCTTTCTACTTAAGTACACATAAACTCGTACTAACCTGAAGGATAGAGTGAACCGGTACACATTCAATGCTTTGCTGAGAACTACGATCTTCACTTAACTCTTAAGACCTGAACTTAGGTATGTATAAAATTCTAGTATATGTGAAAGAAATGATGATGCTGTAGGGCTTAGAAGTATTGACAAGAATTTTCCGCAATTGTTCTAAGCTCTACAGCATCATCAGTTTAAAAAAAAAGCGGCGATAGCCCAGTGGTGTTCTTAACAGACTGCAGAGGCGATGGTCTCCGGTTCGATCCCTAGTTACCCTGGGCACACAGCTCTGACTTTTCGAAGTTATGTGTGTAATAAAAATGTTATTATTATATAACATTGGTATATTACACACCCACACTTCGCCAAGTATGTTTCGGCCCCTATTACGAAGTGACGTGGGCGTAGTGTGTAATACACCTCTGCCTACCCCTTAGGGGATAAAGGCGTAAAGTTATGTTATGTCATGTTACTTTCTTCGAATTTTTATCCAGAAAATGGTAACCGTATTCTAAAATCACCAGATTTCTATCCTCTAAACTTAATATGGCAATATGTGACATGCACTCTAATAATTTTTTAGGTATTTTAAACCATTAGCCGGTTCAAAAACCGACACTCGTAAGCTTAATCAAATACAACATTTTCCAAATCAAAACACAGAAGCTACATTGGACATGAAATCGTCATAATTTAGCTCATAGCCCGAGGGAGCGATCACATTACATGACGTACGCCGCAGCCTCCCTGAAGCCTCCGCCACTCAACTACAGCGAACTTTATCCTCTCAGACAGATTACCAGAAAATCTAGGAATTCGAGCCCCTCGAGTTAGATACAAAAGCAAGTAATTTCTTCGAATGATACTATGGCTTCACAGTGCAAGTTTGTTTATTGCAGGATATTGCGAAAAATATGAAGTACACCTGATATATATATATATATAAATTAAAGGTGAGTGTAAAGCCCATTTAAAGGAGTGGGATTTTATTATAAATTCCTAACAAAAGTTCTTAAAATATGTCTAAAAGTAAATCTGCTATACCTATATATTTAAGAAGACTGAAAAACCCATTTAAATGAGTAACTCAACGTTTTTAGAAAAATATAGTACGCAAGAAAAAGAGAAAGGTAGAATGTAATAAATAAAGAAATTGTGAAAGATATTTTTTGCAGTAATAACATTCGTCCATGCTTTCTTCTCATCACATGCTTTAAGTGGAATGACCTTTTAATTGGATGACTACTTAGATATTAACCTTCAAAGCCCAACTAATTTCCGACAAATTACAAAACATTACTAAGAAAACGAATTAATCTTTCTGGACGCGTAGGTAGCTATATACTGAGATGTAGCGTAGGTTGCTTTTAGTCTAATCACAAACGTATTCAGCAATGAAGAAGTGTGCCCTCCTAAGTGGATTGAGCTGCCCGGTACCTTCTGAGCCATGAATCAGTAAATAAGATACTGTAGCGTAACAAGTGTTTTAATCCATAGAAGAAAATGTACAGCTATAGGTAAAAATGATATCATAAACTAAGAGTATAACATAAAATGTTCATAACAAAGCACATATCTGTACATAATATAAAATTAAGTAAAGAGTAGATAAACTCAAAAACAACAAAAAGGATATTTGTACGGTTTTCATCAATTGATAGTATGATGGAGAAGGTTTATTAAGTGAACCATTCATGCGGGCTATGTCTAGAAGTATGAATAATATGAACCTCAAGGCTTAATTATTTATTGTTTGTAAGTGTAACTATATCAATGTTATTTATTTATAGACTCACGCCTGTTTCCCCGAAGGGGTAGGCAGAGGTGTAATATTACACCCACATTTCACCATGAATCTTTAGATCCCACGTAATAGGGGGTGAGCCTATTGCCGTTACCCGGCACATCACCTATATCAATGCTATCGATGCTTTTTGCTATTTAATGACGAGATGAAATTAATTAATGCAACTCAATATCATATTCATTATGTTTGGTAACGGATTGTTTAAAGTCAAGATTTCTATCTAAATATTTCAATATCAAAATTCTAGTAAATTTAAATTAGTCTATCAAAGATAAATCATGATATAATGTAACCCTATATTTTGATCAGTGTTTATTACTGCAACAAACCTTATACAATTCTCCAAACCAATTTATGTAATTAATCAAAACCTATTCAGTACATTGTCATATGACTGCACTGTTGGCGTAGTCGTTAAATAAGTGATCGTCTTGCCGCTTGACAATACGTCGAGTGTTGTGGGTTCGATGCCTACACGAGACAATACTTGGTGTGATCCATAAATTGTTGTTTCGTGTCTAGGTGTTCATTGTGTCCGTTATTGCATGTTTCTAAAATTTCCCCGCGATACAGGTTTGATTACTTATTAAGTGCGGGAAATGTATTTACGTCTACATTTAAATTCGTCAACAAAGTCATTTAACAATCGGATAAGAGTACGCAAGACATGCAAATATTTGTCCCTCCACCAACCGAACCAGGAAGTTTACTCTTTTCTCTTCAAAATTATTTATTTGGCGCACAAGCTTGTGAATGAAAAATGGACCTAGTCGCATAATTTTTCTCAAAAATAAAAGTATAGTTAATAAAATAGCGCTCTTCCATGAGAAAAACACTTTAACTTTCAAAGGAATACTCCTTAAAAACTTTGAATGTGCTTAATATCTCTAATATATAAAATTCTCGTGTCACAGTTTTCGTTCCCATACTCCTACGAAACGGCTTGACCGATTTTGATGAAATTTTTTGTGCTTATCCGGTATCTATGAGAATCGGCCAACATCTATTTAAAAAAAAAAAAAAAAAATTTGCAAAACAACTTTTACCGGGTCAGCTAGTGTTTAATATAAATTAAGATGAAGGAATTCTAGTAGGGTGCGGATTCCCAGCTGAGGTAATTCTTGCACACACATTTTTAACCACCGATGCAAAAGCAGTGGTTTTATGAGTTCGACTTGTTTGTATGTATGTTGTATCGTACCTTAAAGAATAGATCGATTATTTATGATACAGAGTTTTTGACTTGAAAGCTGACATGATCGAAACGGTTTTTAGCTTCAATTTATACAGATCTAGCTAACTAAAATATTTTAAATTTTATCTTTTCGTCTTTGGCCGGGTATTCATTTTTATCCTTTGTTGAAACAAAGTTATTAGAACCACCCACGCGCTAAGAGCACGCACAGTCGTGCTCTAATTTTGGTGGTCCGAAGTGTTTGCGGCACAAATAAAATCGTTCTGTTGGTCGCGGTTTTTTTACGTTTTGTTTTACTTAAACCAAGAAACGAAAGTAGTAACTCTTAGAATAGTTCATATTCTATGCATTTAAATCGTTTTAGAAGGGTGAGGGAAACGAAACGCGCCAAAAAATATTGAAATATAATTATCTGTGTCTCAGTTGCGAAAGCGTCCGCCATTGTTGTGTTTTGTTCCGCGATCTTTATAATAAAAGTTGTATTGTGGAAGAAACCGGTGAATATTTTATAAAGATACTTATATAGATTTACTCAGAAATAAATAAATATTAATTGTGAAGTGACATTAATCGTGACAAAGACAAGAAATACAGTGATAAAAGGCAAAAACTTTTTAGAAGGGCTATTTCTACTCTTGAAACTTGCTATTTTCGTAATAGTTTTGTGATAAATATTCTTTTAATAGTTATGAAAGACATAAAATTATCCAGATTATTTATCTGAAAAGATATTTTAGCAACTAACTACCAGCATTGTTGTACATTGTCACTGTTATCGTGTTTCAAATGGTAAATAATTCACAGCCTCACTGTTCGTTACAGTAACATGGCTGCCTGGCACGGCGAACTTTTTGTTACGCGTTCGGATTATAATTTTTTTAATGTCGTTAGATTCGTTTGTTACAAATAAATAATGTATTGTGTGAAAACCTTAAGGTATATGTGATAATGTTTTTGTGTTTATGAACCAAATAAGTAATGCAATTCATTAATATGTGATGAAATGTTTGTGTGAACGAGTGAAAAAAAACAAACCACTAAGTTTGTAAGCTTGTTTTGCCGGAAAGGTGAGTATTTATTTATATATTTAAATTTATGCACAAACAATGTACAGTACTCCCAAATTAATAATGCGCATGCAGATCATCGTTAATTGTCGTATTCCTGGAAACACCCGAATCATTGAATTGCAAGAGCCCTAAACAATGCACTTGCACTTTGCACCTTGTTCGAAAGAAATAGGAGTGAATATTATGTGTACACAATCGAAAACAATTCGGGCGGTCGGCGGCGGTCGCCGGTCCGTCAAAGGTCCGTCAGTCGTCTTTATATAATGGTGGTGACTGCACGTGTTCTCACTTTGTGGAATTATATAGAGCTGCTATTACACACCCTTCTTGGTTTTGTTTTCAAAGGTGAATTTAATTATGTTATTCAAATTTAAATAGTTTATTTTGTAAAATAGGTAAATATACTAACATTTTTCACGGCTTGTTAATATTAAAAAATTAAAGATACCAACTTTAAATATATATTAAGTACAATCAATAATATAGGACCAGAAGAATGGAAAAAAGTTTGTGATCATGCTGTTAAATGCGAAGATGAATATAGAAAATTTGACCCAAGAATCGATAGTTTTTCTGATGAAATGATTATTTACACAGGTGATAGGAGTGAGGAAAGTGTCAATGAACAAGAGCATAATGAAAGTTCTGATGAATCTACGATGTCAGGAATAGAGATCCTCCCTGATTCTGATAATTTTTTTGTAATTGTAATATTATTCTGGAATGATCACTGCTGTAAATACTTTTGAACTGATATGTTATGATTAGATTTCTAAGATTTTAATGTAACCTGTGTTTGAAAACCATTTTTCTTCTTCTTATATAAACCTTGTATTACTTAAACCTTCTTTTCTTCCATCATTACACCAGCTACAGCAAGACACTTAAAAAGTATTATAATCGAAGTAAATCAATTCAACAAAAATGTAGCATATTCGCTATCGTGTGGTTTTCTTCACTATTTTTTTATATGGAACTATCGAATCAAATTTCTTTACTGATAAATCAATATTTATTTTTTTTAGCACAAAAAACATAATTTTACTAAATTATGCACTTAACAACTCTATATACATATCGTCTCCCGACGCTCGGGGAATACGACCGCTGCCGAACAGTGACGAAGATTTCTATGCGCATTATCACTTTGGGAGACCTGTACAAAGGTGGACATAATGCCATAAGCCATTCTCTACCTGTCAACCTTAAGGTGGTGCAGAGATAAAAGTGGTAGGTGCAATTAGACTGTAAACTAGAGTAGTAGTTATAACTTAATACTAATAATTATTGTGTAACTTTATAATTATTTAATACATAATAGGGATATAATACATACACAATAAATAGTTCTATAAAAACTTACTTATACATAAATATAATTATATATACATATATAAACCTAAATATATATACATACTACATATACATAAATACTTATAATAATGGATGAGAGTGATGTGCTGATTCCTCTAATCTCTTGAAAAGAAGCTCTCGTACTTTGATTTTGAATGTAAAACGGTTAGTGGACATTCTGACTTCAGGAGGGAGTGTATTCCATAGGAGAATAGACTGCACAGCAAAGGACGAGTTGACGAACTCAGTAGTGTGACTAGGGCAAGAAAGAAGAAGATTATGAGAAGAACGGAGATTTCTTTCATTTATTGAAGATAGATATTGGAAGTATGGCGTGAGATAAGTTGGAGGGGAAGCAGACTTAAGAATAGAGAAGAAAGTAGTGAGAGCACGCAAACACCGGCGCTGGCGAATTGGTAACCATTTAAGTTCGGAACGATAAGTAGAGACGTGGTCATACTTACGAAGATTGTAAATGAATCGAATGCAGTTATTAAGAAGTCGGTCGTACTTATTTAGATGTTCTGCATTCAGGTCATAATAGCACATATCACCATTATCGATTATGGGAAATATTAAGGCCTGCACAAGCATTGTCTTGGTCTTGGAAGGAAGGAAATTCTCGAACCGGTAAAGTGCTCTAAGAGTTCCAGTGACCCTCTGACTGACTTTAGTCACCTGCGCTTGCCAATTGAGAGTAGTATCCATGTGTATACCTAAGTTTCTTACCTCTGAACAGTATGGAATAACCAAGCCATTAAACATGATTGGTGGTAAAGTTTTTAAGTCTATGCTGGGTATTAAGCGGCGACTGCCTATAATAATGGCCTGGCACTTTGCTGGGTTCACGGCTAAGCCAAATTTATTACACCAGGCCATCATTAACTCAAGGTCCCTATTCATATCAGCAATGGCCACTGTTATATCATCCACTCTCGCTTGGGAGTATAACTGCAAGTCATCAGCATAAAGGTGATACGAACAGCGATGATTAGGAGTTAAGAAGTTAATGAAAATAGAGAATAGTAAAGGAGAGAGAATGCCACCCTGAGGAACACCAGAGCTAATGTCGCGCCAACTAGATGACCTTTCATCACAGCGAACAGACTGCAGGCGTTCCTGAAGATACGATGAGAACCATTCCAGTGCATCAGTAGAGATCATGATATAGGAGAGGATAGATAGAAGGACATCGTGACTGACGATGTTAAAGGCGTTCGAGAAGTCACCCAAAGTCAGTACAGTGACTTTAGTGTCCTCCATGCCTGCCCTAACATCGCCAGTCACTTTGAGGAGTGCAGAAGTCGTGCTGTGGCCTGGCCTGAATCCGGATTGCAGAGGACTAAGCAAGTTATTTTGATACACGAATTCAGACAACTGCTTATGTACACAGGCTTCCAGCACTTTAGATAGGAAAGGCAGGATAGAGATAGGACGGAAATGGTTAGGGAGAGAAGGGTTCGTAATATTAGGTAGCGGAACAACACCCCTCCCCCCCTGTGGGATCTCCACCTTGTCGTGGTGGGGGGGCTCAGTAACCGTGGATTGGTCACCCGCGGTGAAGCTAAGAGGGATCCAGGAGGGGACGCTCCGCGTGGGCTTGGAGGGGCCTGCGCAGGATGCGTCCAACGGTGCGGGTGCGGGGGACAGTTCTGTCTGTCCCTCGCAGTCGGGTGCGGTCGCGGGAGGAGAGGCGTGTCGGTGTTGCGTTGCCGCGCGCCCTATCTCCCGCGACCAAATGGGGGCGCACCATTCGATGCGTCGCGGTGGGGCCGCAGAGGAAGAGGAGATGCGGTGTTGCGTTGCCGTCCTCCCTATCCTCTGCGGCCGCTGGGCGTTTTGGCGGCGGAGTCCAACACCTTAATCCGTCGCCAAGGGGGTTTTGTTCGGGACTCGCCTGACCATCTGGCGGGCCAATACCCGTCTGAGGGTGGCGACGAGTGCTTTGGTGATGCCCCACCCTCCGACACACGGGTACATGGCGGAAGTCGAAACACCACATACTCCGGCTCTTATTTCCCCCAAGAGTCGGAGATCCGAAGGGATTTTCCACCTCGTAAAACAAAAAAAAAAAAAGGTAGCGGAATAACAAAGGCTTTACGCCACAGGGAGGGGAAAGAGCCACTGTAAATTGAAAAATTCACAATGTGGGATATAGGAAGAATAAGATGATCGAGGATCGGGATTATCATGCGGCGGCTGATAGAATCAAAGCCCACAGCATTGGATTTAATAGACAGGATAATCTTCTTGATCTCACCCAATGCAACTGGAGAAAAATGAAATGCTGCAACATAAGAACGGGGAAGCCCAGCAATATAGTCAACTGTATTACGCCTGGTTTGAAGATCCAGTTGAGAAGACGATGTGAAATGATTATTTAAATCATCCAAACCAATCGTAATTTGAGGAGTTGTCCGTTGCTGTTTGCCAATACCTATGGTCCCAAGGAACTTCCAGATACTAGCAGAGGAAGAAGAATTAATATTGTCGAAAATATGGAGGCGTTTAGCGTTTCGTATCATCTGATTACACCAATTCCTTGCAGTTTTGTACAGACTCCAGTTCTCGTCAGATCGCTCCTTTTTAAACTTCCGGAAAGCTCGATCTCGGCGCCTCATGGCCATTTGAACGCCCCTAGTGAGCCAAGGAGCGGGGGGGCGTTTTAATTTAATTCTCCTGATAGGAGCATGTTTATCAAAGAGGCCGATTACAGTATTGTTGAAGATCAACACCATTGCATCTACGGTGTTGGCTGCTAACAAATAAGACCAATCCAGTAGAGCAGCATCCTTTTGCAGCTTCTCGCTATCCATACGTCCAAAACAACGTATGTGCAGAACCTTAGGGCGAGGTTTAGGAGGTTTAAGGAGATAGGATAGGTAGATGAGGTCATGGTGAGAAAAACAGGGAGCAAGGTATTGGGCCATGGGAATGTTCACAGGATGGGGCAGAGGTAATAATCAAGTCTAACCAAGTGTCTTCACCTCCGATGTTGTGGTGAGTGGGTTCGAGATAAGAGTGTGTAGACTGGCAGACTCAATCAAATTTAGAAGGTTCTGGGAGCGAGAGGAATTGATGGCTAGGAGGTCCGTGTTGAAATCTTCCATGATAATATGGTGTGCATATTCCGACCCTCAAGATTCCAGGATCGATCCGAGACTGGAGCAGTAATTAACGGAGGGTGGACAATATATTTCTCCTAGAACGGTTTTCGTTCCACTGACTGAAACCTCAAGAAAAAGATACTCAGAGGAAGCAGAATGATTAGGCGGTGAAGATAAAAGAATTTTTGTACGAGAGTGTACTACGGAGATATATGGCTACGCCACCACCTCTCCTATCCACCCTATCGTTGCGTAGAAGAACAAAATCGGGGAGAGAGTAAGCAGTAGAAAGTAAATGAGGTTTCAGCCAGCTCTCTGAAATCAGAATGGCATGAACGTTAGCATCACGAATAGCTTCAAACAGGTTGTTGTAATGGCTAGGGATACTTTGGGCATTAATATGACAGACATTCAGCATGTGCTTTGAAGTTTCATCAAATGTTCGCCTGACAAAGTCACCCAGCGAATCAGCAACGGAACAAAAGCTGTCATTGTAAGAAGAGTTTGAGGAATCATAAGCAGAATGAAACGAATCATCATCAACATCCGATGACATAAACTAATTAGATAAAATTGATAACTAAAATATATAAACTTAAATCTAAATATATAAAAAATGTATTATATCATTAACTACATTTATATAAATGTGCTAACGCACCACCTGCCAGCAGACACACATACAAAAGAAATAAACAAAAAAATATACAGGGAAAAAAAAACATATTGACTGGATACAAAAATATCATGGGAACTAATTTCCGAACGCAACCGATAACTTGTCAGTTGTCACTACATAATTTTGACGGGTTAGGTTATAAAGAAATTGTAATTGAAATTGTAAACAAAACATTCGAATTGGTTAAATATTTCAATAAGTGTGCGAGAAAAAAGCGATGTTTGAGTTAATAAGTTTCGAAACAAAGTAATAAGAAATGACAAAAAGGTATATACATAAGAGGATTGACGCGTAAACAGAAAAACGATAAATACATACATAAAATGAAGAAACGAAAAGACTACTATTTACGTATCACAGTTTTGGTGTTGGCGGTTGCATCAAAAAGACTGGCGGCTTCACTTCTAGCGCCAGAGGTGCTGCCCGACTCTTCGGGAAACCTCTTAATCAGCCGCCACAAGTTTGTTGCCAAGGATGAAGCAGAGTTCATCCTCGGTAACAAACTTGTGGCGGCTTCCTTCCGGTGCTTTGACTACAATATATCCGTCTTGAGTCCAACAAGATTTGATCCCAAAGTGAATACGGGCCTTCCCGAATACAGCCTGTCGTGCCCTGTTCAGAAACTCCCTCACTGAGGTGGTGGAGCCCTTAAGGGAGGTCTTGACATGCCAAACAGCAGACCTGGCATCCACTCCAGCGAACCATACAAGTATTGACCGCTTGGTGTTCTTTTTTGAGACACCAATTCTATAACACCTCCTTAGATGTGAGGCAGAGATGTCTTTCAGCCCAAGCTTGTTTTGTATGATGTTCAGGATAGTTACAGAACAATTCTCTTTGTCAGCCTCTGGTACACCTAAGAAAAGGAGTGACTTACGTCGGTGATGGGTCTCCATGATATCCAGTTGTTTGTGGCATTCACCTATTTGTTGGCGGAGTAATCCAAGGATATTAAAAACAAGCTCCCGGAATGTGCGGAATTCCTCAGCAACCTTTGCCACGGTGTCCTTGGCTGAGTTCCCGGTGATTAACTGTGCTTCGAGCGCTGCCATCCTGCTTGCGAAGTTCTCTTCCAGGCTTTTCTGTACCGACTCAATCGCTTGTAACTGAGACATAGTGATGATTTGTGAAGAGTTGATTATGTGAGTGATATGTTCAGATGTAGTGCTGGTAGGTGGTAAGTTACTTAACACTTACAATTAAGTGTCATACACACAATCCTGATAGTAACTGTAGTTAAATTACTTGTAAAGTCAACTTTAATTGTATATTATGAAGATTTACTAATTATTTTAATAAAATTTTAATTTTTAACTACGAAAAGATGTGTCAACTTTTTTAACGCCTACCGCCGAAAAAGTATTTAGTATTTATTCATCTTATTTATATGACAGGTAATTTTATAACCAACACAATGATATGCAAATTATGTAATATAATTATATTAAGGTGCCGTAATTATTTTTTTGCGGTAACCTATGCCAATGATAATTTGCAGCCACGTGACCTTTCGGCACTTGTAGCGCTATGCCTTTAGTTTGATCGCACCGCAAGGGTTAATGCAAAAGTTATACATACATACATACATATCGTCACCACTTCATTGTGGATTTACTTATAGATAAAATCCCCCATGATACATCAATTTGTCTCCACGAGATTATTTTAAAGGGAATAAACACAAAATGTAAGCTTTTGGACTCATTGCGAATTATACGAGGGAAATGTTTGACAAAAACGCATATTCTTCGAGTAGAATTCTGACCATCAAATCATAGATATCGGCTGTATTCACCGATCTTTCAACTGACCGACGTTTGTCACTTACAAAACATTCGTTCAATCGATCAACGATTGAACGAATATTTTGATCAATATGAGATCTGTGATTGTTCCAGTTTTTAGGGTTCC
Organism: Euclidia mi; assembly: GCA_944739405.2. Classification (NCBI taxonomy): domain Eukaryota; kingdom Metazoa; phylum Arthropoda; class Insecta; order Lepidoptera; family Erebidae; genus Euclidia; species Euclidia mi. The sequence goes on along the minus strand of OX123198.2, from coordinate 65,825,661 downwards.
GTACCTAAAAGGTAAAAAACGGGACCCTATTACTATGCCTCCTCTGTCTGTCTGTCTGTCCGTCTGTCTGTCTGTCACCAGGCTGTATCTCATAAACCATGATAGCTAGAAAGCTGAAATTTTCACAAATTATGTATTTCAGTTGCCGCTATAACAACAAATACTAAAAATAAAAAAAATATAAATATTAAGGGGGGGTTCCATACAAAAAATCATGTTTTTTTCGTGTTTTTTGCTCATAATTACTAACTGTAACAGCTAGACGCTTTAAATTTTCACAGAATATGTAGTTGTACCTTTCAAAATAAATTATTAAATAAAAAATAGTAAATAATAAAGGGGGGTTCACATACAACAAACGTAATTTTTAAGCAATTTGTTACTCGATCTTAATAAACGGGTAGAAACTTAAAAAGTATTTAAGTATACATACAACGAACGTGATTTTCTTTTATAGATGATGGTACGGAACCCTTTGTGCGCGAGTCCTACTCGCACTTGCCCATTTTTTTAGCAGTATCTAGCTATCTTATCTTATACTAATATATAAAGCTGAAGAGTGTGTTTGTTTGGTTGGTTGAAAGCGCTAATCTCAGGAACTACTGGTCCGATTTGAAAAATTATTTCAGTGTTAGATAGCGCATTTATTGAGGAAGGCTATAGGCTATATAACATCGCACTATGAGCGACATGAGCGGAGCAGTAGCCTTAAATAATGTGGGTGTAAAAACGGGCATCCTCTAGTACTCAATAAAACTAAAAAAACATACAGTTTATTATGAGTATTTGACGAGTGTAAATAAAATTCAAGTACCTTTTATTTGCCAACCATTTATTGAGAGCAAGAAGAGGCATATCAATTTTATTGAGACCTGTTAAATCTGGCATGTTCTTTGAACACAGAGGGGAGACTTCTTTGCTGTTCTAAAGAGGACGAGGGCTTCATTTCGAATTAGGCTAATAATTAATATCCCAAATAAAATTATATCAGCTGTATTCTACACAATCTTCATGTTAATATCTGAATGTTTACCCAATTGGAACTATTTTATAATTGAATTGTTTTATGAATGATACGTGATAACACTATGGGACAGTTCGCCTGATTTTCCTTATAATATTTTTAAACATGTGTGTTCGAAGTTTCAAAAATTGTATTGTGCATTGAAATTATAAATTAATAAAATTAATATTATTTTAATGACTATGACTTTGCATATTTGGGTTTGAATTTGTATATTGGGGCGAGATTTGTATATTTGGGTAGCATGTTTACAAGAGACGGAAGATGTGAAGGAGATATTGAAAGGAGGAGTGACTGCCGGAAACTGTAAATGGAGTGCTTCATGCCTTTATGAACGACCAGAATGTGCCAAAACAGGCGCGACTGGCATTTCATAATGAAGTGCTTGTGCCCACGTTCATGTATCCAAGTGAGTGGTGGGCGTGGCAGAAAAAGCATGAAAGTGGAATTAACGAAGTTGAGATGCGTTCACTGCGTAGTATGTGCGGGGTGAGACTGATTGATAGAATTCTGAATGCAGAAATACGAGAGCGATGTAGCCTGCAAGAAGATGTCGTGACAAGTAATTGAGAAAGTAATGCTGAAATGGTTTGGGCACGTAGAGTGAATGAGTGAAGAAAGAGTGACGCATCAAATTTATAAGGCAAAAGTGTGTGGGCAAGTCGGTCGCGACAGACCTCGTCGGACATTCGTTGATCAAATTGGCGACTTTTTAAAAAAACGGAAAGGTCTGAAGCACCCAGAACCGGCAAACATGTATGAAAAGAGTAATAAATGTAGAGGAAGCGCGTGTGATTTGTAGGGATAGATGCAAGTGGCGTTCCATTGTCTCTGTTTACCCCGACGGGAAAAAGGTAAGTAGATGTATGTATGACTGTGATTGATAAATAATGATAAGCTGTGACTAAACGGAACCGAATTTTCTCTCTTTCCATGTATAATAATAATATATTGTATCTTTACTTGCAAGGGGTCACGTAGTCAAACAAACTCTTAAGTTATTTACCCAAGAAAATAAAACCCCGGCCACACTAAATCAAAAACTTCGTAATCTTAAACCTCAACAATTACAGTTTATTGCATTACTCCTCCTGTATGTAACTAGGTTACCGTCTTAGGCTCAACTCACACCAGCGATAAGAAATAGTTCTTGTTATCACAGCACTAAAGTTACCAAGTACATATCTGTACTAATACCCACTAACATACATATTTTGTTGTGTATTATGTAAACCTGGCGATGAAAGAGAGTGACCGTGAGTTTTATTGCCCTTTCTTTCTCATGGTTCTACGCCCTTGCTTTGCAAAAGTAGCAGTAAATTTAGAATCCTTAAGTAATTATTTTTAAATGTATTATTTTTATGTTCATAAGTTCACATTGTGAGCCAAATGATGATCCTTGATTTCTTCTTAAAGTACTTCATCCATAATCACTGTTCTCACTCCTATCTATACACATAATACACTTATCTATCGTCATCGGCTCCTCTCCTTTTCCGTGACCGAAATCTGTCATGGAGGTTATATTACATTACTAATATTTTATGGTAAAATACTACGTATCTATCGCTAGTTCAGTCTGAATAAAGTCTCGGTTTTTTTAATGCTAGGCAAGTAAGTCGGTATGTCTATGCAAAACTCACTTCCTCTAGGACAGTGCGCGCCGTAGATAAGCTCGCATGAATAATAAGTCCGTCTGAATAACTTTTGTTACACATACTGTACTTAATTCTTCTCAACTTCACTTTTAGTTTTAACTAGTACAGCATTTTTTGCGTTAGGTTGCTTTTTTATTTTTTATTTCTGCCGAACAAATTGACTCCATGCTGCCTGATGTTAAGCAGTCAGTGAAGTCCCATAGTGATGGCCATCATCCCAGCAGCCAGCATGGCATTATGGCATGATGGCCCTCACCTTGACGGCTTTGAGAAAAGCTTTTTCACGCCCCGCTTAAAGGACCCAGGATCATAAGTGGAGGGAAACATGTGAGCTGGTAAAGAGTTCCACATCGAGGGTGGGATTAGTTGAAAGAGCTCTTCGAAGCACTCACCGTGATAGATGCGATAGAAGACAGCGATTGAGCCCACGTCTCTACGTAATTGCAGTGACTCAAGAGTCTAAGTGGCCTCTGGATCCCCAATGATACGGACAGCACGCCGCTGCAACCTATCGAGGGCGTCCAATAAGTACTGAGCGGAGCCATTCCAAAGGTGAGAGCAGTATTCCACGCAGGAGCGAACCTGGGTCTTGTATAATAGACACAACTGCTCCGGCGTGAAAAACCTCCTCACCTTACCACTGATGAAATCCGTAAACTGTAGTTTAATTTCAATGTGTAACATTCGCGTAAACCCAAGAAGATACCTCCTCACCTTGTTCAGGACTCCGAGTTTCCGAGATGCGGATTTGATGACACCCTAGATGTAGTTCTTCTGGCTGAGATTTCTGCGTATGTCCATACCTAGGATATTGAGGCTGTCTTGAATCGGTAGTGGAGTGTCCAGAAGAGAGGGATGGGGAAGGAATGGAGATACCTTGGCTGAGAATGCGCACACCTGTGTTTTCTTGGCGTTGAACTCGACCAGGTTCTCATCACCCCAATGCGAGATGCAATTCAGAACCCAGTCAAGCTCAGCAACAAGTGTTCGCCTATACTCCTCAGTATCGGCTTGCTTAGCCGCAGGGTGTCCGAGATATCGCCCATGTACAGTACTGTCATCTGCATAGCAATGTATACCCCCAAAAGTGAGCATATCATTGATATGCAGAAGAAAAAGCGTGGGTGATAACACGGACCCCTGAGGCACACCAGCATTCACCTGGAGAAACTTCGATGACTCACTGTCACAAAGGACTCGTATACGGCGCTCATGCAGGAAGCTGGCAACCCAGTTGCACAATCGAGGCGGCAAGACGTAGGCTGAAAGCTTGGAAAGAAGCGCACGATGCCAGACTATATCGAAGGCTTTGGAGATGTCGAGACTGATAGCCAACGACTCCCCATGCCTGTCCATCGCCTCACCCCAAAGGTGTGTGACATACGCTAGAAGATCACCCGTTGATCGTTTCGGTCTGAAGCCATACTGACGATCACTGATGAGAGAGTGATCTTCTAGGTAGCGAACGAGTTGGTTGTTGATTCATCGTTCAAACACCTTGCAGAGGATAGGGGTGATAGCAATGGGTCGATAGTTGCCCGGATCAGAACAATCCCCTTTCTTGGGAATCGGTTGTACGTTCGCCTCTTTCCAAGCCTGCGGCACTACGCCAGAGGCATATGATAGGCGATACAGGCGTGTAAGCATTGGAGACAACTCGGCTGCGCATTTCCTAAGCACAACCGCTGGAATTCCGTCAGGTCCACTGGCTTTCCGGACATCGAGAAATCGCAGTGTCGCGCGAAAATCGCATTGCCTGAATTTAATATCATGGAGTGGCCGCAATAGGGAATCAAAGGCGGCTGCGCACTACGATCATCGATTCGGGAGTTGGCCGCAAAGAGATTGACAAGCAGGTCAGCTTTCTCTTGCGGCCCATGGGCCAGTGATCCATCAGGGCATCGCAACGGCGGCAGTGAAGGCTGGCAGAAATTAGATTGCACAGCTTTGGCCAATCGCCAGTATTCCCGGCTGCCCGTGGGGTGCGACAAGAGTTCTTGACCAAACCGTGCAATGCGCTGGGCATCCGCTCTTATGTATGCCCTCTTGCAGACCTTGGTGGCTCTATTATAGGCTGTCTGGATGAGATGGACATTCGGATCGCGACGAGACCGAGCCCTGATCCAAGCGCGGTAAGCCCACTGTTTTTGTTTAACAGCATCAGAACGTTCGCGATCGAACCAGGGCCGTACACCGCTGCTGCTGGAGACGTCAGTGGATGGAATATATATTCCGTTTGACATGTATAAGTGTTGTAAACAACCAAATGCAGAAATAAATATGTCTTTATGTCTTTCATACCCAACATGATTTCCCCAGCAACAGCAGACGCTCTCTCCGACAGATCCCTCCCACCAAAGCAGCGTTGAGACCACGGGATGGATGCATAATAGTCTCGCAGGCCATCCCAATCTGCTGACGAGTAGTACCACAAGCTTCGCTTTGCCTTCACTGGTTGTGGAGGTGAAGCAAATGGCACTGTAGTGCGAACCAGACAGTGGTCGGAGGAACCCAAAGGGCTTGTACCGTCACACTGTACTGGGCCGAGTTACTCGTCAGCACAAGGTCTAACAACGAGGGCGCTTGACCCGATATATCTGGTATCCTGGTGGGCTGGAGTACCAGTTGAGTCAGGTCATGCGTGAGAGCGAATGCGTGAGCAGCTCGTCCCGCGTGGTCCGTTTTGGAAGAGCCCAGCCAGGTCTCATGGTGGGCATTGAATTCTCCCAAAAAGACCAACTCGGCGGTCGGCAACTGCTCCTGCGCATTATCTGCTGCCTGACTTAAGTAGTCAAACAGTCGAGTTGTCTCGGCATCTCCGGTATGGGAACGGTAAAGGCACACGTAAATTCGGGCCAATGAACCCAGACTTACTTGTACCCATAGGACAGAAAAGGACAGGTCCTCTAGGCAGCGTAGACGTCGACAGCAAATATTCGCTTTGACGAACAAGCATACCCCGGCTTTTGCGTGGAAGTTATCCTCCAGTGCATAACCGGGATAATGCTAATTAGTCGTGTCGTCAGGACGGCGTATTTGAGTCTCGGCCAAGAAAAGCATGGCCGGTTGGGCCGTCTCGAGATGATGGTAGACGGCGTTGCTTGTTTTAATGAGGCCTATGAGAAAATAATTGGGCATTTGGGTTAATTTCATATGTGCCACTTCTTTTATTTGGGTCTAGCGCTACCCGAATTTCCAGTTCTATCTCAAGTTTTTAGCCCAGGTTCAGTATCTGTGCCGTACCATAAGTATCATATACAAAAGTTTCTTTTGTGGAGTTCAGACAGGCTGTCGCTTTGTGGAAAAGCTAATATTCTACCAAATCTGGTTAGACTAGTAAGCGGACCCTGAGTTGCAACTGAAATAACGCTAGGAGGATGATGATGTCATGCAGAAAGTTACATTTATCTCTTTTTATCCTCATAAGAAAGAAGGAGATGATGGGGTAAAAGGAGTGACGCCTGGTTAAAATTACTGGCATCTAATAAGACTACCTCTACATGTACTATCAGACCAAATGCCTTAGCATTTTATAAATATAATGTAATATTAAATCATTTTTCAGTTATTTTATTCGTTGTAAAATAAACCAGGTCTGTTTTACGAATACGTCCAAAGTAAGTACTCGCTTCGTAAATGGTATCAATAAGATAGCCTTACGCAATATTTCTAAAACCATTTTTCATTGGTAATCGTTACCTGAATCGTAGAAAACTTTATGGCTATATTCAGTTAGGCACAGATAAATCGATAACTTAACGTAAAGGTGCTGATAGATTTGACAATTTAGTTGTAACAGAACATGGAGCATTCGCCGTTTTTTTTAATTTGTTGAACTGAACAAAGAACATAACGAATTATAGAGACAGAACATCGCTACGAAAATTTTCATGTCCTTTCTAGCAAACGCTCTAGTGGATGCTCGTGAAAAGAATATTCCTCACGAAGATGTCAGATCTGACGGTCGAGTGTCCTTCATGTATATTTGAGGGTTATATAAAAAATATAGAAAAATAAAAGATGATGACAAACTAATATATAACATTTAAGTGTTTTAGCTCGAAGCATTTTAGTGTTCAATAGAATGTTCGCAAAAACGCTCTCGTTTAATCTTCTATATTTTAACATTCGCAAAAATGCTCATTACAAATGAATGCTCAAGTTTATCAGCACTTTAATGTGTTATAGACTAGGTATAAGGAAATATAGGTCGACTTATGTTTATTTGTCAAGATTTTTTTATTATTTAGATGTAAAAAAATAATGTATTTCTTCAGGTAACTTCAAGAACGATTTTCTTTAATAATATACTGTATCAATTGTTCTAGTAATTGCTAACCCTTATTGCTAAGCCTGAGTGTGTCGGCTCGATTCCCACCAGCGTCAAATCTTGTGAATTGAGTACGATAATTGGTTACGAGTTTGGGTGAATATATATTTTATGTATCAATAATTTTAGTTTATTTTTACAACACAGCAAATAAGTTAAGAAACTGAAGTTGAAGATCCGTATCACACATTCCCAGGCAGTCTGAACATATTCAATAAGAACTCCTCAGCCAATTTACAGACGCTCAGATGGAAATTTGATACATGCTAATAAAGTACGACTATGTGTAGCGTCTCATATTATATATCTAACTTGACGTGTGATGAGCGAGAGAAACAATTCGTATCCCAAAAGGGCGATACAACTCGAATCAGAATCAATACTATACAATAATGTATATTGGTAATGTCAGAGAGCGAGTATACATCTTTATAGGCAAAACTCTTTGCACCACTCTAGGGTAGACGGGGAGAGAATACCTAACGCATAGGATCCAACAGTTTACACCTTGTGTAATATAATGTCAATAAATAATTATTTAACCTCAACATTTTTTTTACATGCTTTCAATAGCCTTGGTATGTATCTTTGTAACGGTATCCTTATAGGCAAGTGATTTAAATTTCATAACATCGTACTAAAATGAATCTTCGCAAACTTCTCGAGGTCAGCTCAAAATACAGTAATTTGTTAAAAAAAAAATAAATACTGATTTAAAAACTTGCTTCCAAAGATAACAGAACGATATTCAAAGAAAATTAAATAACATTTACATAACATAACATAAATAACTTTATTAACGCTGAACAACAAGCAACGAGACACAATAGAAGGTTAAGTATTATGGCGCCTGTACGCGTTTAATGCCCTAACAAAGGCAGCTATGTAAAAATAAAGTATATTCGTAGCCTTTGTATAAAAATAGTTACTATCCAGCCTATTCAAAAGACAAACTTTGACTCCGCCGAAGCAAAAACGTTTTAAGGTTTCGTCAACCCTGTTTATCGGCAGTACCGAAATATTTGGCGCACGTACTCAAAAAGTAGCTAACAAATTAACCGTAATAACTGAAAACAAACAAAGAACAAGAAGCAAAACCATTTATAACCAGAACAAGGAAAATATACGTACGTGCCGACTGAAGACCGCGCGTGTACCCATACTTGTGAGAACAGTGTTTTGTTGATTTTATGGTGAATGTTTTACAGTGACCGATCTGGGGGCACGGCAGTGCCCCCACCAAGTCGAGCAAAAAAGTGGCACGGCGCGGCCGTACCATCCTTTTCTCGAAGCAGTTCAGGCCATTTTCGACCCCCTATAACTTCGTTGTGGATAAATCTGGAAGCCTGATTGTTTAGTAATCATGCAGGCAATGTATACCGCTGGTGTATTTCAAATTTCATTGAATTTGAACCAGTAGTTTAAGAATTATAACGAGTCAAAATTCTTAATTTTGTCACTCACTGACCGATCATCAAAAGTCTAAGGCACTTCTAGCAAACATGGAAGCTTCAAATTTAGGAAACAATTAGTGTTTAGTGTATGAACCAAGGAAAAACTAAAATATATTTCAACTTTGGTCCAGTTTTCGAGATACATTAACTGCATAAATAACTTAGTAATCCCATAGAGCTTTAATTAAGAAAATTCGTTGTTGGTGTACAAGAAGTAGAAGGTACCGGAAAGGGCAAAAGTAAGACTATCCACAAAAAGAAATGAGATCGCATAAAACAATACTTGTCAAAAATACCAAGTCTCGCGACCGTAAAAAGTTGTGAGATCCATGTAATACCAAGTCGGTTAATTAAAAATCGTTTATGTCTTAAATAAATATATTGACTTGGCAATCGCTTTAAACAATCTAATTTATATATGTATTACTTATAACTTATGAGATATATTGTGTTTCCATGCGATGGCCGAGTCAATCTATTTATTTAAAACATTAAAGATTTTTAATTAACCGACTTGGTATTACATGGATCTCACAACTTTTTACGATCGCGAGACTTGGTATTTTTGACAAGTATTGTTTTTATGAGATAAGTATTATTTCGAATATATGTCTATCATAAACTAGATGAGCCCGCGGTTACACCCGCGTTATTTAAGGCTACTGCTCCGCTCCTATACAACATCACGCTATGAGCCACATCCACATCCACTAGGGCTAACTAACACTGAAATAATTTTTGAAATCTGTGCAGTAATTCCTGAGATTAACGCGTTCAACCAAACAAACAAACTCTTCAGCTTTATATATTAGTATAAGATAAGGGCATATGAACATTGGCGTTTACATCATAGGAATAACATTTTTATAGTTTATTTACTAGAGGATGCCCGTAACGACGCCTGCAAATAAGAATACCTATATTAAAAATATAAATTTTAAGAATATTTAAAAATATTATATGTTTTAGTAATACATAACATAACATGGTAATACATGTTATGTTATGTATTACTAAAACAATTCTATTAAAGTGTTCTTGTAATAAATAAGAAATAGTGATTTTTTAACTGACAACGTTTTGTTATCATTTATTTTGGGATAGTTTTAGTAAGTTCTTTATCATTAAAATGAATGTTGACAGCTAGCAGTTTTTCGGGATGTAAATATTTAAACCTAACATGATTTAATTAACTTTTAATGCTCATTTTCGTTTTATTCTTTTGCTCAGTTGTTGCCCATCGTTCCTGAGGATGCCTCATGGAGAGGCGAAACACGTGCCGAAGAATAGTCGGCGCATACAGCGGGATACTGCAAGTCAGGTATCTTCCTGGAACACATACCATTCCTATATATCCCTTATCCTTTTAGAGGAGTTCGGTATTGTCAACCCTTTTCTATTGCAATAGTGGTCAATCCGAGGGTGCGTGGTGGGTGCATCTTTCCTTCCATTAGGTTACAATAGGGTTCCGCCAAGTGACGCCTGATTCAATCAACTATAATTATTTTGAGACGAAAGTAAAACTGAGTTGTGATTGAAAGATTTCTTTGCTTTCTGCTTTTGAAAAAGCAACTTATACTACGGTGCTACCTAGTGTAAACACCGAGCCACAGAATAAAGAGTTTTAACATCAGTTGAGAAGTTTTGGCCGATCCCGTGGGATTTTCGGGAAATCCTTTCTTAGTGCACCTCTACTATCCACAAGGAACACTCATGCCAAATTTCAGCTTCCTGCGCCCAATAGTTTCTGCTGTAGCGTGTCTGTCAGTCAGTCAGTGACGCAAGGATTTTATATATTAAGATTACCTTAAAACTTGAATGAATGTGAACGTTTAACAGTTACTGTTTTTCAGACACGACATCTTATTATTCAATACTATGCCAGAACCGATTAAACATTCAGTCGTTCACGCACCAGCTCGCAGTGTACCCGCAAAGAAGTGAGATACCAAGAAGAAGAACTAAATAGGGTTAATCAGGCAATTTCCGTCCACGTGTGTGTGTCTAATCAAACAGCCGCAGACAGGCGCTATAACTGTCGCGTTCATATATAATTCAGGCGGCGTTTGAACCGCTTTTTATCGAACTCGTCGTAACGGACCACTTAAATATCGTATGAGCTCGACCGACCAGCGGTTGAGATACCCATTGTAACTGGATTAGTGGCGACAGTTTTGAAGTATTTCAGGAGAAATGTTATTCAATAAATAACTATTGGTTGATATCAAACTTTACATGGGAAAATAACAGTGGCAAATATCAAGGACCTTGTAACCTTGGAGGATTATTGATTAAATAAGACTACGAAAAATATTTTACCAATTATAAGAATCTTATCCTCCTCCAAGCGTTATCCCAGTTAGAACCCGGGGTCCGCTTTCTAGTCTAACCGGATTTGACTGAATATTTAGCTTTTCTACGGAGCGACTGCCTATCTGACCTCCGCTACCCAAAGGGATAGCTATATTCCATGGTTTAGACTAGTGTCAGTTTTTTTTAATCATAGGCACTGACTTCCTATTACGACTGTCAAAGATCTTCATGACAACCGGGGCCGACAGCTTAAAGTGCTCTCCGAGGCACGGGGCAAGCGATAATTTATAATTCAATACGCATATAACTCCGAAAAGTCATTGGTGCGCGCCGTGGATTCGAACCCGATACCCTCTGCATGGCAGTCTGTTGGTATCTCCACTAGGCTATCGCTGCCTTATATTATATTATAAGAATCTTATAAGATAAATAATTATTGATCATGAGTTTGTTTCGAGAATATTGTATTCTCGCTTCATCATCACAGTACAGTACAATACATCCTTCATGTACAGTACAATACATCCTTTATCATGGCGCTATTCTTAATATTAAATCAATATCTGCACTAACCTTTGTCACTTTATACATGTTCATGTTTTCGTATTCAGTTACAACTTAGCATGATGAAATATATGAGTTTTCGTGACTTCTTTCGTTCTTTGACTAGAATAGTACATAATATCTAAATTAATTTGAATGCATGTTGCCAATTTCCGCCATAGCGTTTTATTTAAAACACATCGATCAACCACTGATCTTTGGTTGTGGTTTACTAAAGAAAATACTTTACTTTTTTATGTTACTTTCATCCTACCACCTTTACGCAGATGATTTACAGATATACTCACAGACGCCACTGGAGTCTATTTCAAAAGTGTTCTCTAACATTAACTCGGATTTGGCGCATATCTGTGCATGGAACAAACAATATGGCCTTAAAGTAAATCCATCCAAAACAAAAGTAATTCTTATTGGCAGTTCCAGGATGTTTCCAAAATCAACTGGTCTCAGCTGCCTCATATTCAGTTCGATAGTAACATCCTACCAATCTCAGATAGTGTGAAGAACTTGGGTATCCATATGAATAAAACGTTATCTTGGGGAACTCAAGTACAGGAGACCAGTCGTAAACTGTTTGCTTTTGCTGGGTCGTTGCGTAGGCTGCGGAACTTTCTACCCACAACCACCAAGATTGCACTTGTACAATCCTTGCTTCTCCCAATACTCGATTATGCGGATGACAGCTATCTTGATCTTAATGAAGACCAACTTGATAAACTTGAGCGTCTCCAAAATTTATGTATTAGATGCATTTTTGGTTTACGCAAATATGATCACGTATCTGAATTTCGATCTAGACTCAAATGGCACCCAATTCTCCTTAGCCGGAATACTTAACTTACGTTACTGTATAATGAATTGTTTAATCCTAATACCTCCTTGTATCTCAAAGAATGTTTCAAGTTCCTCCATGACACACATTATTTGAGGACCTTGAGGTCGTCGGTGGATTTGAGACTGCAGATGCCAGCACATACCACAAAATTTTACGATAAATCCTTTGCTGTTCAAGCTGTCCGTTTGTGGAATGAGCTGCCGGTTGAAATTAGGCAAGCAAAAACACCGAACATATTTAAAAATGCTTACTGTATACAAGCATTATTTCCTTCCTTATTGTTCTTACCTGAAACAAAAATAAAAGAAATGTCAATGCAATTTTTCCCTTACTATTAGATAAGAAATCATTCACATTAAATCTGCGAAAATTGTAACAAAAAGACAGCTCTCCAACGTCTAAATAATACTTCGATTTATTTTATCTCCCTGTAGCCAGAAAGATAACCGGTCGCTCAAACACACAAGCCACCCTAAACTTCACATTGACACACCAAGTTACTAAGCGAAACAAAGCCGACCCAACAATAACGGGTCCTTTCATCTTGTCGTCTGTCTAAGTTGTCGATAACTTGCCAACCTATTCAGCCCTTTAACTTCACCGCGGAATAAGTGACTGTTACCTCGGTTATCTACAAAAGATTTGAGCAAGATATTTATAAAGAAAATTCACAAGGTTTTATCTTTTATGATCGTTATTAAAAGTTTTTTGAGACTTCTTCTGAGTAAAATTGTAAAGAATTTGTGCAGCCGTTTGGTTAGGCTCATTCATATTAATATTATAAATTCGAAATACCGATCGTTGCGCTTTCGCGGCAAATTGAAACAAAAGGCAATTGTGGGATGCAAGTTTGTATCATTTGTAGGTATGTGGCACATACACATGTTAACTGCTATCTGTTTTTATAAATTGTATACTTTGATCGATCTATCAGAGGTGGCTGGTGAAATCTCGGGCTAAATCTAGTATTATGTTATAGCCTATAACATGATTATACTTTACTAAATTGTAACATGTCAATAAAACTTGAAGCTTTGCTGCCGACGTTAAATTTAGGGCGTCCTTAGTAATAGATCAATGGCGTCCTTCTAATTTGTTGATATCATCATCGTATGTTTCAAGAGATTCCTTTAGAGGACATGTATGGTTTCTTTCATTTCTGGTTGTGTTTATTATAGTTATTATTATAAGAGAAATTGTACACTAATTGATGATGAATAAATGATTATAATTATTATAAAAAAATTACCTCATCTTAATATGATCAATCTTAAATCTTAATATGACATAAGAATGTTTAGATAATTGTCAGGAAAATATAATTTTGGGGTGAAACAATTATAGTTCATGCAAATTATCACAAAGTCTTATATAAATATTACGAAGTAAAAATAAAGTTTATTTAGAAATTATATAATATCGGATTGCTTTTACAATTGGCAGATGCAATAAAATAAAAAGGTGAGTAGATTTCTTTCATTTCAGTGATCAGGGAAGTCGTTTTCCCAAAAGCCCAAAGAGTCGAATCAAATTAAGTTAACAATATCGCAGAGGTGGGTTGTAAAAAAATAATATCTCAAAGGTTCTTTTTTAAATCATCAGAGCATTAGAATTTTCTGAAATTGGTCACAGATGGTTTAGGTAAAACGAAATAGAAGGAATTGGGATGCTTCGTCGAGCAAGAAGGGTGCAACTAACCCTAAGAGTTTTGTGAGCATTTCGTTATAGAGATAGGATCGTGTAAAGAGTGCTTGTGTAGTCAATGTAGCACAGGTGTAGCACTCGATGAAATTCATATTATAACTGGCAAGTTTTAGCAAAGATAAGGCCAATATGGGCTTACATTCGTACCCTAGCACGTATTTGCTTAGGACAGATTTCCTAGCGGAGCATGCACAGACATTCTCGTGATCCCCCTGCTACGGAACGCCGAAGACACCGCAGTGGTTTTAGTGAGTAGGTTACGAATAACTTTAAGGGAGGACACACATAAAGCGAGTTCAAAAAATAAACGACATGCAGGTTTCTGGCCGATATTTTTCTTCAGCATGAAGTAAGCGATGATTTACAATTTTAATACGCATTTAACTTCGAAAACTTTGTGGTCGTTGCGTATATTTAACCCCATTTTCTTTTTTTTTTTTTGTTATCGGGTTGGAAAATCCTCATAGAGTCCCTCCGCCCCGGGGGGGAAGGACGAAGGGGCCTGTCAGACTCTTACTGACTAAAAACCAACCCGTGCTCCTCATGTACCCATGTGTCGGAGGGTAGGGTTTCACCAAAGCATTCCTCGCTACCCCCCGACGGGTATTGGCCCGCCAGATGGTCAGGCGGGCCCCGAACGAAACCCCCTTGGCGGCGGATGAAGGTGTTGGGCTCCGCCGCCAAAACACCCAGCGGCCGCAGAGGATAGGGAGGACGGCAACGCAACACCGCATCTCCTCTTCCTCTGCGGCCCCACCGCGACGCAACGATGGTGCGCCCCCATGTGGTCGCGGGAGATAGGGCGCGGGGCAACGCAACACCCACACGCTACTCCTCCCGCGACCGCACCCGACTGCGAGGGACAGACAGAACTGTCCCCCGCACCCGCACCATGGGACGCATCCTACGCAGGCCTCTACCAAGCCCACGTGGAGCGTCCCCTCCCCGGATCTCGCTTAGCTTCACCGTGGGTGGCTTCTAACCCACGGTTACTGAGCCCCCCCACCACGACAAGGTGGAGATCCCACGGGGGGGGGTATGTTTAACCCCAACGCACTCTTTAATAACATTTTACAATAATGAAGATATCGATTCAAGTTACTGATAATAATTACTGATAAAACCTTCATTATTAATAACTAGACCAATATTTACTTTGTTAATTTGTAACTTAGTCTATAAACGTTCGATGTCGACCCGTCACTCAGTATATTTAATTACTTGTGGGTCACTCGAATAGACAGTTTTAGTAACGGTTTTGGAACGTTACCGCAGCTAATAGGATCCAGAGTCAGTGTTGCGAAGCGGGCCAGTGCGAGTGGTTATCCATTAGGATTTAAGAGCACACAGGATTAGTTCAAGAACAGCGTGTAGTTAAATTTATTACATAATCCGTAGTTTCGAACCTAGATGGAAGGAAGGGAGAGGAAGCCCAAGGAAAAAAATGATGGATTGTGTGAGAATGGATGATGAAAGCGAAAGAGGTAAATGATCGGATGACGGGCGACAGAGAAGTAAGGAAGTGTAAGACATACTGCACCGATCACAAATAAATTGGGACCAGGGCAAGAGGATAATGAATCGTCACCAAGAGTTTATATTGGGATAATTAAAAATGTATACGCACAAAACTTCATGAACTCATTGGCATCCTCTGCATGGTAGTCTCTTGGTATCTTCACTAGGTTATCGCTGTCTCTAAACGCCGTACATATATAGACTCATTCTCAACTCAAAGTACACTGTAGAGGTGCTTAGAGGTTAGCTAATCAATCCTTGCAAGCAGTGAAGTGAAATAACCGAATATTTTAGTACGTCTATGTTTGAAGTTTTATCATCGTATATCCAGTTACTAGCATGTAAATCATTAAGTTTTAGGTACTAAATAAGTCGCCTCGCATTGGGAGTAGCCTGAACGAAACCATTTCAGGCTTTTCCATTCATTGACATAACCGTGAACCTGCTATTTTATCGTTGTGAATGGTAATATTTTAGGACTGCCATTCGAATAAAGTTGCGTCAATATCATCGTCTGCTAAATCTGAATTCACAAAACAGGTCATTGGTCTCGCAATATAATTTTAATACAAAATTGGTTGAAATTATTACAAAGTCATCATCATCATCATCATCAGCCTTTAACAGTCCACTGCTGGACTAGGCCTCTCCTTTGAAAGGAGGAATTGGCCTACTACACCACGCTGGCCAAACGGGTGGGTATAGGGTTTGTGTCAAGTTTTCCTTCTCTTACAGTGCTGTTCTCTGTATAATATGCTCCATCTGTCGGCTCTTACGACACCCATGGGATGATATGGGGTGGTGACAATCCGTATTCTTAATCCGTCACCACACGGACATTAACACACACACATGGACATTACATATTACAAAGTAATGCTATTTAATTATAAGGACATCGATTGATATTAAATAAATTGCATCAGCAATAACCAAAATGACGTGAAAATCTAGTGAAATCAAAATGAAACACATGCTTATTGCCATTATAATTCAAACCACCAATTATAATATTAGGACTACCAAATCATAGCGTAAAGTTGGTAACTAAAACAAGTATGATGTAAGTGATCGACCATTGTGTTGCCATTAAGCTCGTGTCCCAATGTACTGTTGATTTCATACAACCCCACCCAAGTCATGTATCTCGGCTCGGAATAGAACACATGTGTCTGTACATAATTATGTATTTGTATTTTTAGGATCCCAATCACCGTCGGCTAGACGCACCACCATATTCCAACTAACAGCCTTGCCCATTTATAAAATTCAATAAGTAAGTACACTCCAACGAAAATAATAAAACAGACAAATTGGCAAAATTCAATAAGAATAAGAATAGATTTTTGTTATTCTTTCGTGCTTATCTAAGTGCTCTTCAACTATTTGAGTTTTCAAATATATATTTTCTATTCATATTCTTTAAGAAATATCTAAATGTCTAAAAAACTCTCAAGAAAGCTGACGTTTGAATTTTAAGAAGGTAAAAAATAAGAATTTTGAGCCTACACAAATGAGCGAGGCTTTGTACCGCCTCAAACCATACTGTTACCTTCATTGAAGCTGTTATAATGAAGATTATTACAAGATACCAATTATATAATTCAAGTGTTCGCGCAGTAATGTAATCGTAACTGATTACACTGCTTTTTCTTTTTAACCGGCACAACGAACTTTTAATTTTTAAACCAACGAATTACCGTCACGTATTTCTCCCTTAGGGAACTTCAGGAAACATGCTGCTAGCTCCTTTCATTTTGTAAATAAATGGTCACTTTCTTTTTGTTTGTTTGAAGCGAGGTAGCTAGAGGTACTTTATCTGTAGATCAGATATAGCTCGGGTGATATTTGTGGTTGTTGAAAGACAACAATGCCTCGTTGCGGGCTGTAAGACTTAGCTTTTGTTTCACTTTTGTAATCATCGTTTTCTGCGATGGCAACTGCGATTTTTTCATTCTTAATAGATTTTACGTTATGATCAATGAAACACTGGTCAAGTTCAAAAGAAACGACAAAAGATGCTTGGTATTTTTGGTATCTAAAACAATAATTTTCATGCTTCAAAGTACATAAAGAAAGAGCCTATCTAATAGAACTTAATTAAACAAGTTGAAATAGGTACTGTTGTTGATTAATAACCACATGTTTGAACAGCATCAAATCTGGCCGTCTCTTTTTAGACAAAATCTATCTGATCTGTAATGTCTAGAATTAACATTTTCTCAAAACATGTATTTGCAAAGATTCAATCTTAATCCCACAAGACAAACTAAACAGTAACACAAAGTATCGAATAGCAAGCCAAGTGCTTCTCTCCGTATACCTCGAGGCGAACTGCCATGAAAGTTGAGTATCTTATTCAAATAACCCCGTCATCAAATAAAATAACATCCGTAGATTCCGGAGTGCAGCATTCTGAATCAACTCACCGAATATTTCATATCCAACCAATCTTCACTTAAATTGTATGTCTCTTACAACTGACTACTTCAATAATATCCTTAAAAAAATATTACCATAATCATTGTGACAGGCGAAAAGAATCCATTTGCCAACCCCTGAATCTTAACACAAATTGACATTTATACCAAATTGTAATTATATTTCATCCCTATTAACGTCCTGTGACAAATTCGCAGCTTCTTTTAAATATTTTTCCTTGAACACATTTTCAATATAGACGTAAATGTTATTTTCTATTTCATTTATTCCTTTGAACGTTTTGATGACAATTACTTTGGGTCGATTAAATCTTATTTATAGAACTTTATAGGCCCTAAAACGTTTTGAATTATTTACCCTAGAGTCTGTGTGGTTTCTTGTCAATAATAATATCTTCAAATGGTGATATATTAAGAGAGTTACTGTTGTATTTACGCGTCTCTAAGCTTTTGCTTCACGTTGTGAATTTTTAAGTTGACTGTAATCTTCTCAAGAGATTTTCACTTCATATTTCAATGCTCTTCGTGTTTTCAAGTATTCAAAAGGTGTTAAGCATGATAGCTATGCGCTTTGAGGCTCCAAAGTATTTCTGTCTCTGACGATAATACCTAGTGATTTTATCCACTTAATTGATAAGTTTGAAGTCGTTGTTAAACTGTGTCAAGAATTTATTTTTGATCAATTTGGTGTCATTGTATAATTTTCCTGTGGCATAATAGATAAAAAGTGTGAAATTTTCATCATTTGCCAATCTAAAAGGATGAGGGACCTAAAGAGAGAGAGATAAAATTTACTACCACTCTTCATGTAATCCCTAATTACGTTTGTCTCATTCAATAAAATCTAAATACATATATAAGTTAATGAGTATCCAGCAGATTCTATACAGAAAATGAAAATGCGTAATATTTTATTAAGCTTGAACTGATGTCATACCATTGTTGACCTCCAGAGAATATCTAAGGTAAAAGTCTGCAGAAAAACAATAACAAATAATCCTCATAAATGAATGAAAACTTTGAAGTATCTCACAGCCTGCTCTGTCAAAGTTATGACACGGGTTATTATCTACAGCAACCAAAACAATACTGCAATAAAATAAATAACCATTTCACAAAAACCGCATCGTTCCAAATTCGAATTTAGCAGAAGTACCGTCTGCTGCGGTTTAACGCTTTGACGAGTTCACGGGAATCGTGGCTTAGTTAAACTTATGATTGACTAACAATCGCTTTCCCATTCCAGCTGACATAACTTTGTTGGGAGGTATGTGGAGAATTCCCGGTAAAACCGCGTTAAAGTATTTTTGGAAGCTAGAGTTACGTCAGTGAACTGCGACATATAATGAAAGCTAGCGATAGCTATTCAATTGACAAACAAACTGCTACGCAAAGGGTCTCAGGTTCAAATCGACAGCATGCACCACTGACTTGTCGAACTTACGAGGGTGAATTAATTGAGTGTTTAAGAAATCATCAAGTGTCACCAAACTTCCATGTCGATGAGTTGTCTATACTATTCTAGCAAGATATTATGTGTCTTGCATTATGGTCGGTCGAAGCTGCCGTAGTTGATAATAAATCTTTTATTATAAAATTTATCGTAACACACATTCGTGACAGACATTAAAAAATAGTGTCAGTGAATAGTGTATTTGTAACCGCGAGTGAAAATCGTGAAAAATAGTGCCGGCCTGTCGCGCGGTATACCGAGTTTGATTCCCGGACGCGTCAAGGTGCAAGAATGAAAATAGAACAGTGAAATTTTGTGAATCGATAATAAGAAGTGTCGTATAGTGCACAAACATTAAAGTTATACGTGTGCTAACAATAAGAACGGAGTTATGGACCTTATAGTGTGTTATCAGTTGCATTAGATAAGAACAGATAGTTGATAAATAGCTGTTTTGTTTACATAGTTCATGTATAGTTTTATATGTGTTTTTTCGCTTGGAATAGGGTTGAAATCATATCGAAATGCTTTATTTTTACTAGGTTTTGGTTTATTTAGTTAAAATAATAACAATAATAAACATTTGCATGTGTATCCTAAACTTTGTTTATGTAGGTTCGTATTTATCTTAAATAGTTTGTATTTTAATTGTGCATGATAGGTTATACTAAAATAACTTCGTAATGAATAAAGATATTTTCATGAATTTTGTTTTATTATTATGCTCCATATAGTGGCACATATGAGACCACCAAAATTAAATATTTATTTTCAATATTTAATAGTTTTATTATACAATATACGGTGAGAGGACCTCTGTGTGACCACAAATTTTGATGGTTATCCGTAAATAACTTAGTGATGCAAACAGATAGGTTAATGTATTGTATACCATTAGATAGAACTTTTTAAGACCTATCTAACTCTGTAAAGAACATATAATATGCATGTACTGTGGTACATGCATATTATATGTTACATAACAAGTACTTTTATGTAAATATGTTATAAACTATGGTTTATAACATATTTACATATAAGTACTTGTTTCAAAATAAAGATTTGTTGTGCACGCGTTCGGTGAGGTGGTTCTCGTTAAGGTAAAGTTTCGAGGTAACTAAGCGACACAATTTTTGGCCAAAGTTGTTGGCGTCCCTAACACCATCATTTGTAACTGAGTAACTGTCAGTAACCGTATGTAACCATCCAGCACCGAACACCTGAACAGCATCGCTCTCCTAGAAGATGATGTTTTATTTGTGAAGCCCCGATAGTTCGAAGCCATACAGTCCACGCACACATAGAACACAGTCATCGTAGGAACACTCTACAGTCACACACCACCAGCGCACTGTGGCAGACCAGCTAAGGTTCGACTCCTGGCATCCGTCACACACACATTAGCTATATTTTTACAAAATGTACTCGGGGATTTTCTTACTAAGGTATTACATTTGTTATTCTAAGTGCGGTTTTAATATGCATGTATGCTGGTGTAGCTAATAAATGTATGCGATAGATCCCAGACATTATGCTATTGAATTATACTTGATTGAGAAGAGGCTTTAGTTACATTGAATTCTGATAGAATATTATGCACCTGTTTTGCTTATAACATTCGTTATCCCTAACATATTTATTGCTAAATTGATGATATTACTTGTCACTTATCTTGTTTTTTTATTTTTTTTATTTTTATCATTATGGGTTTAAAATGGCACTTCTATGTAATATAGTTTTATGGTGTGTTGAACATCCTAGTAATGCCGTAACATGTGAAATTGATTATAATTATGTATTGATTAAGTGACGAATCAATACTGATAAAATAAACGGGCTATTCTATTTTTATATCGTCACGCCTGTGTCCCCAAAGGGGTAGGCAGAGGTTAAATAATTATTACAACCACATTTCGCCTTATGAATTTTAGGTCCCACGTAGTAGGGGCGACCCTATTGCCGTTACCGTAATTTGCCAGAATTCGTGCTGCTAATGATAATTCGGCAAAACTCAGTAATACTTGTACTTGTACTTATGCCCGACACAAGAACCAAACCCGAGACCAGCAAACCACGGAGGCAGCTTCTATTCTTATTATTTATTAAATGTGAAGAGAAGAGCGAGAATCCTAGTTACAGCCAGGCTAGTAATCACAAATGAGTAAATCACAACACTCATGTACCTTTATATACATAGTTTTTAATTTTGTGGCTTAGATACATTGGAAACAAAAGACAGCATTCACAATTTTTTAAACATTAAAACCTACGTTTCAATTTTCTTTTAACGTAAACTGCACCACATTTTGCGCGAAAAGTCACGATGAAAATATATGGAGGATCAAACCTCGTCCGCGAGGGACAATAAATTTCAATAGTCACATCTGTAACAATGATCGCCACGCATAAATCGCTGACACGCGACACCATCCACGTTTCTTTCAATCGCTGCAGCGCTGAACGGGTGAACATGATTTTGAACCATGTATCTTATACTTACGTACGATTTGGCTGCTACCAAAGCTGAAGCTCTGAATTGTGAGTGAAATAAAAGAGATCCCGTAGGCACGGTATCAAGTAAATAGCCATTATTTCTGTCCCTCAGCGGGGAGTAGACTTGAAGCTATTAATGTAATCCATTTAAGAAACTAGACTTTAAATAGACTTTAGGCGATTAAGAGAAGGGCTTTTAGATTTACGATAGTTATACTCTAAGGCCTAAAAGTAATACTAAAAAATATCAAACCAAAAGATTCTGTTTGGCAATAGACAGTGTAATTCCTGTGGTAATTGTTCCTGTCGACTAGTCTATCGTCATCTTAACAATCGAGTGCAAACTCGAAGCCTTAAAGCGTCTGGTAAAAATTACCGCCGCCGTAATGAGTCTGGCAGTATTATTTATGAGTTATTAATAATATTTTCTAAAACACACATAAAAATCAGCACTGAGAATTTCAGCAAGTTTCTGCCACTTTTACCAACCTTTAGCACCTCTTACCTAAAAATTGGCCCACATTCCAAATTAGCAAGTATGAGTACACTCATAGCATATGCTAACACTATATTATTCTATACATTAATCGTTTCTGAGAAAATAAGTAAGGTCTAATGGCCCTGGTATCTGATATAAACATAAAGCCTCATTCGCATGGGAGCTTTTTTAACGCGCGTTTATTAAATGGTAAGCTGGTTGAACGATATGATAATATTTGTATGATAGGTAAATATTTGTATTTTTGTAGACTCTTGTGATATATACATTATTGTAAAGTTTCTGATAAAACGCCTGGTGTGACAGCTATCCTTTAAAAGAAAACTAACCCTAATAACCAAGCCGTGCATACAATTGTCGCCTACAAAACATAAGTTAATAATTGGCACGAACTACAAAACATTCAATCTACTGTGCATAATTACCAGTACGTATGGTTAACATGCTCTAAAATAACTTTGACTCGTCTAACTTACGACTTCAAATTGGCAGCCTGTACAATAATTGCTATACGCTGTGAATGTAAATGTGATGTATCCGAGCTATACAGTTTCAGTAAATTAAGTTTACATATGGCGAAAATAAGAGGGTTAAAATGCGGACTCTATTTGGCTACTTCTGATTGGATGACTTCTCGTGCTAGATACATTGGTGCTACCATAATGTCCTAGCGATATTCCAGTTGCATTCGAGGGGTTTCGTCTTAGAGTATGTTTACTGTTGTAACCAGGTTTAAAAAAATATTAGTTTTCCACAGAGTGACTACAGTTTGACCTCCACAATATGGTTTAGACCAGTGTTTGTATATTCATGGTACCAACTCGTTATAACGACTGTCCATAGACTAATGATTGGTCTCGCTCACCGAAGCGATACCAATCATTTGTCTAGGCGACTGTCAATCAATGTCTTGTCAACATGTGTCAACATGTACACGATATAAATACATCATCTTTATTACAAACGAACCTTCAGACATTTCAAGAACAAGTAACTCGTAAAAAGGCACCTAAAACGATGTAACATTTTCTGTAAAACATGTCGTTTTCAGTTTCACGGGACTTTGTCTGCGAAGTTTATTCATCATCTTAATAAGTTTGTTGAAAAGTTAAAAGTAGACACTGGTAACTTCACAGTTTGCAGTGCTGCAAGGGAATAGTATCAACAGTTTTCAGATAATATAATTAAAATAGTTTTTAAAGAAAATATTTAATGGTAACGTAAAAGTAGTTTTAATTTTTTTTATTATCTGTAAGGCTTCGCGCAGACGGGATATCAGGTCAATTCCATCTTATCTTTGTATATGTCTATTTATACGGTCACGTGGTTCTAAACTAAGCAGAGCTTGTATCACAAATATTATAACCAGACAACTGATAAACATAAGTAAATACCTATTCTTAAATGTATACGTGTTATAGATAAATGACACCCAGAAACAACACAAAATAAACTTGTTCTTCACACTACCTACGACCTCTGGCTTAGCACTTAGAGTCACTAACCACTAGACCAATAGATCAGTCAAAAGTCATCATCTTAACCTTATGGTTTTAATTAAGCATTTGCAATAATGAAGGCCATTCCTTGAACTGCAAAAAAATCTTTAGAACTGGACTGGGTAAGTCACAGGCTTCACCAAGCTTGTAAACTGTAACCATAAACAGCGTGTCTTCAAACCAGCTCCGTAACAAAACCGTTTCACACTGATAATTCACTACATTGAACACAAATTCGAAACGTTTTTATGACTGTGTTTTTATTACTTCTGCAATGCGCATATTTATAAGATCGATAACGCAGAGGGTGTTCTACTAATTGTACGCATAGTTATGGATCATATTTTTGTAGATTAGTTTGTAATAATTTTGCTAAACGACGTAGGTATTGAGTGGTAAAAAATTACGACTTTTAGTATAGATTGCCTGGCTCAAGAAAAGCAGTTTAGTCTCATCCAGAAGAGCAATGTGAAGTTGAGTAAGAGATTAGTCATCTTACTAGATTACTTGGATGTTGTAGTGGTTTGAACAGCCAAGCCGCCTCGACGTTTCACATTGCATCGTGCCGAGTGTTGTAAGTTCTGTACCTCACGGGCAACTCTATGTGATCCATCAACTGCCGACACTACCGTCGGGTTTATTCTTTGTATCCGTTGATTGAACGCGATATATACCTACATATATGAACATACAGGATTTACCCCAAGAGTGGAAGTTGTGTTTTATGTAAAAGAAGGTTTACTGTAACTTTAATTAGATAGTGATTTTGGCTGGATGAGTTTTGGTTTTTCTTGATGCATTACGACAACAAACGCAGTCATAATAATCAAAGGATTTTTTTCAAAGGATTTTATTTCATCTTATAAAGGCATAAAAATAATATCGAAACCGTACAGCGTGGTGCACGGATGAGCTAATGCTTAGAGATATGTTTTACGCTGTCTCCTTCGCACATTAAACTTAATAAATAAAAAATAGATAAAAACGTTTATTTCAATTACAATGGGCTTGTGTCCTAAAATGTAATTAGCTATTGATTCGTTCCTTTATTAGATCTTAAAACCAAATACCTGATTTTTCTTAAAAAATCGATCACCAACATTACTTATTAGATACGGCTTTTTAAAAACCTTTTTGAATTTGACACGAAAACGCTGTAAACCATCATGGCGGTTGAGTGATATCACAAAGTACAAAACAAAACAAACCATGAATGAACTCTGGTCTGATGTACCCACTTTTATTTTGTTATATTCGATTTGACAGGTAAAAACTTTACGTTTTAGTTGTATTAACTACTAAAACGTCAACAACATAAATGGCGGACATACTGTTTGACGTAATGCTCTCTGATTGTTATCTCTTGATTATATATATTGATGTCTGTATTGTTCACTGTTAAAAGAATAAATACATTATTTTTAGTTTTAGAATCCTAAAAATAACCATCTTACCTTTTTATAATAAATAATAAACTTTATTGACATCTTAAAATCATAATGAATTTATAGATACTACAATATAACCGATTTATTCTTAGTGGACACAAGCCTATTAACATTGTCATATATATTTTTGGAGATCACTCTTTAAGCAAAGAATTGCTTGTATTAGGAGACTCCGTGCTTCCACTGGTCACTTTAATGCAATTGAAATGTAGACTATGTAAATTACGAGTATGTATATAAGCATGCAAAAATAAAATGGTGAGATATGAGTTTACACTTTCGTGGTTATTTAATAATCCAGAGTATAACTTTTAATAGCGTAGCTAATCAGGATCTGTGATCTATAAACTTGTTTTCATAGTTCCACCGTTCTCTGATGATGATGATCTTCGAATACTACGTTATTATTCCTTGTATCAACGTACAGGAACTGCTTACTAAGGAGTAGTCAGTATCCTTGCTTGCCACAATTATATAGCAACCAAAAAAATCAAGTCGATCAAGTACGCTCAACTAAAATAATAACATACTAGAGGACCCGTGCTGCTCCACAGCATATTTTAATATTATAAAAAAGCTCTTACATATAGGTATGATGAGTATATTGTAGCCTTATCTAATCTATATATTTAGTTTTGGTAGGAATGATAGCTTTGGTAGCAATGGTAAGTAACATTGCTTCCAAAACTACCATATACCTATGCCAAAAATACAATTTCTACCAAAACTACTATTCCCACCGAAAATACTATTCCTATCAAAACTACTATTTGGACCAAAACTACTATTCGTACTAACACCATCATACCTACCATTTTTCAAAACTACCATTTCTACCAAGACCGGTGCTGTCAAAAGTACCTTTTCTCCCCCAAAACTACTATTCTTACCAACGCTACAATTTCTACCATAACTACCACTTGTTATATAATTATATGACAATAGTACTATGAACCGCTGTAATATGTTCCACATAAAAAAAAATAAGATGCCCGTAGAAAGTCCGTAATTTAAAAACACAAAAATTTAACCTAACATAAAACGAAATTTACCCGTCTGTAGGGTTGATTTTCCCAACATTAGGCGGAAATTTCACTACATTTGGGGAAAATTTCTCGGGTCGCGGATATACTGACGTCGTTCCCCCCCGTGGGATCTCCACCTTGTCGTGGTGGGGGGGCTCAGTAACCGTGGATTGGTCACCCGCGGTGAAGCTAAGAGGGATCCAGGAGGTGACGCTCAGCGTGGGCTTGGAGGGGCCTGCGCAGGATGCGTCCAACGGTGCGGGTGCGGGACAGTTCTGTCTGTCCCTCGCAGTCGGGTGCGGTCGCCGAAGGAGAGGCGTTTCGGTGTTGCATTTCCGCGCGCCCTATCTCACGCGACCAAATAGGGGCGCACCATTCGATGCGACGCGGTGGTGAAGAGGAGATGCGTTGCGTTGCCGTCCTCCCTATCCTCTGCGGCCGCTGGGTGTTTAGGGTGTCGACGAATGCTTCGGCGATGCCCTACCCTCCGTCACACGGGTACATGAGAAAGTCGAGGTGGTTTTTAGTGGAAACACCACATACTCCGGCTCTCATTTCCCTCAAGAGTCGGAGATCCGAAGGGATTTTCTACCTCGTAAAACAAAAAAAAACAAAAGGGTATACTGACGTCGTTACCGCGACCCCGTCAAGAGGGTCGATAGAGGAACACCGCGGTGTTTTAGTGGGTATGCCCCCTCTAAATTCTAGGGGGGAGAGCCGAGCCACACACCTGCTCCAAACTCGGTACAGAGTTGGCGGAGGGGTCCCTTTGAGGAACAGTCCGTAACTGGATTTCATCGCGATACAAAAAAAAAGGGGGAAAATTCCCCAACAATAGAGATCAGTTCACCCAACATTAAGGGTTGACTGGTAAGATTCGGGGAATATTACCTGCCATCAGCGATAATTCAGTATAGTGATAATTTGACCGGCTGTGTGGTTGACGGCATAGAATACAAGTGTCACCACCCCCTATCTTCCCGTGGGTGTCGTAAGAGGCGACTAAGGGATAACACGATGCAAATATACCATCTTTGCGTAGAGACGGAAAACTCGACATCAAACCCTATACGACTGCCTCGTTTGTCTCGCGGCATAAAAGTGCGCGTGGGATCGGGAGGTCCCAGGTTCGATTCCTGGGTCGGGCAGTGTTATTGGGTTTTTCTGTCACGAAATTCTCAGTAGCAGCACGGAGTCTGGAAATGTGCCCGGTACGGCAATAGGCTCGCCCCTTATTACGTGGGACTAAAGTATATCTGGCGAAAAGTGGGTGTAGAAATACACCACTGCCTACCCCTTCGGGGATAAAAGGCGTGACGATATATGTATGTTGACCATCATCGGGTATAATTTTACACACCACCACACTCACACCCGTATGAAAGTAAGGCAAGGTCACCTTAAGGAGGCATAACGTTGAACTTATTAGATGCCATAAAAATATTTTTGAATGAAGAACCGTCCATGTAGAGAGAAAGCAATGGAATCTTAAGAAATTTATAGGAAAATATTGAAAAATAAGTTCAATTTCCACACCTATCTTCCTTCAAACTTACCCAATTTAAATGAGCATACCATCAAATGAAAGAGCTCTTTCCAGCGCGTGTTTTAGGCCTATAACGAAACGCCTACCTCAATAAGAACCAGATATATAGAAGCAGAAAGTCATTGAATACGGCTACGAAAACGTAAAAAATGAATGGGAGAAAACTGTTTTTGCATATAACTTGATTAATGTGCAACTTAGGTAATTTCTAATGCTTGATGACAAATCTATGCAGCGGGAGCTTTCATTTAAAAAAAAATCATGCGAATCGGTTGCGTAGAACGGGCTGGCCGACTCGTATTATAAAACACAAATTCTTTTAATATATAGATTCTTTTAATATATAGATTAACTAGATCGCATGTCACGTGACACGACGTACGGTAATAAAGTAACTGCTACACATCAGCTACGTTTGTTATAAAATTTGAATAATCTTAATATATAAAATCCTTGCGTTACTGACTGACTGACAGACACGCTACAGCCGAAACTATTGGGCGCAGTAAGCTGAAATTTGAAATGTATGTACCTTGGGGACCGTAGGGGTGCACTAAGAAGGGATTTCCCGAATTCCCACGGGATCGGCCAAAACGGGTAAATTTAAAAATGTAATGTTGGGGTTTGTGGGAGTAAAACAACCACATCGGTCAACCTATCTTTAATGAATAATAATCAAACATACAATATAAAATGCGCACATCGCGTAAAGGCAAGTCAGCAAATATGTATCTGTCGTTATAAGGAATCGTACAGAATATACTTATAGCTATTAAGGAGCATATATACTTATTAATTATTACACTTCACCTCCCACGGAAGAAGAAAAAAAAACAAATAATTCAATGTGTTTTTTTTTACAAATGAAAATTATTTATATTACTTTTACGCATAAAAATTATAGAACGTAATACAGACAATACAATTTCGTATCAGTGAATCTAGTAAACACCTTAATATTATCTTGGGTATCCATCTTACCTACCAACTAATTTTATTTAACTTATATACTAATTAAGTATTACTACACTGCAGTGAAACAATACATTACATTACTGATAATATGGTCTAGTTCTATTTTTATGAACTACATCAATTTTATTATTTTTATTTATCCTAACATTACAACCTAAATCTTCTAATACTATATAAGGACCTTCAAAAACAAGATCTAACTTACGACCTGTTTCATTTTTTAATAGAATTAAATCGTCTTTATTATATTTAATACAATTCATGCTTTTGTCATACATAGCTTTTCTCTTGTGTTTTCGACTTATTAAGTTTTTCTTGGCATCGGTATGCGCCAATTGTAATCTTTACTTTAACTGTAAAGCATAGTCATCGGCATTGTATAATGGTTCAACAGATTCACAAAGTCTACTAGGTATTTGACAGAGTTTACCAAAAACAAGTTCATATGGTGTATAATCCGATTCAGAATGAACAGTGTTGTTGAAACTAAAGCACCAGAATGGTAACCAATAGCTCCATGCATCGGAATGATTTTGACATTGTACTCTTAAAAATGCACCCAGAGTTTTATGGGCATTTTCAAGTGCACCGATCGATTGGTGATGGTAAGCTGTTGACATTAATTTATCGATATTTAACATTTTACAAACCTGTTTCATTGTTTCTGAAATGAATTCCGTCCCGCGATCAGTTGCTATACATTGAGGTACACCAAACCTTAATATAAATTCTCTTACGAATGCATCAGCAATGGTCTCGGATTCTTTATTTTTAAGTGGTATGGCCTGTACAAATTTTGATAATTCGCACTGCAAGGTCAATATATAACAGTTATCATTTATATCTCTATCTAAAGGTTCTACTACGTCTAAAAATATCTTCTCAAAAGCCGTGGACGCCGTTGTGGTTATTTCCATTGGCTCTTTAATGTAACGAAAATATTTTGTCTTCTGACAATTCGTACATTTTCTTACAAATGTTTGTACGTCTTTATAGATACCTGGCCAGTAGTATCTTCTTTTTAACGTATTTATCATTCTACGTACCCCAGCATGTCCACTGGTAGGTAGTAAATGAAAATCATTAAGAATGATTTTTTTTTCGTCATCATCAGTAATTCTTTTAATTCCTCTTAAAACATTTATTCGTGGTCTGGACCAATTAGTACATGACATTATTTCATCGCAAATATTCTTTATAAATTCTACATTATCTTTATTCTTTACTACGCAAACTTCATCAATGCACATTTTATTACAAAACAATCTTAATTTTTGCACAAATTCGGCTCGCGAGAAATGCGCCTTAAAATCAAGATTGATATATAATATTTTCTCACTAAAATTATAAGCAAAACACTCGTCTTCATGCGTTATTGTCTTATCATGTCTTTGTTTTTCCAAATCACTACCTTTCATAAGAACCATTTCTACCGATTCGCACGGTTTTCTTAATATATCTACGACTCGTGGTTGATCAGGCCGTTTGTCTGTAGATTTATTAAGATCCGTATTCACATTCTTCTCCTGGCTTCCACTCAACTCATTCAATCTTTTCTTCTGTCCTCTCGTTAATACTGCCATAACTTGTGCATGCATACTCTTTAATTCATCCGATGTCGTACTTATGCGTGATAAGGCATCTGCAATAACGTTTTCTTTTCCTTTAACATACACAACATCAAAATTATATTCTTCCAAAACTAAACGAAATTTCAGTAATCTACTGGATGGATCTTTCATTCCAAAGAGATAAACTAATGGTTTATGATCTGTTATGATGGTAAACTTCCTGCCATAAAGATACGGTCTAAAGTGCTTGACTGACCAAACTATAGCCAAAAGTTCCTTTTGAATCGTTGGATAATTCTTTTCAGCTTTATTTAAAGGCCTACTTGCATAAGCAACTGGTCTTAGATCTTTGTTACATAAAACTGAACCTACAGCCGTACCTGAAGCATCTGTTTGTAAAATGAACTCGTTATTGTTAGAAAAATCAGGATATTGCAAAATAGGTGATGATATCAGCGAGTTTCTAAGAAATTCAAACGCTTCTTGACATTCTTTTGTCCAAACAAATGGTTCATTCTTTCTGCATAATTTATTTAATGGTAGAGTTATATTCGCAAATGACTTAATAAATTTACGGTAATAGTTACAAAAGGCTACAAATCTTTTGACCTCATCAGTATTTGTAGGTGTCGGATAATTTTGTAAAATTTTGGTTTTTGCAGGATCGGGGAAAACTCCTTTTTCTGACACTATATGACCGAGATATAATATTTCTTTCCTAAGAAAGTCACACTTTTGGGGATTTAATTTTAAGTTAACTTTCCTTAATCTTTCTAGCACGTTTATTAAATTTTTGTTGTGGCTACTCAAATTACGTCCAAAAATTATCAAATCATCCTGATACACTAGACACTGGTCGTAATTTAGACCAGACATTGCAATGGACATCATGCGACTAAAAGAACTTGGACTTATCTTAAGTCCCATTGGCAAACGTTTCATTTGGTATTGGCCATCATTTGTATTGAAAGCTGTTAGCTTTCTACTGTCCTGCTGCACTTGATAGTACCCTTGGTAAAGGTCAAGATGAGTAAAATATATAGCACCAGAAAGAGAGTCTAAGATTTCGTTTATATTTGGCAAAGGAAATTTATCATCACACACTTTTTCGTTTAGTTTTCGATAATCTATAACTAAACGCCACCGTTTTTCGGCTCCTTCTTGATTTTTCTTCGGGACTAATAGAATAGGGCTTGACCATTCGCTATTGGATTCTTCTATTATATCATCTTCTATCATTTTTTAATTTGCCTAGTTATTTCTGGTTTTAATGCTTGGGGTAATCTATATGGTTTTACATATTGGGGTGTTGAATTTGGTTTCACTGTAATAGATTGTTCATAAATATTAGTAGTGGATAACTTGTCACCATTCAAATAAAAAACATCACAATACTTTGCACAAATTGATTCAATAGATTCCTTTTCATCTGCATTTAAATGATTTAACTTTAACTCATCCAGCAACATTTTTAACCTATTAGCATTCACTTCACTTTTATCAAATTTATACATACTATACTCACTTAACGGTTGCACTTCACCTAGAGAAAACGGTAATGTTAAGTCTTGATCAGTTACATTTAATATTTTAACAGGAATTCTATAGTTATTTTCTTTCGTTATAGCATTTGCCAAAAACACATCCTTCGCTAACTCTCTCCCACAAACAACAACATCATCATTCATATGTTTTCCTAGATAAACGTAATGTATAGATTCGGAACGACTTGGAATATAAAGTATATTATCAGTTTTATGCTGCTCTTCAATAAATTCTAAATAATGTTTTTTATTTGCCTTTCTAAGTGTTAGCATATTTGACGCTAAATTAATATTCGCATAAAATTTGTTTAAAAAATCTAAGCCGAGTATACCATCTGCTCTCAGTGGTAAACTATCAAAAACAATAAACTTATGACGAAATATTTCATCGCCATTTCTCAAATTTAAATCAACTAAACCTTGAGACCGTTTCTGACCACCTATTCCATTTATCAAAGTATCATCATTAGAAACTAAAATATTTTTAGGTAATGCTTCTTTCTTTATAATGGATAAAGAAGCACCCGTATCCACAAGCCAGTAATATTTAATGTTATTGACATGAAATGCAATATATTTGGCATTACCGTCACATGATAAAATTATATGTTTAACCTCGAAAAAACTTATCTGCCTCCGACTGAATATTATCCTTGTCGTTCTTACTACCTTGTGGTACATCATGCTGTTCTCCTACAAAAACTTTGCGTGTTCTACCACGGTTATTAAAATATCGCGCTCCTCTGTTACTACTCCCTCTAGAAACCCTATTACGATTCTGTACATAATCAAAACTTGGATTTGAATTCCTAAAACTACCACAACCACGTGGCATTCGACCTTGAAAATAACTGTTATGGTATTGACCTCGATAGTTGCGATAACTACCTCTTTGCTGGTGATAACCACGGGAACACGTGGCGTTATGATTACGCTGATTGTTAAAGTAATGCAGCACGTTACCTGGTAGTGATGAGAGGGACGATACCTCTTCGTCCTTTGCTGCTTGAATAGCGTCCTTGAGGTTGTCGTAGTTGCGCGCGGTAATGATTGTGCTCAACCTTGGACTGCGAAGTCCTTCTGAAAATTTTTTAAGGGCCAACTTTTCATTTCTGGGTTTTAAAACTTGGAAAGCATTGGAATCATCTTCTGCCTGTGCGATGGTTAAATCTGTTAATAATTTTTCTATTTCAGCACCATATGTCTCAATGGATTTATTACCTTGCTTAATATTCTGTAATTGACTTTGTATTGCAATAAAGGATTTTTTCGGTAAAAGATGGGTTTTTAAATCTTTAATTAAATCAACAACAGTTTTGTAAGACTGTGCAAGTCGTAGTTTCGCATTTTGTGATAATCTACTTTTTAAGGCGAACGTAATTAAAATAATTTTACCTTTTTCATCCAACCTGCCCGCATACATGTCTATCGAGTCAATCATCCGCTGCGTTGTCTCCTCAACACCGTCCATAGCTGGAATCAGACTACACGCCACCTTCATATCGAACTCCATTTTGGTAAACTTTGTCTTAGGTAAAATACACAAGTTCTTTATTTCCTCATAAACCTTTCTAATATTTTCGAATAACTCTATAGCCGATGTCAATAAATTGCTATCATTAGATTTTTTGACAAGCAATATTATTTCTTTACATTTATCAAAACTATTTGACGCTTCATTCAACTTATTTTCTACAGTTTTACCTAAATATCTACTCTGACCTTTTTTAATTAAATATTGCCGAATAGTTACTAGACTATCATACTGCTCTGTTAAACATTCAATCATTATATAAAAGTAACTTTATAAAATGCCATATCTAATGTTTCACTACTCTATGTATAATATTAGAATCGAGTAAGTAAAGTTATTGCGAAACGACAAAGCATGAAATGTGCCAGCTTGCATTTTTGTCGCGAGGTATCAAGTTCGCTGTGCCTTTGTGCACGATTCTATGTCGTTTTAATAATAACGTTATAAAACCAATATTATGCCACAAAATATGAAACATCTATAGGTACATTATATAGTAATATTATTGATATATGTCTAACGCTACATAATTATTTACTACAGAAGACGTATATAATTGAAATCTAAAGACATAATACGAAAGAAAAAAATATATATATAACTTATAAATATGTAAACCTTATAGAAACGTCTGATCCTTTTTCAGTAGTAGGTATTCGCTTATCCTGATGTCTCGGCAGCTCGACCTCGAACGGATGCCCGGATACGTTCAATTGTACGAAGACCCATCTCTTCTTGGATCCAGCGACTGTGACACTTCTTATAGAGGCGTGACCCAACGTATAAAAGGAAAACAATAGTTACCACGAAAATGACGAACGTCAATCGCTCTAAGTGACCTCCAATATCTTTCAGGGTTGCACCATTGTCCCCGCCAGCGGCGTTTTGGCTAAGAAAGACCTCTTCCTTCTCGACGGTCGATCCACACATATTTGACGCAAACTGTTTTAATACGTATATCTATATGTATAATCTACTTATAGCCACTTATAACTTTCAAAAAGAAACCCCTTAGCAGAGCCCTTAGGCAGGGTCGCCATGTAATGTTGGGGTTTGTGAGAGTAAAACAACCACATCGGTCAACCTATCTTTAATGAATAATAATCAAACATACAATATAAAATGCGCACATCGCGTAAAGGCAAGTCAGCAAATATGTATCTGTCGTTATAAGGAATCGTACAGAATATACTTATAGCTATTAAGGAGCATATATACTTATTAATTATTACACTTCAAAAAAAATGCAGGCGTAGCTGCGGGCATCATCTAGTAACTGTATAACTACGACGCTTTCCAACGCTTACTGCGGCTTGTAAACATTGTACTGGTTCAAATACTAAGCTCAGTAGTTATTTTTAACTGATGTTTTACATAAATGTTTTTTTGGTGAGTAAAAGATTGTTTGAATATTTTAAGTAGTTTTCAATGGCTAAGTTTTACAAATACCACGTAACTCCTACTAATATTATGAATTCTAAAGTGTGTTGTATGTATGTGCCGTTTTCACGCTAAAACGGGTGAACGGTGATTTTGTTGAAATTTAATACATATAGAGATATATTCACCATGAAGACGGACATAGGCTACCATAAGTTGCAAAATTAAACTGGGAGAGATTGCAGGGAGGGTAGAAGTTTGTACGGCACAAATTTACCTCTTGGAAGTAAGAACGCACGCGCTAATAATTGAGTGCTGCGCATGTGCTATCGCATATCTGTCAGTAGGTACTATCACGTCATACATAATGTCATATTGTGCACGTTGATGAAATTGGTCGCATAAATAAACTAACAACTATTTAATAAACTTGAACAGCTCAAACGATTTTCCCTACTAATATTATGCGAAAATGTTTATAGAGATAATTATATTGAACAATGAACATGTATAACATGGCTTTGAGATTTTACTGTATGCAAGGTGATGTTATTATGTACCTTTCGGTAGATAATGTCAAGGATACTGACCGAGTTACTTTGTACCCTATAGAGTTTCTGTAGTCTTTAGAATAATCAGGAGTGATACACCTTGAGACTGAAAATAGATTTGTGTTATCCCGAATATAGCGCGCGCGAAGCGGCGGGCAAAAGCTAGTATAAAAATATATTAAATTGTTAATTATCGCTTGATTATCGGTGAAGAAAAACATCGTGAGGAAACCTGCATGTCTGGGAGTTCTCCATAATTATCTCGAAAGACAGGTGAAGTCTGCCAACCCGCACTTGGCCAGCGTGGTGGACTATGGCCTTACCCTTCTCATAGTGAGAAGAGGCCCGTGCCCAGCAGTTGGACAGTATATGTACAGGGCTGATGATGATGATGATGATTATAATTGGAACAACTACCACTCTTTTCTTGAAGATATATACTAAAAGCCGCCTTTTAAGACCGAAATCGCTCAAAAGGCCGCCTTTTGTACCTCACTTTCTATAAACAACTGCCATCGGTTCCTCGAGCCTTGTGCCCTGCCTAACTACATCAGAATTAGCTGAAGTGACAATGCTTCGGCTAGTTTTGCTTTAATCAAAATCTGTGCAGGCGTTTCCGCACTGTATAAACAGTGTAGCAAATGTGACCCAGTGATATATTGACAGGATTATATTATGCACTATGGTAAAGTATGGGTTCCATTAGTGGAACACGGTTCCTTTAGTGACCGTGATATATAGCTACATGAATTAGGCACACACATGTCGGTAATAAGACAATAGTTTCACTCCATAAGTAATTAGTTGGAAGGTTCAATATGAAATTACTAATCATCAATCCCACTACTATTAAAACGCGAAATGTGTTAAGACGTATGAATGTTTGTTTGTTACTTTTTATACAAAAATTACTAAGCTTTTGATGAAGCTTTGCAGTAATAGAACTATATATATACCAGTATAGCATACAGACTACATTTCACTGTGTCGCCACGCAAATACAGCCCTACTTATTATTCTCAACAACGACAAAACAGAATAGTTTCTTTCTTAGTAATTTCATTATTATTCATGGTTCATTCGTCAAAATAAATCCTATTTCGAACCTATTGACATTTCAGTCTAACTCTGTATATACCAAGATGGAAAGCACGTTCATCGTCCTATAGGCATAAATAAACGCTGTTGACTAACTTGGACAAACTGTCGGCACAGCTGACTCGACGAGATTCGATTTTTCGTGTGAAGAGTTGGTGCATAAATAAAAATATGATGGGAAATTTGCATATCGTCACGCCTTTTATCCCCGAAGGGGTAGGCATAGGTGTATTTCTACACCCACTTTTCGCCAGATATACTACGTACCGGGCACATTTCCAGACTCCGTGCTGCTACTGAGAATTTCTAGACAGAAAATTTTAGTTCGGTAGTAATTCAATTTTCAGATAGGTTCTATGAAGTTAGTGCTTATTTTGAATACAGAAGGCATTTTGAGTAAGTGGTATTATGGATTCGACGTTAACATTGTAATAAGCTTTTGAAAATTGGAATAATTCGTGCTTACATTTGGGAATTTAATCAGTGAATTTCCAGCTAATAAAATACGATACTTTACGTGCTCGTAATTACAGTTTTTTTCACAACAGAAAAGCCCTAAGGCATTTCAGCTTAGGTTGATCTTAAAACTATATTGCTACGCTCAGCAAGCATTACACCAAGCTTTACCAAGACTAGCATCATTGTCGCTCACTTAACTATTTTAATACTTCCAACTGTTTTAAGAAGGCAGTGTGATGAGCTTATGATCTCAAGTATTATTTATTTAAAGTACATTAATTACTTACAGCTAACATGTTATAAATATAATAACGGAATGATAAACATAAGGCCAATAAGAAGTTACCACAAGTCAAGTCATTATAACGTTATGTTCAAAATCAAATACGGTATTGCGGCATCTCCTGATTAACTCATTCACTGTCCGGCGCGGGACACAAAAGAAAATCAATTGTTATAAATCACATATAATACATCATCATTAACAATGGAACAATAATGATTTTATATGATATTTTCAAATCATGTCAGCCTTACCAGTTTACCCAAAAGTTGTTTTGTAGTTCAAAGCAATTGTTACGACAGACAGAATTACAACCCCTCGCATGCTCCGCTCCAAAACGCATTTTTTCCGGTAGTGTCCAGCCATTTTGAGGATGTAATGTTTATAAGATCCTAGGTTATAAAACTTGAATTTTCTCGCGTGTGGTGTAATTATATGACGTAAATTTTAAACCGTATACAGTTCAAAAGTTACTCTATATGAGAATTATATTAAAATAGCTTACCTTTAACCTCTTCATGTCAAAAAAAATTTATAAATGCAGGTCACTTTGTTTTTTTTTACACCATGTGAAACATTTTACCACAATACACATAAATTATTCACGAAATTCACTTTCTCACTGCACTAATATTGACACGGGTAGACGATGCGACGGTTAAATACATTAATTTAGTACAGGTCACCGAAATTACTTCACAATAACCATTTATTCATAGCAGCGAAAAATTTGCGCCATTTTGACGATCCAACGGTAAACATTTCTTACTCACAAAACATGTTTATACCTATTTATAGCAAAAACAATACGAAATGTCTAATTAACAATGGATTCTAAGACAACTTTATGAGAAACTTATCTATATTTAGTAAAGTAATTAATAAATACTTACATAATTATAATCATTTAAAATATGGAGGACGGCTAGCGGCCAACGCCCGAAAATTGCATCACAAAGCTACTAACACTTTTTTTGTTAATGTTTTTATACCTGGCAAAAAAAACTTAAAACATATACTTCACTTAATTGTCAATAATTTGATATATAATACTAATACTAATCACTTAGCGTTTGTGTTGAGAATACATTTTTGAAAAATCACAAATTCAACTTAGTTGATCGCCACAGCGCAATATGGCGGCATGGAAAACACTGAGCACCGAAATCAGCAATTTTATTATTTTTCTCGGTTACAATTTAAAATTTCCAAGGGAAAATATGGTAAAAATTTACGGTATTATGTTGGCTAATGTGTAACTAATCGATGTACGTTTTAATTATTGTAACCAATCATACAACACCGGAGTGAAGTTCACAAGAATCCTTATGGGCACACCGTGCCCTTAGGACACTACCGGCCTATTTCTCTTACGGGCACATCGTGACCGTAGGACACTCAAGGGGATAAAGACGCAGCGTCGACGCCGCATAGACACCGCAGAGACGCTGCGTAGACGCTGCGTAGACGCTGCGTAGACGATACGTGGACGCCTTGTAGACGCCGCGTCTACGTCACGTCAGCTGAGCTTTCTAAAAAGTTTTCGTATTTTCAAGAACGCTTGGCTAACGCGTTGACGCTGACGCCCAATGTGAGGGTGGCCTAAAAGAAATTACGATAAATAATATATTTTATTCCTAAGCAGTAATATTGTTACGGGTTCGTGATAAATTATATACACTATGCCAGAAAAACTGCACTTTATTCACTAACACAATACACTAGATACACACACTTAATTTTCCAACACTAATAAAACACACTATTCACACCACTAGTACAACACTAAACACTTCTGAATTACTTTCTTCGCTTGATGTTGATCGCTTTCCGTATTCAATTGAACTGTGTCCGTTCCGTTCGCTCGCCCTCTATTTATACTGGCCGGATAACATCACTAGACTTTTCGAGACGACTCACGAAATTTCTGGAAACGTGTAACGTGTTTCTAGATGTCGCGTAAATGTTCTATTTACACCAACGCCATCTATTAGAGGATAGATGAAACAGCCTTAAACAACCGATACATTCAATCTCTTCCAGTACACCCATTCACCGATAGATGGTGTAACACTGCCACCCTCTTAAACGTGTTCGTCTCGAACATCGTTGGACCCATAGTAACGAGCCAACCGGTCCACATGAACTATCTTCGGTGCACCTCGCGACCCCTTCTGGATTCGATAGGTGACGTCGTTCATCCTGGTAATTATGCGATATGGCCCGTCCCATCTGGCTTGTAACTTAGGCGATTTGCCTTTGCTTCGTACTGGGTTATGAAGCCACACCAATGATCCCTCATCGAAGCCTTTGTTGTTTGCCTTCCGGTCGTAGCGAGTCTTCATCTTTTCAGACATCTGTTGTCCTGACTCCCTGATGTGCTCGTATACGTCGTTCATCTTGTTGCGTAGCTCGGTCGCGTAATCCGTTATATTGCGTGGAGATTCTGGCTGAATACCGGTGATTAAGTCTGCTGGTAAACGTAATTCTCTGCCGAAATTGGCAAAAGCTGGTGTTACTCCTGTGGTTTCGTGGACCGCACTGCGATATGACAGAAGGAATGGTTGGATGTGCTTGTCCCAATCTCTTTGTTTGCTCTCCACGACCTTCGCCAGGTACCTTTCCAGTGATTGGTTAAATCGTTCAACCATGCCATCTGATTGCGGGTGATAAGCCGTGGTCCTGGTTTTATGTGCACCCATCACGCGACAAGTCTCCTTGAACACCTCGGATTCGAAGTTCCGGCCTTGATCGCTGTGGATTTCCAAGGGTACCCCGAATCGACAAAAGACTTCATGCACCAGCTTGTCGGCCACTGTGGTAGCTTCTTGATTTGGGATTGCAAACACTTCAGGCCACTTTGTGAAGTAATCCATCACTACCAAGAAGTATTTGTTTCCATCCTGGCTCTCGGGAAACGGCCCAGCGACATCCAAGGCTATGCGCTCCCATGGGGCTCCCACATTGTACACCTTTAATGCACCTCTGCTTCGAGTATGTGGCCCCTTGACAGTCGCACAACTTGCGCATTTGCGGCACCAATCCTCGACGTCATCCCGACAGTGGAGCCAATAAAACCGCTCCCGGATCTTAGTAAGGGTCTTCTTAACTCCCATGTGACCTCCCGAAGCACCATTGTGATAGAGCTGCAAGACTTCCGGCACCTTAGTTTTGGGCACCACCATTTGCAAATGGCACTGGTTACCGCGAGCGTTTTCCCATTTGCGGCACAGAACTCTATCCTGGACGACCAAGCTTTCCCACTGTGCCCAATAACTCTTGGTGATAGGGCTCATTGCTGCGATATCACTCCATTTGGGCCTAGGAGCGCCTGATTTCTTCCATTCAAGAATCAGCTGTACATCCTTGTCATCTTGCTGAGCACTCTGCAAAGCTTCTCTCCATTCGTCGCTTAGATCCGTCTTTAACATCCTCACTAGCGCTGCCTGCTTTGCTTCCTGTCGGCTACAGTGCTTGCACTGGTCGGGACATGGCCTACGCGATAGAGCATCTGCGTTACCATGGGACTTGCCGCTGCGATGTTGTATTACAAAATCAAACTCTTGCAGTAGTTCAATCCATCTAGCTACTTGTCCTTCTGGGTCCTTAAATTGAAGTAGCCATTTCAGCGCTGCATGGTCGGTTCGCAGGTGGAATTTACGGCCCAACAAGTATTTGTTGAAATGCTGCAACGTCTTTACTACAGCTAAGAGTTCCCGCCTGGTGACGCAGTAGTTTCTTTCGGGTTTGGATAAGGTCTTGCTGAAGTATGCTATAACAACTTCTTGATCACCCTTCTTCTGTGACAGCACGCCGCCAATTCCGGTGTTACTGGCATCTGTGTCAACTATGAATTCATGCTCATTGTCAGGGTAGCCTAGAATAGGTGCAGTACACAGATGTTCCTTAAGCTTCTGGAATGCAACGTGACAGCTCTCATTCCAACAGAACTGCACTCTGTCTTCGGTGAGCTTATGAAGAGGTCGAGCAATGTCAGCAAAGTTCTTCACAAACCGTCGATAGTAGGAGCATAATCCGAGGAATGCTCTGACCTGCGTTTTGTTCTCTGGAACTGGCCATTCCTTCACGGCAATGATCTTATCCGGGTCAGTTTGAATACCGTTCTCCGAGACCACATGTCCTAGAAAGTTCACTTGCCGTCTGAATAACGCGCATTTCTTCGGACTCAGCTTCAAATTAGCTCCTCGTATCTTTGACAGCACTTGCTCCAAGTTTCGAAGGTGATCCTGGAAGGTGCGCCCCACGATGATGATGTCATCCAAGTAGACCAGGCAGGCGTCTCCAATCAGTCCCATAAGCACTCGCTCCATCAGTCTCTCAAAAGTAGCCGGAGCGTTGCACAATCCAAAGGGCATGACGTTAAATTGCCACAATCCTTTGCCTGTGGAGAATGCCGTCTTCTCTTTGTCTCGAGGATCTATTTCCACCTGCCAGTAGCCACTTTTTAGATCTAATGTAGAAAACCACTTCATCCCCGTCAGCGTATCCAGAGTGTCATCGATCCTTGGCAGTGGGTAGCTGTCCTTCTTCGTGATGTCATTTAATCGGCGGTAGTCTACACAGAAGCGCATGCTGCCATCCTTCTTCTTAACTAACACCACCGGAGAGCACCACGGGCTGGACGAAGGCTCGATTACGCCTTCTTTCACCATACCGTCGATCATAGCTTCCACTTCACGTTCCCGTGCCACTGGCACACGTCTTGGTCGCTGGCGAATCGGTGCTTCACTTCCCGTGTTTATTTTGTGCTGGACTAGTGCTGTCTTCCCTATGTCGGCATCACTGGTCGAGAAAATATCGGCGAACCGGTTTAACATCTTCTTAGCCTTGGTCTTCTCTTCTTCTGACAGGGTACTTTGGCAGTCCTCCAAAAGTGAAGACACGTCGAATCGTGCACCCTGAACCTTGGCGCTGGTAGGTTGCTCTTGACATCTACGCATCCAAGCCGCTCCTTCATAGGTGCCCAATTCCGTCCCTTTCTTGAGCGACACTTCCTTGTCACTTGCATTCAGTGCGCGTACTGATGAAACTTTGGTACCCCTTACCAACGTTCGTGCAATCTTCCACGAGGCCTCTTTCTCTAGGCCTTCGATTAGTACGCAGCGGTTCCCTCGACCAGAATTCCCTGGTAGACAAACTGGTACAACCGTTTCCGACCGCGGGTGAAGAATGACATTCTTCAGGCAGTACACTTTTCCTGAAGTTGCACCTTCCATGAAGACTTCTTCCGAGCCACACTTCAAGACTCTCTGGTTAACATCGATCTCGCAGCGATACTTCCGCATGAAGTCTAGGCCCAAGATGCAGTCGTTCACTATATCGGCCACGATGACCTTGTGACGGTAAATTTTGTTGCCTAGCTTCAGATCCACCTCCATTTCACCTCGGACGGTTATGTGCTGACCGGTAGCTGTTCTCAGATTCACACATTCATTGTTCCTGAAGCAGCCCCGAAGAACCCGTCTTGCCAGATGGAAACCGACGACTGTCCGAGAAGCACCCGTGTCCAATGTCAGCTTGCATGGTGTTCTGTTAATTTCGCCTTCGATGATCAGGCTGTTCCCGTCGCATGATTGCGAAATCGAGATACTTGGGGCTCTTCCATTACCAGCCAGCACCCGCCCCGCAGTCCTGGCTTCTACTCGTTTCCCTGCTCTCGCTGCCTGGCAGGCACATCAGGCGACCCCTTTGGTGGAGACAGGGTGTCACCAGGCTGCCTACGCTTTGGGCAGCTCAAGCGGATATGGCCTCTTTCTCCGCAGTTGTAGCACCGAGGTGACGACACAACTTCCCTGATGCGGTGACCTCGATCGTCGCGTCGCACTGCTTCCACCTCCAGAGCGTGGGCTAGAGCGTCCTTGAGGTCCTTGAAGTGCCCAAGCCTCACTGCTGCTCTTACCTCCAGGTCCCGGATCCCATCCGTAAACGCCTGTACGAGGTTCCCGTCAATAAGCGCAGGCGACGACTGGTATGCCTTCCTGACCAGCTTTTCCACCTCTAGAGCCCACTGCTGCAGAGTTTATCCGGTGCGTTGTGTCCTGTCCTTCAGCTGAGCACGATAAACGTGTTCAAGGTGCGCATCACCGTATCTCGCCTCCAGCGCCTCCAGGAGCTTTTCGTAGGTGACGTCTTGCCCGAGTGCCTCCAACACTGTCAAGGCCCGGTCGCGAAGGCCCAAGGTTAGGGCGGTTAAGGCCTGTTCTTTAGTCCACCCATTCGATCGCATCACAGCCTCGAACTGGATCTTGTATGCAGACCATGATGACGAGCCATCAAATGGTGGAACCTTAAATCCACGAGGTGAGGGTGCTACAGCCACTGGTGTTACTTCGAGCCCACGCAATTTCTTCTCCACTTCAGCAACACAGGTCTCGTGGTGGTCATGTACACGCTTCTCTATAGAGGCGACGCGAGTCTCAAGCTTGTCGTGCACGAGCATCTCTACGTCGCTGATACGGGCCTCGTGCTGCTGAAGTTCCTCCTTTACCACCTTCAGGTCCTTCCCTACAGCGGCGCTGAGGTCTTTCATCACCACCAGCTGTTCCTCCAAACGGCGGGCCTGCTCCTCCTTGTCGCGCTGCAGCTGTTCCTCTAGGCGGCGCGCGTGCTCCTCTTGACGGCGAGCCTGCTCCTGTTGACGGCGGTCCTGCTCCTCTTGACGGCGGGCCTGCTCCTCCTTGTCGCGCTGTCGCTGTTCTTCCATGCGGCGCGCGTGCTCCTCTTGACGGCGGGCCTGCTCCTGCATGAACGCCATCAGAGACGCGATGTCGGGCACCGCCATGGAGTGTGCGCTTGCAGGC
This sequence comes from Euclidia mi, assembly GCA_944739405.2. NCBI lineage: Eukaryota > Metazoa > Arthropoda > Insecta > Lepidoptera > Erebidae > Euclidia > Euclidia mi. Next base: position 65,781,641 of record OX123198.2, on the reverse strand, counting down.
TCCACTGCAGCCGCGGAGTCGCCTGATCCACCAGACGATGGAGAAGGAACGTCTCCGAAGCGTCTCTGGTCCAGGTCTTGCTGGCGCTGGTTCCTGGTACGCACACCTTCAGTTTCTTCCTTCGGCATAACCGGCATAATTTATCCCTTTCTTCTGACACCAATTTGTTACGGGTTCGTGATAAATTATATACACTATGCCAGAAAAACTGCACTTTATTCACTAACACAATACACTAGATACACACACTTAATTTTCCAACACTAATAAAACACACTATTCACACCACTAGTACAACACTAAACACTTCCGAATTACTTTCTTCGCTTGATGTTGATCGCTTTCCGTATTCAATTGAACTGTGTCCGTTCCGTTCGCTCGCCCTCTATTTATACTGGCCGGATAACATCACTAGACTTTTCGAGACGACTCACGAAATTTCTGGAAACGTGTAACGTGTTTCTAGATGTCGCGTAAATGTTCTATTTACACCAACGCCATCTATTAGAGGATAGATGAAACAGCCTTAAACAACCGATACATTCAATCTCTTCTAGTACACCCATTCACCGATAGATGGCGTAACAATATCATTGTAAGCTTTAACATAAGTCAGATATGACGATAATATTAGAACTACTTATAGCTGCCGGCATTTTCTGAGAACCTTTTAATAATCTAATATCAATTTTGTCTTTCAAGACGTGGGACAAAAATAGGTCCGTAGGGGCTCTACACTAGAACAAAAGTAAAACACTTAATAAAAATATACTATATACACATACTCGAGATGTTTAATGCGATGAAATAGATGTAATTGGATACGCTGTTTTAGACAGCTAGCCCACTACAGTAAATACCACTGGTGTCTATCGACGTCCCGTGATGGGAAAATCGCCCGAATAGCGAATAGCACACCATGTCGCAATTGCGCCGCATTATAATATATTATGCCAAAATTATCAATCATAATTAAATAAATGTCAAACAATATCTACAGACTGGACTGGTGGCTTAGTACCAGAATGACGGTCAAACACAGATTTAAATACAATCTATTGAAATTTATTTATATACAAATGATTTTATTATAAACTATGCTGTGCCCAACAGGATCCATAATTGTACCTAGATTAAGAATATATTATTATGTAACATCTGTAACCACATTTATAGAATATAGAAAAGCAATACAGTATTGAAGCATTAAATCAGTTTTAAATTTTCTTTCGGGATGTTGACCTCGAATTCGTTTCAAGTATCCGCTTTATTGACACTGTTGCGAGCGCCACAATCACGCATGTACAATGACAATTTAAAACTAATTTGAATGACTAGGAAAATTTATATTATTATTTACTTATTTAATTGGACTAAATAAAGACTCATATTTTTTCTAAAACTAATAATAATAAATTCGTACAATCCTGACCCAAAATCTAGGTAAAATATTAATATATAAAATATTACTAATCAATCAATTATTAATGTATTCACGAACAGTTATGTTGTTGGTATTCCAAATGTATCGAGTAATTAACGTGAAATATTATAATTGCAATCGTAGTGAATGGCTTACACAAATCATTTCAATAGCTTCACAAACAAGCGAATAAATGAACGCCGGCATATCACCACAGGACTGACTATGCGTCGACAATCAGGGTTTTATAATTGCATAGGGTTCCCACCAAGAACTTAGGGTCCCAAGCCAACCTCACCTGCAAGTGGTGCACCTGCCGAAAAACGGACGAGGCTCTGGCAAACAAAATATAGGCGGCAATAGGCTCGACACCTATTAAGTGGGACCAAAACACTGGCGAAAAGTGGGCGTTTAATATGCCTCTGCCTACCCCTTCAGGGAAACAGGCGTGAGTCTATGTATGTATGTATGTATGTCAATAAATAGCTGTCATTAGTGAATTAATTTATTAATATAACTAGAGAATGCCTGTATCTACGCTCACACATTTCTTTAATTTCTTTAAAAGCGTGGTATAGTAGGCCAATTCCTTCTTTCAAACGAGAGGCCTAGTCCAGCAGTGGACTGTTAAAGGCTGATGATGATGACACGGATGAACCGACTTGGCATACATAGTAAACCCGGTTCATTCATACAGTTAGGTAGAATATCGTCAATATAGAATACGTAATAACTGAAATCGCTAAGATTATCGAAGAGAATCGAACGTTATATTATGACTACAGCAATTCGTTCATAATATATGTACATATTTTATCCGTCAGTTTTCGGTTGGCGTTCATATATCACTTCAAACGCTTCGACATAACCAATGCTGCCGTTCAACATTCTCTATATGAAATTCCCTTTACAATGCGCACTTGTCAAAACCCGGCATGACATCGCTTTAAGTTGAAGACATATCGGAAGGCAATTTAATGCCAATCGGATTCCGGATATAAAGAATGAGGAATATATTATGTGCCCCTATCAATCATTCCACTAGAATAGTTCATGTGGTGACGAATTAAGAATACAATATTATACTCTATGTACTGGATCTCGTAATTTATATTTACGAAGATACAGAATACTCGGCATCAGAACCCATACTGTCTGGCCTGCGCAGTAGGAATACCTACTAAAAAAAAGGCGGATTTGGCCTACTATAATAATAGTAGGCCAAATCCGCCTTTTGACTCACAACTATGAAGCAAATTAGGTCAGGCTTAACTCCAGCAGTGGACTACGAAGAGTCGGAAACAAAATCAATGAGTGAGCTAGTTATTTATTTACAAAGATGCAATATACTCATGGAGTAGGCTACTATCCGATCGTTTGAACAATTGGTGATTTACTACACGGTGCCCACTTGCTCAGGAGCACTGAGTCTACTTGGTAGTTTTTAGGTTACTGCCTTTTTGGCCACCAGTAATGGCATACGCGTTTATCTATAGAACACTGGGTAACTAATAATGACGGTACGTATTTCTTACCTTATATTTTATCCGTAGATTCCTTTCTATCGCTTTTTTAAGTATTGTGATCTCATTGTATAAAAATGCGCTGTGAGCTGTTAGTGTTTTTTATTGGAGTTTGATGACCTACTGTCGTTACTTTGTTGTAAAGTAAATAAAGGTTAGGTTTTGGTATTCACACAAAAATATATGCATACATACCTATACCTATAACTACCCAAAATTGGCAACTGCCTGATCACTTATTTGTAATAATTTTGAACTTTGTTTGGTACGTATGCAAAAAACCGATATATATTGCACAGTTTTGTAATATTTATTTGAAATGTTCTTATATAAATGATCCCATGTTATTTTGTCAAAATCCTTGTGAGGACATAGAATCGCTGTTAAAATTCAAAGTCTGTAGGTCACGAAGTTACACTTATGAATGTCGAAGCAAATGTAAAATCTGCACCTTTTCATGACACAGCGAGAAGCAAAATTCGAAAAGGTTAGCATTTTACGTTTAAATATCTAGACATATCTACAAAGAAGATATTACGACCCACGTCAGTAAAGTTGTAAACAGTACTTAGAATACCTTTGTGATAGCATCTCCGTGGGCGTAGGCGCTCCGCACACGACACCTGAGCGTTCTACAATCACATTCAATATGGCGCCTAGTGGGTGTCACATTTTTAGCAGAGAGATGTTTACTTATCTACGTCATACATATTAATAACGTCTAGACTAATGTCAATACGGTTTAAATAAAGGGTCACGCTCTTGAAGTGTGTGATGAATAGAAAATATAAGGCATGTATGTATGGCACGCGAATTTTAGGCGAATCATGTAGGTATGTTAAGTAATAGAGCAAACTATCTCGATAAGGTACAAATATTTGTGGGAATAAAGTTCGTCTAACCGGAACGAGCCCAGAGCCCAGTGGTGCACGTAACGACTGCGGAGACAATGGTCTCGGGTTCGATCCCCAGTTACTTCGGGCACACACCTCTGACTTTTCGAAGATAAAAAAAAGATAAAAACAAAATATATAACATGTAATAAAAATGCTAATTATTAATTATCGCTCGCTTAACAATGTGCCCGTTAGATGGCAATAGGCTCGCCCCCTATTACATTGGGACCGAAACATAACTGGCGAAAAGTGGTTGTGTAATACACCTCTGCCTACCACTTCGGGGATAAAAGACGTGAAGCTATGTATGTATGTAAAAATAAAATCGCTAACTGAAGTACTTTTTATTACATTGTTAACTTAATCTATCTATCATGATTTGCCCTTTTACAATAATTACGTCCCATTGCTAAACACAGGTCACCTCCCATTATGAGACGAGCTAGGCCATAGTCCATAATCTGCTTATTATAGTAATAGCCCGAGAATATGAATGAAAAATTCTCCACAATCAGGCTTTTACTATAGGTTTTCAATATTTACAAATGAAGGGTCCACTGCAATAATGATGAATGTCCTTTGTTTATTATTCCGAGATAATTGGGTTTCTAGTTTATAAACGGTTAAAAAAAATCAGAGTTAGAGATAATAAAATAATTTTTATTTCAGTTATAGGACATAATTATGTCCTATAACTGAAATTATATTATAGTATTCATTCTTTGGCAATTCATAATTCAAAGGTAACTTAAAGTAATTAAAAATTAAATAATCTGAGGTAAGTCATAAAAATTAATAACAATAACAATCACTGTCCACACTATGTTCACAGTCAATAATGATAGATGTCCTGGACATTGATTATTATAGCCGTGAACGCCTGTGACTTTCAGCGTTCTAGCCGTGTAGCTAAATATTAAGGCGCTGTTATACCTCACAAGCCGTGAAACTCCTAATTTTTCGTCGCGCATCTAGCCATAACGGTACATATTACAAACTAGCAAAAATTAGAGCCTAAAGTCAAAAGTCTGAACAAAAGACTTTTGAAAGAATTTTTCATGTACGTAAAATAGAATCACGGTAAAAAAATCACAAAATCGAGGCAGAAAACGTCTATGATTTTGACGCTCGGTAGATCCCATCAATATCAAACGCTTCAGCAATTTAAACCTTATTAGCATAAGCGGTGTACTGAGTGTCAGTTGCTAGTTTACGCCCCGCCCAGACCTCATCATTCGGCTATGAGCCCTGTGAGAGACAGGTCATGTCGCTTGCGTCTCCGCTGCACGAAATTTTACGTAAACCTGTTTGTTATTATAATACGCCGATTTGAGTTCGTAATTTCATGTTTTATGTTATAGAATGAATACTTTGAATCAAATAGGCTTTTCATGTAACTATGGGCACATATAATAAGGACCTAAGTTTATACTCTTGTTGCGTTTAATGTGTTATTGTTTCTGTGCTTATAAATATATAATTAGAAGAATAAAATATGGACAACTAGAGAAATGAAGTTCTACGAAGGATTTGTACAAGAAAGCGTCGTAATAAAATAGAAATTCATCCATGGCCAAGTGATTATGAAATATGTAACATTTTTACACAAATTATTTTCATAAGAGTCTTTTATGAGTAACTATGTTACTTATATATTATCGATTATGCATAATATAATTATATAAATTATTCTCACAATATATAGCTGCCACAGTTTTCAATTTGTGAAAGAGTAATAACATAAAATCGAATCATTTTATGTACCTATATTTCAAATTCATTAGCTTGTCAGAGCGCCTGGAGCGCTAAGATGCCGCCACGGCGAACAATAATGATAACAGCGCTAATATGACGCTCCGCAATCCGCACACAAGCGGTAACGAATGTTGTATTATTGTGTTTTGAACATAAACCTTTTTAGGTACATCGTCGGGTAAATCTTTGATTATTCATAAACTATTAGGTATGTCTCAGTACATCTAATATCTTTTTAATTTCTAAAATCAATCATTTATAAGTAAGAAGGTGACTTCTCTGTTTGCTATAACACAAGATATAGTATTTTTTTAATAATAAAGTACGTAACTAATTATCATTATTGTAATTACAGTGAAGTTAAAGATAACAGTTCTGCAACGTCTTATACACATTTGACTTCAGTCATTCCTAACACGATCTGTTCAAGAGCTAGCCAAGAAATGCCAAACAATTTTTTTAACAAATTTGACTCAAATTCCGTAGTGATAAGCAAAAATTACAAGAGGGATAGCAGTGACTGGTTCGAATTGCGTAAGAATATGTTGGCAGATTGAAATTTTTGTATAGTGGTAAAAAGAAGAGATAACAGCAGTAAAGCCAACTTAGTAAAAAATATTTTGTACAAATAAAATATTTGCAATGTAAAATCAGTTGCGCATGGAATCTTAAATGAACAACTGGCTTTGCAACAACTGGCGAAGCAAGAAAATGTAACAATCGAGCCTTGTGGATTATTCGATTATTGGTGCCACGCCAGGTGGATTAATAGGTCCAAACACAATTGTAGAAATTTAATGTTCTAAAGTTGCATATAAGAATGGCCTGGAGAATAGTATAAGAGCAAATAAAATACAAATATGGAAACATGATAAAAAAGTGAACTGACTAGTCTAAACAAATATTGTAATTGTTATAACCAAATTCAGGGGCAACGCCACGTTACACGCAAACGAAAGTGTTTATTTTCTGTGTGGAGTGGCGAAAGTATACCACTAAAAATAGAAATTATAGAAAGAGATGATGTTTTCTGGGAGAAGCTTGTGGCGTTTTATATGAATTGGCAGTTGCCTGAAATTGTTGATTCTCGTCAAGCTCAAGGGATGGCATTGCGAGATCACGGAGAGGAAAATGTTTCATCAGTGCTTGAAATTTCTACAATACCAAGCCGTAAAAGGAAAGTAAATGAAACTGTGCCTCGTGAGCAACAGCAAATAATAAGTCTTATCACCTCACACACTGCCTTTAACATTCGATGAGAATAAAGAAAACCTGCCGGGTTGTAGCAGACAGCTAACTTTTGATGAGCTGTAAACTCTGTATTTCGTTAATAAATTATAAATGAATATAAATAAATATCTTTTAATATTTATTTTCTTTGAAACAACACATATTTGAAGCGAAAGAATTTTTTTATATTTTTCCATACAAACATGTATGACGAGAGCTAACGAAAAAGCAGTAACTCAAATTGTAATTCTATAATTTTCTAAGCGACATAGCAGTATCTCATGAATAAGGTATATCCACATATATTTTTGATGTTTCATCTATTTTGAAAAATAATAATGGGTTGGGTTTCGAAACAAGTCGCCTGAATTTGAGGGTATTGGTAGTGTAGGGGGCTTAAGGGAGTTCGTTTTAATCACCTAATAGTAATTTTGGCTGCCGGAGTTGCGTCTAAATATTTTTAAACAATTTCCAAAATTTCATTAATACTTCGGCAATTATGCAAAACGGAACGTAGTTTTAATACTTTAGTACAGTTTTACAAATGTCTGTTTTATGTGAAAAACGTGAAACGAAACGCAAAACTGCCATCTTGGAATGATCATATTGACAGCTAATGTCAAATTTGTGCGTCATTGCTTTCGAGTGCCTAGGGTTAGGTGCGACTGTAATAAGTAACTAAATAGGTTATGTTAGGTTCTCTTTTGACCCTTAATCCGAAAATAGAAGCCCTTCGCAGGGCTCCGTCAACCTTAGTTTATTAAACTAGTGTGATGAATATGGAAGTTGGCAGTGCCATGACACCGATGTTTGGAGATTTTTTTTTTTCAGAGGAAACCAAGTATTTCCGGCAAGTGAAAATGGTGAGGGGGGTTTCAAGACCTCCCCTCCTCTCTCTCCAATCACTCACAACCCCTAAGAACGGTGACGTATTTCGAAACCTTTACCGTAATAATTATACCTATAATAACAATAAACATCCATAAATAAATAAAAGAAATCAACTTTTACTAAACTTCAATTATCTCGTAACTCGCTTTAGTTGAGATACGGCTTTTGCGCTTAGTAGAGCAGTATTGTGTTTTTTAGGGTACCGTAGCCAAAAATTGTAAAAACTGAACCCTTATAGATTCGCAATGTCTGTCTGTCTGTCCGCCCGTATGTCACAGCCAATTTATTGCAAAACAGATTTGAAAACTGGCAGGAATGGAATTAGATGTACCTAGGTATTCTATGAACTGCTTCACTATTTTTATACAAAAACAAAACAAACATAATAATGGCCTCTCCATACATGGAACTGACTTAATTATTTTGAACATCTTACGGCACGTAGGTATTTACCTACTTTCGTCAACTATAATACCTATAACGTCTAATGTAAACCAGTTTTGCTCATGGCTGCACTGAGAACAAAAATTGCGCTATGTCTATATTGTACAAACAGATTGATGTATGTAATATAAATTTTAATATCAGTATCTCAATTCAATATGCTAAAACGTTTTGCTTGCGATTTTGAAATATTGGAATACGGATGTCGCCAGAATACGGCCGCACACGACGAGAATGAAGGGGGGCGCCCCACAGTAGACGGAGCTAAGCTCCCTTCACCTCCCCTGCTTCACCCCCTCATTTACCAAAACAGTCGCTTAGCACAGCGCCTTAAAAACTAAATTTTCTCGGGACTGTAAGCGATATTGCCGACTTTGTTAACGATATTATTAACTGCATATATTAAGTGACTGAATACCGTTCGTACTTTGAATTTGAATTTTTTTGGACATTCATCATTCTTGCAGTGGACCCTTCAAATGATAACTCGCTATGTAGACGATTGGTGGCCGACTAAATGGAGGCGTAATAGCGTATACATACGCGAAATGTTTCACTAATCGAAATGTTTGAATGTACTTACTGAGCGAACAGAATTTACATTACATCCCATGACACTTTACTTTATGTTACACGTTACAAATGTATCCCTGGATATTTGCAATGGAGCTGAGCAGTTTGTGGACAATATTGTTAAGCGAGAATGATACAATTAGAGTCATAACGTTACAGCCTTTCGCAGCCCAGTACTGGACATGGGCCTCTGTTAAATTCCGTCACAACAAGCATTGTGACCTAATAGGAGGACTTGGCCTACTACTACATAGCGTGGTATACGCTGGCCAGATGATTTGGCAAAGGTTTTGTTGACAAGTAGTTTTCCGTCTCTTCGCTGAACTTCTATTTGCTTCGTGCATTTTCCTAAGTCGTCTCTTACGACATTTACGGCCTGAAATGGGATCTTAGGCGTGACTAGACTTCCAAACACCGATTGTTTGAACGACACTCAGCGGGTCAAGGTGAAACTTTTTATTATAATGATACTCATTAATAAAAGTAATAAGAAGAAGCTGCCTCCGTGGTCCAGTGGATAGCGTATGCGTCTGCTGATCGGAGGTCCCGGGTTCGATTTCCGGGTCGTGCAAAAGTGTTATTGAGTTTTTCTGATTTCTCAGTAGCAGCACGGAGTCAGTTGATGTGCCCGGAAACAGCAATAGGCTCGCCCCCTATTACGTGGGACCTAAAAATTCGTGGCGAACTGATAATATTACACTTCTGCCTACCGTTTATAAAAAAAAATATTTCCCAGAGCGTTCTGCCTCTCTCATCTCTCGTGAAAACATAGCCTTAAGTCGCGTGTGAATACACAGGTGTGACACAACTGAGAGGTCAGTCGGTGGAAATGTCCCAGGTTCGGAGAGCGTAAACGAAACTTCATCAATTATTAAAATTGGATTACGGATTTAAAAAGCTTCGTATTCATTCAATCATTTGGGTATCAGACATTGACATGATGGAATAACGTGGGTTCACTTTTCTACCTGCAAAATTATTTTCCGTACCAAGTAGTAATTAATTTACTACTGGTAATTTTAAATAATTAAACAATTTTGATAAAATGCATTTTAAAAGCAAACGTAGTAGCATTTCTTGGTATTATTTTGAATTGGTGAGCTCAGCATCTCTACGTCTTAAAACAAATCTCAATCTTCACATATCGCTCCTAAACTTGAGTCGTAATTTTAAATATTGGAGTTGTGTGAATATGCGTTTTGTTTTCTTGATAGAACAAGTCAATTTGCGTTGGTGAGGAATATCTTAATATATAAAATCCTTGCGTTACTGACTGACTGACAGACACGCTACAGCCGAAACTATTGGGCGCAGGAATCTGAAATTTGGCATGTATGTTCCTTGTGGACGGTAGGGGTGCACTAAGAAGGGATTTTCCGAAATTTCCACGGGATCGGCCAAAACGGGTAAATAAAGAAAAAATGCAGGCGTAGCTGCTAGCGTCCTCTAGTTTGTATATAATATTCTTAAAAGCAGCGATAGCCGAGTGTAGAGACCGACAGACTGATGCGCAGAGGGTTCGAATCCGCGGCACGTACCAATGACATTCCGAAGTTAAGTGTGTATTAAATTGTTAATTTATCACTTGCTTATCGGTGAAGGAAAACATCGTGAGGAAACCTGCATGTCTGAGAGTTCTCCATAATGTTCTCGAAAGACTTGTGAAATCTGCCAACCCGCACTTGGCCAGCGTCGTGGACTATGGCCTTACCCTTCTCACAGTTAGAAGAGGCCCGTGTCCAGCAGTGAGACAGTATAATGGGCTGATGATGATGATGATGAATATTCTTGCGTTACCGACTGACTGAGAGACTACGCACAGGTGAAACAACACAGGCGCAAGAAGCTGTAACTTGGCATGTATTTTCCTTGGCGAGCGTAGCTATTTTTCGAAATTCCCATGGAATAGCATAAAAACGGTTCATTAAAAAAATACGGGCTGACCTGCGGGCATCGCTTAGTACAGGTCTCCCAAAGTGATAATGCGCATAGAAATCTTCGTCACTGTTCGGCAACGGTCGTATTCCCCGAGCGTCGGAAGACGATATGTATAACGTATAGGGTAGGTAACGTAGGAGAATGTGGGCGTTCTTCGTCTCTCAGGTCTTCCTCCATCGTACATTTCAGGAAAATAAGACTCGGTATACACTCAATAGGTTTTACTCAAACTAATTAGTTTACTTCACAAACTAAATATGCACACGTAGCTCGGATGAAAATGGATTACTTTTGGAAACGCGGAGAAGTCGGACGTAGGTAGGCTACACTTGTTTCCTCCGCTGTGTCTGTCGCCAAAAAGTGCCCTTGACAGCTCGACGTTCGCTTATAAAACATTTAATGACATTGACAGCTGTCAACCGCCGACCTTAGTGTTCAGTGTTGCCAACCATCGTTTCCGAATACGCCCAAATCTAATAAGATTTGACGTTCCGTTCTCCAATCTCCGACACGGCCATCTTAACACGTCACACGTCCCTGTGTGATGCTTCTTCTTCGTCCTCGGTCCCTCACTGCTGAAGATCACGACCACATATGTGTCTCCAGTCTGTACATAGGTGTAAGGCTCGTTGCATGCTGCCGCCCTCCGCCTTCATGTTCGTGTCAGACCATCTCGTAGGTGCCCTGGGTGATGCTCCTGCAAAAGGGAAAATGTTCTGCAATATCTCAAGGTCTTTGCTCGGCCCACCCTGACCATAGTTTAGTTAAAGAATAGGGCTCGTTACGTAATAAACCACAACATCAAGTTTTTTTTTTTTTTCAACTACATCATACTAGAACATCACATTATTATGAAAGCAACTCTCTCATTAGTGAACAGTATCAAAGAATTATATCACAAACGTTAATCAGCGAAAAGTGTCACGGTTCACGGGCCCCTTCTCACTATGAGAAGGGTAAGGCCATAGTCCACCACGCAGGCCAAGTGCGGGTTGGCAGACTTCACATTTCTTTCGAGCACACTCCGAAGTACTCTCAGACATGCAGGTTTCCTCACGATGTTTTCCTTCACCGTCGTTGCTATCACCTACACGAGCGTAGCAACTCATATCACCTCCATCGAGTGACGTACACATTGTCGTCGCTATCACCTATAACGAGCGATAGCGACCCATTGCCACCTACATCGAGTGACAATTAGGCCATAGTCCACCACGCTGGCCAAATGCGGGTTGGCAGACTTCACATGTCTTTCGAGCACACTCCGAAGAACTCTCAGACATGCAGGTTTCCTCACGGTGTTTTCCTTCACCGTCGTTGCTATCACCTACAGGTTTTAATGAAAATCACAACTTATTCTTTCTCTCGAAGCTGACATGTTGAACAACACACATACTCGTTAAAATAATAGGAAACTCATAAAAATATTGCATTGCTCATACTCTGACATCCATCGGGTCTTCAACATCACGCTATTTAACCTCCAACCCGTTACACAGCACCACCCGGATAATCATTTCAAGCGTTAAACAAAGTAATTTTAAACTAGGTTTATTCAACATGTTGCTTTGGTTTTCCATATCACATAGACTAAGAAAATCTTACTAGGCTGATGCTTTAGATGTTAAGTTTACTAACAAGTATCCAACCAGTATTTTCAGCGTTATAACTTTGTCATGGATATTCTGGTATCTAGTATGGAGACTATGACTAACACAAAAGCTCATAGGTAAACTTTGTTAACCAGAAAGGCACTTTGCCGGTCCAACTAACGGCAACGCAAGGCTACACATGCAGCCGCACAAACGGCTTATCCAGTTTATGCAAATCTACACCAACGGAAATGCGGGTACCACAAAATTATCACAAAAACGACTAAAAAGTACCCATTTAATGAGAATAAGGTTAACATACAATCATCGCTACCTAGTTCTACCTACAACGAAAATTAATATCTCTGAAACTGATTATCATAACGCACTTCGGTGATAACTCAATCATTTTCTTCTACGACTTATAATCGAGTTTAACAGCTTCTACTAGAAAAACAATCACTCCTAAACGTCCCAACTTGGAATTGGCCAGAGAACTCGGGGCACTTGATAAAAATTCTCAGTGTATCACATGAATTTTAAAAACACACAGTAGGTAATTTTCATGCGTAAAATCTTAAAATTTTATTAAATTTTACTAGTGGTGCCATCTAATAATCAAAAAATATGCACACAAAGAAGCAGGTGTAATTGCAACACCGAGATCGTCTGTAAAACTCAGAACTACAACGAGTAAAAGTGCCGCTTTTTACTAAGGCTCTGATGACGTTTAAACGAAAACCATTAGGGATTACCAACACCACGAGTCGATAAAATAATGGAGCTAGTAATAACCTTCGACTATGGTCAGGCTAACACGTTTCACTCAAACGCACTTGCTTGAAGCTATGCAAGTCGGCCTGTTACGCTCACTCTCGATACTATTACAGTCCATAAAGTAAGACCGAGATAAGATAAACTATTTGCAAGCAAGCATATGATAACAATGTTCCTAAGTACGAGCCACCCTCGCATGAAGTAATAAAAATAATCGCTTTCTTTTTAACCGGCCTATCAAACTCAAAATCTCCGTTCGATATCTACGCTAGAGCTAGGTCACAGTGGTAGTCAGACAACCACACGCTAACATAAAATACAGCAAAGGTGACAATTAAATCGTTCCATACTACCTACATTTTTTGTCTTTTTCTCTTTAAGCTATTACAAAGAAGGTTATTCATGAGATCATGCCATGAGAAACACGACACTTTGAAAGTCTAACGGTCCCACAACTCAAATGTCTTGTGCAGGAATCGAACCCACAACACTCGCCACGATGTGATGGCGACATCATCAAAACGATTATAACATTTCCAAGGTTAAACGTGTAGCAGTATTCTGCTAACTAAGAGTGTTTAACAACTACCGTAAGTAAATAAAATTTGATGTACCAAAAAAAGAAAAGGAAAAAAAAAACAGACAAAATACGCTCACCCCGGTTGCAGTAGAAAACCCAGCTGATTCGCCAACATAGCAGCGTTAGCAGCCATCTTCGCTCGCGCCTTGTTGGCACACTTCATTGACCAGGTCCATCCCAGGAAACGGCATGGTAGAAAGCCAGATCGAAGCTCCTCCCTTCAAGGCCCGGCTTAGTGCGACCATAAGCGGGGCGCAATGCGGATCTCGATTGTCCAATAACATGTCTGCAGCCGTCACCAAAGCACGTGCATCTACATCTTGTTGCTCAGGATCGAAGTCCGGTAAACAAAGGCCATGTAACGATGTAGTAGGTATTTTCATGGCTTGGATCAAAGTCAGAAAATTGCAATTTTGTAGTTCCAACTATTTTTCGTTACTGGCGTCTTGATTTTGAACACGTGGGTCGTTGTGCTCGTATCCAACTTCTGATAACGTATAGGGTAGGTAACGTAGGAGAATGTGGGCGTTCTTCGTCTCTCAGGTCTTCCTCCGTCGTACATTTCAGGAAAATAAGACTCGGTATACACTCAATAGGTTTTACTCAAACTAATTAGTTTACTTCACAAACTAAATATGCACACGTATCTCGGATGAAAATAGATTACTTTTGGAAACGCGGCGAAGTCGGACGTAGGTAGGCTACACTTGTTTCCTCCGCTGTGTCTGTCGCCAAAAATTGCCCTTGACAGCTCGACGTTCGCTTATAAAACATTTAATGACATTGACAGCTGTCAACCGCCGGCCTTAGTGTTCAGTGTTGCCAACCATCGTTTCCGAATACGCCCAAATCTAATAAGATTTGACGTTCCGTTCTCCAATCTCCAACATGTATATAGAGTTGTTAAGTGCATAATTTAGTAAAATTATGTTTTTTGTGCTAAAAAAATAAATATTGATTTATCAGTAAAGAAATTTGATTCGATAGTTCCATATAAGTAAACAGTGAAGAAAACCACATGATAGCGAATATGCTACAATTTTTGTTGAATTGATTTACTTCGATTATAATACTTTTTAAGTGTCTTGCTGTAGCTGGTGTAATGATGGAAGAAAAGAAGGTTTAAGTAATACAAGGTTTATATTAGAAGAAGAAAAATGGTTTTCAAACACAGGTTACATTAAAATCTTAGAAATCTAATCATAACATCTCAGTTCAAAAGTATTTACAGCAGTGATCATTCCAGAATAATATTACAATTACAAAAAAATTAATCAGAATCAGGGAGGATCTCTATTCCTGACATCGTAGATTCATCAGAACTTTCATTATGCTCTTGCTCATTGACACTTTCCTCACTGCTATCACCTGTGTAAATAATCATTTCATCAGAAAAACTATCGATTCTTGGGTCAAATTTTTTAAATTCATCTTCGCATTTAACAGCATGATCACAAACTTTTTTCCATTCTTCTGGTCCTATATTATTGTTTTTTCCTAATATAGCATCTTTAACTGACGTGACAGTCATTGCAATATTTTTTTTGGCTACGTGTTGCTTTATTTGGGACCATATATTTTCAATGAGGTTAAAATCGGGATGATATGGTGGCAATCGTATAATTTGATGCCCACGTTCCTCCATTATACGGTCAATGACAAATTCTGTGTATTTCTCTTTAAGTCTTTTTATAATTTCATACAAATCGGGTTTCAGTTTCTTTAGGTCATGCGGAACGTTGTGTTGTTGTAACCAAGCTGTCATTTTTGGTTTAGGTGTGTTTGAGTTTGGTGGTTTCACAGACTGCTTATTATGATATGAGGCGTTGTCAATTACCAACACACTATTAGGAGGCAAGTTAGGAATCAATTGATTGCGTAGCCAAGCTTGATAACGTTCCGCGTTCATTTCTTTATAATAATCACCTTCTGAGTCGACACATTTATGTAACATTAGAGCCCCTGGGACGAAGCCTTTTTCATTGCCTGTGTGTACAATAATTATTCTCTTTCCTTTGGAAATGGGTTGTTTGATACCTTTTTTGCTGCTCTCTTGCCAAGTTTTACCCTTAGTATGTGATGTATGCACGTATGACTCGTCCGTAAACACTATATTTCTACCAGAATCCCTCAGCTGTTGTATTTCTCTGAGATATTTGATCCTTTTTAAACGTATATCATGCTTTTCCATAAGTAACCGTCTGTTATTATCAGTTTTTAGAAAACTAAACCCAATTTCTTTCAAGATCAGCCTTAAAGTCTCTGCACAGCCTTTGAAATTAATAGCTTCAATCAACTTTTTTCTCAAATTATTTACAGTTGGGAGTTCTTTGAGCGTCAAGTGAAAATTGTATATCATATTACGAATAACACAGTAGTCGAAATCATCAAGTCCCAGCCGAAATCTACTTTTAGGTTTTCCTTTTTTCGGTGTGGAAAATTTCATTGATTGATTCTGTTTTTTTTTCGTTTAAAATATTAGTCAAAGTTCGTCGTGAAATTCCTGTAGCTTTTGTAACACGGTCCTGAATTTTTTTTAAATAACCATCATGGTCTTTTTATAAAACACTGGCTTCATTTAAGAAATAAAGGTACACATTAAATACCTTTTTCTAAATACTGAATATAACTTTTTACAACTAGAACTGCGCAAAACTGCTTACCATATCTGCATTTACTAAGTAAACTAGCATTTGATTAGACACGATATATGAGAAACTAAGCACGCTATCAAACCGACCGTATTGTAACTTTCTGATAATGTTTTTCTTCTCGCTAAATGTTAACGCCTTCATTTTAATTGTTATGCATGGATAAACTCCGCTGAAACAAAACTGTGGACGTTCTAACCCCGTAATTATATTCAAATATTATTCATTTATTCATAAACCTTTTGGTGGCCAGCGCCAGTTGTTTATCGTGCAAGATAAATATTAAAAAGTAAAAATATTTGATTGCTAAAGCAAGAGTTTGTAACTCGTAGCTTTACATAAATAAATACAATGGAAAGTTACGTGATAAAGAGACGCTAGATAGTCTATTAACCCCGTTGCATTTCATAGCTTAATATTGGTTGAGCTTTTTTATGTTCTCTTTAAAAGTTATATTATAGCAATTTATCTTCAACGATCCTAGTTTTTTGGGGACTACCTTCGAAAGATAACTCTTTAAAAGTCACGTATACTAAATAAATGGAATCAGATAAATAATGAAGCTATTATTTAGCTGTCAATCTGGTTTTTAGATTTATATTAACCATACAAAAAGTTAGATTTCCTGAAAGAATAACAAGAAAATCAAAGCAAATTTAAAAAATATTTTTAAACAATTCAAACCTTTTAAACCATTGCACTATTCCATTACATTGATTTTACACAAGTTTTCGTCACCATTTTCCATAGTAATACCAGAACAAATACACAAACCTTGAACGACCTAAATAGCGCGCAGTGAGCCGTCACAAGAATGTCAAACATAACTTAATTCTGTTCATCCCAAGTATGTTGGGATTGTGCCACTACATTGGACTGGCATTTGGAACAGCCCGTGAGCAGTTACAATGTAGGTAGACAAAGCTGGCCTTGCAGGTGATGTGTATCACATTCTTGTTGGCATATGAACTGAATTGTAAATATAATTTATACTACCTAATTTGACCTAGATTTCAGTAGCAACTGATTTAGAGAGTTTAATAATGCCTACGATCACGAGATAATATTTTAGGGAAGGTATATTCGTATACATCTTACAATTTTATGTAACATCTTATTCACGATATTTAATTAATTTAAGGTATAAATACCTCTAATTTAAAAGGTAAAAATAAACCACAATAAACCCTCCACAAGTAAACACATCAAAGAAACCTTCAGCCACGTAAAAAACAAGTTTTTACCATAACTACCACCGTGGTGCTGACGTACTTTCATCGGAGCCATCAATGTGTCTAACTTCATGAATTATAAATAAACCTGATACACTGCGGCGACATTGTTTGCTTTGTGCCCGCTGTTCTGATGGCTATTGCAGCTCGAGCTATACAAAGGCATATTCTGAAGTAAAATTTATGCGTAAACTATTTTTATTTTATGAACAACAAAAATTTCGAATGCGAAAAAAATAAAAGAAAGAACTTTAAACAAAAACTTAATAGAAAACACTAAGCCAGTAGTTTATAACAATTTCTTATGAAGACTAAAATTTCTGAAGAGTTATTAATCTACGTCTATTGGTAGTACTTGTGAAGCAATTAATCAGAGTTACATTATAACTTTACTTCACAAGATGCATTTGTGATTCTACAGCTTAACCTAAAAAATTTAACTACTTTAAGAATTTTTTTACAACTTTTCTTTGACAACCGATGTACAATAATCGGAACAATAACCGTCAAATTGTACCACATTTTCAAACACACATATTCACTAGAAAAATTTCGTGGGTATAATGGAAGAACTAAATAACTCAGATTTTGGCCAAATTGACCTTTTACCATTTTCGTGAACTCCAAAATGTGCCGCATCTTTTGGTCTAACAAACATTCTTATATCTTAACCCAGTCCAAAAATAAAGCCACTTTTGTGTTTCAATTGTAGAAATAGATATGTATAAATGAACATTAAATATTTCTTAGAAAAAATGACTAACTCTATAAATAAATAAACAACTGTGACTTCTGATCACTTTTTTTTTTTTTTTTTTTTTTTGTTTTACGAGGTGGAAAATCCCTTCGGATCTCCGACTCTTGGGGGAAATAAGAGCCGGAGTATGTGGTGTTTCCACTAAAAACCACCTCGAATTCCGCCATGTACCCGTGTGTCGGAGGGTGGGGCATCACCAAAGCACTCGTCGCCACCCTCCGACGGGTATTGGCTCGCCAGATGGTCAGGCGGGCCCCGAACAAAACCCCCTTGGCGACGGATAAAGGTGTTGGACTCCGCCGCCAAAACGCCCAGCGGCCGCAGAGGATAGGGAGGACGGCAACGCAACACCGCATCTCCTCTTCCTCTGCGGCCCCACCGCGACGCATCGAATGGTGCGCCCCCATTTGGTCGCGGGAGATAGGGCGCGCGGCAACGCAACACCGACACGCCTCTCCTCCCGCGACCGCACCCGACTGCGAGGGACAGACAGAACTGTCCCCCGCACCCGCACCGTTGGACGCGTCCTTCGCAGGCCCCTCCAAGCCCACGCGGAGCGTCCCCTCCTGGATCCCTCTTAGCTTCACCGCGGGTTACCAATCCACGGTTACTGAGCCCCCCCACCACGACAAGGTGGAGATCCCACGGGGGGGGACTTCTGATCACTTGAGTATGAAATGAATAAGTTAAATTGAGTTATTTAATTCTTCCACGCACGAAAATATTTTAATGAAAATAGTCATGTTTTTTTTTCTTTTTTTGTTTTGTTTTACGAGGTGGAAAATCCCTTCGGATCTCCGACTCTTGGGGGAAATAAGAGCCGGAGTATGTGGTGTTTCCACTAAAAACCACCTCGACTTCCGCCATGTACCCGTGTGTCGGAGGGTGGGGCATCACCAAAGCACTCGTCGCCACCCTCCGACGGGTATTGGCCCGCCAGATGGTCAGGCGGGCCCCGAAAAAAACCCCCTTGGCGACGGATTAAGGTGTTGGACTCCGCCGCCAAAACGCCCAGCGGCCGCAGAGGATAGGGAGGACGGCAACGCAACACCGCATCTCCTCTTCCTCTGCGGCCCCACCGCGACGCATCGAATGGTGCGCCCCCATTTGGTCGCGGGAGATAGGGCGCGCGGCAACGCAACACCGACACGCCTCTCCTCCCGCGACCGCACCCGACTGCGAGGGACAGACAGAACTGTCCCCCGCACCCGCACCGTTGGACACATCCTGCGCAGGCCCCGTCAAGTCCACGCGGAGCGTCCCCTCCTGGATCCCTCTTAGCTTCACCGCGGGTGACCAATCCACGGTTACTGAGCCCCCCCACCACGACAAGGTGGAGATCCCACGGGGGGGGGGAAAATAGTCATGTTGGAGAAAAACTAAACAACTTGAGTTATTTAATTCGGGCATTGATGAGCGTTCTTTTGTTTTTAAATAAGTATTTATATTTATTTATTCTTCGAGAAAATATCAATTTATAAGAGATACCAATAAAATAAACTTCGATAAGTGAAATTATTTAATATTTCTATTTATAATTACACGCACATTAGCAAAGTTATCGTACAATTCAGTAGTACAAATTAGCGCGAAATAATGTAAACCTATAGATCAACCATTCTGAAATTGTGCTCCGCGGAGCGCAAAGGCTCCATGAAGCACCTCTAGGGGCTCCACGACAATTTTGCTCCAATTAAAATATTACTAGGTACTTAAATACAACTAAATCACTAGGTAGCAGAATACAGCAAAATGATCGATTTAGATTCTAAATTCTAAACTCACTGCAACTTAAAGTAGTAGTACGTGCTATATGCTATGATTTTACCAGATATACTATTTTATTTAAACAGATATACTATTATTAGACATATTAAGTTACTAAGGTAGGCAGCCTAGTGGAGATATCAACAGACTGCCATTCAAAGGGCCCGGGTTAGAATTCTACGCAGTAAATTTACGAAGTAATGTGTTTAAACTGTTAATTATGGCTTGCTTCAGAGAGCAGCTCTTTAACACTGGTGTGGACTCCCTACTTTTTTCTGACATCAAGATTTGATGTCTTCCAGCCACCGACGCAGGCTAGGTTTCTTAAGAGTTTTAGTACCGTGGGCCAAATCTATACAGAGCATACTTTTTCATAGGTTATTTAGAAATACAAAGAATAAAACCGGCCGCTGTGGCTGGCTTTTGTGGATTACGAATATACCTTCAACTCCATTGCAACTGGGCTGTCCAGCAATGCACTGCCTACCTGTAGGTAGAGCATTGTCCTTTTCATAGCTCTCTGAGAGACATGTAGTATACTACATGTCTCTCAGAGATTATGAAAAGGATAATGCTAGGGATTGCGCTGATGGATAATTTCCAGCACGTGATTATCCGGCAGAAGACCAAAGTAACTGACATAGTTCAGAGTTATAGCAAATTGAATGGAGAACTTATGATCTGTCGATTAAAAAGCAGGTTCTTAAATTAAGGCCACGCCTCAACAAGCGTAGTGTTGGCCGCCAGAATGGGTCTTGTGGCATACCCTGGGGAGGCCCACCTCTAGGCGTGATAAGCTGATGAAATGAGTTAAATTAGAAGAAGTAGTTAATATAATTGTTTAGCCATTATACGCCCCCTTCTTATTATGAAAGCCTAAAGAAGTGATGAGAATGGTGAGAAAATACCTCGCGAGATAGCAAGCAAAGCGTGACGTGGCAAACCGATACTCCGAAGAGGTAGAAAGATTATATGCTTGATAAAACTAACTTTTATCATGAACCAAAAAAATTATAAAAATAAAAAACCAAGTTATTAAATTTTTCCACACCAAGATATTGCAAAGATACCGTAGTTAGCTAATTCTATATTGTAGTTATTCAGTTTTCCCACACATTAGATTAATGTGAATACACGAATTTGGGCTAACTAAGTACACTTATTGAGTTTTGAACCTAAAGAAATATTTAAACACGTAAGTTAGGTCATTCTTAGTGAAAGTTTATTTCTGAAATTTTATCACTGATTATTGATCTCACCTGAAATAAAAAACGTGAATTGGAAGTAGTAACATTGTATCTATAAAAATAGGCGTAAAATTACAATATCGTAATTTACAAAATTAGGTATGGCAACAAAATATTATAATTATGTAATAAAATCAAATAAATTACGTATTATAAATTTTCTAAAATCAACTAAAACAAAAATAACTCTCCTTTGCATTAAATCTTACTAGGGTGGTCTGAAAAGTTTCCCACCTCAACCTGAAGGACGCAGCACTCGTCAAAAAAAGTGTTGCGGATGTAATTGTACTTCTTGTGACAGTTACCAACCAACATTTCAGCTATTTTGTACCAGTAGTTGCTGTTTGACAGCATGATTGAGTTGATGTGAGTGCTTTTTGTGAAAGTGGGCATTTTTGTATTGAGCTGTCATTAAATTCTTGTTTTTAAAAGGCAATATGCCGACGCCATTTATATTTGATTAAAACTCTGTTTATGGGGACTCTCTGCTCCATCACCATCGCCCTAGCGCTATCCCGGTTGCATCCAAGACTTACACGTCATATAGCCCGAGGTCCGCTTACTGGTTTAACCAGATGTGGCAGAATATCAACTTTTCCACAAAGCGACTGCCGCATCCCATCCCATCGCTTCAAAACGGCTCAACGCGACGATTAAAACCTAAAACACAGTTCCTAACTGACACGGCAACTGAACTGACGCAGAGAAGTGCTAAAAACGATCCAATTAAGGACGGTTTTCCAGACTTGTCACGGGTGTTAGCCTCACTATCCTTAGTCAACCGCAGGTGGGTCATTTGCAATCTATCGCTCCACACATCCTTTAATGCTACACGATTCACCAATGGGTGAGATTGTCGTCAATAGTCTTCGGTAGATGTTTTTCGTTTATCCTCCTCAAACCCGAGGATGATTTTGAAAAGTTACAAAATTGAAATTTTGTGTATAAGATTTTGTAGGCAACTTTAGAGTAATATAAGTATTATTTTTATTTTTATTGTATATATATATTTATATATAACATGTCTCCTCAAATCAAATTCTTCTTCATCACCGCTAGTAACAGGACGCTCAATAACTTCCGTGTCCTCCGAGAGTTCAACTTCGTTATTTGTCTCAATAAGTCTTCCTCTGTCTTCTTCAGCTGTGACTGGTTTCGGTATCTCATTATCATGTCGTTCCTCCTTTACATATATTGGAACTTCTATGTCAGCTGTCTCTGTTACTTGTGAACGTTCAGTATCCTCAGGTTCTTCATTTCCTAAATTAGTCTCCAGTGGTCTCTCATCAAATGTGACATCTCTGGATCTAACTATAGTATCCGACTCTCTGTACCAGAGTCTATAACCGTCATCATTGTCATAGCCAACCAAGTAACACTTCTTTGCTCCTTAATCGTGTGTCTAACTGCCTTTGCTTCAGCTAACATCATTCGCAACTTTGTAGGGACTTCTGACTTCTGTTTCATACAATAGACATATCGAAAGCGAGTGTATTCGTCTTTAAAGAGTACAAAGTATCTAAACTTAGAGCCTGAGGATGGGAACGGACCACAGACGTCCGAATGTATGCGTTCTCCTGGACTACTTGCTTTTTCTCTAACACCAAACTTCTTCCTATGTGTATCTAAGGCAGTTGGACACACGATTAAGGAGTTTCTAAGTGACAATGGAGGGGAATTCGATAATGCGGAAGTCAAAAAAGAATTACTGAAGTACGGAATACATCAACGGTTAGTTATGCCCTATACTCCAGAACAGAACGGATGCAGTGAAAGAGAAAACCGTACGATTGTTGAAATGGCCAGAGCAATGATGCATGCGACGTATATTCTGAATAGAACAGGAAGGACCAACTTCTGTGAAACAAAAGTCTCCGTACGAGTTGTGGTTTGGGAAGAAGCCGCAAATCAAACATTTGAGGATCATTGGTTCGACTTGCTACGCACATATTCCGAAACAGAAAAGGAAGAACATGCAGAAGAAAGCAAAGAAGTGTTACTTGGTTGGCTATGACAATGATGACGGTTATAGACTCTGGTACAGAGAGCCGGATACTATAGTTAGATCCAGAGATGTCACATTTGATGAGAGACCACTGGAGACTAATTTAGGAAGTGAAGAACCTGAGGATACTGAACGTTCACAAGTAACAGAGACAGCTGACATAGAAGTTCCAATATATGTAAGGGAGGAACGACATGATAATGAGATACCGAAACCAGTCACAGCTGAAGAAGACAGAGGAAGACCTATTGAGACAAATAACGAAGTTGAACCCTCGGAGGACACGGAAGTTACTGAGCGTCCTGTTACTAGCGGTGATGAAAAAGAATTTGAAGATGCGCGTATAGAGGAGTTGGAAGACGAATCTATTGAATTGGGCAGACAAGGTATGCAGCTCAGAGATCGATCACTCCTGCAGCGACCATTGAAATTCAATGATAACTTTTCTCATGTCAATACCAGCGATGATTGTTACTACGAACCAGGAACTTACAAGGAAGCTGTAGATTGCCCAGATAAAGACCTTTGGCGTAAAGCTATGGATTGCGAGATTGGATCCTTAAAAGCAAATGGAACGTGGGTTCTTGAGAAATTGCCTAAGAATCGGAAAGCAATACCTTGTAAATGGATCTATAAAGTTAAATTAAACCCAGATGGTTCAGTAGATAAATATAAGGCACGTCTTGTCGTAAAAGGTTTTAGACAGAAGAAAGGGGAATATTATGATCAGACCTTTAGCCCTGTAGCTAAGATGGCAACTATTAGAGCGGAGCTGAGCTTAGCAGCTAATGAAGGGATGGCACTACGTTAGTTTGACATCTGTACAGCCTTTTTATATGGTTCGATGACTGAGGAAGAGATATTCATGCGGCAACCGGAAGGATATGATGATGGTAGCGGACGAGTATGCTTGCTTAAGAAAAGCTTGTATGGGTTAAAACAGGCTCCACGATGTTGGAACACGACGATTATAAACTACTTCAAGGAAATTGGCTTTGAAGTCAGTGAAGCTGACCCCTGCCTGTTTAAGAGAGAGAGAGATCTAATTGGAAATTATTAGTTGCTCTGTACGTCGACGACGGTCTTATAACTGGTTCAAATGAAGGACTGATTGATGAATTCATTAAGCAATTGAAAAAGAAGTTTGCGATGACTTATAAACCTGTATCATATTACTTGGGTATGGAGGTTGAAGTCAGAGAAGGCGGTGATATTAAAATACACCAGACTTCTTATGTAAAGAAAATCTTGAAGAGATTTGGTATGGAAAACTGCAAACCAGTAAGCACTCCTATGGTAAAGGACCCTGTACCACAGGAAACAGAGAAGGTTGATGACTACTTTCTGAAGAATTATAGACAAGTAGTAGGTGCTCTTGCTTATCTGATGGTGTGCACAAGGCCTGACTTAGCATATCCTGTCAGTGTAGTATCTAGAAGCTTGGAAAACCCGACTCACACGGATTGTGTTCGGTTGAAGCGCATGCTAAGATATCTACAGTACACTCCAGATATGGGAATTCTGTATAAGTAAGATTACAGGAGAGGTATTCTGGAATGTTACAGTGATGCAGATCACGGTGGAGATCTGACAACAGGGAGATCAACTACTGGATTTGTATGCATTTATGCTGGGCGCCGTGTCATGGTTGAGCCAGAGACAACCCAGTGTGGCTATTTCCACTACAGAAGCCGAGATTGTCGCAGCTAGTGAGGCAGCGAAAGAAGGCATTTGACTAGCTCGTCTAATGCAAGGCATGACGAAGATGGAGGCTTCACCTGTTCTCTATGTGGATAACGAAGCGGCTGTGGGATTAGCTAAGAATCCTGAGTTCCATAGAAGAACTAAGCACATTCGAATACGCCACTTCTTTGTGCGAGAACTGGTGACTGCTGGAGAAATGAAGGTGAATAGGATCAGCACTGAGAAGCAGCTGGCAGATCTTTTCACAAAGCCACTGGCTAGGCCGAGGCTTATCAGCCTACAAGAACAGCTAGGTCTACATATCGAGAGAAGGTGTTGAAGTAGCGATATGAAACCTCTTTGTATTTCTAGGCTGATATGTTTCTTTTTCTTCGTGGTGCTTTTATACTATGATTTTTGATTTTTAATGTAGAATGCCACTGTTGTTTACTTTAGTCAAGAATGTCATAGTTTTTCACTGTCTTGTCAAGAAGCATGGTAACCAGATTACATATATTTTCATGTCTGCAAAACTAACATGTTTTATTAATCTTCCACTCGTCAAACTTTCAAATCAAATCAAATCATCTTTATTGTGGATCATAGGTAATTGTACATAATACGATGATGGTCTTAATTAAATATTCTGCGAGCAGCTATGTCCTACCCTTAAGGCGTACAATAATTATAATGTAGGTAAGTCATCTATACTGATTTTACATCATATTATTATAATATATAAAAAACATGCATGTCAACAATAATAATTATAATAACACATCGCAAATGATTAGTTAATTAAATATTAATTTTAATAAATTTCAGTAAACAGTTTTGTAACTAAAAGGACTTTCTACTTCATCAACTCGAAAAAACATGTTGCTCATCACGTATGTATACAAAACGCATCATGACCCAGGCAGATTATATTTTAATAGTGATTTGTCGGCAAAGAAGTCTTTCATAGAGTAATAGCATTTGCTCAATAACAGTTCATGGAGTTTCTTTTTAAATGATTTTACTTCAGTAATTGCTCTTATAGGTCTTGGAATATTATTGTATATACGGGGAGCCACGCAGAAAATACTTTTGTGTAAGAAATGAGTCTTACTAGGAACTATGTCTAGCTTGTCCTGATGCCGTATAAGGGTTCGATATTTAAATAGAGAAGTATTATTTTTGACAAAAACTGCGACCTCAAAAATATACAGACACGGTAATGTTAATATGTTCATTTGTTTGAAAAATGGTTCACACGATTCGGTTTTCTGTAGGTTGAAAATTGCCCTGACACACCGTTTCTGTGCAATGAACGCGCGTTCCTTATCAACACTATTGCCCCAAAATATCAAACCGTATCTAAGGTTAGAGCTGACGTAACCATGGTATGCCGTTATTAGTGTTGGTAGGTTTGCAATTTTGCTTAATCTGTGAAGTGCATATGAGAAGTTGCTTAATTTTTTGCAGACATAGTCGACTTGTTTTTTCCAATTTATTTTGTCATCAACGTGTAACCCTAGAAATTTTGTTGTTTCTGTTTCTTCAATGTGTTTATCTTGATACTTGATGTTTAAAGTACCCGTACGTCGAGTTCTTATTTTAAAATTCATTATTTTGGTCTTGTCAATATTAATCATTAATTTATTTGAATTAAGCCAGTCATTTACTAAAACTAAAGATTCGTTAATGTCAGATTCTAAGTTAATTGCATTGTCATTAGTGAATAGTACAGTGCTATCGTCAGCGAATAATGTCATGTCGTGGTTTATTACCGAAGGCATGTTGTTTATATAAACCAGAAAGAGAGGAGCGGATAAGATACCTCCTTGTGGAACGCCAAGTTCTACCGTTCTGGATTCAGACGTAAAGGTTTCTTCTATTTTTGTGACTATGTTTACTTTCCTTATCTCTGTAATCTGTTGCCTATTAGATAGATATGATTTTATGAGATTGTATGCATTGCCTCTCACACCGTATGAATATAGTTTTCTCATAAGAATATTATGGTCAACGCGGTCAAAAGCCTTTGACATGTCCATATATATTGCTACAGCCGGTAGTCCTTTGTCCAAATTATTCATAATTTTTCCTAAGAAATTATATATTGCTACGTTAATCGACTTATTTTTCCTAAAGCCATATTGACTTGGAGAAAAGATGTCATGGATTTCGAGGAAAGTGTAGAGACATTTATAAATGACCTTTTCAAAAATTTTGGCAAAGATAGGTAATAGCGCTATGGGCCTATAATTATTCATATTTGTTCTGTCACTTTTTATAAAAACTGGCTTTACAATTGAAATTTTCAATTTGTCCGGAAATATGCCTTCTTCTATACATAAATTTATTATATAACTTAGGGGTTCTGATATTATATTAGCAACATCTTTAACAATATTAGGCGCAATACCATCATAACCGGTACTGTTTTTATTTTTTAATGAAATTATTATTTTATTGATGTCTTCTGGAATTGTTGGGGTCAAAAATATAGAATTAGAATGATATGTCAATTTATTAAAATAATTATTAAGTGTATTGAATTGTTTGTTGTCATTATTATTTATATCAAGGAAAAAGTCATTAAACGATTTAGCGATGTCTTTGGGATTGGTTATTATTTCGTCATTGGTAATTATTTGTCCCACGCTATCAACCGGAAATTTATATTTGATGTTATTAATAACATCCCACGTCGCTTTACTTTTGTTTGTGGCAGTCCTAATGTAGTAATCGTTTTGGGATTTTTTTGTCAGCCTTATTATTTTTTTGTATCTTTTAGCATAATTTTTTAATGCGTTTTTGTTTGAAGCGTTTGGTATTTTTCTATACTGCCACAAGAGATGGCATTTACGTTTGCTACATATTTTTAGGCCGCGTGAGATCCAGTTTGGTCTTGATTTGTTAAAATTTTTAATTCTGGTTAAGGGGAAACACAGGTCATAAAGCATAATAAAGTTTTCGTGAAATTCGTTGTAGGCACAATTTGCGTCTAAACAGCGGTAAACATCACTGTTGGTTAATTGTTTTAAATATTTAATAAATAGTGCTCTGTTATTTTCAGAATAAATTCTTTTGAATGAATACCAATATTTTAAAGTACAAGTTTTTTTAACCGGGATTTTAATAATTTATGCATTGTGGTCTGACAGTGCTAGCTCCTTGGTAGTGACTTTACACGATTTTAAGTTGTGGGCTATATTATCTATACAACTTTTACTAGCAAAACGCGTTATTTCCTTGACCTGTAGTTTCAAGTTATAACTAATTAATAGTTCAATAAATTCGCTGGAAACCCTAGATTGCTTTAAAATTTAATGTTAAAATCTCCGCATAGGATTATTTTCTTTCCATTTGAGCTTATGTTTTTTAAAACCTTATTTAATATCGTAAAAAAACTTGTTATTGAATTGCTAGCGGAATTTGGAGTTCTATATATACATATAATTATTGTCTGATTTTCCACTAATTCGATAGCAGAGCATTCAATTATATTACTAATAGATAATTTTGAAATGATACTTAATTCCTTGAACTTGATGTTGTTTTTTAATAATATACACGAACCTCCATGTCTGCTATCCCTCATAAAATAAGACACAAGCCTGTAATTTGAGATTGTAAGATAAACATCGTCACCTTCCGTCATGTTGTGTTCAGTGATACATAGAACGTCAACAAAAACATTTTGTGTAGCTAATTCATGGATACAAATAGACAGCATGTCAGATTTATTGAGCAATCCATTAATATTTTGATGGAGAACAGTAATAAAATTATAAACGAAATAAATTATTTGGATTTGGGCTTTTATTTTGGGCAGATTCATGGTCTTCTGGCTTGTTCCTTAAATAGCTAATGCAATCGGCACTTTCTCTGTTGTGATTACTCAGCCCATTTTGATCAAAATCTAAACTAACTTGGACACATTTGTCTACAGATGATTTACTATTTTTATTTAGTAACATTGTCTTATATTGAGATACTTTTGAGTTATAACTTAAACATAGTATTTCTTTCAACAGTGACCTTGCAAGATTCAATACATAATTTTGACTGCTCGGTAAAGATCTAGAGTAGTTCATGTCTATGTAGAATACATTACTATATTTCTTACCGATAAAACGGAGTAGATAGTTAATTTTAGACTCTTTTAAAAACCTGTTCTTTGGTACTTCACTTATGATCACATTTGTATTAGCTGTTAGAGATAGCCAACGATGTAGATTGATGTCTATATCAGACGGATTTTTGTCGCAGCATCCGGCAAGTACAATAACGTAGTCCCTTTTAGTTAATGTGTTGATGTCTTTTTGTGGATATCTCAAGATTTCTTTTAGTGTCGCACCGGGTTTTGTGTAGGAGCTGACAGCGTCAGAGTACGCTGTGTACGCCCAAGTAGATTTTGCAAGATATAGCGTAGACCACGTCCTTGGCCATCGCCTAGAATAATTACCCTGTGCTTGACGATTTGTGTTTTTGATAAAACTGGTGCGCTTACTGTAGATGATCGTTTCGTTTCCTTATTAATTTTATAGTTATCTTTGTGGGTATTTGATTGGTCAGTCGTATTGCTCTCGGAAATGTTTTGTTTCGAAATTGGTGTACTGGGTGATAATAGAGTGTTTGTGCAAGCACTTCTAGCTAGATGTATTGGAGAGTGGCGAGATGTGCTTAATCTCATATTTAGTAGTCTCTTCGACACTGGTGATGAGTAGTTTCTTTGTTGAGAGGTAGTGCAGGTTATTTTCTTCAGTAATTCAATTTGCATTTGCTGATCATGAATATTTTGTTTTAATTGAGAGTTTTCGAAGTTAAGATTTTCAATTTCTATATCTGCGCTTTTTAATTTTTCCTTAAACTCATTTATTTCTCATCTTATGTCCTCAACAAATGATTGGTCATTATTTTGTGTAGCACTCTGTATACTCAACATAGTCGAATCTAACATAGTTGAGTTCAATATGTCTTGACTAGTCGATAAGTTTACTTGTGATTGGGATCTCGTCAGTTTGTTTCTCATAGTCACGTTTTCCATCTTAATTGCTTTTATTAAAAAGAAAAAAATATATATTTGTAGTAATAACAGCTTTTGAATGCTAAGTTGATCGTGATTCAAGTAAGTAAATCGTCAGGAAATAATTGGACGAACGAAAAGTAAATCTTCCGGTGAGGTTCGAACTCGCTGCTAAGTACTCTTCGGTCGCCACAGTTTTGAATGTGCTAGGTGAACACTTACATTACTTGGTCAATTTATCGACTACTAGTTTAAGACATTTTATTTCAAATTCAACAAAGACGTTGATGGGACTCATGCAGAAAATATTTTTGCTTCTTGTTCACAACAACACTCGTCACTTTTTATGTTTTTTGCACTTTGTTATTAATTCATTCGATTGCTCACGTTACTTGATAACTTAATTTGGTTGAAGTTGGCCGTTATTTTTGTGGAATAATTTTATTGTTTGGACGACTTTTTAGGTAAGCGCCACCTATTGAGTTCTGTGGGAACTAGTAGTACTGTTCAAAGTCAAATTGGTTCTCAATGGTAATATTGTTATGCAGCTCTCGTGATGTTGCTACTTGGCGCTAGATGTCAGTGTTATGTATTGTGCTGAGTTTCTGGCTATTCGTCACTGGCGTCGCTAGTTTGTATGGCACAAGTTTGAAAATATTTTTCACAACGGTCTTGTATATTGTTTATTTTGATATATTAGAATAGAGATTAACTTGCTTGGTAATAATGCACTGCGTACCTTTTATTTTGATGTTCCAATAATGAGTGCAGGCCGTTCGTGGTTGATTTAATTGGTGTTCGGTAGTATTCACTTATAACTTGTTTACAAATACTTCTTCTTGGTTTTTTCACTTATAGTTGATGGCTGTTTGAGATAACACTTGTAGGTACGAATCATGAAATAAATTTCACAGTCGTTATAACTTTTGCTGATGAAATGCAAATTTTACTATTTTTTATGAAAATAAACACAGAGCAGTTTTATATCAATCTTTACTAGATAGTGGCGCCATCTAGTACTTTAAGGATATTGATTCTCTTCTCAAGCGATTTTGGGAGCTCGAAGAGATTACCGCACCGCCCTCGATGAGCCGTAAGGATCTCGAGTATGAACAACATTTCCGCGCTACCACTGTTTGTGGCGACAGTGGCAGATTCATAGTGGCGTTGCCATTCTATGGTGACCCTTATTCGTTAGGCGACTCGTACGCTGCTGCGCTTAGACGTTTTCATTGTTAAGAACGTAAACTTGATGCATCACTTAAGTTACGCGGCGCCTATAATGACGTCATTCGTGACTACCTAAATAATGGTTTTTTGAGTGTAGTTGTAAACAACGAGGGCAATTCTCTTCCCACATATTATATCCCGCATCACGGCGTAGTTCGCGAAGATAAAACCTATACTAAACTTCGTGTTTTAGATGCTAGTTGTGGGACTACATCGGGTCAGTCGATTAATGACATTTTGCATGCCGGCCCTAATCTACAGGTTGATTTATTTAACATCATAATAAAGTTTCGTCTTTTCCAAATCGCTCTGTCAGCTGATTGCCGCCAAATGTTTCTCAGTATCGGCGTTTGCGAATCTGACCGTAGATTTCAACGGATTTTTTTTCGTTTTAACAATAAGGAACCTTTATCCGTGTATCAGTTCAATCGTGTTTGTTTTGGACTCAGGTCTAGCCCATATCACGCGTTACGAGTTGTTCGCCAGTTGATCGCTGATGAAGGCGATCACTTTCCCGCCGCAGCAGCTGTTACTTCCGCTTTGTATATGGATGACATTGCCTGTAGTGTCATATCCGTTCCGCTAGCAATTTCGCTTTGTGAAGAGCTTATTCAGCTTTTCAAGCGAGGCCAGTTTGATCTTGTCAAATGGACAAGCAACTCTAAGGAGTTTCTCGCACGCATACCTGATTCTCATAAAGCTTCTCCAGACATTGAGTTTGAGAAGTCTGTACCGCATAAAGTTCTCGGTTTACGCTGGGACAAATCCTGTGATAGTTTTAAGTTTGACGTCTCACCGCCAGATGATAAGTGCACCAAACGCACTATGCTATCTACAGTGGCTCGACTATGGAACATAATGGGTTTTGTGGCTCCCACAATTTTGTACGCCAAGCTCTTGATCAAAGAACTTTGCCTATCAAAGTGTGAGTGGGATGAAACACCCCCTGACCATATTGTTGCCGCTTGGGGCCAGTTTTGTATTGAGCTTACCGCGCTCAATCAAATTACTATTCCGCGTCATCTTGGGTTGGTAGATGGATGTACCATCAACTTAATATGTTTCGCTGACGCCAGCGAGCGTGCTTACGGCGGAGTTGTATATCTGCAAGTCCGCATTGGTTCTAACTACTCGGTGCAGTTATTTTGTGCCAAGTCCAAGGTCTCGCCTATTAAAACCATTTCGGTTGCTAGACTGGAGTTGTGCGCGACCCTTCTGCTGTCTCAGTTGCTCCGCACGGTTCTAGACACAGTTTTGCCCCACTACCCTATCAATAAAATATACGCGTTTTCTGACTCCAAAGTAGTGCTCGCTTGGATTTATTCTTCTCCTCACCGCTGGCAGACTTTTGTCGCCAACCGCGTTAGTAAATTAATTGAACTTGTTCCTGCTACTTGTTTCAATCACGTCGCGGGTATTGAGAACCCCGCTGATTGCCTGTCTCGTGGTGTTACTCCACTTAATCTTCTGCATCATCCAATGTGGCATCGTGGACCTTCTTGGATTTCCCATAATTCGTCAGAGTGGCCCATGCAACCCTTTGACCACAGTGCAGAGGACGAGGATGTACCCGAACGGAAATCTGTTTCTCATCCTGTGATTGTTGAGGTTGCGGAGTCTCCGATCTATGCACTCGCAATACGCATGTCATCGTGGTCTAAGTTACTCCGTGCCATTGTTTATGTCTGTAGGTTTCTTAGGCACCTACCTAATGGGACTTTTGTTTCAAGTACTGACCTTGAATTTGCAGAATATAAGTTACTACATGCTGTACAGGCTGTTCATTTTAGTAACGACATTCAAAATTTGAAAAATAATGTACCTTGTTCTCCCGCTATTCTTAGGCTCAAGCCGTTTCTCGATGAGCACGGCATCATACGCGTTGGTGGTCGTCTGACAAATTCGGACGAACCTTATGACTACAAGCATCCTTGCATTCTACCGCGTCAAGATCATGTCGTCGACCTGCTTGTTGATTTTTATCACAAGAAACATCTCCATGCTGGTCCAGAGTTGCTTATGTCCTTACTTAGGCATAAATATTGGGTTTTAGCTGCTCGACGAATAATTCGTCACAGAATACATAAATGTAACGTCTGTTTCAAATTTCGTCCGTGTCCGATTTTCCCTCCCATGGCAGATCTTCCTAGCCAGCGCGTCAATCAGGTTGATAAAGAGTTCCCCCCCGTGGGATCTCCACCTTGTCGTGGTGGGGGGGCTCAGTAACCGTGGATTGGTCACCCGCGGTGAAGCTAAGAGGGATCCAGGAGGGGACGCTCCGCGTAGGCTTGGAGGGGCCTGCGCAGGATGCGACCAACGGTGCGGGTGCGGGGGACAGTTCTGTCTGTCCCTCGCAGTCGGGTGCGGTCGCGGGAGGAGAGGCGTGTCGGTGTTGCGTTGCCGCGCGCCCTGTCTCCCGCGACCAAATGGGCGCGCACCATTCGATGCGTCGCGGTGGGGCCGCAGAGGAAGAGGAGATGCGGTGTTGCGTTGCCGTCCTCCCTATCCTCTGCGGCCGCTGGGCGTTTTGGCGGCGGAGTCCAACACCTTAATCCGTCGCCAAGGGGTTTTTTTTCGGGGCCCGCCTGACCATCTGGCGGGCCAATACCCGTCGGAGGGTGGCGACGAGTGCTTTGGTGATGCCCCACCCTCCGACACACGGGTACATGGCGGAAGTCGAGGTGGTTTTTAGTGGAAACACCACATACTCCGGCTCTTATTTCCCCCAAGAGTCGGAGATCCGAAGGGATTTTCCACCTCGTAAAACAAAAAAAAAAAAAAGAAAAAAAAACATGACTATTTTCATTCCTAGCGTTACTGACCGACTGCCAGACAAAGCATAGCCGGAACTACTAGGTACAAGAAGCGGCCACCCCGTGGGATCTCCACCTTGTCGTGGTGGGGCTCAGTAACCGTGGATTGGTCACCCGCGGTGAAGCTAAGAGGGATCCAGGAGGGGACGCTCCGCGTAGGCTTGGAGGGGCCTGCGCAGGATGCGGCCAACGGTGCGGGTGCGGGGGACAGTTCTGTCTGTCCCTCGCAGTCGGGTGCGGTCGCGGGAGGAGAGGCGTGTCGGTGTTGCGTTGCCGCGCGCCCTGTCTCCCGCGACCAAATGGGGGCGCACCATTCGATGCGTCGCGGTGGGGCCGCAGAGGAAGAGGAGATGCGGTGTTGCGTTGCCGTCCTCCCTATCCTCTGCGGCCGCTGGGCGTTTTGGCGGCGGTGTCCAACACCTTAATCCGTCGCCAAGGGGGTTTTGTTCGGGGCCCGCCTGACCATCTGGCGGGCCAATACCCGTCGGAGGGTGGCGACGAGTGCTTAGGTGATGCCCCACCCTCCGACACACGGGTACATGGCGGCAGTCGAGGTGGTTTTTAGTGGAAACACCACATACTCCGGCTCTTATTTCCCCCAAGAGTCGGAGATCCGAAGGGATTTTCCACCTCGTAAAACAAAAAAAAAAAAAAGGTTGATAAAGAGTTTACACATACCGGTTATGATTACGCAGGACCACTGCAGTATACGCCAGTGCGTGGTCGTGGTGTTAAAAGCCGTAAAGTTTGGCTATGTATTTTTATGCTTAACGACGCGCGCTACGCACATTGAAGTTGCGACGGATTTAAGCAGGGTGTCATTCCTGGCAGCCCTTAAACGACTTCTTTCACGACGCGGCCCTATACAGTATTTGTACACGGATAACGGCACTTGTTTCGTGGGCGCAAGCTCTTATTTACGCGACCTTTATAAGTTTCTCAGGGAAGAAAATCGTACTCGTCTTCAGGAAGAACTTTCCATAAATCATATTGACTGGAAGTTTATTCCGCCAGCATCACCACATTTCGGTGGATGTTGGGAAAGCATGGTCAAACTAATTAAAACGCATTTCTTTAAAGTTATAAGGCAACAGATCCTCTCTTACGAAGAGCTTTTAACTGTCTTTGCACAAGTCGAGGCACTGATCAACTCGCGTCCGCTCACGGCATTGAGTAGTGACCCTGCAAAACCATCCGCGTTAAGTCCTGCACATTTTCTGAACACAGTGCCATTATCGTCATTTCCGGCTCCTGAAGCAGACTCTTCAAGCTTGCTCCAGAGACATACTCTGCTGGATAACCTCGTGCAGTCGTTCTGGCGGCGCTGGCGTGCGGAATATCTCCACCAGCTTCAGGCTGGATCCAAATGGAATAGTCCTGCATCCCCTATACAGGAGGGTACGTTGGTCGTCATAATACATGATAATGCTCCGCCGCTTTCATGGCCGTTAGCCATCGTGGAGAAACTGCATACTTCCAAAGACGGTACAATCCGCGTTGTTACCGTGAAAACCGCGAAGAGGAGCTACGTGCGCCCTGTTGTACGTCTCTGTCCGCTTCCAACTCAGTGAGATCTAGCCTGAAGTTGGATCTACCTCTTAGTTTAAGTATTTAGTTAGTACTTTTCGCTGTTATTGCGTTTGTAGTTTTCGCTAAAGTTAATTTAGATTAATTTTATTATCATATCGCTGTCTTAGCCTATTGATGGGTCATGCGGTAGTACATCCAACAAAGCTAAGTTCAATTTTATTTTTTTTAAAGGCAACACTTTAGGGCCTGGGGGATATGGTAGCGCCATCTATCTTTTCCATTGCTAGTTAACTATGTTAACACCTAGCTAATAAATTCCTTTGCATACCGCAGTGTCAAAACGAGCAATCTTTGTTCCCTTTCTATCCCATTCCCTCCCAAAGGCACGCCTCGCTCTAATTGGTCGCAGAATTCAATGACGCTGCGACGAAGTCGAAAATCAACCGTCCCGCTGACCAGCTGCGTCCTGGTGCAGCTCCGCGCCGCGACGAATACATGCAGCACCGCAATATTTTACCGCTATTTTATACTATAAACGAGAACTAAACCGCCCGTGGGTGTTGTGAAGTGATCTGTGCAGCTTCAGGACTCTCGAAGTCACCAGGCGGCCGCCATTTTTTAAAGAAGAAGACTGACTTACAAGATAAGGCGTGCTCCCATACGTCCGCCTCCTATTCCTCCCATTAACCACTCTACTGGGCGATTTACCAGCCATCCTTTATACAGTCCACAATAATTAATAATTTTTCCATATCACCAAATCGCCTAGTACATACTTTCGGTGCAACGCCGAACCACTAATAATGTGTTTCACAATGCTTCATTGCTTTTGTGGTGTTATTTAGAGTATTATCAATATAGACAATGTATAATTACTGTAATAATATAGCGTAGCAATTGTATAATTGTCCGTATTTATGCAAAAAGGAACCACACGACAAATTTCGATTTTTGCCTTCTTTGAAGAATATCTACAAATTGAACATACATATATACATACATACATACATACATACATAGACCCACGCCTGCTTCCCCGAAGGAGTAGGCACAGGCATATTAAACGCCCACTTTTCGCCAGTGTTTTGATCCCACGTAATAGGTGGCGAGCCTATTGCCGCTTATCGGGATATTTTGTTTGCCAGAGCCTCGTCCGTTGATCGGCAGGTGCACCACTTACAGGTGAGGTTGGCTTGGGACCCTAACTTCTTGGTGGGAACCCTATGCACATAAATTTAAAAGTGGTTTATTTTCTCATTCAAAAAAGATCTACATGATTTTCCCCTTGGAAACAAGTTATACAAAAAGCAGAAAGGAACCAACAGCAAAAACACGCATTTTACATATTGCAAAACCGAACCATAGCACCATGGGACTCGAATCTTCAAACAAATAAACCACATTAGTTCCATGTCTTTTTATACAAAACATATCCACAAATATTTGGTACCATTATACATTAAAAATATTTATATTATTAACAATTATTAACAATTATAATATACCAAATGGAACCAAATTTCTGTGGTACCGTTATGCGTAAAATAAATTCATATTTTAATAACTAATATTTTTTTTTGTGAAATGGAGCCACAAGCATTCGGATCTACTATGTATAAATAAATATTGTAAACAGCAGAACCACAAGTACATGATTTTATTGTACTGCGGAAGGCGTAAACTTAAAGTTCGAAATTCTCGCTGAAATTGAGAGTGCCTACAAATACCTGTACGCATCACGGAAGTCTAAGCTCTTGAAACCAGGCAATCCTGACTATAGAGCCCAACTCCCGGGCCAATACACGGAGGACATCCCTGATGTCAACCAAGGCGAGGTAAGAGAAGTAGAAAGCAGAGGTAGAAGAAGAGGTTGTTTAGAAATATTGAACTACCCACAACCTTGATATCCGATATATATATATATATATATATATATATATATATATATATATATATATATATATATATATATATATATATATATATATATATTCTCCTATTGCTCCATTTCCAAAGTTACCATTGACTTAGCGCTTAATCTCTTATCATTTCAGAGTCTATAAATGATGAACAAACAAATATAGATTTTTATATGATATTGAATTTCCCATTCCTTAAAATATCGGAGACGATACCCATATCGACTTTAGAAAAAATCTCGTCCGCCATCTTTGATTTCCTATCCGACATCTTTGATCACGAAATAGATTGGATAGAGGATTAGATGGAGGATTAGATAGATTGGATTCACCATCCCTTTAAACACCGGAAACGATAAGCATATTGATTTAAAAAGGGAGGGAGCATATTATGCAGAGAAAAACACTGCAAGAGAAGGAAAACTTGATACCAACCCGTTTGGCCAGCGTGGTATAGTAGGCCAATTCCTCCTTTCAAAGGAGAGGCCTAGTCCAGCAGTGCACTGTTAAAGGCTGATGATGATGACCCATATCGACTTTAAAAAAAATCCTGTCTACCATCTTTGATTTCCTATCCGCCATCTTTGATCACGAAATAGATGTTGTATTTGAATTCTCCATCCCTTAAATCATCAGAGTCGATACCCAATTGATTTTTAAAATTTCCCATCCGCCATCTTTGATTTCCCATCCACCATCTTGAATCATGAAACAGATGTTGTATTTGGATTCCCCATCCCTTTTAACATCGCAGGCGATACCAATATTGTTTTTTTTAAATTTTCCCATCCGCCATCTTTGATTTCCCATCCGCCATCTTTGATCACGAAATAGATGTTTTATTTTGATTCCCCACCCCTTAAAATATCGAAGGCGATACCTATATTGATTTTTTAAATTGTTTCATCCGCCATCTTGGATCACTAAATAAATTTCATATTATTAATCAGCGTCCCGAAAATCTCGAAAACGATATCTATATAGATTGTATCCTATACGTTTAGCCTTTTTTTGCCTTTGACCCAACCTTCCCCTTCTCCTTTGACCATTTTATTATTTTTGTCTGGCCCCTAAAAGTTGTGGCGTAATTTTAATAGCCTATAGCTTTTTAGAATAATTCGGCTATCATAGGCAATAACAATTTTTAAAACCCGACTGCTAGTTCCTGAGATTAGCCGACATTATCTTTTAGCCTTTTTAGCCTTTTGCCCGGCCCTAAAGGGTCGAAGCGTTATGTTATATAGCCAATAGCCTTCCGGAATAACTGGGCTATCGTATACAAAAACAATTTTTCAGATCCGACCGGTAGTTCCTGATATTAGCGTTCAAACAAACAAACAAACTCTTCCCCTTTATTATATTAGTATAGAATTATAGATAACTATAACTATTTAAATAATGGCCATTCTCTTGGTTCTATGCTTTCTTGCTTTGCGAACGTGGCGCTTAATGTAAATGTAGAAAAAGAACTTCAGATTTTAAAATATACTCTTGAGACAAGCTGAATAAATGAAAGTAAGAATTGATAGTTGTATCTTTTATTTTCCAAACACCTGACAAAAAGAACTATAATAATACATATGGGCCGTATACCTTGTATAATCATATAATTACCTATATATTATATCCACGCTATTACGTGCTTCAAAAAAGTAGGCTCTATGGTTAGAAAGCCAATGATAGTAAGCTAAGTCAAACAAAATTAACAAATACTCAAATTCAAGGTTTAGCAAACTCATTATTTGTTAAATAAACAATTTTGAAATATTTCCAAAGGGTGCCTGTGTTGGTGGTCACAGGGCACACGTGATATTCCGCCTTACCCCCGTAAAGGGCTCTATGGGGATGGACATTTAAAAACCCTAAATCTCGTGGGAACGCAATGGGAACAATTAATAATAATTCCTCACACGGCGGCGACGCAATTCGCAACCCATCACGTCTCGTTTCCCGCGAGGGCGAAAAGCGGCCTTCGGAGAGCAGGTTTGCAACATTGAATGTTGGAGGAGGAATGAATGGCAAATTGGATGAAGTATGTCTGATGATGGATGATAGAAAGATTGATGTTCTTTGTGTGAATGAAACAAAAAGAAAAGGGTGTGAAACCACCAAGCATGGCGCATATACGGCGTATTGGTTTGGGGTAGATAGTGCCACCAGAGCCTGTAAGGGAGTTGGTGTAATACTGTCTGCGCGAATGAATGAGTGTGTAAAAGAGTTTGAATGTGTAAATGCTAGGCTACTGTGGATGACAATGAAAGTAGGACTTACTCGTCTCTTTATTGTGGGGGTGTACGCCCCGGTCAATATAGTTACGGGTATGTCACAACATGAGCAAGACGAAAGGCAGGAGTTTTGGGAGAGTTTAAGAGAGATTTTGAGGAACTGCAAGGATAATGAAAGATTGATCTTGTTAGGGGATTTCAATGGATGAGTGGGAGTAAAGCGAGATGGATTTGAAAGGGTGTTAGGTGCATTTGGTGATGAGAGTGTGAACGAAAATGGAAAAGTACTGCTTGAGATTTGTTTGGAGTGGAGCCTTTGTGTGACAAACACCATGTTTGATCATAAAAGGATACATATGTATACGCGAGAGGCGAAAAATGTTAGAAGAAGTATGATTGATTTTGTGATAGTAGATGAACGATTGAGAAAGAATGTGTTGGATACAAGAGCATATCGAGGGATCGGCATCCACACAGACCACTTCTTGGTGTTAAGCCGGATAAGTGGGCTCTTTAAAGGATGGCGACACCGAGAGCGTAATGAAAATAGGGTCTTGGAAAGAATTAAGGTAGAAAATCTACAAGAGAAAGATGTGAAAGATGAGTATAAACGAAGCTTGATAGCAAAATGTTAGAGGTTCGATTGCATAAATGATATGGAAGAATTATGGCAGGCCTTTAAAGAAGAGGTAGTATGTGTAGCGTCTGAAGTATGTGGTGTGATCAAGAGAAGGAAAATACGAAAGGTTAAGAATACATGGTGGGACAAGGATGTACAATCAGCAGTGTCAGAGAAGAAGAAAGCTTGGTCAGATTGGTTGGCTGCCAGAGCAAATGAAAGAATAGGAAAAGCAACGAGGGTAGACATAGATGAAGCAAGAAAGGAGTTTGTTAGGTCAAAAAGAATAGTGAAAGAAATGGTTAAAAGGAAAAAAGAGGAAAAGAAAGATGAGTTTGATAGCAGATTATCTGACGATTTCCAGAGGAACATTAAGTTTTTCTGGAAATCCGTTCGTGCAGTTCGAGGAAGAACTCAATCCTCAGAACACACATCCATCAGAGACGAGAATGGAAAGATAGTAAATGATGAATCTTGCGTGCTGAAGAGATGGAAAGAGTATTTTGAAAGTTTATTTGAAAGGTCGGCGATAGAGACACCGATAGCTGAAATGAATGGTAACGATAGCAATGATGAAAGCGTTTTTGGCGTGGATGAGATCGTGAAGGCACTGGGAAGTATGAAAGTAGGTAAGGCTGCAGGATATGATAGGATTACAGTCGAAATGCTGAAGGCTGGACAGGGCATCATAGTTGGTCAGTTGCAGCGGTTATATAACTTGTGCTGGACCACCGGCCGAGTACCTAATGACTGGGCCACAGCTGTAGTTGTGCCTCTTTATAAAGGAAAAGGCTCGCAACAAGATTGCAAAAACTATAGAGGCATTAGCCTTCTCAGCATTGTTGGCAAATTGTATGCAAAGGTACTTATTGAAAGAGTTATGGAAGTAACCGACAAGAAAATATGGGATGTACAAGCGGGATTCCGAAAGGGTATGGGATGCACGGATCAGGTTTTTTCCTTGCGATGAATAGCCGAAAAGTTTTTGGCCAAAGGTCAAAAGGTCTATTGCGCATTCGTGGATATGGAAAAGGCTTACGATAAA
The DNA here is from genome assembly GCA_944739405.2 of Euclidia mi. Lineage (NCBI taxonomy): Eukaryota > Metazoa > Arthropoda > Insecta > Lepidoptera > Erebidae > Euclidia > Euclidia mi. The sequence continues at coordinate 65,740,279 of OX123198.2, read as the reverse complement.
GTGGTGAGGAATGAAATGTGGTCGGTACTGTCAATGAATGGGGTGGACAGCAGCCTCATTCGAGCTCTGAAATCCCTTTATGAGGATTCTAGAGCTTGTGTGAGGATAAACGGGGCATACACTGACTGGTTTACCATCGAGCAAGGTGTTAGACAGGGGTGTGTAGCGTCGCCGTGGCTGTTTAACCTCTTCATGGACAGTTGTTTGCAAGATTTAAAACATAGTGACTGCGGATTAAGGATGAATGGGTTACTCGTTAAATGCCTCCTTTATGCTGATGATCAGGTAATACTTGCATCTTCAGCGGAGGAGTTGCAGGAGATGGTAGCAATCATGCATGGTGCGTTAGAGAGGAAAGGAATGAAAGTGAATGTAAGTAAAACGAAAGTTATGGTTTTTGAAAAGGAGGAATGCGTTACGGCTTGTAATGTTTTGATCGATGGACAGCGAGTGGAACAAGTGAATGAGTTTGTTTACTTAGGTACGTTGTTTACAAGAGATGGTAAGAATGAAGAAGATATTGAAAGGAGAGTTAATGCAGGTAATAGTGTGAACGGAGCTCTGAAAGCGTTTAAGAACAGTCAAAACGTGTCCAAAAAGGCACGTTTGGCTGTACATAGAGGCGTGTTAGTGCCTACCCTTATGTATGGTAGTGAAAGTTGGGTATGGCAGAAGAGATTTGAAAGTAAAATAAATGCTGTAGAAATGAGAGCACTGAGAAGTATGTGTGGTGTGCCTTTGACCGACAGAGTAAAGAATTGTGTGATACGAGAGTGGTGTGGGGTAAAAGAAGATGTAGTGACAAGCATTGAGAAAGGCATGTTAAGATGGTTTGGGCACATGGAGAGGATGGATGACGATAGACTGACAAAGAAGATATATAAGGCAAGTGTGAATGGAACAGGACAAAGGGGAAGACCTAGGCGGACGTTCTCTGACCAGATTGGAGACATCCTGAAAAAAGGACAAGTCAGAAGTACCCTTAACAGAAGAGCATGCATGAGAAACTTGATGGGAGTGAGTGAAGCAAGTGAGGTATGTCAGGATCGTTGCAAATGGCGTTCCGTAGTCTCTGCCTACCCCTCCGGGAAACAGGCGTGAGTCTATGTATGTATGTATGTATGAAATATTTCCGTTGAAAATAATCGGAATATCGCTAAAAACGAGTTAACAGCTTTTTTAAAGCCAACGTCGTAAAAAAAGAGGATATTGTTACAAAATTTTATTAGCAATAATTTTTAAGTTCCACTTATAACATTTTTAGTACGTACGCCTATTACAGGATAACATCGAACAGCTTTTTACAGACTTTCATGAATCGTTAGTGAGACGTGCTGTTGAATGCGAATGGGGGATCTAGACACTCTAGATTTATTTTTTCTCATTGCTTCCTTGTCTCTTTTGCTCAGGGTTCATGGATAATAGTATGTTGTTCAATTTTAAAGAATTTCCTTTGTTATTATGATGACCTTAAAATGTTATGAACGTAATTATTTTAGTAAAATGACTTACAGTAATGAGATTTTAATGGTTTGGTTTATTTTAAGCGACGATCTTCCAGACATTTTGTTTAATATCAAGAAAATGTCTGTCACATTGAACTAGCGGTTAAATTTTTATTCAGGTGATACATATTTATTTTAAACATTTTTGTTTGTTCTGAGAATTGTTTCATTATATCATATCGGCCGATGGACGGCCAATGCTGGACATAGGCTCTCCACGGATACCTGTATATGTGCGTCAAATATTGGTAACTCTCAATATCTATAAATATAAAATTCTTCCGAGACTGACTGACAGACAGACAACGCACAGCCAAAACTATGGCGCGCAAGAAGCTGAGATGGCAATGTACGTTTCTTGAGGTTACGGTCCTGCACTAAGAAGAGATTGCCTGAAATTCCAACGACATGGGGCAGAAACAGTTAAATTAAAAAAATACGCGTGCGTAGGCATAATAAAATAAACCTATGATTACTGATAGTTACACATGCTGCTTTGACATATGTAGGTACTTAAGAACGAAATGATGATGAGAGTTCTTAAAACTATTTGATTGCATCCAGCGACCGCGAGATGGCAAGATTTTGAGACGGTGATAGTTACGTAGTTTTAATGGCAGTTAGAACAGAACGACGCTCACGCTAATAACAGATTAATGCTCTGTGCCACTTGTCGTCACTCTTAGTAGGATTTTACGACTGTGAAGAATTGTTATGATATAATTACAAAAAAATGCTGTTTACACATAGGAATAACAAAATGTTAAACAATGGGTCACTATATTTCTATAAAACTGTGATGAACTTTATCACCAATTTTGAACTGAGTCAGTGATAATATCTAATATCATTGAGCTTTTGCTAAAAAATCGAAATCAAAAGAACGCCTCAAAATTCAGCATAAAATGCTAAGATCTCGCTCACATAGACAACTTGGTGGAATAATTTTTCACGAAGGTTTTCAAAAATGATAAGCACGTTAAAGGATGGATGGCGCCCTTATTTCACAAGCGGCCCATTGTCACTGTGATGAACTGCCCGTTAGCTCGTAAAATCCAAGCCTCACGACCTTTAACATAATTACCTACTTATACATTTCTTGGAGAGATCTTAAGCTTCCCTTTAAAGTACACTGCAGGGTCCTTTCTATAACACAGTCAATGGTCCTCGGCAAACACAGCAATGAAGTGCAAATATCTTTATTTAAAAGTTTTCATTTCCGTGTTGATTGTCCCAGTGTCACGAGGCGAGGGTCGACTGTTCCGCGAATATTTTTATGAGTTTATGTGACTCAAGGGACGAGACGGGACAAGTATTCAGAATTGCCGTCATGTAACAGCGGTTTCCTGAGTAAGATAATTTTATTGCGACGATTTTTCAGTTTTGGTGATGGATGCATTGCTTAAATTTAAGTTAAGGCCGTCTGAATTGATATGTCAAAACCAGTATAATCAAAGTGAGCATGTACTTAACAGTTTTCCCCACATAGGCCCTTTGGAAATCTTTTTTCAGCAATACAAACTTTGGACTGAAATAATTATACAGGGTGTAAAAAGACCCTTAACGAAAACTGAAATCCCATGTTGTACCAATCACTACAAACATTTTTTATTTCGGCACCATACCTCGGAAATTACTGGTTCAGGAAATATTGAGGCTCAAAGTTAGTATGGAATTTTTCTAATTAGGTCCAAAATCGATGCATTTATCCCGCCAATATGTTCTTTAGATGCCCTATGACTCCATAGATAAACAGGTATTTCGAGCATAGCACGAAAACTTAAAAAAAAGTAATTTCCCAGGTATTATTTTTGGTTAGTATCACTTGGCATGATGTCCACAACGAGTAGACTTCGGCTTGGTGATGGGTATTGTGTCACCCTGTATTGCTAGATACTCTTCTAACTTAAGTCTAATGTACATTTATTAGTCAATCATATTCAAATCAAAACATTTTATTCATTTTAAATCAAGGATAAAATATGCAAGGTTTTGATATTCGTCTTTGCTAAACTGGTTTCCTCTATAATAAATTCTAGTTTCGTTTTGAAAGTGTTGAATAAAGCAAAGCTTGGTTCTAAGCAAATTCACTTTAAACCTTTCGACAAGGGTGAGAAAATAGCTCTCCTATAGGTACGGTTTATTGATTTAATATTCACTGCGTATTTATACATTTACTCTTTATGCTGAGCTGAAGTTTGGTTCACAGTTTTATAGATTTTAATCTCTTTTGAATCTGATGTTTTGGAGTGAGATAGAAGTTACTGAGGTATGAATTAAGAAATTCAAATGTTAATAATGCAACGTGTTAAAGTGCTAATTTTCTACATTTTAAATATTAAGGGGTCATGGTAGAGCTACAGTTATGTTCAGCATACATAAATTAGATCATTGTTATGGTAAAGCTACAACGCCAGATCAGATACTGAGGTTTCCAAAGACAGTTTATTTAAGTTGACTTTTATTCGATGTAAATGTACTTTTACTCATCATCATCATCTCAACATACCTACTGCTCGTACTTTATAAAATCCTGATAAAAAATGCAGAGAGAGACATTCAACAGCAGTTACATCCCATGTGTGTAAAAATATGCGTATTATAACATCTGCTAAAGAATTCGTATCGGCCAGTCAAATACTCAGCAAGGAAATATTTCTACCAAAATTTAGGCAATTTTTGCTATTTTATAAGTAGATAAGTATACTGAATTTATACTTAAGTAGGACAAATATGTTAACTTTCTGATAAAGAAAATCGTTCGAGGATACCGATTAAGGGCCACTATAATAATTATTATTTTAGATATGCCCAGTCTGTTGTATGAGATACTTTGACTTTGTGTCGGTTTAGCTAAGACCGGCGCAAAGGCGGCGTTCTTCCGATGAAACGGCGGTGAACCCTTTTATTAAACCACTTTCTCTTTCACTTTGCTCGCGTGAATTATAGCAAATAATCTTAACATTCCTCGGGAATCACACCTCTCAGGTATCGATCTATTGGTGAAAGCTGTACAAACATCAGTTCAATAGCTTTTGAGTTTATCGCGATTGAGAGATATGTATGTAATGATATTTAGGCTGTGGGCTGAAATTACTGATATCCAAGTAAGTATTTATACATAATAATATGTAAGAGGATAGTGGCAGTTAAATGACACTGACATGACGTTTGACAGTTAAACTGTCAAACGTCATGTCAGTGTCATGTAAATAAGGTGTAAGCTGGCTATATAAGTCGACAGGCTCGGCTAGCTCGTGCTATTCTCCTTCGACGACGGCTCAGGTACGATATGGTTCTGACTATTTAACTGCCACTGTGTTCCAATATTCTGTGTTGCTTGTTCTTTTGTTTCATCATCTAGGAAACAATGTAAGATAGTGTAATCATTATCTTATTGATATTGGGGGTAGTTTGATCGTTTGTGAGATATTAAAGATTGTGATATAGGATAGAATAATATACTGTGGATCAAGTTGTATCAATGAGATTCATTATATACCTGTGGTATACATTTAGTAAATTGTGTTGATGTTAAATAATGCTTATTATGTTCTGTTGTAAGACAGACCTTTCTAGTAATATAAAACTACCCACAACATTGATATTTGATATAAATTGGCTGTACCACTGTTTGCTAATTATTACTTATTGAAAAGAATGACCGAGAGTTTTATTGCCCGTTCTTTCTCTTGGTTCTATGCCTTTGCTTTGCGAACTGGGCTCTAAATGTAAACGTAGAATCACGACGTAATCTAAAGATATATCCTTGTGCCAAACTGAATAAATGAAAGTATGATTTGATAGCTGTCTCTTTTATTTATCATAAAAAAAATTTAACAAAAAATAACCGCCTCCAAAATCTGAAAAATGTGTGAAAATAGCACTAAAAAGAAAAAAATAAATTCCGTTATTTTTACTTCAATTTACTTATAAACATCACCTATTCAACTGAATATTATATACTTGTACGAATTATACGTATCTACCACTTAATTCACATACCTACCTGACACAATACCTATTTTTATATAACTAACGAACTAAATTAAATACCTATCACCAGAAATCAGATAGGTATATTATATTTTTGGACTAAGTACTTAGAAAAAAATATTTTATTAGGACTATAATATACAATTATACTTTTTTTTGGAGTCGGTGCCAGCTGAGATTTTAACAATTGAAGATGTTATTAAGTGACCGACCCGAACGCGAGCAGGGCAGACGCGTGAGGGCAGACATGGTTGACGGTTGTCTCCGATATCCATTTTTTCTATGCGCTTGTATGTAGGTAACTATTGTATTGCATTGGATTGTGGTTCTTTAGAGTTATTTTACACGAAATCTGTGTTCATTGAAATAGGTTTGATTTGGTTCTTGCTGCATTTTAGTATTGCATCTTTACATAATTTATTTTTTCTTGTTTTTCAAATTTTGAGATCTTTTTGTAAAATCTTCTCAGAATTTGATTTGTTCCAAGTATCGCTTTAAGTTCTTGTTTTGGTTAGATAGGTAATTGTAAATAGGTATTTAGGTTAATTTGAAACTGGGCTGTTGCGCCTATTGCCAGGTTGCGTAGTTTTCTTTATTTTCAAAATAGGTTTGGTTAGATCCTACATTGTGGTGTTAATGTAACTTTAGGTACATATATTTTGTGTTATAGAAAACTTCCCAAAATTCGATTTATATTTGTTGATTAGATTTCTCGTCATTTGTAAATTACTTACAAGTTTGATGAAGTTTTGCTAAATTATCGTATCAATACAGCTTTTCATATATTTTGTACATTATCAAGAAATTATTTACTAAAATGTTTGGCTGGCACCGACTCCAAAAAAAAGTATAATTGTATATTATAGTCCTAATAAAATGTTTTTTTCTAAGTACTTAGTCCAAAAATATAATATACTTATCTGATTTCTGGTGATAGGTATTTAATTTAGTTCGTTAGTTATATAAAAATATGTATTGTGTCAGGTAGGTATGTGAATTAAGGGGTAGATACGTATAATTCGTACAAGTATATAATATTCAGTTGAATAGGTGATGTTTATAAGTAAATTGAAGTAAAAATAACGGAATTTATTTTTTACTTTTTAGTGCTATTTTCACACATTTTTCAGATTTTGGAGGCGGTTATTTTTTGTTAAAAAAAATTTATTTCCTGTTTTTCAGTGAATTTTCCTTTCTGCAGTTATCTGATTTATCGAAATTAAAGATGGGTACTTAGACTTTTTTTACTGGGGAAACTCTTTTGCTGAGTGCCTCTCCGCGTAGCGGGCAAAGAATGGGATACAGAGAACGCGGGTGTACTGCTCCTTGGTCCCGTTACGCTTGTCCCGTAAGTAGGGCTCAGTCTCTGGAAGTGTCCTCCCCACTCGCACAGTATGAGGTAGCGCCTCAAACTGTGCGAGTACAGTGGTTCCTCGGCTATCCGAGACCGCTGTCTTCTCGAGGTCGTTCGTGGTCGGGCAGCCAGATTGCCATCTCTGATTGCCCACGGGCCTAAGGAAGATCTTGGGCTAGCGGCCATTGCCACCACCACGACGCTGCCTGCGTCTGCGAGCGGGATCGGCTCTCTCGCGATCCCGCTCGGTGGCCTCCTTCTGGAGCATGACCGCTTCGCAGAAGGAGACCACAGCATCCCACCGGATGTCTTCCGCCAACATGGCCTGGACGATGGCCTGCGGAGAAAGATCGCCTCCGATAACAGAGACCAAGTCTCGCCGCTCGGTTTCCCATGCAGGACACTCAGAGAGCGTATGCTGGGCAGAGTCCAGGTCACTGCCACAGTGGTGGCATGCCGGCGTCGCCTCGCAGCCGATTCAGTTCAAATACTCGCCAAAACATCCGTGTCCGGTGAGTATCTGAGTCAACCTAAACGTGACGCAGGCACTTCTCCTCTCGATCAAAGATGGGTAGACCTACTAAACGCGCAGCCCATATGAGACAGCGCCGTTTAAATAAAACTATTTTTTATTGTTGTTAGTGGCAGACGAGCAAACGGCCCATCTGATGGTAAATGGTAACCCCTGCTCATAAACTTCGCTAATATCAGGGTATACACAGCAAAGCCGCTGCCTACCGTGAAAGTAATGCTCTCTTTAAACCTCGTTTGAAGAAGGACAAGTCATAGCGCTCGGGAAACACCGCAGCAGGTAGTTCATTCCAGAGCCTACAAGTACGTGGTAAAAAAGATCGCTGGAAGCGCACCGTACTAGATGAGAACGCTTCCAGGTAGTACGGGTGAACTCTACTGCGTCGGCGAGTGGTACGTTGGTAGAAGGGTGACTCTGGTACCAATTTAAACAATTCTTCGGAGCACTCCCCGTGAAAGAGTAGGTAAAATACGCAGAGAGAACCAAAGTCTCTCCGCTGCTCCAGCGACTCTAGTCTAGCCGTGAGATCGGGATCATCGACGATTCGAACAGCTCGTTTCTGTAGGGAGTCAAGTGGATCAGGCTGAAAGTTTGGCGCTCCGGCCCAGAGATGTGAGCAGTACTCCACAACTAGCGAAGAAATGGAGAAACGTCTATCTCAAAGTAGGGAACCTCGGTCCAAGGCCAATTCAAGAGAAAGTAGTGAACTGCGTGAAAAGAGGTTATCACAAATGCGGGCTTACAGTGAAAAATATTAAATCGTGTAAACACTGAAGAACGTACTCATCGTCTGCTCTTTGAATTAAACCGTACTACTATTAGTTATTCTGGGATTTATAATCAAAGTTATTATATGTATAAGCTAGCAGTTGGCGGCTTCGCTTTTGCGTAATGACGGACTTTCTATATAAAAATATAACCCCTATTTCCAAAAACGCGTAAATATATAATCACTTATTTCTAATCAGAAGCTAGTTTATGAAATTTCACTTCGCATAAAAACTTTCAACCCCTATTTCACCCTTTTAAACATTAGATTTTAGAAATCGCTAAAACACGTATTTGTTTTATTTCTAACCAGAAATTTGTACACAAAATTACACGCTATCGTTTTAAAAATGACGGACCTCCCATACAAACTTTCTACCCTACATACTCTTTCAACTTTATATCACCCTCTTAGTTGTTAGATTTGAAAAAATCTAATTTGCGTGTTTATTTTTTCTAACAAAAAATATGTATAAAAATCCTTCTTTAGTGGGTGCTTACGTCATAAAATGCATCGATTGTCAAAATTTCAAGTCTCAAGCCCCTGTGGATTTGGCTCTGCGTTGATGAATCAGTATTATATACATTAATTTTGCGTAACTTTATTTTCACATAACATGTATAACATATAAGAATTATAGTACCATGGTATAAATACACAATAGTACAATGGTCAAGTTCCAGAAACGAATCGGTCGTATTATTAATTATTGGTTTAGGTTAGAACTGTGACCACAACGTCTGCTAGAACCAAATCGGTCCTATAGTTATTGGTTTAGGTGCGGTTAAAACTGCGGTATAAACTCCCAGGCCATAAACATAACCGTAAATGAGTGATTTATGAATTTCAGTTGGAGTGTAGCCTCGGGGGCGGTACGCCGCAAGGACTTAGAAAAATTTTGCCAAATAAGTGTTATTTTTGCAAATCGTTTATTTTCTCGATTCTATCGTATAAAACACCTAAATATAAGGCTCAAAGTGTCATAATTTTTTTATTACACTTGGTAAATGATTCTTTCTGAGCATGAGTGAAAATATTATGGTTATTATGTTTAGGGATAAAAGCGTTATGATAAAAATCAGTAGGAGTTTAAATGTATTTACTTTAATGATATAATTAATTACAATTGTCGGAAACATTGGTGTTATGAACATCGCCGGTTGCACTACAAATAGTATGAATGAAAACTTTAGGATGAAAAATTTTAGGAAGAGTGATCATTCGGATTACAAATCGTTAGGAAGAACAATTTCGGGTAAAGAACTTTAGGTGAGTCAATATGGACCCGTTATTATAATATAGGTGATTATTTAACTGATAATAAGTATTGAAATTAAACTACAGTTTACGGATTTTATCGCGTTGTATTGGTTTCACTAAGTTATTACATTTGAAACTAAAGATCTAGAAACTATATTTTTAAAAATATAGTTGAAAATATAGTAGAAACGTTGGCTAGTAATAAATTAATTTGGTATCTTAAATTTCTTTATGAACGTGTCAGAATCATGAAAGGTCCCTATAGTGTAGAGACAGTTTTTAACCGACTCCAAAAAGAGGAGGAGGTTCTCAATTCGGCTGTATTTTTTTTTATGTTTGTTACCTCATAACTCCATTATTTATGGACCGATTTCCAAAATTCTTTTTTTGTTTGAAAGCATATGCTTTCAGGTGGGTCCCATTTAAATTTTATCAAAATCAATCCAATAGTTTCATTAAAACCTCAAATTTTATCAAAATCAATCCAATAGTTTCATTAAAAACTTCAAAAATTAAGTCATCCAAGTAAAAGAAATTAAGCATTTACTGTGACTTTTCTTTAGTGGACACTAGAATAGTCGCGATCAATGGGCCTACTTCGGGCTTCATTACCAGGTATTGATGAAACCGGGAGGAAGAAAGGTTGGAGAGTAAATATATATATATATATATATATATATATATATATATATATATATATATTTACTATATATTTACTATATTTACTATATATATATATATATATATATATATATATATATATATATATATATATATATTTACTCTCCAACCTTTCTTCCTCCCGGTTTCATCAATACCTATATATATATATATATATATATATATATATATATATATATATATATATATATATATTTACTATATATTTACTATATATATATATATATATATATATATATATATATATATTTACTCTCCAACCTTTCTTCCTCCCGGTTTCATCAATACCTGGTAATGAAGCCCGAAGTAGGCCCATTGATCGCGACTATTCTAGTGTCCACTAAAGAAAAGTCACAGTAAATGCTTAATTTCTTTTACTTGGATGACTTAATTTTTGAAGTTTTTAATATATATAAAGTTTTATATATATATATATATATATATATATATATATATATATATATATATATATATATTAAATAAATCCATTATAATGAAACTATTGGATTGATTTTGATAAAATTTGAGGTTTTAATGAAACTATTGGATTGATTTTGATAAAATTTAAATGGGACCCACCTGAAAGCATATGCTTTCAAACAAAAAAAGAATTTTGGAAATCGGTCCATAAATAATGGAGTTATGAGGTAACAAACATAAAAAAAAAATACAGCCGAATTGAGAACCTCCTCCTCTTTTTGGAGTCGGTTAAAAACTGTCTCTACACTATAGGGAGCTTTCATGATTCTGACACGTTCATAAAGAAATTTAAGATACCAATCTGCAATAGTTTTTAACGGTGTGTGTTTTTTCAAGAATTGAGAATCATTTTCTATGTTTCTCGCAATAAAAAATATAGCAAATAGTTAACACGCTAGGTATATATATACCGATGGTTTGCGGCGCAGCAGTGGTAGGGCTGGGACAGTGCAAGTGAACTCTGCGCTGCGGTCGGGCGACGCTACGCGCTATTAGTTTGTCATCTGAAGCCTGTGGTCACCGGTGACCACACCACCGCACCTTGACGTACAGATGCGTTTAGCTACCCGGCTTGTAATCTAAACAAACCGCATGATCAATGTTGTTCTTTAGGATTGGATGAACAAAAATAATTTAAAAATAAACCTAATTAAAACTAACAATGTTTTTAGTCAGCGCCTCACACCACCTAAATTTAATATCAACTAAAAGGGAACGAACATTACTAATGTAAAATCAACTAAATTCTTGGGTTTAATCGTAGATCAAAACCTTAACTGGAAAGAGCACACTGAACAACTTAGTAAAAGGTTGAGTTCATCAGCGTATGCCCTATACAAACTTGCACCCGTTATCAACAAAGACGCACTTATCACCGCGTACCATGGTACTGTAAGCTTCATTTTGAGATTCGGCATCATATTCTGGGGAAACTCAACGAACAAAGAATTTGTTGTAAAGCCCAGAAAAGATGCATGAGAGCTATATTTGGTCTAGGACCGAGAGTTAGCTGTAAGCCCTATTTTATACAGCACAAAATACCAACTGTACCCTCGCTATACGTATATGAGGCAGCACTATTTGTAAAAACAAATCCTCAATCATTCCAGAAATGGTCCGAAGTCAATAATCGCTATCGGCGCGATACAGAGTGACTATGTATAGTACAGTCTAGGACTGCGTTAATGCATAAAAGCATATTTTGTATGGCACCTATAATCTATAATAAAATACCCAAGCAAATTAAAAACCTAAATACTACACTCTTTAAAATACATTTAAAATCATATCTTGTTGATAAATGTTATTATAGGGTGCGCCAAAGTTCACCTAAATTTTCAACTACGATAATTGAAAATCCGAAAATGTTCTTCCTAACATTTTTCATCCTAACAATCACAATTCCTAATTACTCTGTCTCTAATGTTCATAACTCCGAAGCATTGAACTTCATAATGTCAGTAGCAATAAACATATATTATACTTTTATTTGTTTTCCTATATTTTCTCAACATAACCGTCTTTTACACTATTATTCAAAGTCATATCTTTTTTGTTTAGATTTTTTTTCATAATAATCAGTATTATATACATTAATTTTGCGTAACTTTATTTTCACATAACATGTATAACATATAAGAATTATAGTACCATGGTATAAATACACAATAGTACAATGGTCAAGTTCCAGAAACGAATCGGTCGTATTATTAATTATTGGTTTAGGTTAGAACTGTGACCACAACGTCTGCTAGAACCAAATCGGTCCTATAGTTATTGGTTTAGGTGCGGTTAAAACTGCGGTATAAACTCCCAGGCCATAAACATAACCGTAAATGAGTGATTTATGAATTTCAGTTGGAGTGTAGCCTCGGGGGCGGTACGCCGCAAGGACTTAGAAAAATTTTGCCAAATAAGTGTTATTTTTGCAAACCGTTTATTTTCTCGATTTTATCGTATAAAACACCTAAATATAAGGCTCAAAGTGTCATAATTTTTTTATTACACTTGGTAAATGATTCTTTCTGAGCATGAGTGAAAATATTATGGTTATTATGTTTAGGGATAAAAGCGTTATGATAAAAATCAGTAGGAGTTTAAATGTATTTACTTTAATGATATAATTAATTACAATTGTCGGAAACATTGGTGTTATGAACATCGCCGGTTGCACTACAAATAGTATGAATGAAAACTTTAGGATGAAAAATTTTAGGAAGAGTGATCATTCGGATTACAAATCGTTAGGAAGAACAATTTCGGGTAAAGAACTTTAGGTGAGTCAATATGGACCCGTTATTATAATATAGGTGATTATTTAACTGATAATAAGTATTGAAATTAAACTACAGTTTACGGATTTTATCGCGTTGTATTGGTTTCACTAAGTTATTTCATTTGAAACTAAAGATCTAGAAACTATATTTTTAATTTATTACTAGCCAACGTTTCTACTATATTTTCAACTATATTTTTAAAAATATAGTTTCTAGATCTTTAGTTTCAAATGTAATAACTTAGTGAAACCAATACAACGCGATAAAATCCGTAAACTGTAGTTTAATTTCAATGTGTAACATTCGCGTAAACCCAAGAAGATACTATGATAATAAGTAATTAACTAATGCTGGTTCTTTGTTGGCTCTACAATCATGACATTCCTTTTCCATGCCTAATGTAATAAATTCACGAGATCTGATTATAATATTATTTGTTGACTACTTGCTATAAGTTGACATCACATTCTCAGTTATAATATTATTATGTTGTGAATATTTACTAATTAATGATAATTTCTGTATTTTTATATTATTTAAAATTATTGCTATGACATTTTTAATTTATATAATTCTTTTGATTATTCATACATTATTACTAATATTTCATTGTTACCATTATTTCTATGCGATGATTACTCTGGTTATATCTAAGAATGTTAACCATTAATGAATCTGAATCAATACAAACATAGCGAGGCTGTATCATAGCTTTAAATTTTGTACACCACTATGGTTAAACATGCAGCTACTTCTCACTACTGTTACTCGTAACAACTGAAATGTACCTTACTCATGTTTTTACAAAATAAATATCTTTATCTTAGGGCTAGTGAGTTGTTGTGTTAGATTATTGTATGGAACAGATAGAAGATAATTGACATCTACTAGCAATTTGATACAAGCTACCTATCTACAAAATGTAGTATTAAATATGACGTAATAAAATACAGATGTGAGCATATTGGCATGAAGCCATAAGACATAAGTTTTAGTGGCAGGGTCAACAAACTTTTTCGTACTTAAAATAACCAAAAGCTTACTCTGCTTAGTATATTTGAAAATATATTACTCTATATTGTAGCGTTCATAGCGTGACTTAGCTCCCCGTTCGTAATAGGTCAGCATAGTCACGCATCGCTTACACAACTCGCTATTTGGATGGGTGACCGCGAGTGGCATATGTGTATATCAGAACGTTACCGTTCTTTGAAAGACACGTAAAGCTGTCAGTCTCTTTTCGAGAATCCCTAAGCCGTAGACCATATTACGTGGTAGTTCCTATATCGGACAGACCAAACGAACGATCGCTGAAAGGGTCAAAGAACATATCACAGCTGTCAAAAATCGACAAATTAATAAATCTGCCATAGCTGAGCATTTGCTGGAATCTGGACCAAACCACTGTATAGAATTACATCAACCACAAGTCTTATCCACCGATCGCCACTATTACTCCAGGATAGTACGTGAAGTGGTTGAAATCAAAAACATAGAAATTTCAACCGGGACGGATACAGACTATCGACCACTTGGAACCCAGTTATCAACAAATGCAAACAACGCCGCAGTAACACAACTCATCAGTGTGTAGACGTCATAAGTGTAGTGTGACGAAGTACCGACAATGCGGATAGAACTAAAAAAATATCAAAAATACAAAACAAGTGAGGGTAGCTGCCGTAACCTGCGCTTCACAAGGACGGCGCTGAGCTGACATCAGTCCCTCCGCGACCGTTGCAAGCCGGTAGAAACGTAGGAGAATAACAGAGGTATTTATGCCTTGAAATAAATAAATTATCGCGACTAAGACCCGCTAAATAATATTGTATGACATATGACAGATGCCTTTTACCGATTAAAAACTCCGACACCAGAGTTTGCCACACATTCACTTGAAAAAGAAAATAAGTAGATGACTCTTTGTCAATTACATATTTTTAACGTGGTATATTATAAGATGAATTTGATCAAATATTATACGAAATACCGCCCGAGAGTCACTTGTTAGCTTGCTTGCAAGTTGTTTACTTAATAGTTGCGACAGTAATAATGGCATTCAAATATCTGAAAAGGTATCTTTATAATTGATTATTGAATTAAAACACTCAAACACTTGAAAATGTTGATAATAACAGTTCTGTCTGGCAAATACTTGATAACTGCGGCTCTAAATAAAATACTCTGTACACCGACAAACCTTGCTTCTATAAGGAGTGCGGCGTATTTAACGACTCAAACGCAACAACGGTTTTAGAATAAGCCCTACTTATGGCCATTGATTGTACGTATGTACTTTTTATTTATTTATTTAATAGAAGCGAGGTTTAAGCGATCGCCTTGCCCTTAAGCACTAATAAGCGTTTTGTGGGTTCCACAAGAGGCAGCACTTTGCGCTTTTTATGATTTCTACATCGTTGTGGTTTAGGAATGTTTCATTTAAAAAAATGTTTAAGCAGAGGCGTGGTAAATGGAAATATATCCAGTAGATCACAAAATTATACAAATCATAACATAGCTTCAAAATAATATATCCAGCTAATAGTACACAGTTTAACCGATGAAAGTAGATATTTATAATAACCCTCTCTACTGGGTCCATCTGCTGGGGAAAGGTCTTCCTTACACTCAGCCAAGTGTCTCTACCTTGAACCGATTTTGTCAAGTTCCTATCGAAGCCTTCCAGATCGTCATGCGCACGTTCTCAGGATCTGCCTCTATGTCGCCGCCCGTAGTGACTCATGCGGCACCTATAGCGTGGCATTGACTCATCACTCATCGGCTAGAATGCATTGGAATAACGAAAGGTGATTGAAATGGTATTTTTTTAACACAATATGATGAGCAAAACAAAGAACTTCATTATGAATCAAAATAATATTTCTACTAATAAAATATACTGGCTGATTGTCTGATTTGGCTTCCACAAAAGAAATAAAAATATTTATAACGTTGAATTGAATGAACTTTGTGAATAGCGCACTCGTAAAAACATTATTGGTGGATTATTCTCTCTGAAACATGATTAATGACTTTATCGCTCTCAATATTTTGCATTCGATTTTACTGTACTGTTTGCTAGTACTCTTACGCCAAGTACTCTTTTAGGGGCCTTCTAGACACATTCTGAACCAATATACTCCAAGAATTTAGAGCAACAATTTGAAAGTGTGAGAGAGAGACTAATACCTTTGTCTCTGTCTAGCCTAATACTAGAGACCTTTGGTAAGTACAACTTTTTACATAATTTGTTTAAATCGAGTGTTGCCCCAGGGTAACAAGTTTTCCTGTTTCCACAACCTGTGCCAAATAAATGTTTATTTGCTAAACTTTTAATACTTTTTGTGCCTTCATTGTACACTTGGTGAAGACCAGCCTACTTTTATTACTTCGTAGTAAAAATATGGGTTTACTGGTTCATTAGAGATTTTACTTATAATGTTATTTCAGGCGTTTATAACGACAATGGTAGCTCTGTTTGGTCGTAAACGATGTTTGTGGCTAACTTGTTATACAGTTTACACTACTGGGAGAGAACAGAGATAAATAATAAAATTACGAAAAACTTTAGTATTTTCTGCGTAAAATTAACTTTGTAGAGGTTTCTTTAATGCTTATATAACACTAGTTACTTATAATGGCTCGCTTTGCAGGTGAAGGTATTTAGTAGTTATGTCAAGTTACCATAAGGAGTGTTATATAAACTTTTAATAGGATGTGGGATGAGCTTTCTCATAAGACATAAAACCAACTTATTATAAAACTTGGACTAAATATAGTTCGCACTTTAGTAATAGTCCTCTCTGTGTTTAAGTTATTGTTATTTTATGATTTATGAATATTTAATTTAACTTCATGTCTAGATTATTATAGGTAAATTCCAAAAGTAAATAAACGCAATCTTCAATACCAGATACATAACATCAAGAAATTGCGGTGTCTATCACATTAAGTATCAAGTAGGCGCTTAAGCAAGCTTAATTTCGATATCAAAATATAAAGATAACGATGTAATCTATTGAAAAATGGCACAAAAATATCTGTAGGAACATAACTTAAATAATCTTGCTATCTTAATGGACTTTTAAAAGTTATAGAAGACAATGTTTTTTCAAAATACCAATCACAATTTTATTCATAAAGTTTCTCGCGAACATGAAGCAAAAAACTAATTCAGCTTTCGTGAGTTAACGAGCATGAATAATGTAGTGGGTAAGACAGAATGTGCTTCGGGGAGCACTTGTACGCGGTTAAGATAACTTAGTCATCTATTAGGCGACGAGTGTACACTACATTATGTATAACAGCGGTGCTTCACTAAATAGGGAACGAATGAGATCATAAAAAATATTATATGGGCATAATTTTCCGAGAGATTATTAAAATATTGCTTGGAAGATTACTTATAGGTAATTCATAAAACATTGACTAGAATTTTCTACAGGCAATCCCGATAAGTTTATTTGTGTTTTATAGATTTGTATAAGGTGGCCCTATATTTGAAGAGAAGACATTGACATTCTGACCGCACACTATTTTACATATATATCAAAATAGCATCATTACGTATTTAAATGCTATTGCCTAGACGTAGGTGCTTACTAGAAACAATATAAAAACCCGTTTCGTCACTGAAACTATTTATCTTAACAAAACCTATTTTCAATTAACGTTTAATGCTACTTTTAAAGCATTAAATAGCGGGAAGGATAGACTAAATATTCAACTCAAAACAAAGCACAGCGATAGTTTGAAACGTTATTAAGCCATCCTAAAAAGTATTCCCTCAGGTTCACAGAAAATTGGGTCGCGAGCACAAACGCGTTCCCATAGAAACTAGAGAGATAACGAAAAGATATTATGTATTATCGTGCCGTGAAAAAATAATCTCAAAATTACCTCTATTTTCATACGCAAATGTATATGTGTATCACATTTATTATGAAATGTAAGCAATATCCTGGCGTCGTGTAGCCATTTTTAAACGAACCACAGAGTACTTTTGTCGCCAGATGAAACCCGGCAATTGTTTAGAAATATTCGTATAAAACCGTGTAGGTTGTCAGGACAGTCATCCTTATCTGCACCAGTTCTTTCATTATGTTAGTGGCTTTTTGTCTTTTGAATTGCAAGAATGTTTAATATAAGTCACAGGTGCAGTTGTGTACCATTAAAATAAGAATGTAATTGTGTTTTCTAAACAAAACTAGAATGCGTTGGATATTAGTTGAACAGCGTATTATTCATTTGAGTGTTCTAATAGCCGATATGAGGTGTATTATCAGCTTAAACGGCCGTTCAGTAAAAAGCCCAATCGCTTTATCAAAAGGCGCCGTTCAACTAGCGGTTAAGGTAGTGGACTGAGACATAACTATGGAGCTCTTCCCGCTATGAGAAGGATTAGAGCACAGTCCAACACACTGCCTCGTATTGGATGACAGATTACTCAAGACTTTCATGAACATTTTATTATCATGGATAACTCTCAGGCATACTGGTTACCTCAAAATACTTACCTTCACAGTTAAGCTAGTGATATTTAACAAGGTACGCCAGGTCAAGTTAATTCAGTGTCTATTACCGCTTGGCCTTGAAAAGTTAATACTCTGGGTAAGTTACACAACGTCAAACACTTATTTGACTGTTATATCCTCTGTAAGGTCTAATTCGACGCACAATGGGTGGGTTCTGATACAGTTTTTATTCAAAAGCCGGATAGTTGACAGTAGTATATTAGTTTGACTGTAACAGATTGAATGCGGATATGTATCTTAACTACAATAAACTGCAAGTTTTAATCACAAAAGCAGCTCTATGTTTATATTTTTACTTAACAAAACTTACATATTCTCTATATTCAACGTAGAAGACAAAGACAAAGCAACACAGACAAATGAAACTCAAATCGAAGACACAACTCAGCAGCCGAGGCAGTAACGTGATAAGTTTATCTTATACAGTGGCTCCAACTTGATACAGAGATAACTTAACTCGATACAGAGAGTTATGTAAGCCATCTGATACCTGACGCCGCCGCCGCACACCCGAACCAAAACAATCGTATGTTTATCGTCCCAAACTAGATATCTATCGAATATTTAATCTTACACATACCTACTTGCATTCCTCCCGAGATTTCTCGATATACTTGCAACCTCCTTTGAGGATAGACAGAATAAATTTTCTTATTTTCTGTTATTGTAAAAACCTCAATATGTAAATGTAAGAGGAATGGATGTTCGTCATTTCGCTGGCGGTTTTTTCGTGACGTTGTCAGCCATTTCTTCCTGATTACGTTAAAACATGCCGAGGTGATTCCACTCGGTGCATGTGTGCGTGGATGTGTTTGCGTGCGTATGTGTGCTTTTAAGCCTTGTGATGTCTTTTGATGGATACAGACAGTAGAGTTTCATTTATTTTGCGTAACTTTTGAATGAGTGAATATTGCTTATCTTTTCTGAACTATTATTTTAGTTGTTATTATCCATACCATTAGGTCTTTCTTTGTTGTATGTGTAATTAAGATTGGTAAATAATAGTTACTTTTATTGCCTTACGCTGTCAGTAAAACTTGTTGAGTCATAAAATGAACGTAAGAAGATTGTATTTTTTTGCAAACAACTCAATATTATTATAATATACATAGAATTTTGAAATAAAATATATTTGAAAAACGCATCAAAATCCCTTCGAATGTAATCAACGTCGATACCAATGCTCGCATAATTTTCCATCGCTGTTATTTAATAAATATATGTCAATGCACTCGTGAATATATGCTTCTAAAAAACTATTATGCTTTATGTATCCTGTTTAAGTGTGCCAAGTGTTATAGTAGTAATGACTGCCCACCCAGAATGATGATAATGATTTGACAAAGCTTGTACAAAATACAGAGCTATACATACGCCAATAAGATACCTCTATCTAAAACTTACTCGTACTTTAGATATCTTAATATTCTCACTTATCTATATTTATTTATTTATTAGCTTTATACACTTAACGTATATAGGTGGACTTAATGCCTTAGGCATTTTCTGCCAGTCTACCTTAGAGTGGTGCAGAGATTAATAGTAGGTGTATTCTAAAAGGTTGTTTGACTATATATATATTTATTTATTTAATAGACATTATGGACACATATTACATACAATTAAATCACAGTAATGATGCATATATACATATATATACCTACATACACATACATATTATATGTACATATATAAATAAATATATACCCAAGTAATAAATATATACCAATACATAAAATATATAATTATAAATATTACGATAGTTCTGCTAACTTAGCCAATAATAGCTGCTTTACCCTTCTCTTAAAACAATACTTATTAGTGGCCGTCCTGATTTCGAGAGGAAGGTCATTCCAGAGAAGAATAGCTTGGGTAGGAAAAGAAGAGTGGATGAAAGAAGATCTATGAGAAGGACAAAGAAGGAGGAGGTTATTAGATGAGCGAAGGTCACGATTGTGGTTGCTGCTTAAGTACTGGAAGTAAGAACTTAAATATTCAGGAGTATTGGGATTATATTGAATATATTGTATTGTATATATATTATATTGTAGAGTATATATTGTTATTGATTATATTGTATCCAAGCAGCGATCGGAAAAACCCCCATCATTTCTGTGGATATAATCGAGGACAGTGGAATTTTCGTGCTCGATTTTCTTACTGAAATGAAATACCACAGGCGAAGGAGACGAGGTATAACCGCTTGCTTAGAAATTCAAAGATGGTCGGATGTCCGACCTAACTGCTTTGCAGATAGAGAGAGGTTTCTGTGTGTCTCTGTTTATTTCTACTTATGAGTATATCAGGTATTGAACTACAAACTCGAAATAGGGTACATTATATATTTTCCTGTATGATGTACACAATAGATTTTAAGTGGGTATTTGTTTATAACAACTAACGGCCATACGACTTTAGCCACGTATCGATTGATGCCTTTTAACACGATTTTTAAAGAATTATATGTATCAAGACTTTCCTTGACGTTTTGCCTATTTGAGATTTTCATGGAGATTAAATGCTTTGAAAATGAAATGATTTCTCAAAAGACTTTATACAAATCACAGGTTTAATATTAAATTATTTTGATGGAATCGACCTTAAAACTCAATAATTTTACAAAATCACTTCCGTGACGAAGAATGCAAAGTTCCACTATACAATTTCATTCCGTGGGTTTTGTAAGAGGTGACTAAGGAAGATAAACGAAGCAAAGATACCTACTAAATCTTTCGAAGAGACGGAAAACTCGAAGTCAAAACCTATTCTACCTTGCAGCTTTCGTGGTACAGAAAGTAGTTTTACAATCCTTTTGTTTTATATATGTGGAGTTTTACAAGATGTCTGCGTCAACACTGTCACTGGTTGAACAAGGTTCGTACTTGTAACTGTGGTGTTAACTTAATTAGTGGCTGAACAATGTCTTAACGTTATTCCATCGGTTAGCACTACAACTTTGCTTTTACAAACTTCATAATACGTCTTAATGTAGAATTCGTTACCGACTTACTTTGGGATGTACCAATTAATTTTATTTGTAGCTTGCTTGTCTAAAGTATACTACTTGTAATGAAAGTATTATGTAGGTTATAATTGTCTACTTTAAGCTTCACGTATAGTGGAGCTATTAAGAAAAGGTCATCTCACCACTACCAGCATAGCTTGACTTCGTTTCGATTGCTCACATATGGCTCGTGTGATCTATAAAAACGTTTCTCCTTGTTTTGAAATTGTTATGGCGCTGATACACTTGAGCATTCACCTATAATGAGCATTCTCGCGAATGTTACACAACAAATGAGTGTGTTTTAGCGAGCATGCTCACGAACATTCGGGCAAGCCTTAGAATATAGATAATACATAGAATTCGCGCTACAATGGCGGTTAAACCCAATATAAATTTACTTCACTTTGACTTATTATTTTAATCTAGGGAAGAATCTTCGTAGTTTGTCACTAATTTTAATATGACTAGTGATGGGCTTACTCAGAATAAATATCGATAAAATATAGATAATGTTTACAATAGATCCTTAGATTTAGTTTACTCAGAATTATTTGAACGTAGGAACAGACACTTGTGTGATTTATTAAACCTGTTCAAATTAAAATCTGTATTTTATTATTTAGAAACGTCATTTATGTATCTTACTCTTACTCTAAAAATAATTCATAAGTGAAACTAAAGTAATCATATTGGGTATAACTGCTGTTGTAGTGCGATTTCTATATTTTTTCTATATTCTACGGACTATTTGAATTTAAAATATTCGCTAGAATGATCGTTAAAATGTTTGGTTCGACAAAACAGAAAACGGCGAATGCTCGCTGTTCTGTTACAAGTGAATGCTCCGGTGTATTACCACCTTTAGATAACTGCATGACATAAATATTTGTAACGCCGCAGATGATTATTTATGTTTTCTAAAGTAACCACTAAAAACTATTTTGGATGGAATATTATAAGCATATTTTTCTCTTTTCTCTTTTTAAGTTACCCATGTTACGCAGAAGTATCTAATCCCTGTATAGATCCTTTTCAGAAAAGTTTGTCACGAACCCGTGTACCTTAATATTACGTAAATTCTTGGATCTGAAATTTGATAAGTTTACTTACATATTTATGTACTTTGATAACAAGACTGACGCGCGAATCAATCTGAGAGTGTAGGCACGTACGCCGCCAAATAATAGCAAATTGTCAAACAAATAAGTTATTGAGATTTATACTAAATTAAATACCTTTATACTATATATAATCAGAAAGTATTTTTTTACTTGTAGTATTGGCTCACACGGATATAATAAAACATTTTAAAGATCAGTGAATTAATCAATGTTACCTACCTACTATCATAGAAGACGTTGCGCGAAACCTTATTAGCGTGTTGCACAATTGATATTTTCTCACTTTGGTTGAAATTAAACTTTATTATTTCACTTTCATTTGCCACGTTTAACAAATTGTAATACAGGCGTGGTATAGTAGGCCAAATCCTGCTGCTACCTCACAATGCTATTGGAGAGTCTGTGTCCAGCAGTGGACTATAATAGGCTGTATGATGAACATAAAATACAAAAAACCGTCATGCATACAAAACCTTCGCCTTATATATACCTAACTTATATATTAAGACAGTATACATAGAAGAAAATAAATAAGCACAACAATTCAAACAATGGAAGTAATGTAACATTTATCATCAAGTTTTTGTTTGATGTCCAACATAGTAAAGATGTGGATACCTCGTTATATTGTCCTTAGATTGTACTCTGTTTATTACTTTGTGTACTTAGGGAGTTGTGTCCTGGTGCACAGTCTGATTGAGGAAATTTAAGCTACTTTAGCTTTTCTTTCTTTTTGTATATGTGAGACGGTCTCTGGTTTCATATTTTTAGGATGCTCGAATGCCTCGATCATTACATAATAAATTTATTTTAGTGTACCTAAAATTAACTTTTTCTAATTTAAAACCGCGAGTACCACTGTCAGAAATGTAAGGGCGCGTTCCCACTTTGTCGTGACGACAGATAATCGTGTAGTTTTAAGTGTCGTGGCTTATATGTTTAAATGGGAGTGTTCACATATAGAACGACACCATTTACTGTCGTCTACGACATTTTTTGCAGTGACAACAGATTGTCGTTATAGTGGGAACGGCTAGCACGACAGTCGTAAAACGATAAAAAATCTTTACGACTAAAACGTTACCGCAAATCTATCGTAGCCACGATAAAAATATCGTCTCGTCGTTTACACGTAATTTCCCTTCCCCTCGCATCCGCGCGCCCCTCGTGCCTGTACTCGGTTTCCTTTGTGCGTGTCAGAACTAGTCAGACTCTTGCGCATGGTGGACGTGTATCTAAGATGGCGATAGATTTGTAGGTTGCTAATGATGTGTAAACGACAAAGTGACTGTCGTGAAACGATAAAATGTCGTCACGATCCAATGGGAACAGCTAGATACGATAGTCGCTAAACGATAAAAAATGTTGACGACAAACAATCGTTTTAATGGGAACAGCAAGAGACGACAGTCGTCCAACGATAAATTAATCGTAACGACTCAGTGGGAACGCGCCCTAAGTGAAAGCTTTCAATAGGGCAATATAAAATACATATTCATTTCATCGCTTCTAAATATTTCGGAGCTTATGTCCTTGATACGAAAACATCATCCAAAACTTTATTACTCCACCTGATTCACGTCCTAAAACCCATTCATTTGTAGCGCAATCTAGCGCGAATGAGGCGGAAAATGTGGACGCAGGTAGAGCCTCCGGCGATCGCTGTGTTTATCATAACTTTTATTAAGGCGCTGTTATACCTCAGAAGCCGTGAAACACCTAATTTTTCGTCGCGCATCTAGCCATAACGGTACATATTACAACCTAGCAAAAAATAGAGCTTAAAGTCCAAAGTCTGAACAAAAGACTTTTGAAAGAATTTTTTATGTATGTTAATTAGAATCACGGTAAAAAAATCACAAAATCGAGGCAGAAAATAATCTTTCGTCTCACTGCAATATTTTGATCGTAAGCTGTCATATGTTTTTTAATAATATTGTAGGAAACCTAATGAACTAAAGAATTACCTAATTTATTTTCATATTATACGTGTATATTTTGTAAAATTAAATAAAATCTGCCAAACGTCTATGATTTTGACGCTCGGTAGATTCCATCAATATGAAATGCTTCGGCAATTTAAACCTTATTAGCATAAGCAGTGTACTGAGTGTCAGTTGCTAGTTTATGCTCCGCCCAGACCTCATCATTCGGCTATGAGCCCTGTGAGAGATAGGTCATGTCGCTTGCGTCTCCGCTGCACGAAATTTTACGTAAACCTGTTTGTTATTGTAATACGCATTTGAGTTCGTAATTTCATGTTTTATGTTATAGACTGAATACTTTGAATCAAATAGGCTTTTCGTGTGACTATGGGCACATATAATTAGGACCTAAGTTTATATTCTTGTTGTGTCTCATGTGTTATTGTTTCTGTGCTTATAATATATAATTAGAAGAATAAAATATGGACAATTAGTGAAATAAAGTTCAACGAAGGATTTGTACAAGAAAGCGTCGTAATAAAATAGAAATTCATCAAGTGATTATAGAAATATGTAACATAAATTATTTTCATAAGAGTCTTTTATGAGTATGACTGACTATGTTATAGATTATCGATTATGCATAATATAATTATATAAATTACTAGCTGACCCGGCAAACGTTGTTTTGCAAAAATTTTTTTTTTTGAAAAATAGATGTTGGCCGATTCTCATAGATACCGGATGAGCACGAAAAATTTCATCAAAATCGGTCAAGCCGTTTCGGAGGAGTATGGGAACGAAAACTGTGACACGAGAATTTTATATATTAGATTTTCACAATACATAGCTGCCACAGTTTTCAATATTTGGAAGAGTAATAACATAAAATCGAATCATTTTATGTATAGGTTGGTTCACGAAAGTTGACCAGAAATGGCGGCCGTCGCGCATATGTACATTCGTGCACCAATGGCATGGCTCCATTCTTGACGCATTTAGGGAATGCGGCAAGAACGGAGCCACGCCATTGGCATTTCACCCGCGCCTCACAAAAAATGATTTCAGCGCAGTGGTCATCTTTCGTGAACAGACCTATACCTATATTGCAAATTCATTAGCTTGTCAGAGCGCCTGGAGCGCTAAGATGCCGCCACGGCGAACAATAAACAGCGTGCAGCGCTAATATGGCGCTCCGCAGTCCGCACACAAGCGGTAAAGAATGTTGTATTATTGTGTTGTGAACATAAACCTATTTAGGTACATCGGGTAAAACTTTGATAATTCATAAACTATTAGGTATGTCTCAGTACATCTAACATATTTTTAATTTCTATAATCAATCATTTATAAGCAAGAAGGTGACTTCTCTGTTTGCTATAACACAAGTTACAGTATTTTTTTAATAATAAAGTACCTAACTAATTATCTTTATTGTAATTACAGTGAAGTTAAAGATAACAGTTCTGCAACATCTTATACACATTTAACTGCAGTAATTCCTAACACGATCTGTTCAAGAGCTAGCCAAGAAATGCCAAACAATTTTTTTAACAAATTTTACTCAACTCCCTAGTGATAAGCAAAAACACAAAAAAAAAAATTTTTCCATACAAACATGTATGAGGAGAGCTAACGAAAAAGTAGTAGCTCAAATTTTAGTTCTATGATTTCTAAGCGATATAGCAGTATCTCATGAATAAGGTATATCCACATATATTTTTGATATTTCCTCTATTTTGAAAAATAATAATGGGTTGGGTTTCGAAACGAGTCGCCTGAATTTGAGGGTATTGGTGGTGTAGGGGGCTTAAGGGAGTTAGTTTTAATCCCCTAAAAATAATTTTAGCTGCCGGAGTTGCGTCTAAATATTTTTAAGCAATTTCCAAAATTTCCTAAATACTTCGGCAATTATGCAAAACGGAACGTAGTTGTTATACTTTAGTACACTTTTAGAAATGTCATTTTTAGGTTTTATGTGAAAAACGTAAAACGAAACGCAAACCCGCCATCTTAGAATGATCATTATTGATCACACAAATTTGACATTAGCTGTCAATACAGCTAATGTCAAATTTATGCGTCATTGCTTTCGAGTGCCTAGGGTTAGGTGCGACTGTAATAAGTAACTAAATAGGTTATGTTAGGTTCTCTTTTGACCTTCAATCCGAAAATAGGAGCCCTGCGAAGCAGGGCTCCGTCAGCCTTAGCTTATTAAACAAGTGTAAAGAATGTGGAAGTTGGCAGTGCCATACACGCCGATGTTTAGAGATATTTTTTTTACAGAGGAAACCAAGTATTTCCGGCAAGTAAAAATGGTGAGGGGGGGTTCCGAGACCTCCCCTCTTCCCCCCTTATCACTCACAACCCCTAAAAACGGCGACGTATTTCAAAACCTTTACCATAATAATTATACCTATAATAACAATAAAACATCCATAAAGAAATAAAATAAATCAACTTTTACTAAACTTCAATTATCTCGTAACTCGCTTTACTTGAGATTCGGCTTTTGCGCTTAGTAGGGCAGTATTGTGGTTTTTAGGGTACCGTAGCCAAAAATTGTAAAAACGGAACCCTTATAGATTCGCCATGTCTGTCTGTCTGTCCGCCCGTATGTCACAGCCAATTTATTGCAAAACAGATTTAAAAACTAGCAGGAATGGAATTAGATGAACCGCTTCACAATTTTTATACAAAAACAAAACAAAAATAATAAGGGCCTCTCCATTCATGGAACTGACTTAATTATTTTTATCATCTTACGGCACATAGGTATTTACCTGTTTTCGTCAACTATACCTATAACGTCTAATGTAAACCAGTTTTGCTCATGGCGCTACTGAGAACAGAAATTGCGCTATGCCTATATTGTACAAACAGATTTATTTATGTTATTTAAATTTTAATATCAGTATCTCAAGTCAATATGCTAAAACGTTTTGCTTGCGATTTTGAAATATTGGAATACCGATGTTGCCAGAATACGGCCGCACGCAACGAGAATGAAGGGGGGCGCCCCGCACATGACGGAGCTACGCGCCCTTCACTCCCCTGCTTCACCCCCTCATTTACCAAAACAGTCGCTTAGGACAGCGCCTTAAGAATACCGACTCGCATTAGCAGCGCAGAGGATCCAGCATGGGTCTAACCATCTCACGATTTACCCCAATTTCATCAGAGAGTAAGTACACTGATTGGTCCACGTCGAGTGATACACCAATCAAAACGTCGAAAGCCGAAGCGATGAGATGAATGTCTACTAACCCCGAGCTATCCCCGATTATGTTGAATTATCTCTCTGTAATACAGGACCGATTACATCAACCGGCGATTCGGATGTTTGTTTAAAATGGAGATGATTTATTTTCCTTTGTTTGGAACCTGTTTTTGCTGATTAACCCATTTTTTGCGATGGGACAAAGTTTCGCTCGTTTTTTTGTACGAGTTAGATGATTTGTTATAAATTGTGTTTTGTGAATGCACATGTTGCTTGCGAATTTATGATTCATAGTTTAAGAAGTTTACTTAAACTATATATGTAGGCCTGTATTATCATCAGTCGAGTCAGGCAGTTGTAAGTATATTAATCAACCTCATAACTTCTTCTCGGCTGTGTAGTTTGTCTGAGTTTAGGCCACTTTTATGCTGGTGGTAGCTATGTAAGTTTTACATATTCCTTAAATATTATATTGTTCTTATTAAATATGACCGTCTACAGTACTATAACGTAACATTGACTTAACAAACTGTACTACATATGCCGATCTTTGACAATAATACCGCTCACAGCAACATAGCGGTACGTGCGCGCTCCCTTACCTCACCTACGCACGAAAAACTCAAGAAAAAGAGCTCATATGTTGTGCACATGACCCTCGACCTTCGTATGATGGCTACGTGACGTGCGATAACTGATCCACTCAATGAATATTACTGAACGGGGCAGAAAGGGTACTCGGGATGCCCGTCCGCACCATTGCCACTGGCCGCCATAGATATTATCAGATTTATAAGTGAGCAACTTTAGCCAGCGGCTGTGCCCGCAGAGGAACATTTGTCAAAGACATCTATATGTACCTTACGTACGTCAAAGATTTTTAAGCTCTTTGTGAATGATCTTACATTTTTTTTTTTTTTTTTTTTTTTTTTTTTTTTTTTTTTTTTTTTTTTGGTGTCGGGTTGGAAAATCCTCATGGAGTCCCTCCGCCCCGGGGGAAGGACGAAGGGGACTGTCAGACTCTTACTGACTAAAAACCAACCCGTGTTCCTCATGTACCCGTGTGTCGGAGGGTAGGGATTCGCATAAGCATTCATCGCAACCCCCCGACGGGTATTGGCCCGCCAGATGGTCAGGCGGGCCCCGCACAAAACCCCCTTGGCGGCGGATTAAGGTGTTGGGCTCCGCCGCCAAAACACTCAGCGGCCGCAGAGGATAGGGAGGACGGCAACGCAACACCGCATCTCCTCTTCCTCTGCGGCCCCACCGCGACGCATCGAATGGTGCGCCCCCATTTGGTCGCGGGAGATAGGGCGCGCGGCAACGCAACACCGACACGCCTCTCCTCCCACGACCGCACCCGACTGCGAGGGACAGACAGAACTGTCCCCCGCACCCGCACCGTTGGACGCATCCTGCGCAGGCCCCGTCAAGCCCACGCGGAGCGTCCCCTCCTGGATCCCTCTTAGCTTCACCGCGGGACACCAATCCACGGTTACTGAGCCCCCCCACCACGACAAGGTGGAGATCCCACGGGGGGGGTGAATGATCTTACATGTATTGTCTGTGTTTATCCGATTAGTTTTGAATAGAACCTTATGTGTAGACAGTACATATGTGAACTACATTAAATCTTTTGATAATCTGTTGTTCAAGTGTTCTTCGTTTTTTTTGGCTATGGTGTTTTGGTTTCGGTACCCAAATGGACCATTTTGGGCTTGGTGTTTATTTCAAAGTCAATCGTTCATTAGAAAAAGTAATTATAATCACGAAACTCAAGAATGTAGAAAACTTGTTGTGGGCTCTTGGAATATGACATTCCTAAAAAAAAGTTATATATTTACCACGTTCATAATATAGCATTCTCCTAAGTGACCTTCCATAAGGACAATATAATAAAATAAAAGAGAGCATTCTAGAATAAAAAATTCAACAATAATTAGATAGTACATATATATTATACATAACTGATGGAAATACACCTACCAGTATCTGCAACATTCCCGACATATCTCAATGTTATCGGCATTTAAACGACGTGTAAACACTGTTTCATTACAGTGTATAATGCACTCATTATTATTCATACAATTATTGGAACGAATGTTCACAATTATGTTCTCGTAACGAATGCTTTTATTGCACGATTTACTTGAATCAACAATCCGTCATTATCTGTAAAAATGACATTAAAATGAATTCATTTGTCATCATAATATCAATTTAATATAAATTAGGTTTTTTAAAAATGCTAACAAAGATGCTTTTGTAAGCAGCAATGAAATATTATCAAATCATTTACTTTGTAGGAGAGTGACCAACCGTAAGCGTCATAACATCAAACTTTTATTGTGTCTCGTTTAATATCCGTCAAAGCTTTAACACGTTGTTTCAAGGCAAAATCATTTCTTTCGAAGAACGTCAAATTAACTGCGGTCGCGGAGCTTTCGCATAGTGTGTTTAGACACTTAAATCAGTTATCTGGACTGGCCTGTTTGTCAAGTGGTTAGTAATTAAACGAAGGCCGTTATTTCGATTCTCACCCAAGACAAATCTTTGTGTGATAGGCATGATTGTTCGTTTTGTAACTGGCTGTAATCAATAATATGTAAGTGTAAGGAAATATTAGTATGTTTATCAGTTACTTGGTTGTTATAGTATCTACAAGTTTTGTTTCGTTTCGACACAGATGACAGCATATATTCTTGTGTTTTCCTAGGATGTTATGTAAATAAGGTAGCTGAATGCCTTGTTAAGTGTAAGATCATAATCCGTCAAGCATCTACGCCTGTGTTGTGTTCTTGTGAAGCGTGTGCTCTATAAGTGTTTGCAGCATAGACATCCGTATTTTATTTTGCAGTATTTTTTTTACAGTGACGAAGTACCTACTGTAGAAATGAATATATGGATACAATTTCAACTCGATATCTCCACACGTTCCCAAAATATCATGTATTGACAGACTGACAGATAGACTGACAACAAAGTGATCTTAAAAGGATTCCGGTTTCTTCCTTTTTTGTTATGGAAACCTAAAGATCAACGAAATATAAGCCAAAATATTCTAATACTATTCGTTTACTCTATACTATTAATAAGAGTTGTATAAAAAACCCGTTGGGCCGCGCTCAAGCGAGCCCTTACGTACAGACATTGTCTAAGTTAACTAAGCACACAGCTATGTCTTTGACAGCTCTTCTCTTGACAAAGGTGGGCTCGAGTGGACTCACAAATACCTTTGAATTATTCTTTATAATGTCTGAAGGTATGTGCCTAATACTTAAGTACTTGATGACCCCTTATTAACTTTAATTTCGGCTGTTTTTCGCATTCGTTTGAGTACTAAATACTTAACAACATACGAACCTTATGTATAACACTATAGTATAATTATTTTTAACTATGATTCTATTTTAAATGTAAGCTTAAGTAATGTAAGCTTGTACGCTTTTATTTGTTCGCGCGAGAACATCGCAAATGAATTTGACAAAAATTGTTAATGTAATTGTTTTACGAAAGAGCATTAGTGAAGATTTTACTTTATTTTATAGTTTATCTACTTTCATCCAAATAACGCATAGCGTAATGCCAGCATGGGGTTAAGATTTGTGCTATCCTATATTTCCTAGTATAGGGGTACTAATGTGCTATGCTTCATTTTGTGCACACAAGTTAGCGGCCTTTTCAAAAACTTCACGTCGATTAATCATATTTCAGGCGATTATCTTGAAAATATATAAAATACTCGTTAACGAAGTTACTCCTAATAACGTTAATGTTTCATAATATAATACGCATACATATCATCATCATGTTCAATTTTTCATGAGCTTTTATACGTTTCTATAAAAAGGCTTATCCCCAAATTAACATTTTAAATGTACAAAGAAGAAGAGCAGATTATAAATAGGGCTGGTTTACATCATGGTAATACTATTTAGTCTTAATTCGTATACCTAGACTAGAGGACGCCAGCAGGTACGCCTGATTTTTTTTTAATTTACCCGTTTTGGCAGATCCCGTGGGAATTTCGGGAAATCCCTTCTTAGTGCTCCCCTACGGTCTCCAAGGAACATACATGCCAAATTTCAGCTTCCTGCGCCCAATAGCTTCGGCTGTAGCGTGTCTGTCAGTCAGTCAGTAACGCAAGGATTTTATATATTAAGATTATATCAGCCAAGGTTATATAAATATAATTATGTTTATTGTGAAATGCTGCCCCTTTAAACTCAACACAATACTAATTTAAATTTTAAGTCATTTAGGTAACCAGTAGTACTGTAATATTCTGTAATTATCTTGTTGGGCAAAAAGAAATTCATTTTCTTTAGTGCATACTATTATTTTATTGTATTTAAGTTTATACTATAACCCGTAGCTAAGGTATATAATACCAGTTTGCAAAATCAGAAAGAACATCTATTTGGTTTGGGACACACTTTGTGAAAAGGTTAATGTAGCTTGTGTAACGGGTTCTGGTAGTAAAAACGCAGTAGAGGTTTTAGATGCGTTTATTGCAGAGTATCGTCTCACTTCCCTTGCCACGAGTATGACCGACCAACAACACGACACTGGCCTGAACACTAAGGGCTGTAGCTGTGCTCCGGTAGTGTGTAGGCAGGCTGCTCGAAGGCTGTGCGTAGCGGTACAAGCCCTCGCTGACGTTGGCTCAGCTGGCAGACGCCGGCGGTGTGAGTACGATGAGCAGGGCAGGCCAGACTCTTCGCCAGAGGTGAAGCCGAAGGCGATGCAGGAAGTGTAGCAGTCTAGGAGCGTAGCCGGAGTCTTAACGAGAACCTGGAACCTGAAGGAAAGCAGCATTAGGAGAGCCACAACCAATAGAGTCAGGCAGGCGGCGTCAGCCGGCCTCAGCTAGCAGGTAGAGAGATGGGCAGTACGCTAACGCAGTAAATGTAGTGCTTACCCGTAGCTGGGACCAGGATACACGTAAATACGACGTAGGGTCAGTAGGTACGCTTAGTTATAGTAGAAGCGACGTTAGAGTAGCGGTGCCGGCCTCTCTGTCGGCCTCTTTATATACCGGGCCCTCCATCAGGCTGAGAGTCCGTTTATGACCATATTTGGTCAGGCTTTGCGAGTGCGGACGATGGTTTTCTCTGATTGGCCGAGCGTATGGGCGGTACTGTGACGCAACGCGGTAAGTACCGGACATACGTTTCAATACCGCCCGCCTTAGGAGAGGATTTTACGTGGCTAACAAGGAAAATCCGACTAGCTGCGTTAGGTCTATGAGTCCGCTACTGTCCAAGCTAAGACGGCATATAGAGAGAAGGAAGGGAAAGTCTTCTACGGTTTGTAACAAATAGTTAGGCACCATAGTGTATAAGTTTTAGGTCCTTAATGTGCCAAAACCCAATAGAATTTCCAGACGCGTCCGACAACTCGTAAACGAGAGGCGACTTTTTATTAATCACTGTGCACTTCACGAATTTAGGGGCTAGTTTCTTACAGAAGGACTTATCCTTGTCGCTCTGATAAAAAGTCCGTTTCCACACAGTGTCTCCCACATTAAACTCAGCTGGTTTACGGCGTAAATTATACGTTTGGGAATTCCTAGCATGAGCTTGAATGAGGAGTGCCTGAACTTTGTCAAATATGCCTGATAAGTGACCTATGTTTTCTGCGTAATCGTCCCTAGGTATGTATACTATATCATCAGCGTCTGTGTCGACATAGTGTGAGCCGCATGGAACTAGTTCACGTCCATAGACTAAAAAACTAGGTGTATAGCCCGTGACTTCATTAACTGCAGTATTTAATGCAAACTGCACCTTAGGTACGAGAGTGTCCCATAATCTCTGGTCATTTCCTACAAACGCCGCTAAGGTAGAACCAATGGTTTTATTATAGCGTTCGACCGTATTGACATGTGGGGAATATTTAGGAGTATAATGAAGATTAGGGATTTTGTACTTGCGCAACATAGCTTTTAAAGTAGCACTGACAAACTGTTTACCATTGTCCAATATAATTGTAGATGGTATACCATGAACTAAAAATATTTTTTCTTCCAAAATATTAGTTATTATTTCAGCAGTTGCGCGCCTGATAGGAAAAAGTAGACAGTATTTACTAAAACAACAAGTTACAACGAAGATGTAGGCGTTTTGTTTTCTTGTGACGGGTAGTGGCCCCACCAAATCTACACTAATGGTTTGGAAGGGTCGTGAACACACTTTGGGTCGTCCCATGGTTCCCAATGGTGCGTGGTTCTGATGTTTGTGCGCGATACAAGTGTCGCAAGAATTTATGAACTTAACTACGTCATCGCGCATTTTGGGCCAATAGTAACGCAGTGCTAAGCGCTTGTAAGTTTTAAATATACCGAAATGCCCCGAAGTGGGTTCGGCATGGTTCTCTAATATGGCATTATTTCGATCAGAAGAAGGTAGTACTTCTTTCCATTCGAACTCCTTACGTAGCATACACCTAGATTTAATCAAACGATATAATTTATTATTTTTAATAGAATAGTCTGGATAGTCATTAGGCGAAGATAAACAACCATTGTAGGTGGCTGAATACCATTGATCAGTGTTAACATTAGGGTCATTCACGTTATTATTATTCGCGTTAATTATATTTACAGGTAGAGATCGTGATAACGCATCGGCTATAATATTATCCGCACCGCGCCGATGCTTTATTTCGAAGTTGAAGGCTGACAGACGAACCGACCACCGAGCTAATCTACCAGTCGGGTTGCTCAAGTTTAGGAACCATTTCAGTGCGGAATGGTCAGTATACACAACAAACTTTAACCCGTTATCTAAATAACAGCGCCAATATTCGAGGGCTGTTAGAACTGCTAATGTCTCCCGTTCTGTTATACTGTAGTTTTGTTCCTGTGCATTTAGTGACCTACTCATGTAAGCGATAGGTAGTTCCACGCCATCTATTTCTTGTGTAAGTAACCCACCGATGCCGCTCGCACTCGCATCTGTGTGAACTTGAAAAGGTTTCTCGTAATCGGGACACGATAATATTGGTGCGGAGCTTAACAATTGTTTTAGTTTACAAAACGAGTCATCAGCTTCCACCGACCACTGAAATGGTGCGGCTTTCTTACCGGTAGAGGTGAGTTTGTTCAGAGGACCGGCAATAGTACTAAAATTAGGTATAAATCGCCGATACCATGATGCAATGCCTAAGAACCTTTTGACTTCTTTTTTATTCTTAGGCGTAGCATATTGAAGAATGGCTTCCACCTTACATGGGTCTACTTGTAATCCTTTAGAGTTTACTACGTAGCCCAAGTACTTCAATTCATCACGGAAGAATTTAGATTTTTCCAAGTTGATGGTAAGGTTGGCCGATTTTAATTTTTCGTATACTTTATTTAATAGTGACACATGAGCATTAAAGGATGGCGATATAAGCACGATATCATCTAAAAAAACGAATACAGAGTTTTCGAACTCAGGACTGTTCGTAAACAAGTGATCCACCAAACGGCGCATTCGTTAAACCAAACGGCATAGTCACAAATCTAAATGTTCCTCTAGTAGGCACATAGAACGCAGTCTTATCACGATCACATTCGCGAAGAGGCGTCTGCCAAAAGGACTTAGATAAGTCTATACTACTTAGATATCTAGCGTTCCTAAGGTTGTCTAAAATTTCGGATACGTAAGGTAGTTTGTACGCGTCTTTTTTAGTAATAGAATTAAGTTTCCGACTATCTAAACAAAACCTTAGTTTACCGTCTTTCTTAGGCGTTAGTAAAATCGGTGACGACCACGGACTTTCGCATTTTTCTACCACTGCCAATGCAAGCATTTCGTCTAATTCGTCAATAATTATTTTTAATTTCGCCGGCGGTAACCTATAATATCTTTGGCGTATCGGCGCAGAATCGCCAGTGTCTATTGCATGTTCTATTAAGTGAGTTCGTCCTAAACCGGTTTTTTCAGTAGAAATCGACTCGTATTGCTTTATAATTAACTTAGCCGTTCTCTGTTGTGACTCACTCAACTCACTAAAAGATTGCAATACGTTCGTGTTACTTAGCTTATTTTCACCTAACACACTACACGGCAATGTTTTAGACATGCATACGGATGCGATATGGTTAGGCAGTAATTTAAATAGTTTCCAGAAATCGATGCCTAAAATTAAATTACTTGTAACTTCTGGAATAATATAAGCTTTCAATAAGTGGGTTTGATTATTAAAAGTAGTGGGTAAGTTGATAAAACCGCGCGGCAACAATATATTTCCACCCGCGGACCGAATGGAATTAGTGTTGTGACACTGCTGTATTTCTAACCCGGTTTTAGTAATTACCTCCAGATGGGAGTTGTTACCTAGAATTGTAATGGCTGAACCGGAATCGAGCAATCCACAAATAGGTAAACTGTTAATCGTTACGTTAACATAGGGCCGTAGGTCATTTTTAGGTTTATTATCCAGGATCGAGGCGACGGAATAACTAGAGAAATACACTTTTAGAGTGTTTAGCCAATTTCTCCAATCATCTTTGTCAAAATTGGTTGAATAGGTTGTAGAACCTACTTTAGATTTTGACACGCCCCGACCCTGACCAACTAGTTTTTTGGTTTCGTCGATTTACAGTTCGGGCAGTTAGGGAATGTCACATCCCTACAGCCGCACTTGAAGCAAATTGCGAAGCGATCGCGTTTGCATTCATTCAAACTGTGATCATTGATTCGGCAGCGCGGGCAGTACTTGGACGTGACTAGAGCGACAGAGCTAGGTTTAGACTTAGGTTTGCTAGGTTCGTTGTTCACAGTGTATTCGGACGTACCCTCTATAGTAGCAACGGGATAATTATTGTAGGAATTATTACGCGCTCGGTTATTAGGTTTGTGACTGTAAGCTAGGTCTGGTGCCAACGTGTCGTTATTATAATACGGTTCGCGGAATTGAGAGTTCAAACATTTCATCCGTTCGTAGTTTAAACATAACGTCTGCAGTGTTGCTATACTGTCTATTGAAGATATTGACGGAGCTAGCACTAGTGAGTAGCATGGACGTATGTTATGCAATAGGATGTCTAACTTTTCGCGTTCGGACAATCGCTTTGACGGAGACAGCTTAGCGAACAGCTGATTCATTATCGAGAGATAAATAATTATAGTTTCGGTAGCACCTTGAGTACGTCGGCGGATTTCATTTAATAACCGGTAGTCATAATCGTACGGTGTGAAATCGTCTATTAATTTAGTGGTGAGTTCTTCCCATGTAGTGAAATATTCTTTTAGGCCGCGGTACCAGTGAAGTGCGTTACCGGTGAAAATTTCGGAGGCATATGATAAAATTTTAGTGGAAGGTAGATTACGCGCGGTTTGGAATTCGGTTACGCGTTGTAGGAACGCTCGGACGCATCCCGTACCGTCGTATTTTAGCTTAGACAGTTCGCTAACTCTCAAATGCTCGCAATGCAATACTGGGGCTAACCCTGCCTGCGTCGAGGTAGACGGCGCAGGTTGGACCTCTGCCACAGCATCAGCTGAGCGAACAGCTGATTGCTCAATGGCGGACAGCTCCGCCGAGAGCTTGTCGAACCGGCTGCACAATTCGGTAATCCGTTTTGAAAACGCCGTAGGACGTTCCATCCTACGGAGTCTATGGTATAAGTGGTTGTGCAGTGCGGTAGACCTCTTAGCTAGGTTCGCGTCGTAAGAGGCAGATAACGAATTTAGTCGCTTGGCCAGCTCAGAGACGGCCTCGCTAGCGCCCTCGAAGTCCACCGCTATGGCTAGACCCGACTCCAAAATGTCATCATTTGGAATGGCTTCCAGTAATTTAGGGAGCTGCTTCCGCAGACCTAGGACAGAGGTAGCCGGCTCCTCACCTCTAATCGCGACCTCGTAAGCTAACTCGTTCTTGTTTAGCAGGAAGTATTTTATGGGGTGTGAGCCCATGGTGTATGAATAACCGCGTAAGTATACACTACACACTACACTTAGTGCGCAAGCGTTCCGCCCTTACAAATATCCTACTTTACGATTAGGCGTAAAAGTTCGACCGTTAGGACTAATTAGAAAAACGTTAGATTCAAATTTGCGAACTAGTACGTAGTAGGTAGTTACACTAAAAGGTAGGCAATTAGTACAACAATACGTACCGGTTCGCTGTAGCCGCACCTGCTCGCTTACAATGATGGAGACCTGCTAGATGAGAACTCGAGCACGGAAAGCGAGACAATAACCCACGTAGGCGCCACTGTAACGGGTTCTGGTAGTAAAAACGCAGTAGAGGTTTTAGATGCGTTTATTGCAGAGTATCGTCTCACTTCCCTTGCCACGAGTATGACCGACCAACAACACGACACTGGCCTGAACACTAAGGGCTGTAGTCTCCCACGCTGTTCCCTTCGGTAGTGTGTAGGCAGGCTGCTCGAAGTCTGTGCGTAGCGGTACAGGCCCTCGCTGACGTTGGCTCAGCTGGCAGACGCCGGCGGTGTGAGTACGATGAGCAGGGCAGGCCAGACTCTTCGCCAGAGGTGAAGCCGAGGGCGATGCAGGAAGTGTAGCGGTCTAGGAGCGTAGCCGGAGTCTTAACGTGAACCTGGAACCTGAAGGAAAGCAGCATTAGGAGAGCCACAACCAATAGAGTCAGGCAGGCGGCGTCAGCCGGCCTCAGCTAGCAGGTAGAGAGATGATCAGTACGCTAACGCAGTAAATGTAGTGCTTACCCGTAGCTGGGACCAGGATACACGTAAATACGACGTAGGGTCAGTAGGTACGCTTAGTTATAGTAGAAGCGACGTTAGAGTAGCGGTGCCGGCCTCTCTGTCGGCCCCTTTATATACCGGGCCCTCCATCAGGCTTAGAGTCCGTTTATGACCATATTTGGTCAGGCTTTGCGAGTGCGGACGATGGCTTTCTCTGATTGGCCGAGCGTATGGGCGGTACTGTGACGCAACGCGGTAAGTACCGGATATACGTTACACTTGGTAGACATTATTGTTACTTTTATTTTAATAGAATCAGATAAGGTAATTAGATTTCAATGAAAACATTTCTCTAGCTACCCATTTATAAAAAAATGCCGGCGATCAAGATGATATCAGAAAGATAAGATTTATTGTGCTATAACCAGGCCTCCTTCACTCGGCCGTACCTACAGCGATAAGTGCCTACACTTTGGCGCGGCTTCCGCGCCGCGTCGTCACCGCTCGCGCGCAGGGCTAGCTAATAACGATAATTTTAATAGTGAACAACAAAAATGTTCACATCACAAGTCTGGTGCGAAGTATTGCTCATTTAACGGATGTGTCGGAAGCAACTTGAAATTTTGATTTTATTTATTTTACGAGAGCAATTTGAAAATTGTACTTTTTATTTGTTGAGATATCTCAACGATTATGGTGTCAAATTAAAGGTCTAGTTCAAAAACCATTTTATCTGTTTGAGTCATGTAAATCGGTCTACGCGTTTAGGAAATAACTAAGAATTAGTATAGTGAAAATGTAAACCACCAGAATTTTTGTGGTTTTCGTTCTACGAGCTCAAATAGTGGGATAGGATACTTATTGTATAAATATTTATTATTAGGTACGTGGTCAAGTAGGTAGATAGACGATGAATAAATATTATAGTAGCAGCGGCAAGTCGACAACCCTAGCGCACCGCTCCGCGCCAGACAGTGACAGCGTTATGTGTTAGAAAAGAGCGGGAACAGTTAGGTCAATATCGCGTTAGGTACTGAATGCTCATGCGAGCTGAATTGCACTTTCTTGCTTAGTAGCAAGAGTCGCCATTTCTTTAAATTGGTTTGCGAAGTGGTGCTTCTGTTCGTAAGAACTATCTATTCTGTATTATAACTAGCTTTCCACTGCTTTTACAAAGTCGCAAATACAAAGAATGAATAAAAATATATAAAGACTGTAAAAAAACATAATGAAGGTTGGTTTTAACGGATGATATGAGAGAGCAAATATCCCCCCCCGTGGGATCTCCACCTTGTCGTGGTGGGGGGGCTCAGTAACCGTGGATTGGTTACCCGCGGTGAAGCTAAGAGGGATCCAGGAGGGGACGCTCCACGTGGGCTTGACGGGGCCTGCGCAGGATGCGTCCAACGGTGCGGGTGCGGGGGACAGTTCTGTCTGTCCCTCGCAGTTGGGTGCGGTCGCGGGAGAAGAGGCGTGTCGGTGTTGCGTTGCCGCGCGCCCTATCTCCCGCGACCAAATGGGGGCGCACCATTCGATGCATCGCGGTAGGGCCGCAGAGGAAGAGGAGATGCGGTGTTGCGTTGCCGTCCTCCCTATCCTCTGCGGCCGCTGAGTGTTTTGGCGGCGGAGCCCAACACCTTGATCCGGCGCCAAGGGAGTTTTGTTCGGGGCCCACTTGACCATCTGGCGGGCCAATAACCGTCGGGGGGTAGCAACGAATGCTTATGCGAATCCCTACCCTCCGACACACGGGTACATGAGGAACACGGGTTGGTTTTTAGTCAGTAAGAGTCTGACAGTCCCCTTCGTCCTTCTCCTGGGGCGGAGGGACTCCATGAGGATTTTCCAACTCGACACAAAAAAAAAAAAAGAAAAGAGAGCAAATATTTACATGCTCACTAAACGTGTTGGTAATGAAAAAATGACTGAAATTTGCTAAAATATTGCTTCATAACGAGTCTTCACTTAATTAAAGTGGTTATAACTAGTAGGGCTAGAGGGCGCCACGCTCGATTGTTGACGTCTTAAAGAGCTCTGAGTAAATAAAACAGTGTTTTAATTAATTAACTTATTTAATTCGCATAAAGCTAATATTCTATGTACACCTAAAACTATAATACGGAGTCACGAGTGTTTGCAAAGTGTTGTGATATCTAGAAACAATATAAAGTATAAAATTATAAGTTGTGGAACAACAACTATTGATACAAAAGTTAAAGTATAATATAAACTAATCAATAAACAAAACTGAGCTATTAGTGACAATACAGTGTTTAAGTGATATATCTAAGCAAGAATATCGACAAATTACAGTTATATGGTACTAATCTATAGTGTTTAACTGTTTTGGTGGGTGTATGACGATACCAAAGTTTGATCATAGTAAAAACAGAATAGTAAGCTAGCTAAGGCCGCTCGGCGAGTTAATTGCCTACTCTTGCGATGACGCACGGGTTGTCACGTGTTTACACCGCGGCGCCGCCGGCTTTGTCGGCGCGCGCTATTTCGCCGTTTTTTTAAGTGATTGCGCTGAATACTACAGAATTTAAGTTTGCATATATTTTTTTCAAATACCTGCTGACTAGCTAAGCGTTATATAACTATCTAAATGCCCTTTATAGCGAGAAAAATGTAACGAGTTTAATTTACTGTCGTTTAACACATTGTATAATATTAATAACGTTTATTACAAAACTGAATGTACATAAACAATGGTCGCGGGCGAGCAGTGTAGTACCTACATGCATGCGCGCGATCAGACGCGCGGCGCATCCCGTACTGAATCCGCGCCGAGCGTTCCGCGCTCGTGAGATTGTGTGCGTGAAAAGTGCGTGCGTACACGCCGCCGCGCCGCCCCGGCGACTCACGCATACATTCACACCAGCGCGGCGGCGGCGGCGGCCGATTTGTATGAAGCTATCCTACTATTCTGTTTGTACTATGGTTTGATTGTCTACCTGCAACAGCTGTTAATCAGCTGACGAACAGCTGTTTTGCTCACTGTGGATAGTGCCACCTGTTTTGTGGCGTTGGCATTAATCAACTAGACATCTATCTAAGCTTCGATCAGAGCCATCTAGCTAATCAGAGCCATCTAGCTAATCAGTTAATAAACTTATAAGAAAGCTCATTGATTAAAATCTTCGGTACCTAGTGTGAAGCATCATGCATAACTGTGGCGCTTGCGGTCGCTTTATGAATAAGACAGATGGCGCCACGTGCTCAAAATGTCCAACTAACTATCACTACCAGTGTTTAGGCAAGGCTAAGGCGGCCGCGAAATTGCCAAACTGGTTATGCCCTGAGTGTTCTAAAAACAAACCACGAAATAATCGCTCAGAGACCCCTGCAAAAGGTGTTCCGGAGACTGATTCAGGCGACGAAATCGGGGCACATGTAACTCCTGGACCCCCTAACACCTCAACTCTGGCCAATTCAGCTGAAACTGAGCAAGTTAACTTGGCTCTTGAGATCCGTCTGTTCCGCGAGCAAATGTCCAGTATGCAGGAGCAAATAATAATGCTAAGCCAGGATTTCCAGGATGTACGCGTTACACTCGCTTGTAACTCTTCTCGTCTTGACGTATTAGAGGGAAAAATTGAGACATTAGAGAGGGAGCTGTCTAATAAAACTAATACAGCTAATAATAGTAATCTTGAGATGATTGTTGAAGGACTCAAAATGGATTTAAATGATAGGGATCAAGACTTATTGGCCAATGATTTAGAAATTTCAAATATACCCGAAAGTAGCGGAGAAAGCCCGGGTCATATAGTAAGCCTGATTGCAGTGAAGCTGGGTGTTGATATGGACGAGCGCGAGGTGGTCTCAGCTGAGCGGGTTGGGCCGCGACAGCCGCGAGGTGGCGTGTCGGGCGTATCTACTGCGCGCCCACGCCCCATGGTGGTTCGACTCGCGCGGCGCTCTGTGTGCGACAAACTGTTGCATAATATGCGCGTACGGAGGGGGGCAAACACCGCGGATTTTGGCAAAACAACTGAGGCCCGACCGTTTTATATTAACGAGAGGCTTACGAAGTTTAACCGCATGCTTTTATACAAAGCGAGGGAAGCTAGAGCGCATCATCAATGGAAGTATGTATGGACCAAACGCGGAAGGATTTATGTCAAACAAGCAGAGGGAAAGGCGTCATTTATTATCAGGACCCTAGACGACCTAACCCGTGTTTTTGGTAATATTCCTGTTTGATCCTATCGGTTTTTATTGCATAGGTTACAGGTATATAAACTGTTTCTATTTCCTATTTAGTAATTATACTGCAATTGTTTTACAGGTGAATAGTTTAGGCTGTGATATGTATGACATGAATCATGTAATTCACTGTATGTCTATATTATTTAATATCGTGATAGTTATGCTTGATGTAAAAGGCTTTTATTGCATAGAATACTTTTATTTACACTGTTTATTCTCCTTACTTAGTGATTGTACTGCAGTTTTGTTACAAGCAAATAATTTAAATTTAAACTATGAAATATGTGACTTAAACCACGTTAATTGTACGTCTATATTATTGAGTGTTGTGTTGGCTATGTTTAATATTATGGTTCTGCAGGCTCGGTACAGGTGTGCAGCGATTATAAAGGTATGCGGCTATGGTCAATTTATATTTATGCTGTTATGTATTCGTTGTTTTTGTAATGCCAGGCTACATCTATTTTATATAGTTATTAGTTTTTATTTTTCCAACATATCCAATGCCTAATGTCAAGTATATAAAAGTTGGATTGCTTAACGCTGGCTCACTTGGCACCAATCATGACGATTTCATAGCCACAGTACTGCGTCATAAAGTTGATATTTTGGCCGTAAATGAAACTTGGTTAAAACTTGGTGAGGAGGGTAGGGCGCCGATTGTACCTGAATATCGTTTAAAACATGTGCCCCGTCCTATGTGTATTCGTAATGGTCGTGGTGGAGGTGTGGGTTTTTACATTAGGCGTGGCCTTAATGTACGGGTCTGTGCACATCCTGAGAATCCATCTATAGAGCAAATGTGGTTGAAATTGAATTTAAACAATAATACTGTAATTATAGGTACCGCATATCGTCCCCCGACATCAGACACGCAATTATTTTTAAATAGTATCATAAACTCGATAGGCTCCTTTCCTAAATATGATCGTATTGTACTTTTGGGTGATTTTAACATTAACATACTTAACCCCTCTGATGCCAAGTACAAGTACCTAAATACTTTTCTGTCGTGCACGGGACTTAAGCAAGTTGTCTCCAGTCCGACACATGTCACTGATAGCTCATGCTCACTCATTGACATTATCTGTACTGATGCTCTAGTACGGAATACCGATGTGGATTGCTTTGGGCAAACCCTCGGGCACGCATTTGTGACGTGTGAGTTGATGATAAAAAAAACCTAAGGTAAAGCCTAAATTGATAAGTTACAGGTCCTTGAGTGACATAAATCTGGATCAATTTAACGCAGACAGCGAGCTTATTAATTGGGACCGTATGCAGGCGCATGAGAACATTGACGATATTGTTTGCGACTACACTAAGGCGTTAACTTGGCTATTTGATCTTCATGCACCAATTAAATCTAGGGTTATAAAAGAGTTACCAGCCCCTTGGCTCACCAGCAATGTTAATTTTATGATGCGCTTACGAGATTCCGCTCTTAATAAGTACCGGCGCACTAAAAGTGATACACACAAAGAATATTATAAACAGCTAAAACACCAGGTAGAGGTCGCAATTTTTTATGAGAAGAAGTGTTACTTTGCAGAACACATTAATCAACAAATTAAAAATCCTAAACTGCTTTGGAAAAACCTAAAATCAAAGGTAATACAACAACACACATTTGAATTACCATCGCACCTTAATGATCCTGTCGTAATAAACAATCACTTTTTAAATGTTCCTGGAGATTCTAATATTTCCATGTCTGTTCTTACATATTACGAATTTAATAGGTTTGGATCTGCTACTTTTAGTTTGAAGCCGGTAGAACCATCAGTAATTGCTAAGATTATTAAT
Source organism: Euclidia mi (assembly GCA_944739405.2). NCBI lineage: Eukaryota > Metazoa > Arthropoda > Insecta > Lepidoptera > Erebidae > Euclidia > Euclidia mi. The sequence goes on along the minus strand of OX123198.2, from coordinate 65,695,938 downwards.
GGACTTAGGTCTAATGCTGCAGGCGTTGATGGAATAACTCGTGACATGTTTACGATGTTGACGCCAAAAACATTAGATATTATAACATCGATAATTAATAAATCTATGACGGTAAATTTCCAACGAAATGGAAAACAGCAGTGGTTAGACCTATACCTAAGAATTCCGAAGTAGCTGATGTTAAGGATCTCAGACCAATAAGCATTTTACCTTGCCTCTCTAAAATTTTGGAAAAGGTAGTGGCGGCACAATTGACTATGTTTCTCGAAGGTAACAATATACTGCCAGAAGCTCAATCAGGGTTTAGGAAACACCGTGGTACTGCAACTGCTATTATTGATGTATTTGATAATGTATTAGCAGCCCAGGACGAAGGAAAGGGTACAGCCCTTGTTCTATTAGATTTTTCAAGGGCTTTTGACAGTCTAAATATTTCATTACTTTTATCCAAATTGACGTTTTATGGTTTTGATACAAATACAGTGAAATGGTTTAATTCATATCTGAGTGATCGCTCTCAATTTGTAGAATTATGTAATCCAGATTAAGGCTTGGCGCGGTCGACACTTTCTGACGTCACTAGAGGAGTGCCACAGGGTTCGGTTATTGGTCCTCTTTTGTTTATATTGTACAGTGCTGATATTACTAATCATATCAAATACTGTAAATATCATATCTACGCGGATGACGTACAAGTATATTACTCGTTCCATCCTAATGATACGCGAGCAGCGATAGAAAAAGTCAATGAGGATTTGGAAGGAATTTCTAAGTGGGCCAAGTCTAACTTTCTCATTCCAAATGCTAGCAAAACTAAATTTATGATCTTGGGGTCTAAGCATCAGCGCAGGTTAATAAGTAGCCATAACGCTACAATTTGTGTTGAAAATAAAAGCATTGAGAGAGTTCATGAGGCTCGAAATCTTGGTCTGTTACTCGATGATGAGTTACGTTTTGAAAGCCATATCTCCAGTATAGTCAGAAACTGCTTTTACCGTCTAAAAGTCCTTTACAAAATTCGTAATCACTTGGACGTCCCGCTACGTGAGCAGCTCATAGACTCGTTAATTCTTTCCAAGTTTAATTACCTGGATACCGCTTACGGACCGAGATTGCTAGCTAAAACTGCTAGTCTTATTCAGAGAGTGCAGAACGCATATGCTCGCTTTTGTTATGGCATACCGCCTAGAGCTCATGTCACTCCGTTTTTCAATACACATAACATTCTTAGAATGTCATATAGACAAGAACTTCACTTGGCAACCCTGCTATTTGGTGTGATTAATAACGGAGTGCCGCGATATTTATCTGACAAGTTAAACTGGATGAGTGATAACAGTAAGTACTCAAAAAGAGCGACCTCTGTACCCTTGCGTGTTCCGACTCATAAGACGACTGCCTTTCGCGGTAGTTTCAAGTACAACGCAACTAAGTGTTGGAATAATTTGCCGCCGCCGATTCGCTCTTTAAACAGTGTGCTCAGCTTTAAAAGGAAACTCAAATATTTGTTATTGCAAAAACAGAAAACTTGCTCATAATCGAATTTTAAATTGATGTTTTATTAATCATTGCTAGATTGACAGGCACTTAGTTATTTATTATATTTTAATTTAGTTTATTTTAAATGAGTAAGCAAGTTGTATCCTATTGCAAAGTTCATATAATCGTAATATATAGTTATTTTTATTATGGTATTATTACATATTATAATTCAAATGACAGTATTATAATTGATATGTTATTATTCTATTTATTGACATCATATTATTGAATTAATCTTGATCTATTTGACATCTCTTTATTTTTTACACTGGACCAGCGATATAATCTTATTATTCTACGTATATTCTGACATACCTACATATATATATATATATATATATATTATTACCTAATTTTATTTCCTGAACTGGCATTCCTATTTCATTTTTTCATATATCCGTATTACTTGTATTTTAGATTTAGCCAATATCACATTTAATCTTGATCTATCCCTTAACTGACATCTATTTGACATATTTTTGTTTTTTACACTTGCTTGACCTGCCCTATAATCTTATTAATCTACGTACATTTAGACATACCTATCTATATAATTATTAACTAACTTTATTCACTCAACTGACATTCGTATTTTATTTTTATTTTTTATTATTTCATATATCCGTATTACTTGTATCATAGATTTAGCCAATATCACATTTTTTGTATTGATCAATCAGACACATAAGACTACTAAGTATCTAAAACTATTTGACCCGCTAGCCACATAGAGGCGCCAGCTGAAAATCAGCGCTGCAATTAACATTGCAGCAATATGCTGAGCTGCTGCCTTTTTTGACACACAATACCGAGCCTAGCATTACCTGCGGAAATATGTTTAATTTTTCAATCATTGTATTTCATGTGTTTCTTGACCGGCCGCTGGCTGCTTACATGTAGTCGTTTTCTTTGATGCTTAATGTCCCACAGTAAGTCTGGAAAATATTGTTTATGTAGTTTACCTATAAGTGCCTCGCTAGCTAAAATGTAACTAAACCTTAGTATAAACATACCCAGACAGTTTAAATTGTAACATTGCAGCGTCAAGGCGCCTACGCGGCCAGTGAATCTTGACATTTTATATAGTAATAATTTTGGAATGCTTTCTCGTTCAGCGAAGCCCGCGCGTCATTTGTACTCACGCCGATGCACTATATTTACCTTTATTGTTAACCTACAATAACATACACAGAGTACCTACTACATAATAACAAATATTATCTAAGTGACATATTATTATACACATTACCTTGATTTGTCCGGTATATCTGCGTTGTAAAGTCCTGTGCATCGTGCTTTGAATAGCCACTTAGCTGCATTAATGTATAGATACCTACTTCGTCTATTGTAAGCGGCATGTAAATGAATGAGTACCTATGTTTACGATCAGCGATCAATGGGCAATGAGTGCCGGGCGCAGGAGACGTGCGCACTGTCTCGGCGCTTAAGCCGCTAATGCCATTGCCGGCTGTCGCGTGTCGCCTGCGGCCTTCCTGTGTGTATATGTGGGTCAGTATATGTATTGCGTTCTGGGCGGGTGGAATGCGCGCGCGCTCGCTTTAAAATGTTACTATGTATCTACCTATTTATAGTCTAATATTTTTATTTTATTTTGACTTTGGTTTATATGTTTTTTATTTTTATTTTCAATTTAATACTTTTATGTTCTCAGGATTTTATAGTATTTTATTTTTTTCTTTATTGTGAAAATTATGAACTTTTAATTAATTTGTAAGTATTGTGTGTTCAAAATAAAGATATTATTATTATTATTATTATATTATTATAACAGCCAAATATGTGAAACAAATCTACTGTAACACCTATGTAATACCTACCATGTTTGACGCTATAAATGATGTTATTATTATTAAATACCTAAAGAATGATAGACTTGAAAAATATTAGTATGTTAGGGTCCTAGGGGATGTTAAATTAAAGTGGACTGTATTTCTGCTGGTTTATTCTACGCCTTCACATCACAATCGGAATCCCGGAAAACACGATATATATAAGAGGATCGTCCGTCGCCGGTGGTGTTCGCGAGTGCAGTCCTTGTAATAATGGGCGCCGGCCGCCCCACCGCGCCCGAGGCGCGCCGGCGACCGGTTTGGATGACGTCGACTAGTACGGTGCGGTACGTGTATCGGTGCCGCGCGCCGCTGATGTACTCGCGCGGTGGTGTTGGGTTCGATTCCCAACAATTATCTTGGCGCACACAACCTAATTAAAATGTTATGTATCGCTTCTTGTCCACAAGCCGCGTTATTGCGATGGAAAACCGTCCACCAGTCGGAGTTGAGTTGAGGATCCTAGTGGAGCGAACAAATGCAACGCCCGAAAAATGTACGGCCTTCATACTGAAGACTATCGCGTAGTATGTATCGTGTAGTATGACTCTGTATGACCTACGACAGAAATTTTGTGCAGGTAAGTCAAGATAATGTAATCTTAGGCAAAGTAAAAGACTACTTTAATATAAGTTAAAATCAGTCACGTTATAACCAGCTACCTGAATCGATAATGACTCAGTACAGTCTTTATACAATTTAATTTAATTCATTTGATACTCCTTACCCTCATTTCCATCATGGTTCTGAACATTTGCGCGGATTGCCTGCATTATTAGGTACTTAATGTAAGTTGATGCTCCTGTTTCACCATGTCTATTTTCAGGAGGCTAATTAAATGAACATAAAAATGTTTACTAGATTATGCTTGAGTATTAAGTAGAGTAAAATGACATAGAAGGTGTAACAGTTGCAGCACCTTACAAAATTTAAATTTTTATGTATTATGCAAAACTTGGCGATGAAAAAGAGTGACCTTGAGTTTTATTGCCCGTTCTTTCTCATGGTTCTACGCCCTTGCTTTGCGAACGTGGCAGTAAATGTAAATGTAGAAGCTTTAAGTAATTATTTTTAAATTTGACGTTCATAAGTGTCACTTTGTGATTTAAATTAATAAAGGATTTTGACTTTGACTTTGACCCGCGGTTGTTCTCTCGCAGCCACTTTGTGAACGAAAGTTAGATTAGTTTTCGCACCGCCTCATCGGCCCACAACCAACGATATATATCGCATGCACATTTTTAACAAACTTTTTAGTATGTCGCTATCAGTGGGAATAAACGGTTTAATGGGTTTTCTTTGCGATTGTTGAAGAAATTGTCGCTCGAGTTTAATTTACGGCTGCACTTGATCATTATAAATTGGGACGCTTAAACACGTACTTGTGGAAGTTTGGTTTAGTATTGATTGTTACTGCAGTGTTTGGCCGAATATTTATGATTGTAATGTATTTACAGGATTTTTTAGGACATAATTTTCCCACCAGGGAAAATTCTGGCCTAATGGGGGGAGTGTGTGACGTCGGCGCCCCTAGGCACGCCGGCCGTTCTGTTTCCCGCTCACCGCAGCTTTTGCTGCCACAGCCGACTGAAGATAAGTTTTTTCCCTCTGCAACTCCAGGAGTACGTTTTATTTGGTCTATCGAGTCTCGCGACCCCCTTCTTCCTTTTTTTTACAAAATTGTTTAGAGTCATTTCAGAAAATTTAAAATTGCTATAAGTTGTTTTGAGTCCTTTAGAACAATAAACAAATTATTTCTTGTTACTGAAAATATTGTTTTGTTATTCTACCAATTTACGTTGACCACGACCAACGTCACAAGGATTATTTAGAAAGCTATTCTAAATGATCGTACTCTTATATTGTCTTTTAAACAGCCGACAATATAAGCCAATGATATTTTGATCTGGCAGTTAGGCCTGTTCGCATGCAGCTAGCAGCCAAGATAAGAAGAATTTTTATAACTTGATAGGTTTTATTTACTCGTTATTATATAATGAGAACCTGGATAATGGAACACATAACATTATTAAGAAGTGTGTAGACCTATGACAAAATTTGTTGTTAATCTAAATCATGGAGCATGGGACATTTCTACGATTTAGAGTAACAATCAGCGCATCAGTAAGTAGTGTGTGTTTCACCACTTGAGAGCTTTTAAAACTTAGATTTTGCTACCAAATATAATCATCGATGCGACGCTTTGACTGATATTTGCTGGATTTTTTTCCGATGTAAGAGTATTTACTGCTTACTTTTTACTATTCCTATGGGATCCACCACCACGTACCTTTGTTTTGAGTAACCGATATTTCGTGTTAGTAAAAAGTAATATTAGTGACCTCGTAAATTTAAATACCTATATTTACTTCTTTTTAAAGTGTAAATACGTACCACCATTGACGATATAAGTATCAACTCCGATACCGTTCAAAGTTACGTGACAATCAATAAAAGAAACTATCTAGGTACATATTTTCTGAATTTCGATCCAGACTCAAGTGGCTCCTAATTCGTCTTCGCCGGAATACTCATCTTCTTACACAACTGTATAATGTGCTGTTCAATCCTAATAACCCCATGTATCTCAAAGAACGTTTTAAGTTCCTTCATGACACACATTCAAAGACCTTGATGTCGTCAGTGGATCTGAGACTGCAGATGCCAACACATTCCACAAACTTCTACGATAAATCCTTTGCCGTTCAGGCTGTACGTTTGTGGAATGCGCTGCCAATTGAGATTAAGCAAGCAAAATCACTCAACATATTTAAAGACGCACTAAAGAAGCACTACCCGTCATTTTATTCTAAATTCTCTCACTGTATTTATTTATTTATAGGTTCTGTACTTTGCATAGATATTGTAACGAGCTGGGGTTCGACGATAAATTATAACACTATGCCAGGAAAAACTGTACTTTATTTACTAACACAATAACACTAGATACACACACTTAATTTTTCAACACTAATAAAACTCACTATTCACACCACTAGAACACTTCCGACTTATTTCCTTCGCTAGCTGAATAACCTTTAAACCACCGATACATTCAATCTCTTTCAGTATTCACCGATAGATGGCGTAACACTGCCCCCCTCTTAAACGTGTTCGTCTCGAACATCGTTGGACCCATGGTAACGAGCCAACCGGTCCACATGAACTATCTTCGGTGCACCTCGCGACCCCTTCTGGATTCGATAGGTGACGTCGTTCATCCTGGTAATTATGCGATATGGCCCGTCCTATCTGGCTTGAAACTTAGGCGATTTGCCTTTGCTTCGTACTGGGTTATGAAGCCACACCAATGCTCCCTCATCGAAGCCTTTGTTGTTTGCCTTCCGGTCGTAGCGAGTCTTCATCTTTTCAGACATCTGTTGTCCTGACTCCCTGATGTGCTCGTATACGTCGTTCATCTTGTTGCGTAGCTCGGTTGCGTAATCCGTTATATTGCGTGGAGATTCTGGCGGAATACCGATGATTAAGTCTGCTGGTAAACGTAATTCTCTGCCGAAATTGGCAAAAGCTGGTGTTACTCCTGTGGTTTCGTGGACCGCACTGCGATATGACAGAAGGAATGGTTGGATGTGCTTGTCCCAATCTCTTTGTTTGCTCTCCACGACCTTCGCCAGGTACCTTTCCAGTGATTGGTTAAATCGTTCAACCATGCCATCTGATTGCGGGTGATAAGCCGTGGTACTGGTTTTATGTGCACCCATCACGCGACAAGTCTCCTTGAACACCTCGGATTCGAAGTTCCAGCCTTGATCGCTGTGGATTTCCAAGGGTACCCCGAATCGACAAAAGACTTCATGCACCAGCTTGTCGGCCACTGTGGTAGCTTCTTGATTTGGGATTGCAAACACTTCAGGCCACTTCGTGAAGTAATCCATCACAACCAAGAAGTATTTGTTTCCATCCTGGCTCTCGGGAAACGGCCCAGCGACATCCAAGGCTTTGCGCTCCCATGGGGCTACCACATTGTACACCTTTAATGCACCTCTGCTTCGAGTATGTGGCCCCTTGACAGCCGCAACTTGTGCATTTGCGGCACCAATCCTCGACGTCATCCCGACAGTGGAGCCAATAAAACCGCTCCCGGATCTTAGTAAGGGTCTTCTTAACTCCCATGTGACCTCCCGAAGCACCATTGTGATAGAGCTGCAAGACTTCCGGCACCTTAGTTTTGGGCACTACCATTTGCAAATGGCACTGGTTACCGCGAGCGTTTTCCCATTTGCGGCACAGAACTCCATCCTGGACGACCAAGCTTTCCCACTGTGCCCAATAACTCTTGGTGATAGGGCTCATTGCTGCGATATCACTCCATTTGGGCCTAGGAGCGTCTGATTTCTTCCATTCGAGAATCGGCTGTATGTCCTTGTCGTCTTGCTGAGCACTCTGCAAAGCTCAGATCTGTCTTCAACATCCTCACTAATGCTGCCTGCTTTGCTTCCTGTCGGGTACAGTGCTTGCACTGGTCGGGACACGGCCTATGCGATAGGGCATCTGCGTTACCATGGGGCTTACCGCTGCGATGTTGTATTACAAAATCAAACTCTTGCAGTAGTTCAATCCATCTGGCTACTTGTCCTTCTGGGTCCTTAAATTGAAGTAGCCATTTCAGCGCAGCGTGGTCGGTTCGCAGGTGGAATTTACGCCCCAACAAATATTTGTTGAAATGCTGTAATGTCTTTACTACAGCCAAGAGTTCCCGCCTGGTGACGCAGTAGTTTCTTTCAGGTTTGGATAAGGCCTTGCTGAAGTACGCTATAACAACTTCTTGATCACCCTTCCTCTGTGACAGCACGCCTCCAATTCCAGTGTTACTGGCATCTGTGTCAACTATGAATTCATGCTCATTGTCAGGGTAGCCTAGAATAGGTGCAGTACACAGATGTTCCTTAAGCTTCTGGAATGCAAAGTCACAGCTCTCATTCCAACAGAACTGCACTCTGTCTTCGGTGAGCTTATGAAGAGGTCGAGCAATGTCAGCAAAGTTCTTTACAAACCGTCGATAGTAGGAGCATAATCCGAGGAATGCTCTGACCTGCGTTTTGTTCTCTGGAACTGGCCATTCCTTTACGGCAATGATCTTATCCGGGTCAGTTTGAAAACCGTTCTCCGAGACCACATGTCCTAGAAAGTTCACTTGCCGTCTGAATAACGCGCTTTTCTACGGACTCAGCTTCAAATTAGCCCTTCGTATCTTTGACAGCACTTGCTCCAAGTTTTGAAGGTGATCCTGGAAGGTGCGCCCCACGATGATGATGTCATCCAAGTAGACCAGGCAAGCGTCTCCAATCAGTCCAATAAGCACTCGCTCCATCAGTCTCTCAAAAGTAGCCGGAGCGTTGCACAATCCAAAGGGCATGACGTTAAATTGCCACAATCCTTTGCCTGTGGAGAATGCCGTCTTCTCTTTGTCTCGAGGATCTATTTCCACCTGCCAGTAGCCACTTTTTAGGTCTAAGGTAGAAAACCACTTCATCCCCGTCAGCGTATCCAGTGTGTCATCGATCCTTGGCAGCGGGTAGCTGTCCTTCTTCGTGATGTCATTCAATCGGCGGTAGTCTACACAGAAGCGCATGCTGCCATCCTTCTTCTTAACTAACACCACCGGAGAGCACCACGGGCTGGAAGAAGGCTCGATTACGCCTTCTTTCACCATACCGTCGATCATAGCTTCCACTTCACGTTCCCGTGCCACTGGCACACGTCTTGGTCGCTGACGAATCGGTGCTTCACTTCCCGTGTTTATTTTGTGCTGGACTAGTGCTGTCTTCCCTATGTCGGCATCACTGGTCAAGAAAATATCCGCGAACCGGTTCAACATCTTCTGAGCCTCGGTCTTCTCTTCCTCCGACAGGGTACTTTCGCAGTCCTCTAAAAGAGTAGACACGTCGAATCGTGCACCCTGAACCTTGGCGCTGGTAGGTTGCTCTTGACATATACGCATCCAAGCCACTCCTTCATAGGTGCCTAATTCCGTCCCTTTCTTGAGCGACACTTCCTTGTCACTTGCATTCAGTGCGCGTACTGATGAAACTTTAGTACCCCTTACCCCCAGGAGGCCTCTTTTTCTAGGCCTTCGATTAGTACGCAGCGGTTCCCTCGACCAGAATTCCCTGCTAAACAAACTGGTACAACAGTTTCCGACCGCGGTTGAAGAATGACATTCTTCAGGCAGTACACTTTTCCTGAAGTTGCACCTTCCATGAAGACTTCTTCCAAGCCACACTTCAACATTCCCTGGTTAACATCGATCTCGCAGCGATACTTCCGCATGAAGTTTAGGCCCAGGATGCAGTCGTCCACTATATCGGCTACGATGACTTTGTGACGGTAAACTTTGTTGCATAGCTTCAGATCCACCTCCATTTCACCTCGGACGGTTATGTGCTGACCGGTAGCTGTTCTCAGATTCACACTTTCATTGTTCCTGAAGCAGCCCCGAAGAACCCGTCTTGCCAAATGGAAACCGATGACTGTCCGAGAAGCAGTTTCGCCTTCGATGATCAGGCTGTTCCCGTCACATGATTGCGAGATCGAGATACTTGGGGCTCTTCCATTACCAGCCAGCACCCGCCCCGCAGTCCTGGCTTCTACTCGTTTCCCTGCTCTTGCTGCCTGGCAGGCACATCAGGCGACCCCTTTGGTGGAGACAGGGTGTCACCAGGCTGCCTACGCTTTGGGCAGCTCAAGCGGATATGGCCTCTTTCTCCGCAGTTGTAGCACCGACGTGACGACACAACTTCCCTGATGCGGTGACCTCGATCGTCGCGTCGCACTGCTTCCACCTCCAGAGCGTGGGCTAAAGCGTCCTTGAGGTCCTGAAGTGCCCAAGCCTCACTGCTGCTCTTACCTCCAGGTCCCGGATCCCATCCGTAAACGCCTGTACGAGGTTCCCGAAAATAAGCGCAGGTGACGACTGGTATGCCTTCCTAACCAGCTTTTCCACCTCTAGAGCCCACTGCTGCAAAGTTTCTCCGGTGCGTTGTGTCCTGTCCTCCAGCTGAGCACGAAAACGGTGTTCAAGGTGCGCGTCACCGTATCTCGCCTCCAGCGCCTCCAGGAGCTTTTCATAGGTGACGTCTTGCCCGAGTGCCTCCAACACTGTCAAGGCCCGATCGCGAAGGCCCAAGGTTAGGGCGGTTAAGGCCTGTTCTTTGGTCCACCCATTCGATCGCATCACAGCCTCGAACTGGATCTTGTATGCAGACCATGATGACGAGCCATCAAATGGTGGAACCTTTAATCCACGAGGTGAGGGCGCTACAGCCGCTGGTGTTACTTCGAGCCCACGCTATTTCTTTTCAACTTCAGCAACACAGGTCTCGTGGTGGTCATGTACACGCTTCTCTATAGAAGCGACGCGAATCTCAAGCTTGTCGTGCACGAGCATCATTACGTCGCTGATACGGGCCTCGTGCTGCTGAAGTTCCTCCTTGACCGCCTTAAAGTCCTTCCCCACTGCGGCGCTGAGGTCTTTCATGAGCACCAGCTGTTCCTCCAGACGGCGGGCGTGCTCCTCCTTGTCGCGCTGCAGCTGTTCCTCTAGGCGGCGCGCGTGCTCCTCTTGACGGCGAGCCTGCTCCTCTTGACGGCGGTCCTGCTCCTCTTGACGGCGGGCCTGCTCCTCCTTGTCGCGCTGCAGCTGTTCCTCTAGGCGGCGCGCGTGCTCCTCTTGACGGCGAGCCTGCTCCTCTTGACGGCGGTCCTGCTCCTTTTGACGGCGGGCGTGCTCCTCCTTGTCGCGCTGCAGCTGTTCCTCTAGGCGGCGCGCGTGCTCCTCTTGACGGCGAGCCTGCTCCTGTTGACGGCGGTCTTGCTCCTCTTGACGGCGGGCCTGCTCCTCCTTGTCGCGCTGTCGCTGTTCTTCCATGCGGCGCGCGTGCTCCTGCATGAACGCCATCAGAGCCGCGATGTCGGGCACCGCCATGGAGTGTGCGCTTGCAGGCTCCACTGCAGCCGCGGAGTCGCCTGATCCACCAGACGATGGAGAAGGAACGTCTCCGAAGCGTCTCTGGTCCAGGTCTTGCTGGCGCTGGTTCCTGGTACGCATTCCGTCAGTTTCTTCCTTCGGCATTACCGGCATAATTTATCCCTTTCTTCTGACACCAATTTGTTACGAGCTGGGGTTCGACGATAAATTATAACACTATTCCAGAAAAAACTGTACGTTATTTACTAACACAATAACACTAGATACACACACTTAATTTTTCAACACTAATAAAACTCACTATTCACACCACTAGAACACTTCCGACTTATTTCCTTCGCTCTCGTTTGTCGCTCCGCTATTCACTCATTACTGTCCGGATAACATCACTAGAGCATTCTAGATGCTTCTACAAAACTGTCGAAATAATCTCGAACAGTCGATTACTCCATACAGCAACGCCATCTAGTACAGAGTAGCTGAATTACCTTTAAACCACCGACACATTCAATCTCTTCTAGTACCCCCATTCACCGATAGATGGCGTAACAATATCATTATAATATGAATATGTATGTATGTAGCTATGTATTATATGTATAGTTTGTATGTATAATTATATATGTATTATACCTATAGGTTGTATGTATATTAAGTATTATTTGTATGTTTAGGCGATATATACTTACACATGTATGTATATTCTATTTAAATAACTATTAGTGTCCATATATATCTGATCACTACACCATCAAATTTGTCATTTTCAGTCTGTCCATCTTAAGGTTGCCTAGAAGAGATCGCACTTTGCGATATATGTATCCATATATATCTATATATATATATATGCCTTTGTGCATTTACTATTTGTATACCTATTACCTACATTACTGTATTTGCACACTAAAGATTTATCTATCTATCTATCTATATTTTATAAACTTCGCCGACCATTTCTCCTCTGGCCAACTTTCGTCTCTTATATCAAAGCTTACCTTTAAAGCCACCTTTCTTGAATACAAAAATATATTTCAACAGATAAGCCGACGGTCTCAGTTGCGTAAAATAAAGATATGTAACGTGTAATTTATGTGTGAACTAAATCCTTCTCCCCAAACTTAGGTTAAAGTTTTAAAGCTACAATTTCTGCCCATTTGTTTGACTTGGTAGTCGTGAAAGAAGTATTTTGGAGCGGCTACCAAGTTTCGAATATTTATATGTCTGTGTTCAACGTTTAAAGAATGATAAATGTTTGAGGTATCTTCAGAACATGTACTATACAATTTAGTTGGACTTTAGTCATCAGCCAAAGTTGTGGTATAACAGATTGTATTGACCACCGACTCTTGAGTTACGACGTTACGATTAAAATTACGGTACTTTCCTACATTTTGGATTGCTAAAAGCCCCACTGACTAGAATATAAAATAATCTAGAATTTACTTTGATGGGAAAAGCAATAAACAAAGTCTTTCAACTTTGAACCAAGTGTGTACTAGTGAGAGAATACCGCCTTTAATTTACGATGTACTAGATTTCAGCCATATCTTTACCTGCGTGAATTATAGACGTAAGCCTTCCTCAGAAATCTCAGCCTATTGCTCAACATTATTTCGTTTTAATTCGTTTATCACGTTCATACAGACAGACAGAACGTGGCGGAGAGCTCATTTCATTACATTAGTAAGTAGGTACCTAATTCTGAAATCTATCTTTAAAACTACATAAGATGTTTAACAAATTTATGTATTTTTAGTCAGCTAATTCCTAGAAACACTAAATATCCCTCAAAGCTGATTTTGTTTCTTTTGCAATATAAATTCCATTATGTATTTACTTAATTGAATTTATTACGGTAAATAATAATAAAATATTCGTATAAATAAATATAAACGAGCTAAGTTTGAAGAGCAACGATCCAATTTATAATTATTTGATAAACAAATAATTCAAGAAGTCTTGGTATTATTGTGAATGAGAAGTACTTAATATTTTAAATGAATGATTTTTGTGCTCGCTTCTTTGATTTTAACTTCACGTAGGAAGGGATTACTATTATATATTATATAATTTTTATCAGACACATAAGGCCTATGTACTCATATGATGATGCTCAAGTACATAAATACGAAAAAATATTTATGAGTGTTCTTCGTGAATTTCACATCCACAAAGATTTGCTACAGTTCTTTATAGGAACCTGAGGCATTTGACGCAATGCTGAACATCACAATTAAACATTTATTCCATTCGTGCAACAAGTTCCACCTGTCCAATGGCTGCATTGTTGTTTACTCATACAGATTCACGAAAAGTTTTATGTAACAATCAGCACTAATATCCATGAAGGTCATCCATAGGGCGGGGATAGCCTAGACGGTGCAGATGCCATCAGACCATCGTGCAAAGTGTTCCGAACTTATGGACGCTCTACTGACTTTGCGAAGTTATATGCGTATTAATTTGTTAATTATCGCTTGCCCCGTGCCGTGGAGAGCACGCTAAGACGTCGATACCGGCTGTTATGAAGATCTTTTACAGTCAGTAATACTGACTGTGTAGTACTTAGTACTGATAATCGCAAGCGTGTATGGTAGAGCAAGGAGCTTCATGGCAGGTTCCATCGGGCCCTATTAGCCTCGGTGAACTGGCTACGCTTCGGTGCCCCTTTGGAGAAACCGAAGGGTTTGTTTGTGCAATTGCTGACGAAGTTATCAAGACGAGTAACTACCGGAAATATATCCTGAGGGATGGCACTACTGATATTTGCCGTGCTGTCACCAACCTGGTGAATCCCTCAGGCACATTGTTTCCAGTTGGTCACGTCTTGCTAACGGCGAGTACTTGCACAGACATAACCAAGTAGCCAGAATTATTCACCAGCCAATCTCTCTGAAGTACAAACTTGTAGACATCGAGGTACTGTACTACAGGTATGTAGCAGAGCCAGTTCTCGAAAATGGCCATGCCACATTGTACTGGGATCGATCTATCATCAAGGACAGGACCGTTGTAGCCAACAAACCTGATATCGTGTTGGTAGATCGACCAAAACGCCTCGCAATCATTGTTGATGTCACTATTCCTCATGACGAGAATCTCGTGAAAGCCGAAAAGGAAAAATAGATTAAATATCTGGACTTGGCTCACGAGATTGTCGACATGTGCGATGTGAACTCAGCAATTATTGTGGCGATAGTCGTGACCGTTAATGGTCTAATAGACAAGAGCCTCGACCGTCACCTTAAGAGGTGCTTGGTTCAAGGGCCTGATAAAGAAGGCAGTACTTCTGGACACGGCACGTATTATCGTGTTGGTAGATCGACCAAAACGCCTCGCAATCATTGTTGATGTCACTATTCCTCATGACGAGAATCTCGTGAAAGCCGAAAAGGAAAAATAGATTAAATATCTGGACTTGGCTCACAAGATTGTCGATATGTGGGATGTGAACTCAGCAATTATTGTGCCGATAGTCGTGACCTTTAATGGTCTAATAGCCAAGAGCCTCGACCGTCACCTTAAGAGGTGCTTGGTTCAAGGGCCTGATAAAGAAGGCAGTACTTCTGGACACGGCACGTATTATGAGGAAGTTCCTGGCTGTGGAGCCCTAACCACCGGCAGCTTCGACTCTGTGCCCGATGCTGGTGGGACCCCATGTGCTTTTTTGTGTAAATTATATATTTAAAAATGTAATTTTAATTAAAAAAAATAATAAATAAAGGAGATATATCATTATAGAAACAATTTTTTTGAATGACTATTAGTTGAGTATTGATAGGCCCCTAAGTGGTTTTAGCCCAGGGCCCCCCAAATTCACGATCCGCCCCTGGTCAGTATGGAAAGTCACTAGTTTAGAATACAGTGTGTTGATATGCATTTGCAAAATATGTTCAGGGGGAATATACTACCAAAACGGTAAACAAATACATGAAAAAAGAACTGACTAAAACTGAAAAAAAATATTATCGTAATCATACATTTTAAAAATGAGCTCAGTGTTTTGACCGCCACCGCTGCTCAGCTGATCGCCATGAGCTCGCATTGCAGGTACCTAACATACACAAGCACACATACCTATTGTGCTGCCTTATTTTAATCCAGCCAACAGTTTATTTTGATGTATTATCCAAGTAACATTTAAATAAACATCATTTAATTTAATGAAAATAGGGTCTTATAACATCGCACATTGTTTGAAACAATTTTAGATGAATAAGAATACTGTTTGATTTGTATTATTAAAATATCGGCAAATGCAGAGGGTCTAGTATGAGTTTTGCACTCGATCGTCACGGTGACGATAGCCTAGTCGACGGGAACAATTTCCATACATTTTCCAAAAGCGCCCCTAACGGTGAGTAGCGATCGATAGAGACCGCTAGGGGGCGCATTTAGAAATTGTATGGAAATTGTTCCCGTCGACTAGTCTATCGTCACCGTGACGATTGAGTGCAAACTCGTACTAGACCCCAGATTAACAAATTATATAGACCTTGGCCCCTGGTCTGAGGTCTATCGCTATCCCTTTTGGATGTAAAGCTGAGACGGCAATCACTATGTCGAAATCCAATTATTTTATCAAATCTGGTTGGCCCAGTAGGCGGGCCTTGAGTTCCAAGGCGTAAAGTCATGGATACAACTAGAGGGATAAGGATCTCCGTGAAGGATCATTACTTGACCGATATATGTGCTGAATGGTTCACACGTATTTACCTTTTATATTTTACCATGTTGCGTCTGCTTGAATAACAGAATTTAAAGTATAACTCTTTCATATTTTAGCTTATCACCATATAGCTACTTGAAGTAAAACAGTATCTAATAAATGGGTAAGTATTTAATTTATTTGGCAGAAGAAATCTCCTTGGAGTGCTTAGTGTCGTCACTCATTCACGACAAAACTATTATGTGGTGACAAAGTTGTTGCACGAACAAATGTAATTGATAACTAAATTGTTACATACGTTTCGGTTACAATGATAAATGTGCTGACAAACTTTGTTATTAAGAAATTATGACAGACTTGAAACTTATTATTTATTTTGCTTTTTAGTGCGCAAACAGACATGACGAAACTATAAGAGTAACTACGGATAACTACTCTTATAGTTTCGCCATAGCTGTTCGCGGCTTTACGCGGAAAGCGCGTGTCAGTTAAATTCGGCACAGTTAAAAATTGTGACTACGCAGACAAAAGTGTTCAAACATTTTGTAACTTTATTTTCTGTTAATAAAATTTATCTATGCCTACATTTAATTCTAAACAAACCAGGAAATTTCAACCAAACATTAACATTGGATATAAATATGATTGTAGCAAACGGTAGTACGTAGCTTTATTAGCCGAGTGCCAATAGCTGGCTGGCTTAGCAAGTCTCCTTGTCTATGACACGCTGCGCACAGCACTAGGCCCCCCCCCCCCGCGCCTTCTGGACGCCGCGCCGCACGGGCGCTGGCGCACAAGCGGATGCACTGACAGTTGGTTGACAGAAACAGCAAGACACACTTTTTGAAGGGCGCGCCCAGGCTTGTCGGAATGTACAGTTTTGTAACGAACCATACAACATTTACGCGAAATACAGTCCGCTTTGCACAGTATCTCATAGTTTACTTGATATGGAGTATACATTGGTCCATTTGAAGCCATCCATTCGTGATTGAAGACCGTCGCAATAATCACCATCTTTACAAGAAGCAACGTGGACACTTCTAGAAAAATCATCACGGCGAGGAAAACGACAGTCGAAGACAGCCACGACGGTCTCAGCGCAGCACAGTATCAGGATAACAGATAATCAGACCAATTATTTTTTCCTTTATTAACTTTTCAACAGATTTTTTCAAATTGCAACAGCAATTACTGAATCAGACTTTTCAGACTCATATTTTCATGATAATTATATTATCAAACTCAGTACAAATTTATTTCAATCAAAAATAAGCAAAAATATTCAGAAAATATCAGCATTTCATAACCTCTCATGTCAATCCTTCTCATTAAATTAGCCCTTTTTTATAATACTAAAACCAAAATAATATTCCCCAGCATCTGGATAGCTTGCCAAGCCTAAATTGCCAGCCGCCTGCCTCAATAAGGAGCCCCCACGTGGTCATCCCACGCGCATGCGGCTCAGGGCTTCGCCCACCACGTGTTAGCTGTGCACTCAAGCTTTGCACAGCCTTGCTTTCTGCCGCTTGCTGCTATAATTAAGTATTGCACAACTATTTACACAAATTCTGTGATAACATTTCCTGCTCATATTTTTCTTATTTCTTTATTCACAGCAATGGCCACTAAAGGTAATAAACCTGATGACACAGAATTAATCAAACAACGTGGCATTGTTAAAAGGAAACTCACATTATTTAAAAAATATATTAACCTCATTCTGCCCAATAATAAATTAAGAGATATCCAAGTTATTGAGCTAAAAAGCAGACTTTTGGAGTTTAAAACAATACATAAAACTTTCCAGGACGTTCAGACACTCATTGAATTGAACGCTGACATCTCAGAGTTCACCGATGAACCAGACCCAGAAAGTGAACAATTTGAAAATGATTACCAGCTGTTAGTGGCACAGGCTTCCCGGCTTATTCAGTTAAATGACAAGCTGGTAACTAATCCAGAGTCAGACAAGGATCATTCAGGTGGGACCAAATCATTTATTAAACTACCCACTATTGACTTGCCACACTTCTCGAGTGATCATCAGGATTGGCTTGAGTACAGAGACACATTTCAATCACTTATTACGCATAGAACATTAGATAACATTCAAAAGTTTCACTACTTGCGTTCCTCACTATCGGGCAGTGCATCATTAGTTATAAAATCACTAGAAATTACAGGTGACAACTTTGAGGTAGCGTGGAAATTGTTGTGTGAAAGATATGATGACAAACGACAGCTGATAGGAAATCACATTCATGCATTATACAACTTAAATAATATTGAAAATGAATCCTCGGTGTGTTTGAGACAATTAATTGACACAGTTCAGAAAAACCTCAGCGCATTAGCCACATTAGGTGAAAAAACAGAATACTGGTATACATTAATAATATGTTTAGTGTCAAGTAAATTTGACTCAAACACATTAAGATATTGGGAAGAACACAAAAACACACTCACAGACATGCCCACACTTGAGTGCCTGAATAAATTTTTAAGAGGTCGTGCTGATGTATTGGAAGTTTTAGAACAATCAATTATTAACAACAATAGCAAATCAGATACTCAAGTGGGACAAAACACAAAGTCATTTACAAAAATGAACACACAAAAAGTACCCACATGTCCTTTGTGTAAACAGCATCATCTATTATTTTCTTGTGAAAAGTTTAGACAGATGTCCATTGAACAAAGAATCAGGGAGGTACAGAGATTAAAAATCTGCTCCAACTGTTTAAAACCTGGTCATGACAACAAATTATGCAGAAGAGGGACATGTAAGTACTGCAACAAAAAACATAATACACTTTTACACTTAGATGCACCAAAACCATCATCTGTCACATTAACTAGTTGCACGCAGAACAAAACAATATTACTGTCAACTGCACAAGTCAAAATATATGACAAACAAGGAAAACCACATATGGTACGAGCACTACTAGATAATGGCAGCACCTCAAGCTATATAACTAGGCACTTGTGCTCACAACTGGGCTTACCCATTCAAACTATAGACACCATGGTCACTAGTACTAATAATCAGTGCACAAACATAACAAAAAATACTAACATTCACATTCAATCAGCACACAATAAAAATTACAGGACGGACATTTTATGTCTTGTGATTAACCAAATTTGCAATACAGTGCCACATACATACATAAACAAAGATACCATTCAAATACCTAGTTGTATACAACTGGCAGACCCTGACTTTAACATTCCAGCCCCTATTGATTTATTATTGGGTGCAGACATATTCTGGGAAGTCATGGGTAATGGAAGATTGGAATTAGGAAAACAGCAACCAGTTCTACAACAAACAGATTTAGGCTGGTTGATATCAGGATGCATTTCAAATACTCATATCTTAATATATAAAATCCTTGCGTTACTGACTGACTGACAGACACGCTACAGCCGAAACTATTGGGCGCAGGAAGCTGAAATTTGGCATGTATGTTCCTTGGGGACCATAGGGGTGCACTAAGAATGGATTTTCCGAATTTCCCACGGGTTCGGCCAAAACGGGTAAATTTAAAAAAAAATGCAGGCGTAGCTGCTGGCGTCCTCTAGTTCAAAATAAAATTCAAAACTCATTCTTTGTGAATCAGATCTCAGATAACATAAACAAATTTTGGGAATTAGAAAACATATCTACTCCTTCAGACATACCTCACATTACTCAGCTATCATGTGAAAAAATATTTACATCAACTACAACTCGCAATGCTGATGGTAGATTTGTGGTCACTATACCGTTCAAACAATCGCCAGAGTGCTTAGGCCAGTCATATAGTCAGGCACAGATTCGTTTCCTTAACATAGAAAAACGATTCAAATCAGATCCTACATACAAACAACAATATCTAACTTTTATGCAAGAATACCTTGACCTAGGTCACATGACTAAAAACACAAACAGTAACACACCTTCATATTATATACCACATCATGGTATAATACAAAACACCAGCACCACAACAAAGTTCAGGGTGGTTTTTGATGCATCGGCACGCACATCTAACAAAATACCACTTAATGATATACAGACAATAGGACCAGTAGTACAAGATGATTTGATTTCTAAACTTATTAGGTTCAGACAACACAAATACATAATATCAGCTGATATTGAAAAAATGTTCAGGCAAATATCCATCGTAGAAAACCAACGATCATTTCAACAAATTGTATTTCGTTTCGATGAGTCAGAACCACTGAAAACCTACACATTAAATACAGTAACGTATGGGACAGCTTCAGCACCCTACCTCGCTACACGTTGTATCAGACAGGTTGGGTTGGACAGCCAACATGACAAGGAAGTGTCGGAGATCATCATACATGATTTTTATTGTGATGACCTGATTACGGGCTCAGACCGGAAGTCTTGGTTAATAGAAATAGCAATGTCAGTAAATGCAGCTCTAAAATCAGCACAATTCCATCTCAGAAAGTGGCAGTCCAACAGTCCTGATATTTTACAAAAAGCAAACCTATCATCAGATTCACTTCACAGTACCACAAATTTAGGTAATAAAGACCCATCAAAAACATTAGGTATATACTGGAACCAAAATCAAGATACAATAACATACTTAACAGACATAGAAGACTCGGTTGATTACAATATTACAAAAAGGAAAATATTGTCAATCATTGGCAAAATATTTGACCCTTTGGGCCTTTAAGTCCTTCAGTCTTAGAAGCCAAAATAATAATGCAAAAGTTGTGGTCACAAAAACTTAAAGTGGGACAGCAGTGTCCCTCATGACATAGAAATACTATGGAAAAAGTTCATACAATCACTATCAGCTTTGAAACAATTAGTCATACCGAGACGAGTTTTCTATGATTCACCCAAACATATACAGCTACACAGTTTCTGTGACGCCTCTCAGCACGCCTATGGCGCCTGTGTATATGTGCGCACACACACCACAGATGGTGAAGTGTACGTACGGCTACTAACAGCCAAGTGCAGAGTGGCACCACTAAAATCATTAACAATTCCACGACTAGAACTATGTGCAGCCCTCACAGCTGTTCGCCTTTACAAAAAGGTCATTGACTCTCTCCGCAATTCACACATAATTTCAGACTGTTTCTTTTGGAGTGATTCCATGATTGTGCTGTCCTGGATAAAGTTGCCACCACACAAAATAAATGCATTTGTAAGTCACAGAATAAATGAAATACAAACAATAACACATAAACAAACATGGCGATATGTACCTACAAAACAGAACCCCGCAGATCTCATATCTAGGGGTCTCACAGCATCAACTCTCATACATTCAGATTTGTGGTTCTCTGGTCCAGACTTTCTTAGGGATGATGATAGCAGCTGGCCAACATCACCTGGGCACAGCAGTTGTTCTGAGCTTCCAGAAACAAAACCCCAGAGCCACAAAAACACTATTCAATGTTACTCACAGACAGACAACAATTCATTCATTTACAATTACTCTAACTTCACAAAATTAACACGCATAACTGCATACATATAGCGATTTATACATAACTGTAGAACAAAAACACAAAAAAGTAATTCAGCTTGAAACACCTTTATTTCATTAACAACAAAAGAACTATATCAGGCCAAATTAAATTTAGTAAAAATATCACAGTTAAATTCATTTTCTATTGATTATGACTATGAGTTACTTTCAACAAATAAAACATTACCAATAAAAAAGAGATTAATTTCATTACATCCATTTTTTGATCAGGCCGGCGCAGTTATTCGCATGGGCGGCAGGCTCGCTAATTCGCGATTTCAATATGATAAAAAGTTTCCAATGCTTTTACACGCTAATCATCACATTTGCAAACTCATTTTTTCCACTCAACATAAAAAACTTCTCCATGCTGGTCCACAGCTGTTACTCACCCACATACGTGAAACATACTGGCCTATCAGTGGTCGCAATCTAGCCAGAAAGACAGTACAATCATGCATCACATGTAGACGCTTTCAAGGAAAAACAATTACACCATAGGGTGCATAGGGTTCCCATTAAGAACTAAGGGTCCCAAGCCAACCTCACCTGCAAGTGGTGCACCTGCCGATCAACGGACGAGGCTCTGGCAAACAAAATATCCCGATAAGCGGCAATAGGCTCGCCACCTATTACCTGGGATCAAAACACTGGCGAAAAGTGGGCGTTTATTATGCCTCTGCCTACCCCTTCGGGGAAACAGGCGTGAGTCTATGTATGTATGTATGCAATTACACCAATCATGGGTAATTTACCTGAGCCACGCATGCATTCTGATTTCGCATTTAATAACGTCGGTGTAGATTACGCCGGGCCAATCATGATTAGTAATCGTAAGGGGCGTGGTAGTCAGTTGATAAAGTCATACATATGCATATTCGTATGCCTTGCAGTTAAAGCTATACACCTGCCCGCCTAGGATACGCACCACGAGATATCACACGCGTGAATGAAGAAATATTGTCGTTATCGGTTAATATCTCGTTTTCTTTAACATGCGCGCCACGATAGACAAGCTTCACGTCGAAGAATTCGCTCTCGTTGCACGAGTAACCGATGTTGCCCTTTGAAACATAGAATGTCAATAACGGCATTTATTAATGTAACCACACCGGTTTAGTTCATTCAATTTGTGCTCAAATGGCTCAAAAGACTTGTATCCACCTCTATAGTTCATCATATTATGTAATATTTGACATTTGTAATTTGTATGTATTGTTTATTTCAAAAGTTGTAGTTTTAATTCGAAAATCGAAACTGATGTCAATACCTACAAAGTATTAACAACATAATAATGATATTAACTTATCTTTAAATAGACAGGCAGACCATCTGAATGAGGCTCGAGATCCGTGGCAAGCCTTTCTATGAGAAACAGAGCCATTGGTTTTGATATACGCCAAAGCAACTGGAATTCTCTGTCGTTCAACGTAAAAGGGTCACAGAGATTCCTAATTTGCTTTCTTTGAACTTTTCTCGCGTGGCGCTCTTCATATTAGGTTAATAAATAATTATAATAAGCCTGCCATTTTCTTTGTTGTTTTAAAGAAATATTTTTAGTTACTCGTGTAGTTTTCGTCGTATGAAAGCATGACGACTATTATTACTATTTTAGCTGTCAAAATTTGTCTTAATCGAGTAATATTGGGCCGTCATGTTAGGATTCGTCGAGAGAAATACCACAGATAAGTAAAAACGACTATTATAGCTACATTTGACATAACGAGTCGAATCGTGTGTGTAACCATGTTAGAGTCAGCGAGTTAATAGAGATAATCGTCATAAACACGAGTAAACGTGTAGAGATAATTTTCTCGTGGTGCGTATGCTGGACGGGCTGGAATTGGTTACCGATTTGACAAAGGAATCTTACTTAGCGTCACTAAATAGATTCATCAGCCGCCGAGGAAAACCTGCTCACATATATTCAGACAATGGCACTAACTTTGTAGGGGCGTCAAATGTTATGACGGGGTTTTTGGCGAAGAATCAGAATTTGATAAGCAACCATGTGGCAGAACAAGGCATCACTTTTCATTTCATTCCTCCATACTCCCCACACTTTGGTGGGTTATGGGAAGGCACAGTGAAGTCAACAAAACATCACCTTAGGCGAGTCTTAGGCTTGGCACATCTCACGTATGAAGAAATGTACACAGTCTTATGTCAAATTGAAGGCATTTTAAATTCAAGGCCCTTAACGCCCCTATCGTCTGACCCGTCTGATCTCACTGCTCTCACTCCATTTCACTTCTTAATCGGTCGATCATTATCTGTACTACCTCAGCCACCACTGGCTGACTGTAATCCGCTGCATATACCCAGATACAAACGCGTGGAGCTCCTGCGTCAACACTTTTGGACTCGATTCTACAAGGAGTACATTTCACAACTTCAAATCAGAACAAAATGGAAGAAGTCGTCCGGACAGCTGACAGAAGGCACCCTGGTCGTCGTGAAAGATGACGCTCTCCCACCAGCCCGCTGGGTACTCGGGCGAGTAACACAGCTCCATCCGGAGCCCGACGGAGTCACAAGAGTGGCCGACATCAAGACCAGCGGCGGCACTATCAGAAGAGCATTTAACCGGATATGCCCTCTCACTGGCGGCCCGGCAGAATGTCTATGACACGCTGCGCACAGCACTAGGCCCCCCCCCGCGCCTTCTGGACGCCGCGCCGCACGGGCGCTGGCGCACAAGCGGATGCACTGACAGTTGGTTGACAGAAACAGCAAGACACACTTTTTGAAGGGCGCGCCCAGGCTTGTCGGAATTTACAGTTTTGTAACGAACCATACCACATTTACGCGTAATACAGTCCGCTTTGCACAGTATCTCATAGTTTACTTGTATATGGAGTATACACTCCTCATATATATGCATGTCCAACATCTACACCACTGTACCGACTGTGGGGTGATATTCCTCTGTATTCGTAATCGACAACACTTCAGATACAATACAAGGTGTTTAACCGGTGCTTTGGGAGTATGGACTACCTGTTATTTCTGTAGTATAATAGAATTACTTTGGATAATAATTCGTCTATCTGCCGAACGTTACCGTGCATTCTGCATGCGCTATTAACGTAAATGGTTTCGCATCTGTATCTCCGATCTTTTGATAGTAGCTATTGTATAATTATTATTATATTAGAATATGAACCTTGGCCCGTGTACTAAGGTCTGTTATTAGCTTAGTTTGAACGATTAACTAAAATGACTATAATATAGTAATTTGATATTACGATTGATTATTGAATTCTGTTTAACATTGCGTCGAGGGATTTGGTCGTCACATCTACAATCGTCAACACTTTGAGGGACCCAAAGTGTTTGTTTCGAGTCTTGTATCCTTTGTAGTTAGGTGATCCTGCGTGATAGAGGATTCATGCATAATGTAGTCAACTGTGTTAATAAAAGCTACTATTTAAACGTACTAGATCGTTGTGGAATCGCATTTTCGTCTATGTTTACACAAATTTTATACTATCTCCTGCAGATAACTTCTTATTTTATCGATCCGATAGCTACATAGATTAATATCTTCCTTGACGAATATCTCTTTTATAAAAAGGTCACATAAATTGTCTGAAGCCGCAGCCGCCCGCACTCAATCGTTTTCGGCGGCTCCATCTGTTGTAATGTAAGCCATCTATTGATTTGTACGATAAGAATGTAGAATTACCTAGTATATTTTATTTTTTCCAAGGTATTATGGCGAGCAAGTACGACTATACTCAATGTAAAATACAAGATCTAATGAGCCTGATGTTACTACACCTATTTTGTCAAATCAGATTACCCCAAAATAGCTTCTGATTTTCGTAAAGCTGTAATCCAATGGCTTGGTTCGTCCAAAAACCCATTACCTTCGCCTTTAAAAACACATTCTGCTACGAACAGAAGGGATTTTGAAGAAATACGGCATACATATTGAGTAATAACAATAGCCGAGTAACCAAATTTTGCTTGGATTCTCTGAGCTGGTATTTTTATAGGTACTTAGTGCTAGAATATTCAAGCAGGCTAATATCTCTCAATATAAGCATCGCTTATGAAATTCAGCAAAATCTGATCAAAATATTGAAGTGCATCTCTTGATTTCGTTCACAAATACTCAATACGCAAGTTTTGTACTATAATAGGATTTATTCACAATTTTAGTTACTTTAACGGTTCATACTTGAAATTAGTTTTCGCCACTATCTTTCTGCCTCAAAGGCCATCGGTTCTTAATGCTATATGCTGTGCCAACTGCAACTACAAGTAGTGGCGGTGGGGCAATATGAAATAAGAATTGAACTTCTGTTGTCTGAGGAACTGAACTACTCCCACTCGTTCAAAAGAGCCATCGTGTTTGACTGCAAGCAGTGCACGTATGCTGTAGTGGTTTAAACGATCGCCTCGACATTCTACGCCGAGGGTAGTGGGTTCGATTTCCTCACGAGATATCACTCCGTATGATCCGCAACTTATTGTTTCGAGTTATTTGTACTTTGTAGACATTAATTGAATTTCTGGAAAGTCCCCTTGTAAATAAAACCTATAGCAGAAGTAATCTCAAAAAAACATTGCCTCCGATAAAATGAATATCAATCAGATATAGACTTTATGAGGTTAGTACATAAGTTTAACTTCGTTTAAGTTAAAGTTAAAGTTTATTGGTCAATTTATCTCGGATATAATTTTATATCTTTACACACGCGTACCTGTAAGTAAACAACGTAAAAAAATTATCGAATGAAAAATCTTCACATCTATTGCGTACGTCAATGATAATTTTAGTGGCACACAAATTATTAATAAATATGAAGATAGCATGACCTGTCTCAAGCAGGCAAATATCGCTCTCTTCAGACAATATTCTGTAGTGAGAAAATAACCAATTCGTTTTCCTTCTTGTTTTCTAAATTTTCCATTATTGCTAGGAATGTTTTCCTTTGGAATTGCTTTGGTAGTGATAGTAAAGTACCCTTGTATTATACAAATACTATCTTCTGCCCGTGACTATGCCTAGGTGCGTGTCCGTCCGATAAAAAGTATCCTAAATACCATTCCAGCGCATGATAGATGAAACTTTATGGAAATTTGGTATGTTTTCACGCAAAAACCACTCAACTGATCTTAATAAAAGTTTGCAGCAAAATCGCTTAGGTATTAAAATGGGAAATAGACTACCTTTTATGCGGTATCTAAGACCCACGTGGATAAATCCGCAGACAAAATCTAGTATCATACAGAACCCGACAAGTACGTTCGTGCGTACATTATCGCAGTTGTTTATTTCATCCATTTGTGTAATGGGAGCTCGCGTCTGCGCCAATGACCGTTTTATTTGTCATCATGCTTTATCTGATCACACCGTTTTATACCGGAAGCCAAACTCGATGTTATGTTCAACGTTTTTTTTTGTAACCTGGATATACATGTTCGTGCTTTCTCAGCACAAGAGTAATCTTAATTATCTTTATCCTGGGTATAGCTGCAAAGGCTTCGTGCAAAGGTCGTCTTAACTGCTGACATAAAACTGCGTTTAAATACGTCAGTTTTAATCATACTTACCTATCTATAATTCTCGACCTGAGACGCATTAGGTCTGATGTGGAATTTACATGTTTAGAGGAGAGTAAAAGTAAAATATTGAAAAATCGTGTCGAAACTTTTGCCTATTATCGAATAGGCTAACAAAAAATAGTACAATATTTTAGATAAGTCATCTACCTTTGTATCAGTATAGTAATAAAACCAGTCACAGTAAAATAAAAATATTTTATTAGTCAAAAACAAATTTTCAAGCCAACCTTATGCTTGAATAGAGTTATTGCCTTCCAAGGTATCTCTGAGATATCAAATAAGTTTTCAAAAATACATCATAACGTCTGGTTTCAATATTCGATATATCCATAGATTTGGCTAGAGATACATATTTGACATAACCTTCATACAAAATATGCCATTGTAGCGACCAGCTACATAACACAGTGCCATCTACCCAATGACGACGGAACTTCTACGACACGAGCCCACCTATCGAAGACGACGCGCTGAATTCAAAAATCCCGAATCGCGCAAGCAACTTTCGCGCGCCAAGCAGCATATATACAACTTCTAAAGTATGTCCGTCGGCCTGCAGGCCACTAGGCACGACCACCCAGCCTGGTAAAAGGCTCCTCCCTCTAGTTGGAGGAACACTTCACCTTTCTTCCTCCACACCTTAAAGCTAATTAACTGTATAGATCGAATATATGGTCTAAGTCTTAGTGAATTCTTGAATTACTTTTCAGTTCAATCAGGTTAACTAAATTGAAACATCCCATCAAAACATAAAAACAATATTATGCTGGAAAATAAAAATAAAACTATTTATTCTAATTTAGGTCACTTAAACTGAGAATAATTAAACAAAACCAATTACTAGATCGCAAGAGATTGCAATTTTTTATTTAAATGCTAAACATTTCTCTTCTGTCAAAACAATAAACAATCGTAACTTTTAAATTTTCGGGCTCTGTGTAACGACGTTTATTGTTTATAAACAAAATAAAAAATACATGTTTCCTTATGACTGTAGCGGCGACTGACGCTACAAATTATATACAAGGCACGATGTTGTGTAAGTGCGGCGCAGCAGTCGTCTTCCCGCTCCCATACAGGTAGGTCGTAGATTTGTAGTATATTTATATTGTAACCTGGTACCAGTAAAAGTATGTATTTCTTCTTTTGGCATCTTTCTTTTACCTCTCACACAACAACATTTATTGAGACCCCTACATGACTTTCCTTAAAAACAAAGTGACATTATAATAAGGGATACATTTGAAAATAACACTTTGTAACTCAATGTTTATTTGAAACAAGTTACGTCTTTTATTTGGTCTCTTTAGCATCACTGTTTTAATTTCGGATTGGATTGATGTTAAAATTTGTTGAGTGATTTTTATTTTCATATAAACTTTTAATATGCACGAACAAGTTTATTGTTTAAAAAACGTAATAGTTAAAAGTTTATAAAGTGTTAAACAATTATTTTTATTTTGACCTACTGGAACGATTTCTAGAGAATGGGAAAAAGTTAGAAACCGTTTAAATTAACACAATATAGAAATACGTTGCTGCTGACCAAATTGGCAGTAATATTCACCAAATATCATCACCTAAATCTGAACCCTATTGACACAGATAAATAAGTACAAGATCTTTTCTTGCCTTACCTGGAACTCTTAACGTGACCCTTGCCATGCGAGGCGGGTGAGCTAACAGCTGGCAGTCGTAGTGAGCGGCATCGGACGGAGGCACCTCTCGGATCTCCAGCCTCCAGATATCCGGTGGTATGAAACGAGCTGAGTATCTGGCAAAAACAATATATTTATTATTTAGATTTAGACTAAATACCTAAAGAATTTTCTGCTATTCAACCATCTCTTATTTTCATATTCTCAATAAGTACAAAATAGGTAAGTAGGTATTCAACAGTTTTCAAGATACTGAGGATGTTTTGACAATCTCAGTCACTTGGTTGATGACCATTTCAATATCAAGTGTATATCAAACTTTTGTGACTGAAGACGGACAATCTGCACTAAGAGTGGAAATGGACAGAAGATGAGACTATTCGGAGGGTCGCAAGTTTTATTAAGACTTGAGCAGACATGCTGAAAGCGAGCTACCAACATAACATACGAAGGAGATTACCAAAAAACACAATTACATTCAGCATATAAGAGGACTAAGCGTTGTTTATCGTAATGTAATTCGAGCCTGGTAGCATTTATGTAACATGCCTCTTATTTCATTATTTAAGCATTTTATTCATTAGCACTATAATTAGTAAAATAAAACTTTGCTTGTCTATCGTTTACTCTTTAAAAAGATGCTCGTTTAAGTAACGAAGAAACTTTCATCTCATAAAGAGGCTTCGGCTACACTTATCCTACGATACTTGAAAATTATCTTTGAACTTGCTTCTTAGTAATTTAGCGTACATAATTCCGCTCAGTTTCAAAAGCGGGACTTCTTATCCTACAGGAAGGAAGAGTACACACTTATTTATATTTTCGTTTCCCCAACTTTGTACGGAGTTTATTCAACACCAATATATTACAAAGTTTCCTCGGGTTGTCGACATAATTGATTACAATAAGTGAGTGTTTTAATTTATCTAGTTGGTTTCTTACCTATCGTCGGCGCTGTACTGTTGTGTACCCTTTGTTAGTAGATCCATTGGCTGTTCATCGTTTTTCCGACGCACCCATGATACCTGACCGAATAATACTTGTTAATGATCTTATACCAAAAACAGTTTTGATATATGAGACAGAAACTATATTAAATGATTTCGATAGAGAAGTGAAAGAAACAAAATCACATAAATAAAAGCGAATAAATTTGTAATAAGAAACATACTTATTGCCAGTTTATCGTGAAGAGCGTCCACTTTACAGTCTAAGTGCGCCGTGGAGCCGACCAACGCTTCTATCTCGGGAGCGGCCGCCGCATAAATGCTGTTCCCATTTCCAGCCCTGGTAATACAGAAATTCTTACAAATAAAAGGTATATTGGAATGCCAGATACTCTTTTGAAGAATTAAAAAGTTTTGTGCGCAAATTTTGAAGGTGCTTCCAAAGTTCTTAACTCTTAAATATTTACCTTAAATCCATTTGCGAAATAATTTAACAATTTTAAATATGGTGAACATTTTTCTCTATAATGAGAAAGACAAATGTACCAAAATTACGTTCAGGAAGTTTCGTTTCAATCAAAACGTTTTTGAGTGTTCCGTACCAAATTTTATCTTCGCAAAGTTATTTCGATGTTTAAAATTTCATATTATTCATCATAACAGTTGGTGGTTCGGCGTTACACCGAAACCGTAGGTTTTAGGCGACTTGGAGAAGGAATGGACTGTATATAATAGATGGCTGGTTTTAGTCGCCT
Source organism: Euclidia mi (assembly GCA_944739405.2). Taxonomy (NCBI): domain Eukaryota; kingdom Metazoa; phylum Arthropoda; class Insecta; order Lepidoptera; family Erebidae; genus Euclidia; species Euclidia mi. Next base: position 65,665,473 of record OX123198.2, on the reverse strand, counting down.
AGGATTGGATAAGGGAAGAGGATGTGGAAAAGGATTGTGAGTGGGTATAGGATATTCTAATGATGAGGGGCACTTACCTTGTACGTCAGTCCTCCTTCCTTGCAATTTTTTTTTTATTTATTTTATAACTTTATGCACAAAATTTGTACAGAGGCGGCCTTAATGCCAAAGGCATTATCTCCCAGTCAACCTTTGGGTGATGCAGAGAAACATGTAATAGGTGCATTTCTTAAATTAAAAAGCAAGAAGAATGAAAACAAAAACCTACTTATTATTATGAAATAATATATACCTAATATACATACTTATACATACCATAAATATATACTATATTTATATATTAATAAACACAATAATATGTATTTTATAATTCTAATAAATATATACATATAATATAAAATAAATAAACTATAAAATACCTATGACGATTCAGTTAGTGCATCTAAATAATTCTGCCGAACTCTGGTTTTAAACGTGAAACGGTTAGTGGACATCCTGATATCAAGAGGGAGGGCATTCCAGAGAAGGATAGATTGTATATTAAAGGATGAATGGACTAGGCTAGAACTGTGAGAAGGACAAAGAAGCAGAAGATTATTAGAGGAACGAAGATTTTTCTCATGAGTATTACAGAGAAACTGAAAATGGGAAGTTAAATAGGCGGGCGCACAAGGAGAGTGTAGTAAAGAATGAAGAGTACTCAAAGTACGCAAGCTACGCCGTTGACGAATGGGTAACCACCGTAACTTTAATCGGTACTCAGAAATGTGGTCAAATTTGCGGAGATTAAAAACGAATCTAATGCAATTATTGAGAAGGCGATCGAGCAGCCTCCTGGTGTTTTCAGGATGAAGCTGCTTGATTCACTCCACTACACAAATCTCTTTCACTCGCGAGCGGTTTTGTATAAGCGATAATAATTATAGCGGAAGCGGCGCGGTGCGGTATGGCGGACACGTATTTAGCGAATCGAAAGTTCTAGACTGTTTCTCGCGTCGACGATCGCGGCGACCAATCCGCGAAAGGCGTGGCCCTTCTAGGGAATGGGAGACAGCGACGGAAACATGGTATCGCTCGCACTAGACAAGCAAGCGTAGAACGATTGACGTTGATGTGATTAGTTTTAAGATGGAAAGGTAGATGGCGCTACCTTATCCCCCCGGTCCTAAAGGGTTGCCTTTAAAGAAATATAATTGAACTTAGTAATGTTGGGTGTACTACCGCATAACCCATCAATCGGCTAAGACAGCGATATGATAATAAAATTAATCTAAATTAACTTTAGCGAAAACTACAAACGCAATTATAGCGAAAACTACTTACTAAATACTTAAACTAAAAGGTAGATCCAACTTCAGGCTAGATCTCACTGAGTTGGAAGCGGACAGAGACGTACAACAGGGCGCACGTAGCTCCCCTTAGCGGTTTTCAGGGTAACAACGCGGGTTGTACCGTCCTTGGAAGTATGCAATTTCTCTACGATGGCTAACGGCCATGAAAGCGGCGGAGCATTATCATGTATTATGACGACTAACGTACGCTCCTGTATAGGGGATGCAGGACTATTCCACTTGGATCTAGCCTGAAGCTGGTGTAGATATTCCGCACGCCAGCGCCGCCTGAACGACTGCACGAGTTTATCCAGCAGAGTATGTCTCTGGAGCAAGCTTGAAGAGTCTGCTTCAGGAGCCGGAAACGACGATAATGGCACTGTGCTCAGAAAATGTGCAGGGCTTAACGCGTATGGTTCTGCAGGGTCACTACTCAATGCCGTGAGCGGACGCGAGTTGATCAGTGCCTCGACTTGTGCAAGGACAGTTAAAAGCTCTTCGTAAGAGAGGATCTGTTGACCTATGACCTTGAAGAGATCCGTTTTAATTACTTTGACCATGCTTTCCCATCATCCACCGAAATGCGGTGATGTTGGTGGAATAAACTTCCAGTCAATATGATTTATGGAAAGTTCTTCCTGAAGACGAGTACGATATTCTTCCCTGAGAAACTTATAAAGGTCGCGTAAATAAGAGCTTGCGCCCACAAAACAAGTGCCGTTATCCGTGTACAAACACTGTATAGGGCCGCGGCGTGAGAGAAATCGTTTAAGGGCTGCCAGGAATGACACCGTGCTTAAATCTGTCGCAATTCCAATATGCGTAGCGCGCGTCGTTAAGCATGTAAAAATACATAGCCAGGCTTTACGGCTTTTAACACCTCGACCACGCACTGGCGTATACTGCAGTGGTCCTGCGTAATCACAACCGGTGTGTGTAAACGCTTTAGCAACCTGGTTGACGCGCTGGCTAGGGAGATCGGCCATGGGAGGGAAAGTCGGACGCGGACAAAATTTGAAACAGACGTTACATTTATGTATTCTGTGACGAATTATTCGTCGAGCGGCTAAAATCCTATACTTATGCCTAAGTAAGGACATAAGCAACTCTGGACCGGCATGGAGGTGCTTCTTGTGATAAAAATCAACAAGAAGGTCGACAACATGATCATGTCGCGGCAGAATACAAGGATGTTTGTAGTTATAAGGTTCATCCGAATTCGACAGACGACCCCCAACGCGTATGACGCCGTGTTCATCGAGAAACGGCTTGAGTCTAAGGATAGCGGGAGAACAAGGTACATTGTCTTTCAAATTTTGAATGTCGTTACTAAAATGAACAGCCTGTACAGCTCGTAGTAACTTACATTCTGCGAATTTGATATCAGTACTTGATACAAAAGTCTCATTGGGTAGGTGCCTAAGAAACCTATAGACATAAACGATGGCGCGGAGTAACTTAGACCACGATAACATGCGTAGTGCGAGTGCATAGATGGGAGACTCCGCAACCTCAGCAATCACAGGATAAGAAACAGACTTCCGTTCGTGTACATCTTCGTCTTCTGCACTGTGGTCAAAGGGTTGCATGGGCCATTCTGACGGATCATGGGAAATCCAAGAAAGTCCACGATGCCACAATGGATGATGCAGAAGATTAAGTGGAGTGACACCACGAGACAAGCAATCTGCGGGGTTCTTAATACCCGCGACGTGATTGAAACAAGTAGCAGGAACCAGTTCAATCAATTTGCTAACGCGGTTGGCGACAAAAGTCTGCCAGCGATGAGGAGAAGAATGAATTCAAGCGAGCACTACTTTGGAGTCACAAAATGCGTATATTTTATTAATGGGGTAGTGGGGCAAAACTGTGTCTTGAACCTTGCGGAGCAACTGAGACAGCAGAAGGGCCGCGCACAACTCCAGTCGCGCAACAGAAATAGTTTTAACAGGCGAGACCTTAGACTTGGCACAAACTAACTGCACCGAGTAGTTAGAACCAATGCGGATTTGCAGATATACGACTCACTTGCGTCAGCGAAACCTATTAAGTTGATGGTACATCCATCTACCAACCCAAGATGACGCAGAATAGTAATTTGATTGAGCGCGGTAAGCTAAAGTCAAAGTCAAAGTTAAAGTCACAAATCATTTATTCATCTAGGTCACAAAGTGACGCTTATGAACGTCAAATTTTAATGTATATTACTTAATGCTTCTACATTTACATTTACTGCCCATTCGCAAAGCAATAGGTAGAACCACGAGAAAGAACGGGCAATAAAACTCGTGGCCACTCTTTTTAATCGCCAGCGTTATGTTACATATTTTGTTTTTCTAAGGAGCTGCAACTGTTTCACATTGTAATTAATTACTTGTAAATAGTAATTAGGAACATACATAATACTTAAATAATTAATGCAGTTACCAATTTAACTGCTGTAGTAGCCTTCCAGTGTGAATAGCTCAATATAAAACTGGCCCCAAGCGGCGACAATATGGTCAGGGGGTGTTTTATCCCACTCACACGTTGATAGCCAAAGTTCTTTTGTCAAGAGCTTGGCGTACAAAATTGTGGGAGCCACAAAACCCATTATGTCCCATAGTCGAGCCACTGTGGACAGCATAGTGCGTTTGGTGCACTTATCATCTGGCGATGAGACGTCAAACCGAAAACTATCACAGGATTTGTCCCAGCGTAAACCGAGAACTTTATGCGGTACAGACTTCTCAAACTCAATGTCTTGAGAAGCTTTATGAGAATCTGGTATGCGTGCAAGAACCTCCTTAGAGTTGCTTGTCCATTTGACAAGATCAATTTGGCCTCGCTTGAAAAGCTGAATAAGCTCTTCACGAAGCGAAATTGCTAGCGGAGCGGATATGACACTACAGGCAATGTCATCCATATACAAAGCGGAAGTGTAGTATAGTATAGTGTAGCGTAGCGTAGCTTAGCTTAGCATAGCATAGCATAGCGTAGCATAGCGTAGCATAGCGTAGCGTAGCGTAGCATAGCGTAGCATAGCGTAGCATAGCGTAGCATAGCGTAGCATAGCGTAGCATAGCGTAGCATAGCGTAGCATAGCGTAGCATAGCGTAGCATAGCGTAGCATAGCGTAGCATAGCGTAGCATAGCGTAGCATAGCGTAGCATAGCGTAGCATAGCGTAGCATAGCGTAGCATAGCGTAGCATAGCGTAGCATAGCGTAGCATAGCGTAGCATAGCGTAGCATAGCGTAGCATAGCGTAGCATAGCGTAGCATAGCGTAGCATAGCGTAGCATAGCGTAGCATAGCGTAGCATAGCGTAGCATAGCGTAGCATAGCGTAGCATAGCGTAGCATAGCGTAGCATAGCGTAGCATAGCGTAGCATAGCGTAGCATAGCGTAGCATAGCGTAGCATGGCGTAGCATGGCATAGCATGGCATAGCATGGCATAGCATAGCATAGCGTAGCATAGCGTAGCATAGCGTAGCATAGCGTAGCAGAGCGTAGCATAGCATAGCAAAGCGTAGCATAGCGTAGCATAGCGTAGCATAGCGTAGCATAGCGTAGCATAGCGTAGCATAGCGTAGCATAGCGTAGCATAGCGTAGCATAGCGTAGCATAGCGTAGCATAGCGTAGCATAGCGTAGCATAGCGTAGCATAGCGTAGCATAGCGTAGCATAGCGTAGCATAGCGTAGCATAGCGTAGCATAGCGTAGCAAAGCGTAGCATAGCGTAGCATAGCGTAGCATAGCGTAGCATAGCGTAGCATAGCGTAGCATAGCGTAGCATAGCGTAGCATAGCGTAGCATAGCGTAGCAAAGCGTAGCATAGCGTAGCATAGCGTAGCATAGCGTAGCATAGCGTAGCATAGCGTAGCATAGCGTAGCATAGCGTAGCATAGCGTAGCATGGCATAGCATGGCATAGCTTGGCTTAGCATAGCATAGTATAACATAGCATGGCATAGCATAGCATAGCGTAGCATAGCATGGCATAGCATGGCGTAGCATAGCGTGGCATAGCATAGCATGGCATAGCATGGCATAGCATAGCGTAGCATAGCATAGCATAGCATAGCATAGCATAGCATAGCGTAGCGTAGCGTGACATAGCATAGCATAGCATAGCATAGCATAGCATAGCATAGCATAGCATAGCATAGCATAGCATAGCATAGCATAGCATAGCATAGCATAGCATAGCATAGCATAGCATAGCATAGCATAGCATAGCTAATTAGTGCTTTATCTTAGATACAGTTTTAGCACCCACCTTGATCTCTTGAAGAACAGAACAACAACAACAAGACGTAATACAATGAGAAGTATGTAACGTAGGTACGGTACCCATAATCACATACCCAAATACCGTCTCAATAGCGGGCGGTAAATCATATCGCTCACTACGTACTATTTTAGTTAGTAGCAAGTGCGGAAATATTGAAGCTCAGATCAAAAGATCAATGCCTGCCGAATTCGCAAACTCCGCGTCTGCCAGCGGCAATGACTCGAGGTGAGTGAGTGATGCGACGTCTACATTAGCGTTCGGCAATGCGTCCGTGATACGCTCCACGATAAGCTAAGAAATGTTAAAATTAATATCCCTATCAAAACGCGAATGTATTTTAATATCTACGGAACCCTTGCAATGTTTTTCTGAACCGCCGATCCCTCGGACTATTGAGTTTGTATTTTTAAAGTTATTCCATAATCCGAGGCGTTTGAAACAATCAGAAGTTATGAAATTGCTCTGAGACGCGCTATCTAGCAGACAACGTACCATGTGCGGCGACCCATTAACATTATATACGATAACTTGTGCTGTCGCTAACAGAACAGTCTTAGACGCCATACATCGCGGCCTAGCACTGCTCTGATCACTACAAGCGCGCGAATGCCGTCCTCGCGTGCGCGTCGCCCGCGCAATGGATGTCGTACACAACGATATCTCATTCTGAATCGTCGGGGGCGCAGTTATCGTAGCCTGCACCTGCGACGTAAGTGTGTCAAGGTTAGCGGCTTGGCTTGACAACGGGTTACCTTTATCGAAGTGAAGCAGAGAATGATGTTTTTGATTGCATAAGCGACACTTTGTCTTACTAGAACAATTACTTGTTTTATGTTTTATGCTTAAGCAATTAATGCAAGCTTTGTTATCTTTTACGCATTTAAAACGAGCGGTTGGATTTAAATTATTAAAGATGGGACACTTATAGAAATGGTCGTGCACTATATTACTGCACAGACACTTCTGTGAATTATTACTATTAGATTCCGAGCATGTTACGTAAGATTGTGGATTAGGGACCGAGTTATTATTACTATTTCGCGATTTATTCAACCTTTGTTTTTTGCTGTTAGTGTTAGACGGGCCAGGTGAACCAGACTGCGTATTATGAAATACTCAACATTGATCTTTGATGAACGAAATAAAACTATCTAGTGTAGGTATTTTATTATTTCGTTCCGTCATCTCGAATGCGCGAATTGTTTCAGTGTCAAACTTTTTCAAAGCGAGTTGAAGCAACATAAAGTCGGAAAGATCTTCTAATTTTAAGTTCCTAAGAGAGTTAACCACGGTAACAAAGTTATCTATAAACAGGTGGAAATTCGCGACAGACGCGTTGCCGGACAGTTTGAGATTTAAAGCTTGGTCAAAGTAAGTAGACGCTAGAACGCGCGTGTCTTGATATCTGTCAAAAAAATATGACCTGATAATTCTCAGCACTGGGTGTGACACCTGCAAATACGGAGTGGGCCTTCGGTGACAGTTTACCTATTAAATAGCACAACCTGTCAGCATCTGTCAGAGAACCATTATCGTGCACTGTAGACTTAAAGCTCGCATAGAATAACGGCCAATTCCGTATATCTCCGTCAAACGACATAATCTCCATTGGCGGTAATTTTGGCTTGCGGGCTGCGGCAACGGGCTCTGCTGAACATTTACCCTCTAATTGCGATTGTATACGCTTTATAATACAATAAAGATCTTCGAATGAGGTGTACGCCTGATAGTTCGGTTTTTTATCAGGGTTGATAGAAAGTAATCTTGCGTTATAATCGTCTAACAACTTATGAAAATCTGTTCGAATACTATCTACTGTCATACAATAACTGAGAAATGCTTCGCTATTACTGTCAGAAATAGAGGCGGTTTTTGAACGCTCGTATATCTTTTGAATGCGCTCAAATAAAATATTGCGTTTTGCTTCTAAGATTGTCATCTCTTTGTCTTCCGACACGCGTGACTTCTTTTGTTGTGACATGCTTACGTAAGTATAAGCTAATGAGACCGAAACAAAATAAGAATATCTAATGTACCTATTATTTTACCTAAGTAAGCTAAGTAGGCAACACTTTAGAGCTGTGGAATTAAAAGTTGCTCGAAATATGAGATTTACAAGACAACTATGATAGTTCCAGAAATAATAATTGAGTAAGTAGGTAGCTACATAAAAGTTTACCTACTGATGCGGGTGGAAATAACCATGTGACGGTTATGTGAATAGATTAGGAGTATAGCTAGGTGCTATAACTGCCTAGGTATAGCGATATAACGTATAAAAACGTTAATGAATCCGACTCATATGGATCAAAAAAATGGTTCGGCGTTACACCGAAACCGTAGGTTCTAGGCGACTTGGAGAAGGAATGGACTGTATATAAAGGATGGCGGGTTTTAGTCGCCTAGGATTGGATAAGGGAAGAGGATGTGGAAAAGGATTGTGAGTGGGTATAGGATATTCTAATGATGAGGGGCACTTACCTTGTACGTCAGTCCTCCTTCCTTGCAAATGGCAGCCACCTGGTGTTTTCGGGATGAAGCTGCTTGATTCACTCCACTACACAAATCTCTTTCACTCGCGAGCGGTTTTGTATAAGCGGTAATAATTATAGCGGAAGCGGCGCGGTGCGGTATGACGGACACGTATTTAGCGAATCGAAAGTTCTAGACTGTTTGTCGCGTCGACGATCGCGGCGACCAATCCGCGAAAGGCGTGCCCCTTCTAGGGAATGGGAGACAGTGACGGAAACATGGTTTCGCTCGCACTAGACAAGCAAGCGTGGAACGATTGACGTTGATGTGATTAGTTTTTAGATGGAAAGGTAGATGGCGCTACCAGTTTGCTCCTCGCAAAGTCAACAAAATTGAATTAGTTTTAGTACTTTCGTTCTGCCAAACCATCAGAGGAGCGGACAAATATTATTTCATTACAAAACGACGACAAAGCTTTGACACAGGTTCCTATTATTTACTTCAATTCCATAGTGAACAGACACTTTATTGAAAATATATGTATTTGTCATGAACTATACCCTGCTAAAAATTTTTACGAGATTGCTGTTGAAGATTATTAATAAAGTATTTTTCATTCTTTTCACATTTTAGTAAATTTATCAATGTGTAAGTGCTTACGAACACCAATGTAAATGAAGGTAGTTTTGTTACTCTAAGTGGAAATTCGAAATTTTGTTTGTTCAGGTTACCTTAACTCTAAGTTAAAATAATATGCTCTTGATATTCGTTTATGTAATTAATGCTTGGCACAAAATTTATAGCGTTTTAGGAAAACTGAGTTTTGATGAAATACATTTCATAAAAATATCACACTTGTGTTGCTTATAATTGGTTTGCATACGCTTGTCACCAGTGTGCATAAACATATTATGTACGGGTGTTTTGTTGATTAATCGTAATAATCGGCTCTAGTTGGGAGACTAGCAGTAATAACTATACTAATAAACAAAATAACATGCATGATATTTGACTTACTTTTCATTTCTATGTTGATGTGTGTTGGAAGAATGAAAGATGTCAAATATATAATTGAGCAGCGGAGCACTAAACCCTATCTCCCCCGGCTTGCATCGCCTCTCCATCATCAGGGGCGACTGGCTCGACAGCAGGGACAACGTAGTCCCTTCCACGTATCTTCTCGCGTCGCTAGTCGTCACTTCTACATCTGCTCGAACTACATTCACAAGCTGTCTTTTCCTATTTTTCTTAACTTCAACTTCATTCACTTCATCCACTATTATTTTAGCACCTTCATTCGGTAAGGTTACATTAGATTTAGTATCAACTTCATCAATATTCAGACAACATTTAATCCGCTTGTTATCTATAGGCGTGGGATACTTAAGTTGGTTGTACAAGTTAAAACTATGCGTTAGATTAACACTAGAGTAATTAAAGTTCTCGACAAGTTTGCTTTGGTTATGTAAGTCGGAGTTAGTGTGTAACATTTGATAGAGTTTGTTTATTGTTGGTTGAGAGCCAGTCTCTTGAAAATTGTTAGTCTCGTTCAATATCCTTGAGGCGACGTCAGCGTTGGTTCCTGCGAATGGAAATGTAAATTTTAGACTGGGTAAACAATCAACTATTTTGGCTTGTCTGGATATAACTAACCTTTTTGTTTCAGAGCAAATTGTGAGTTTTCTAGCTGGGATTCTGTTTGTTGCTATAAAAAACGTTGTTTCTAAAGGTGTTTTGGGCACCTGTTTAAATCTCGCATCAAGTTTTCTCGGTTCGTATTTACTCGCCTAGCTTCACTAGCTCCGAGAAACAAAAGACGAAGAGTCGTTGTGTACTGCGTCTGCTCGCAATTTAAGGTAAATACGGTTTCAAGTAGTATGTATGTTGTTATAAATAAGTAGGTCTGCCAAATAAAAACCTTTAGTCGTCGTTTCTAGTAAAAGAAAAATAACAAAATAACCATATAAATCTAAATGATAATATATTTAAAAGCCGAAAAAGTTAAGGTAAAAACTCGATTGGAAGTTGCTACCGAACAATTAGCTAATGTCATTCAGACCCACTCTTTAACTCAGGATTTTAGTGCCAAAATTAATTATTTCTTTGGATAAACAAAGTGCGTATTTAGTTGTTTTTTGAGGACTGTTCTAGTTTCTTTCGTGTCTATTCCTTTTTACGACTGGTAATTGTTTATCTTAAGTTAAGCGTTAAATTTCTGAACCATTCTTTATAGGATAGTAAATATTTCATGTTACCTATTGTTTGGTGCCAAGTAGTTCTCTTTGTATTACAATTTACTTCGTTTTCTGTAGCAAATTGTTCTTTCTGTTTATCTACATAATAAGAACCCTCACCACATTTTCAAAATATCTAGTTTATTCAGTTTATATACCTATTTTGTTGGAAACACGTCACTACTATGGCAAGTGCAGTTATAATCTTGGATAAGCAATTAAACTCAAGACTCAAAATCAGCATTTGAACGAAAAAATAAATCCCTAGTTGAATGACATTTTTTCATTGACAAAATATTTTAAATATTAAGAACATAATTTTTAATTAGTTAAGTAGCACGACTAATTGCCGAGTGACGCTGCGGGCGACAGCTGAACTAATTAAAGAGATAACTTTTAAATCTGATCATCAAGTCATCATATAAATTTACATTACCGCTAGTTTCTGTCAATTTTGAGAAATTTCCTTCCTAGACCTTCCGGAGCGGTTTATTTAAAATCTCTCTAGGAATTAAAATATAATAAGGATACTTACGAATACAAGTTAAGAGCTTTCAAGAATTTGCAATTTAATTTGTGAAACACGCGTAAAGAAAATATTTTCAAATGGTTCGCGTCTTTAGAACCGAGACCCTTTGCCGAAACACTTTGCGGTATTTCTTAGAATAAGCAAATTTTTGAACAGTAACATTTGAAATGCTTTTGAGTTTACGTAGAATGAATGATTACTCGGTATTGTAGGAGTACCAACAATAAATATACAAGCGAATAAACATGGCACCGTAACGAATATACTTTACATAATAAGCAATTAACCTTCTTCGCTTGAAATTGTGGGAAATATTCTAGTTTGTGAAACTTAAACATGAACGGGACAGACGTTTCGCTAGATTTACTTTTGTCTCTAGGTCCCTGTATAATGAACTAAGTTGTTGTTTGGCGTGGATTAGATAGTTTATATATTAAATATTCTGACTACGACTTAGAAACTTACGCTCACAAGAACTTTCTATTTGAAGGCGGCTTAAGTATGTTACACAGTAAATCACTTACACAATTTATGCGTTGATTGTATAAATTATATAAGAGAAACTAGGGCTAGTCACCTCATAGACACTAATTAAACTATAGATCTTAATCTCACAGCAGAAAAAAACACAATTAATACGCGTGATCGCCGCGGTCGATCACAATCCTCTCCAAATAGAACGAATATACTCGTACGTGTCTTAAATGATGACATGTTACGGACATTCGTTACACCAGTTGAGTGTAGACGACATATTTGCGGCGATTGGACAAGTTTTACTATCGGTAGCGGCCGAAGTAGGCTCATTTGAACCTAAAAGATATTTGGGTCTAATTCATATCGCTGTCTTTGCAGACAATTCCTTCACTTGGAATAAGTCCTGTATTGCGAATGAGTTTCCAAATGGCAGAGCGTAATACCCAGGTCGAATTAAGTCATTTCCGATGAAACCAGCAAGCAAAGCACCGTACTTTTCAAAGGGAGTGATTCTGTTTTTTATATCATTTCATCATCATGGCAGTCTAGAGACGTCTATTGATGAACCTATACCTCATCCAAGGTTTTCAACATAGCTTGCACGGCATCTTGAGCATCATCTGTATGCTGACAAACGAGCAAGTGGATCCCTTGATGGTAAGTGATAACCGCCGCTCATGCATACAAGCAATACCAGAGTAGTGCGTTGCCGCCCTTTGAGATGATGTAGAGGGTACATAATGTAGATGTATGGATACACGCAATACCAGGGTAGTCAGAAGCTCATTGTCGCTCTTTGAGATGATGTAGAGGGTACATAATGTAAATGTATGGATACATGCAATACCAGGGTAGTCAGAAGCTAGTTGTCGCTCTTTGAGATGATGTAGAGGGTACATAATGTAGATGTATGGATACACGCAATACCAGGGTAGTCAGAAGCTCATTGTCGCTCTTTTGAATAGTGTAGGGTACATAATCTAGGTGTATGGATACATGCAGTACCAGTGTAGTCAGAAGCTCGTTGTCGCTCTTTGGGATGGTGTAGAGGGTACATAATGTAGATGTATGGATACACGCAATACCAGGGTAGTCAGAAGCTCGTTGCCGCCCTTTGGAATAGTGTAGGGTACATAATGTAGGTGTATGGATACATGCAACACCAGGGTAGTCAGAAGCTCGTTGTCGCTCTTTGGGATGGTGTAGAGGGTACATAATGTAGATGTATGGATACACGCAATACCAGGGTAGTCAGAAGCTCATTGTCGTTCTTTTGAATAGTGTAGGGTACATAATCTAGGTGTATGGATACATGCAATACCAGGGTAGTCAGAAGCTCGTTGTCGCTCTTTGGGATGGTGTAGAGGGTACATAATGTAGATGTATGGATACACGCAATACCAGGGTAGTCAGAAGCTCGTTGCCGCCCTTTGGAATAGTGTAGGGTACATAATGTAGGTGTATGGATACATGCAATACCAGGGTAGTAGGTGTATGTCGTGTTACCTCGGCAGCGAAGCGCGGCGAGAGCGGCGAGCAGCAGCGCCGCTGTGGCCGGCGCGCACATCGCTCCTACATCCTCACACACACTGCAACAACACACAACACTAGCATCAATATTTGTTATTTGCAGCTCCATATTGCCGTACCATTAGGGGGCAGCGATGGCCCAGTTGAGATACTAACAGACTGCTATGCATACGGTATCGGGTTTAAACCCCTTGCCGCGTGAATCAAAGAGCACGCGATCCCGGCTGTCAAGAAGATCTTAAATTAACAGTCGTTAGTGAAAGCAGTACCATAAGTTAGTAACTCTTAAATACTGACATTGGTCCAAATCATGGGTATAATAACACTTTCCCCATGGGTTACGCAAGTCAGACGGCATACCCTCTGTGTAAAAGCTTGTATTCTGTCAAATCTGTTTAGACCAGTAAGCAGACTTTGGGCTCCGAGACAAAACGTTTTGGATGCAACCAGGATAATGCTAGGATAATAATGATACCATATATGAATTCGTAATTATGTTAAGTATGTACTTATCATTCAAATAATCATTCGAATTTTAAGCTCTTTTACAGGAGAGATCATAAGTGTTTTTAAAAGAAATATTTACATGTACATAAGAATTCAAAGTTTCGTAGCTCTTAACATATCGATGCAATTTCCTTCGCTCCCTAAAATAATCTTTGTTATAAAATCGAGGGAATGTTTTTACCAATTTGTTGTAAATAAAACATGGCTGTTTATAATGCTTATTAGTATGATTGGCAGAATCGCGAGGCGTGAGGCACTTCAAACTTTCGTACGTTCCCGAAAATCCCAAAAACACTCGCTGAATAATTCACATTTTCCTTAAATAGATTTAAATTTTACGTAAACAGGTGAGATTTGAACAAAGCCCACAAATATTTGTGTCTTATAATAATTTGATTGTGTAAATTTTATGCTACATGGGTAAAATATTAATATTTCGTAGAAGGTAGAAAGTTAGAGCATTTCCAGGTATCTCATGGTTGACACACGCTGCACAGAGGTTAATGATGGAAATAGGCCCATCTAAGTAGCTTCGATTTAGTAATTTGGAGTATTTAACAAACATGTCTCACTATTGGTTCCTAAGTGGATGACGGGCTTCAAGGCGAAAGCTTTCGAGCAACTAGATAACAATGATGATGATGGTTATCAAACCGGAAGAAATGGACTTTGATTTGAAATAATATTACCTTAAAGTTTATCCCTAGCAATGGTATTAACCACTTAATTAAATAATTCGTAATAAACTGTTCTATTGGCGAGTAATCAGGACACACACCTTCCTGATGTGCACTACAAATGCACCTCATACATTTGCTGCATTGCTTGCGTGTGCTGCAGAATAAACACCAACCAGCTCCTCCCCGAATAGGCATATTTTGTTGGTGTAGTAACCTGCCTTTCAGTTTGATAACTCTTGGTACCTATATTTTGCTGGGAAGTACGACGCTCAATTGGGACACGATCTAGCTAGATAAAATTCCACTTTTTAGAAATATTGACGCCAGATCACTTTTATTTGTAGATTATTCATTTGATATATTATTACGAGACCGTTTATACCTGCCATGTTACTGACCGACCGTTAATACGCCATAATAATACAAAAACTGTACAATATTTACCACTTGTGCACTAGACACTTATTTTCCTTCAACGCTCGCGCGGGGTACAGGCGTAGCTCACCAACTTCTAGGACAGTGAAATAGGCATGTTACTAGCAGGAGCGGGGAGAACCAATCGAGGAATACACGAGACCATTGTGGTGTGACATACTTAGTTCCGCCAATATATGACAATATTACACCCTGGGCTACATATGTAGCCCATGCGTGTACTCTAGTGTTAATTATTGCTTGCCCCGTGTCTCGGATAGCACGTTAAGCTGTCGATCCCAGCTGTCACGAAGATTTTTGGCACTCGTTATAGGAAATCTTTTTTAAATCAAACCTCTAAATAAACTGAGACGATTCTAAATATTGCTATCCCTTTGAGTTACGGAGGTCAGTCAGTCGCTCTGTAAAAAAAACTAATATTGAGTCAAATCAGGTTAGACTAGTAAGCGGACACCGGGTTGTAACTGATTTAACGCTAGGAGAACGATGACAACTATGAAAAGATATGTGCCTTTTAAAACTAACTTATGAAAGTATAAACTGTTTGTTTTGTAACGGCTCATAATAATAACTAACAGTGCCCAACTCGCAATTCAATTAACATAGTAAAGTTTGATTGTTTTCTTCATCCACATGAAAAATATTGAATTATGAGTATAGTTTCTATCAAGTAAAAAAAATATATATTAATGAAAATATTCGCCGCCAGGAAGCAAATACCCCTGATTTTTAATTTCGGCTGGCGATCTCGTTACGGTAACGAATGTTCGGGACCCTTCATAAACGAGTGCGCTACGTAAGCACTGGATTAAGGAAAGTGAAGTGCCGCCATATTAAACAGCTATTAATCATACACCATTTTTTTGCCTTGGCTCTTTGCGGTATGTGAAATCTTGTATTTTTATCAGATCTGTAGGCTTAAGGTACTAAAAAGTTTATTAGTAGCCAGTATTTGGCAGTGCTTTAACATTTTAGTATTTTTTTCGGAAAAAAATAATTTATTCGACACGAGATCTCGCCAAATCTCCAGATCTCGAAAAATCGTTCACAAAGACGGACAGGTTAAGCAGGGCCTTCATTTTATAATATGTATTAACTGTACAAATTCTGGGAAACTGTTAAAAATATTGTAGTACGAATAATTGGTATGATTTTTTTACAGTCTCATGCCTGTATCCCCGAAGGGCTACGCCGAGGTGTAATATTACAACCACATTTCGGCATGAATTTTTAGGTCCAACGTAATAAGGGGCGAGCCTATAGCCGACTCCGTGCTGCTACTGAGATTCGGAAAAACCCAGTAACACTTTTGCCCGATCCGGGAATAGAACATGGGACCTCCGATCAGCAATCGCATACGCTATCCACTGGACCACGGAGGCTGTCACAATAAAACGTTACAATAAAAACTATTTCAATTACTTACCTGGACATCTTCCAAAGCTAATATGCAAGTGAACAACAATTTAAACACAGTTCTATTAGTTTAGCACCATTATTTCACAAATAACTGTCGAATAAAGTTGTGTCACTAAATGAATACGAACAATATTAGTGTTGGTGATTAATTTGCGACCAGTACTTTAAAGGTCATGGCTCATGGCGCACTGTACCGGCGCCGGAACTACTAGTATATTTGTATAATCTATGGCCAGAAGGTAACAGTTACGTCACGGCGCTGTCATGAATTATCTACTGCTAGTGCATTTACCATTGCATCGCCGTTCGTAATTGATCGGAAATTTAAGCGACGTTCATACAGGTCACCACATCGATGGGAGACATACAACACATGAACATACATACCAAAATTCAGCTTCTTGCGCTCAGTATTTTCGGCTGCACCTTGTCTGTCAGTTATTCAGTAATGCAAGACTTCTATATAAACAGATAACAAGTAAATCGCTGAGTTAGAACGGCGCTGTTTAGACATAATGTGTGTTAACCTTAAAACTTCGGACTATGCTGGATATAGGAACCTAAATTAGACCTAATACGTTGTTTCGGCAACTTCAGTGCAAGGAAAGTTTCATATCTACCTATTTGGGAACTGGGATATAATGGGAACCGACCTATTATGAAGTGGCAGACTGACAGTACTGTGGCAGATAGTGCAAGATGATATTGTGGGGTTCTGTTGTGTACGTAATTCATAAAGTTTTGTATGCAAAAAATAGGCCTGTGTCCACTAAGGATAAATCAAACGGCTCAGTGTTTATATTTAAAAACTAGTTAACCGCTTGACCGCTACGTCACGTTCTAAACAAAATGTCGCGCCGCCGCTCGCCAGATGGGCGCGCTAACAAAAACATTTATTGTTGATAAGTCGGTAACATGAGTAAGTTGAAGTGATGTTTTCCTTCAACCTTATAAATGACTCTTTCAAGTCGTATGAATTCTTTGTTGATATTTACTTTCTAATTTATTATACTTAGCAGCGAACATTGACTATCGTTGAAAAAAAGACTTTGTGTATTTTAAACAGGATTATTTTAAAAAGTAAATGGATGACATACATATTTTATGAGTTTTAACTGTAGAGGGATTCTATCTACACCGAATTAAATAAAAAGAACATGTATCATAGTATAAAAATATTTAATTACACGCATACGATAAGCACGTAATCACGGAGCGCGCGAAACAAAGAGCGGCATTTGACATTATTTTTTCGTTCCGGGTTAACGATTTTAAGACTCGCTTCGTATTTTTAGCATCAAGAAATGTTCAATGATTTGAATAGAACAGAGAAAAATAATTTAAAACATAACGTAATAGAAAGAAACAGTCCATTCAAACCGAGTATAGCGCTGTAACCAAAAAGGGAAAATAGTCACTTGTGCGCGGTCTACGGTATTTCGAAAAAGGGAGAATAGTCACTTGTGCGCGGTCAAGCGGTTTAACCGGCGAACAAAATCACATTAGGTATATATCGCTTCAAATAAAACACTAATAATAGCTATAATTGCTGCGGGGAGGAAGAATAAGCTCTTGCATTTGAACACGTGATCCTCTGCTTTGCAGTTTACTGGGTTCCTGAGGCTTCCCTCTTTGACAATGACAAATATCTAATCTTTATGATTTTTTAATATCTTCAAAGCTTTATAATAATTTATATACTTTCAACATTATCTGCGCACCAATTCTACATTATTGGCTCTACTATGGAATTGGTCCACTACAAACATATTAAGTCTATATAATCAATATTTAACACGTGTTACCTTTCGTTTCTACAATTTTAGAGAAGAAGAAAATAATTAAAATAATATAAACTTCTCTGAACAAACCGCCGCTTTTGCAAAATAAATACTTACTTACTACAAAGTACGAAACAAAGAAGCGTAAATTATTTTATATATCTAATAATACGTAGCATCGAAGACGTTGGTAAAACGACCTGTGAGAAAGTAAATATTTATAAAAAAATTACGTCTCACGAACTTAAAACAGCTCCCACAAAAGTGACAAAAAATACAATTACCATAAATAAATTATTCACAACATAATTGCAGTTCATAAAGCTGGAGTACCGCCTCAGCGGTTCAGCCGAGCTGAGAGAAGCATTACACCTTCTATAATCTCATTTACTCCATGCATAATGAGGCATCGGGCTACGATAGCTTAACGGCTAAGACATATGACTCAGTCTACACTTTGTGTTTCACTTCTTAACAACAAATATTTTGCATATACTTTCTTACTTAGCTATTGGCTTATCAGTTGACTGTGGTAAGGAATAGTCTGAGGTAAGATATGAGACGTCGAGGTGTGATCAAAATAAAAGTTTAACTGTATAACGCATATAGAACCTTACTAAATAAAATCTAAAAGACACTTTGTAGCGCTCGCGTATATATGAAAACGTATTATTAGTCTTTATCTTTTTTGGGTTCTTATTTGTATTTATTTAATGTATCTGAAAGTTTCTAAGTAATATTCATTATGTATATTATAGGGCACACTTTATAGTAAAATTCTAGTGTTACCGATTTGACTCAATATGAGCGTTTCTATGCTTCCATCCAGTGTCAGGATATTTCAGTTCCCGGGCGGGGTCGCGAGAAAGTATACTTACCGCGATTCGCGTGACCCCGCCAACATACGGGACCCGTAGGGACACCGCGGTGGGTTTTAGTGGGTAGGCCCCGAACGCCTTTAGGGGAGAGCCTCCACATACCTCCTCCGCCAGTCCCAAGCCCAGCCGTTCTAATAGCTGGGTTGGCAGAGTTGAGATGACTCATAAGCCACAATAATTGTGGCTTACCTCGTGCCACTTAGAGCATGTTAATCCGCCAGTTTCGGCCGACATAAAGACCTTGACATTCGTTATGGCTATTAACTGAAATATCCCTTTTTTTTTTGTTCACTACGGTGGGAAACTCTCCTTATGAGTCATCTCAACTCCGCCAACCCAGCCATTAGAACGGCTGGGCTTGGGACTGGCGGAGGAGGTATGTGGAGGCTCTCCCCTAAAGGTGTTCGGGGCATACCCACAATTGACAATTTAACACGCATGTAATTTTGAAAAGCCAGGGGTGAGAGCGGATCTCTCATTGGCTTTCGAACGGCTTTGAATGGGTTAGAGCACCCATGACCACTAAGCTATCCCTACTGATGACTTTTCATTCGAATTCATAATCGTGGTAAATTATGTATGTAGCATACACAATTTAAAGAACTGCATTCACATTAATTTTATTAACAACATGGTTCGTGAATAACATTCAATGATACGACGTGATATTTTCTTTTCTAACAATATAACGAGTATTACCTGATCGATCTACTTCACGAAAACTAGATTTAACCTCGTACCTACAATTCAGCTTAAAAACTGGCAACACTCGAACAAATTGAACTCGTAAAGTTGCCAGCGCAACAGACAAGTTGCCTTTGAGTTTAAGTTGCGTGTTTTATTGCTCCGCCAAACAACTTAGTTTACATCTTCTTGATAAACAATTAATTATCTTAAGAGTCCCTGTTGATGCAAATTAGATTAGTTGGGTGCTCTGCTCTGTGCTGCGTACATATTTAAATAGGGTAATATTTATTTTGAGTTCAAACTGCGTCTAATGTATGCGTAGTCTGCACCCGTCTCGATTATAAATATAATTTAACTTTAAATGGGTTCTTCTTCTTAAGAAGAAGAAAATGGGTTCTGTGTTTGTATGCTGGTGTTTTATTGTTTTTGTGTATCATTTTATCGATTGCATATAACTAGCTTTTGTACTTGGCGTTGCCAGCGTGGAGATCGGTTATCGGGAGTTAAGTAAGATCATGTGCTATTTAGATGTATGAGCTATATTATCGCAACGATGTATCAGTATCATTAGTTTTTGCGTCAAAGTGTAACAAATATCCTTAGATCCATCCAAACGTAGGCTAATACTGTACATACGTAAGTCAGTGAATTTCTCTCAGCAGCAGTAACAGCTGAATATTTTTAGTATCATTTTCTAAGTAGATGATACTGTCATTATGTTAGAAAGAAATAAAAAAAAGATATCTAATGCTAAATCAATTGGCAACTTGTTGATCGAAATAATTAGAGTAGGTACTTTAATTTGAATTGAGGGAATACTTGATTTCAGTTCAGCAAAGTTAGCAGGGATACGATAACGTCGGTGCTTTTTAACTTGATGGCCGCAACAAATGAAATATCACATGTGAGAACTGGAAGAATATGCTCAAGATATCAAGCTCTTATGGTGCTGATACCCTTGAGCAATGGTCTGTTATGAGCATTCTTGCGAATGTTACATATTAGAAATATGTGCTAACAGGACTGTTGACAGAACTAAAAACTGTTACCAGTGAATGATTAAGTTTATTAGCTCCATAAAATAACTTAAGTCTTCAAATCTAAGGAAGAATCAACAAGAATAAATACAAAATAATATAAATATTAGCAAAGACATATTATTGTTCCTTCCGATTCCATCGCTGCAGTCGGGACAAAATTAATTCGGCTGTCGTCTCTCAGCTTTAAATGAACGTCAGAAAACGACTCATATTACACAGCGGAACTTAAACACCGCCCACGGTTCATCAATATGTTAATACAATGACATATTAATGACTTAAGGCTAATCTGTGCACATGTGTTTACGTTGAGCGTGATTAAAAATTAGTGGGCAGTTTATAGTGCACTAGAGGATGCCTGCACATTTTATTTTATCCATTTCTGCCCGATTTCTTGGGTATTTCGGGCATTCCTTTCTTAGTGTACCCCTACGTTCCTCAGGAAAAAAATCATGCCAAAATTCGGCTTCGTCCGGTCAATAGTTTTGGGTGTGCGTTGTTATGTGTGTTAGTCAGTCAATAACGCAAGAATTTTATTAAACAGATTAAAGGGATAATAAATGTCAGCGGAGTCAAAATACGGTAGTAGACTTTAACCTTGTAAACAACACGATTATGTTTTGAGGTCAATTGTGATGAAACAAAGCGCACCCTACAAGACACAGTGTGATGGATTCTGTTTGAATTGTCACTTGTATATGATGGTGGTCAAAGCCTCAAACCGCGAAACAACAGTTGCAAACAAATTGACTGCACGGTTGGCGGAGTGGTTTAAGCGGCCGCCTGACACTACGCCCAGTCTTGTGGGTTCTATTCCCACGAAAATTCGAATCTGGGTCTTCATTGTGTCAGTTAGTTGTATGTTTGTAAAGTCCCCCGCGACACAGGATTTATTCCTAGTACGGGAGTTGTCTTAAAAAAGAAATACTCTGAACATCCAACTGGATTCCCACCACCGATATACAGGTGACTCCAGAAAAGGCACCGCCAACAGAATTAGCGTGTGCACCAGTTGTGGTGCGGTGGACGACAAAGACCTCACTTGTTCACCGAGAACGAGATATCGGATGAAGCAATTATAGCATTGTCTATGACCACAAATCGATCCATCATCGTCCTAGTATCGTTTCGTCTGCATTCCCGGAGTCCGCTTCCCAACCCAAAATATTCAAGGATACAGGATCCACATATTTTCTTGAGAGTCGGGACCGACGCGCGACGGATATGCTCTCCGAGACATGGGCTCGCGAATTATTATAAACGCACATAACTTCAAAAATTCCGTAGAGCGAGCAGTAGGCTGAAGCTCAACACCGTCCGTAGCTGTGCAGTGGTCTCATCAGTTATATCGCAAATGTTATCTCTGCGAACCTTAACCACTTCGATATTGCGTATCAACCTTTTTGAATCAGCTCGTTATTCATTCACGCCACAACATGTTCCAAAAACTGCAATTTTATTGACCTTTTCTAACAAACCAAAAACGCGTGTTTTAAAAATATTGCGTGTATATTTTGTGGGCAGCGCGACGAGTGAATTCTTGTTCATATTTCCTGAGGCCGGTAGCGGCGCTCTCGCCAATAACTCATAGCTAACTGTGTTAGCCACCATGACAGATGGCCGGTTATATTTCTCTTACAATTTCATATTTTTTTACTGTTTTCCTTTCGTATTTGTATTTGATAATAGCTGTGCTGTGTTTCTTGCAGGTGAATTGTTGTGATTTATTTGATATTTTTAGGATTTATCAGGTATATTCTTTTTACTTAATCACATAACATTTTATTTTGTTATTGACATTATTATTAAACTTAAAATTTAAAACTAGAACTAAACGTAACTAACCCTACAGCTAAAATTAAAATATTTATAAAGCAAATAAAGTAAAGCAGGAGGCGTGTATCAGGTTGATTGTAGTAACTAAGTGTACCTAAACTTCTTTTTAACTCTTAAATGTTATTTTTAAAACCTTTAATTTGCAGATGTGTCTTATCTAAAGTTTCAGCTTAGAAAATTAAGGATTTGTATAAGTTCAGTGAGCACCTTATTAAGAAAATATTTATAAAATTTTATCTGTTTCATCGATGAGAATTACTTTCATCGTTTCAATATCATAAAGACTCGTTTCCTCGCAGTAAAACTTTTTAGCAAGTTAGAATCACATTAATAATCAGCAGTCATCATTCAGCATTCAAAAGTTTATGATTTCCTTTCAGCATTCCAGCTCATATAACAAGATTTTCAATGAATGGGTTCCCTTAAACGATAAATAGAAGATCAATTGGTAATTTGAATGGAAGTTCAAACCGAGGCGTATTCATTGTAAGAAGTAAATTGTTGCTACGCTCTGAGGGCCCAGCATCACTTTCGTTGAAAATTGTGTTACAGGAACTCATAAATACATAACGTCTTTAAGAGCTACAAGTGGCAATTTGCCAATAGTCAATTGAAACAGACTTTAGAATTTGAGTATACAAAAGAGATTTACCCAGGGTGTTTTAATTAAACTCTGTTATAAAAGATAAAACGCTTTAATGTACCTGTATAAATTTCTCTTCAAGAAAATGAAGCTTATCGATTTCTTTACTAAGTGAGAAAGAAGACCTAGGAGTGAATTAACAAGATGCACATATATAATGAGAAAGGCTACGTAATAGCGGTAGAAAAATGTCTAAAGCAGGTAGTTTGGCGAGGTCAGCAAAATGTTATGTACGTATGTATGTATTAACGTGATATCAATTGAGGCACTATTTCAATTTAATGATAAAGTACGTTATTTGAACAAACTTATCTAGATAATAAAATTTGGTATATAAATAAAGAAACTAATGTAATTCATTCATGAGTCTGATACTAACCAAATGGTTTCAGGTTTAAGATAAAAATGAGCCGATTTGAATTCTTATCTTAATGTTTTCTAGGGTCTGCCTAAATGTCTTTTTTTAAAGGTGGAATTGTCTCAGGGTAATTGCTGTCGTAGAATCGATACTGGCACGGTTGTTGTAATATCAAGGTACTTAAATTGTTAAATGGCTTATTACTGCTACCAAGATAACTGTATGTATGTAGGCGTCTATTACAAATATCTTCGTAAGGGCTTTTGTGATTATTGTCCTTTAGAGAGGGGATGGAACCAGTGAGTACGGTTTGAATATCTATTTTACAGACAGTTGGCTATATTACTATCATAGCACCATATTTTTATTATAGTTCAGACATTGTTTAAAAATCTTGTTCATTTGGACCTAATTTTTTTAATTTTGCTAATGTAATAATATAAATTATCAGTAAACTTTTAACGAAAGCATTTTTATTTTATAATTATTTTTACTCTTATCTCACTGTCAAAATGAAGTTGAATTTAATTAATTATTTATAATTTTACATTCAGGCTTAATTTTATTTTGTTACTGATGAAATTCATGATGTTTGTATTTTGTGTGTGCATAGGGTTCCCACCAAGAACTTAGGGTCTCAAGCCAACCTCACCTGCAAGTGGTGCACCTGCCGATCAACGGACGAGGCTCTGGCAAACAAAATGTCCCAATAAGCGGCAATAGGCTCGCCACCTATTACGTGGGATCAAAACACTGGCGAAAAGTGGGCGTTTAATATGCCTCTGCCTACACCTTCGGGGAGACAGGCGTGAGTCTATGTATGTATGTATATATTGTATTTTATAAACTTAATAACAAAATTAAAGTGCTCTTTACTTTCTATCTTGTTTGATTTACTCAGTTTGTTTTATATTCCAATTATAATTATATAAATAAATTCCTAGCGTTACTTACTGACTGCTAGACAACGTAAAGCCGAAACTACTCGGTACAAGAAGCGGAAAATTGGAATTATATTTTCCTTGAGGAGTGTAAGGGTGCACTAAGAAGTTTCCAAAATTTCCAAGGGATCGGACAGAAAACATTAAATAAAAAAAAATAATGTGCTGGCATAGCCGTGCTCTTAGCTCTTAGAAATAAATAATTTACTGTCACCAAAAATATGTTATGTTTTAATCCTTCTCATGATAATGAAAGCATCATATATCCAACGTGGCATATTTAATACTCAATCTAAGCCAACTATTTGTGCAGTGGGAGGATATTTAAACAGGACGTTGCAACAAAGTACGTCAAGCCATCGTTCACCGGAAGCTTGACGTTATAGAGCCCTCAGACACCCAGCCTCGACACACAGCACACACAGAATAGAAGGCGAACTTTGTATTATAGGCTGAGGTTATAAGTAGCTTAGTAGCGGCTTATACCAAAAATGCAATCATCAAATTATCATCATCGTCCTAGCGTTATCCCGGTTGCATCCAGGTCTACACGCCTTGGAGCCCGAGGTCTGATTGATTGCTAAACGAACAGATCTGATAGAGTATCAGCTTTTCCACAGAGCAGCTGCCGTTTGGTTTATGACAGACTTATAAAATATCACAACTAGTACTTTAAGTCTTGTATCATCTCAAACAAGGCACTAAAAGAGAATCATTAGGTAATTAACTTTGAATTTGACGTTTCATCATCATCAGCCTTTAACAGTCCACTGCTGGACTAGGCCTCTCCTTTGAAAGGAGGAATTGGCCTACTATACCACGCTAGCCAAACGGGTTGGTGTAGGGTTTGTATCAAGTTTTCCTTCTCTTACAATGCTGTTCTCTGCATAATATGCTCCCTCTGTCGGCTCTTACGGCACCCATGGGATGATATGGGGTGGTGACATTCCGTATTCTTAATCCGTCACCACATACAATTTGACGTTTATAGGCGCTAATATGTAATATAATAAACATGACTTTGAGTATCTAAATAAATGAAATTGTTACAAACGCTTCCTCCTAGACAAGCATAGATTGCAACAGAGATAATCATAGTAAGTTAATTTTCAGCGTTAGTACCACTGATACTATCATGGAACCACTGTTCTTCACTACATCGTGGCCGCGATGTCCCGAACTAATTACTGTCATTATGATATAACGCGCTACGAGCGATTTATGTTCTCATCTGCGATAAATTAAACCTAACTATGCAGTTTTACACAAAGTACAAAATTACTGGATATTCTGTTTCAAATAATAGGTAGTGAAAAAACAATATAATGATACCTTTTATCTAATTTAATAATAATAATAATAATATTCTACCACATTCACACAACACCATCTAGTCCCAAACTAAGCAGAAGCTTGTACTATGGGTACTAGACAATGGATAAACATACTTATATACTTTTTTTTTTTGTAAATACATACATATTATACATAGAAACACCCAGACCAAGACAAATATCCATGTTCATGCACACAAATGTTTGACTTGAGCGGGAATCGAACCCGCGACCTTCGGCGTGGCAGTCGTTTACACTCCCGCTACGCCAACGGGTTGTCAAAATTATTAATAATTTATAAGTGATGTAGCATGATGACTTTGAGTGAGTAATAGATAGTCAGATTTACGGCCCGGTCACGGCCTACAGCGGCAGGCGGCAGCGTTTTCGATGTACATAGCGCGTTTACTGTGACGCCATGTACTTACATCGCCCCTGCCGCGCCGCTCGCAACTTAGACCGATCGCGTGATCAGACCTTTAGGCAACATTTGCGGAGGTCACCACTTGGATAGTGACCGTTTGTTGTGGCGGTGACATCTGGTTTTTGCGTTTTGGAGGCTACATACAGCCATCGACCCCGGTTGATGTCTCTGGGCATGAATTGTTGAGTCATGTAGGAGGCCTTCGGTGGGGTTCTAAACTTGGATACTAGCCGTAGTCCGTAGTCACACGCAGACGAAATAAATATCGATGTATTTGGTATCAAATTGCTTCCGCTCTTTTTCTCTAACGTGGCTTTGTAAAATACCTTAAAATAGGTCTCTATGCAATATGACGACTTTCAAACTAAAACATACAAGTTTTTATAGCAGAGCTCTGAATCTCACCAGAGGCATTTGTGATTCTGTACTTAAACGCTTATGCTATGTTTTATGTTCCCGGCTGGATGCAATAAAATAAAATTTTGTAATATCGCAATTGAAAAAAAAAAATTAGAAAAACACTCCATGTTATTAGACTTTGGGCGGTTTCAGATTCGCGTTTTATACGCGCGTATAAGCTCGTTTTGGGAAGCACATGTAGGCGCGTATAGGCGCGCCTTTTGTCACACGCGCATCTCGTACGAGCGTTGACGCGCTTCTAAGCTCCTATAAGCCATCAGAATCCATGTTGACACTGACAAGATGTCACTACCGTTTTGAGCGAACACGCCGAAATTTGCTCGTTTACGCGAGACCGGTTTTTTGAAGCGCGTAATGAAGCGCGCGTGTAAGCGTGTATGCTGAAACGACTGTACTTATACGCGCAGAAAAATACGCTCATCTGAAACCTCATTTGACTACGTGATTAAAACCTGTATATATAAAATTATTCCGTAACTGACTGACTGACATAAAGGCGGCGATAGCCGAGTGGATATACCAACAGACTGCCATGCAGAGGGTATCGGGTTCGAATCCACGGCGCGCACCAATGACTTTTCGGAGTTATATGCGTATTGAATTGTTAATTATCGCTTGTCCCGTGCCTCGGAGAGCACGTTAAGCCGTCGGTCCCGGTTGTCATAAAGATCTTTGACAATCGTTACAGGGCGTCAGTACCTTCTAAACAAAACTGACACTAGTCTAAACCATGGAATATCGCTATCCCTTCGGGTTGCGGAGGTCAGACAGGCAGTCGCTCCGTGGAAAAGCTAATATTCAGTCAAATCCGGTTAGACTAGAAAGCGGACCCCAGATTGAAACTGGGATAACGCTAAGAGAAAGAAGAACTGACTGACTGACATACAAGTCAGAGCCAAATCTAGCTTCTTCTTCATGTCGTGTCAATAGCGAATTAAATAGTGTGCGAACAATACTATGCCACAGCTAAGGCGTTGTTTGGAGTCTCATACAGCTCGGCCAATGATCACTTAGCTGGACAGGACGGACAGAACAGCAAGTGTGGTTTGGCTGTTGAATAATTAAGAGCGCAAGAAGCTCATATCATGACCATGGACAAAGACCAAAGCAACCTTTATTATTAATAATACCAATAAAAATACCGTTAACCACGTGGGCTAAGCCACAGGATATAGCACCAGTGAAAATATACTTGAACTATACTGTTCTGAATGAACACGAATTATACAGAAACACAACCGTTAAAGCCTATGGAAGTTCGATATGTATTGGCTTGTCGCCGGGAGTCTTCCATAGGAGTACTACGTTAAACATTCCCCGCTATTACCATGTGCTGCAATCAACAAAATTATTAACACCTAATAACACCGATGTTCGCGTTCACACTATCGAAATAGGAATTTGATAATTGGTGGCCACTGATATACGACTTACGAGATAAAGAGAAATTATGTTCAACTGAATGTTTGTATTGTACCTATTACTAGTGGTGTGCTCCTTTAAACGAGCCGCCTAGTGGCGGCTCGTTTAAAGGAGCGCTGGAGCAGTGAACTCCCAAAATGATAAATTATATGTATACAACTCATATAAACTTTTTCTATAAACATGCTCAATATTTTAATACACACCTATTCTCTTTTCTATAATGCATATCTACAAATAAGTATTTGACTACTAAACTGTTTATCATAATTTTGTCAACACTCTTGAAACATACATAGGTATTTTTGTTGAGTGAAGCGCTCATAACAGCGCTCTTCGTTGACGAAAGCTTAGTACAACGCTTAATACTGAAATGTAATGAGTGCGAAAGAGAGAGCGTTCTATGCGCTGGGCGCGTGAGACAAAAGATTTGTATGAGAAATAAGGCAAATACGGAGCGGCGCTCCTGGCTAGCTTGACGAGGTGCGCATGCGCGAATATATTACCCGACTAAATGATATGATCATTTGTCACGAAGAAAAATTCAAACGTGTGCGCCGTTTTTTTTTAATAGTGTTTTGCCGGTATCATTTGAATGTAAATAAAAGCAAAACATTTCTCTGCAAGTGCGTTGGTAATTAGAAAAGGATTGGTGTTTAAAATATTGTTAATTGTATGTGTGATTGTGTGTATATGTTTAAGAAAGACAGTTAAATTGTGTAACTAATATGGAATATAACAGCGTAAACTTTATAAACGGATGGATGAAAGAAGAAATACGAAAGGAGTGTATTGTGCGAGAATGAATGTAAATATCGGTAGGGGACGCCCTAGGCGGACGTACGCCGATCAAATAGGTGACGTACTAAAAGAGGGCCAAATTAAAAGTACCCATAACCGACGCGCATGCATGATGAGGTTAATGAATATCTAGGAAGGGAAAGAGGTTTGTTTGAACCGAAGCATGTGGCGTTCCATAGTCTCTGCCTACCTCAATGGCAGACACGCGTGACAATATAGATAGATAGTTAGAACTTTATAAAAAACTGTGAAAAAACTTAAGAAAACGACCAATATGATAAAACGCTTTGATTATTTGGTTGCGAAAATGCGAAGGAAGTAAGAAGCGGTTTTGTTTTCCGTGTATTTTGTTTAGTGGCGCCGGAGTTGATACTGTGTGGACGGTTCAGGTAGGTATCGATGATTTAGCACATCTTACTATTAATTGTAAAAGCATTCACAAAATAAATTGTAAGCAGTTTCATCTTCTTTTTTAGTGAACACCCAATATAATCTTTCACGAGCCGCCTCTGCCTATTACATGGCCTTACTCTTTGGTTGTAGAGCTCATAGCGTGAGTTGATTTGCCGTTCGTAATAGATCGCCAAAGTTAAGTAACGTCTGTACAGGTCACTAGTTGAATGGGTGACCGCTTAATAAGGTATTTACATCAAAGTACTACCATGATTCGAAGGGTACGTAAAATCGTTGATCACATTTCTTCGCCCAGGACAAGAATCGTTTGGCTACTCTGGTGGCCTTCGGACTTTCAAAAAACGACACTTTCCGACACCATAGATCACACATATTAAAGACAAAAAAGAACGAAGACTCTGAAATTTAGATCTTGCTATCACAAGTCTTATATTTTTTATACTAGTTATAAAGGGTACCGGTGCAGGTGTACCTACTAGAACTAAAGGCCAGTCTAATAAATGCCTTCGTGACGTGAAAATATAGTACAGTTTGCGAACTATGTTAAACTTAAAGTTATAATTCCGTTATAATAATTTAATTTTCAGGCAATCAGGCAAACAATAGTGTAATTTATAGGAATTAAGCTCTTTAGTAAACTTTCGTTATGCATAGAACCTTAACAAAACGTGTGCATTGTCGTGCAACGAACACTGTTGGATTGTAGCCAACGGATATTTTAAATTATTTATTGTTATTTATGGAGGCAGTATGAGTTTTTATGTGGCTGTAACTTAGGCCTCGTGTTCCGGTACATGGTTCAAGAATACCTGTTTTATCGTCGTTTTACTCCAATTAAAATTTTATAATGTTTAATTGATAGAATTGCCTGTATTTATAATACAATCCAAGTATATAACTCGAAGGTTATAATTTCCTGCCGATTGATTTCCTTACACCCAGATCTGATATTGCTTCATTTATTTAACAGGGTGTAGAAAAAATAAATATAAATTTCAATTTGCTTTAGAGGCAATTTTGTAACCAATAATAGCTATATTAGTTAGTTAGTTACAAGCCTGAATTGGTGTCCCACAGCTGGGCAAAGGCCTCCCCTTCCGACTTCCATTTCTCACGATCCGCTGCCATTATTTGCCAATCTTTTGTATAAGCGTCTAACTCATCGCGCCATCTTCTCCTGGGCCGTCCCCGTTGTCGCTTCCTATTATTTGGGATCCAATGAGTGGTTATTTTCGCCCCCAATTCTTCAGGCATGCGACAAACGTGGCCCGCCCAGTTCCACTTTAATTTGGCAGCTGAGTGGCCTACATCGGCAATCTGTGTTTTGGAACGTAGTATTGAGTTTCTTATGCGGTCTGTGAGCTTGACTCCCAAAATACTTCGTTCCATTGCCCTTTGACAGACCCCGAGGGCTGACTTTTGATTTTGAGTCAGTGACCAAGTCTGTGATCCATAGGTAAGGGTGGGAAGAATGCACATGTCCATGAGTTTTCTCTTTAAGGTCAAAGGAAGAGATCCTTTCATTAGAGCTTTCATCGACCAAAAGCTCCTCCAAGCGTTTTCGGTGCGTCTTGCAACTTCTTTGTCTTGTCTAGCCTGGAAGGAGACAATTTGACCGAGATATATATACTCATGGACATGGACATATATTACATGACACATTGACATTATTACATGACATATATATTAGTAATTGAGACAAATCTGATGCGTAGCACACATTACGAAACGTTTTGGGAAACGTGAACTTGTGCACGTGTAGTCTCTAATTAACTCAATGTTCGGGTGAATAATAATTTAAAAATTATGTTACTTCAGACACATTTACATTAGGAGTTTTATAACATTGTCTCTCAAGTTGACTGGCCTGTTGCTCTAGCGTTAAGCTATTATTAGCCCTTAACAGTGGTAAGTGAGACATTATATTCTAGTGGTAAAAGAGGTTTTATTACAAGTTAATATTTATCGACTGGCTCCGTGGTCCAGTGGATAGCGTATGCGTCTAATGATCAAGTCCCGGTTCGGGTAAAAGTGTTCCGGAGTTTTTCCGAATTTTCAGTAGGACCCCGTGCACATTATGAATTTAAGTTCCACATTGCCAGACCATGGAGTCTTGCAATGTGGATCTAAAATGTATAACATGAAATGTAGGTGTAATATTACGACTATTTCTACCCTTTCGGGATACGGACTTGAGTCTAATATATATCGGTAAATATAAAAATCTCATTGCGGTGCCATGTCGTCAGTTATAGAAGTATTTAAGTTCAGTCAATGTAGTTTAGCTTCATCACCATTAGTAACTAACTCAACTCTGTTCGTTATATAACAAAGTTATAGATAACTGCAGAGTTTGTAATGTCATTTCATTATTGTCGGTCCATTAGCTGTTTCAGTACAAATTATTAGCTTAGATCTAGTTTAGAATTTTTCAAACATTATAATTATACTAGAGGATGCCTGCAGATACGCTCGCACATTTTTAACTGTATCTGTCCGATCCCCTGGCACTTTCGGGAAATCCTTTCTTAGTAAACCCAACGGTCCCCAGAGAATATAAATGCCTAAAATATCGAAGTGTACGTTCGAAAACCTAACCCAAAAGTAATATCAAACCCTAACTAATAAATTATATAAATATTTGAATGAAGAAAAGATAAATAAATGAGCTTTCATATTTTTCCTACAATTTTCCTACAAGAAATACTAAAACACACATGTGGTAGGAACGATATATGGTCATAGCCTCTAAAAAGGTCAGAACTTTATTTACGAACGTCCACATTTATTTAGAGTACGGTGGACGTATATTATGTGTATAAACTAGGATATAAACTCGACGATATTTATCGAGAAGTGCGTATCTTATATCCAAGTTGCCGAGTGCGGAAATCGATCTCATTTTGCTGATGGTATACCCGACTGTTTACGACATTTAGTTCGTCATTATTCAGACCTTTCGGCGTTCCTTACTATTACTTTTTATCTTCTAATGTGCCAGTTAGTTTCATTTTTGATGTATACAAATAATGCAGGAGTTGAGATATAGAGCATCAAATAACACTTTATTCCTCATCATTGTACTCACGTCATATCTAGTAAGTTTACGACATAAAATATGGCAAAACATGTGAACTTCAAAGATAAAAACTAAGCTTTGAAATGTCAGGCTTTGATAATTCTATTTTGTTTACACGTATCACATACCTTGAAGGCGTGAATGCATGTATACACTATCACAAAGTGTTACTCCGATACACTGTATGTCACACCTTTGCTGATTAGCTATCCTTACTCGTAAACACTGTCGTTTTAGCTAGTTAAATTAAAGAATAACGACTCGTTTCTTGGCCATCAAATGAAGATCACCTAGCCGTATAGGCAAACTTTGAATTTCCAAGTTCCATTTTTTTACAGTTTAACGTAACGTCCCCAGTAATCTGAAAGCGTGGGTTCACCATCCCATATAGCTGTTCTAATTCATTTTATGTTGCACCTTTTTCGATTTTGCGTCCATTCACATAAATATTGTCTCGTTTTAGCTAATAATTATAAATCAAGCAATAACCGGACGATTCTTGTGGACGTCAAATAACCATCACCTGCCAATATTGGAAAGCTTTTAAAGCGATTGAGATTTTTCTTTACTAAAGTTTAAGTGCATAAAGTACTTTGAAAACCGTAACTGGTAATTTTCTAAGTACACGAATGGGAAGATTTATTTTATGTACTTTAAATAAAATAAATAAAAATAAATTGTAACTTAATGTGCTATTGGGTTTTAAGGCTCGTTTTATGGCAATATGTCTAAATGGCGTTCAGCGATAAGTACTATACACATACATACTCGCGAATGCAGTTATTTTAAGGGTTTGCGAGGAAGGTATCTAGTGATACATTTATAGCTTTTTCTTGAGGAAATGGTTTACGAATATATTTGAAATATTTTATTTATTTTTTATAGACTCACTGTATCTCCGAAGGGGTAGGCAGAGGTGTAATATTACACCCACATTTCGCCAGGAATTTTTAGGTCCCACGTAATAGGGAGCGAGCGTATTGCCGTACCGGGCACATTACCAGACTCCGTGCTGCTACTGAGAATTTCCTAACGGAAAAACCCAATAGCACTTTGCCCGACCCGGGAATCGAACCCGAGACCTCCCAATCCCACGCGCACATTTATGCTTCGAGACCAACGAGGCAGTCATATCCCATATATTTGAATTTGGATATAAACTGCTTTTATATGCGTTTACTTGTTCCTTTAGAGCGGTTTCAGATTAGCGTTTTATACGCGCGTATAAGCTCGTTTTTGGAAGCGCCTGTAGGCGCGTATAGGCTCGCCTTTTGACACACGCACAACTCGTACGACCGTTGACGCGCGTCTAAGCTCGTATAAGCGCGAGCCGTCAAAATCCATGTTGACACTGATAAGATGTCACTACAGTTTCGAGCGAACACGCTGATATATGCCCATTTACGAGAGACCGGTATTTTGACACGCATAATGTAGCGCGCGTGTAAGCGCGTATGCAGAAACGACCGTATACGCGCAGAAAAATACGCTAATTTGAAACCGCCCTTACTCTCTCCTCTTTCAATAGAGAAAGCTGTAGAGGAAAGATACACGAAACAAGTTGATTTTTTTTATTAGTATCCTCAATACGATTTTATGCACTAGTTCAGTTTTGCTGTGTTTTGGCCCGAAGCCAAACTGATGTTCGGTAATAGTCTAGACTCCGTAAATGAGCTTTATCCTGCTTAGAAAGATATTTTTCACAATAAGGCTAACCTAATGAGACAAGTATACAGAAAATGAAAATACCTATCTACGAGTACCAATTAGTTTGCCTACAGGTATTTACATCAATTTCATCAAAATTAGGCAGGAAGTTGGGAGAATTTAAGAGAGATTTTTAGGCAACGTAAAGATAACGAAATATTGATCTTGTTAGGTGATTGCAATGGATGGGTGGGAGTAAAACGAGATGGATTTAAAAGGGTTTTAGGTGGATTTGATGATGAAAGTTTGAATGAAAATGGAAAAGTATTGCTTGAGGTTTGTTAAGAGTGGAGCCTTTGTGTGACAAACACCTTGTTTGATCACAAAAGGATACACATGTATACGCGTGAGGCTAAAAATGTTAGAAGAAGTATGATTGATTTTGTAATTGTAGATGAGCGTTTGAGAAAGAATGTGTTAGATACAAGGGTGTATCGAGGGATCGGCATCCACACAGACCACTTCTTGGTGATAAGCCAGATAAGTGGGTTCTTTAAAGGATGGCGACACCAAGAGCATAATGAAAATAGGGTCTTGGAAAGAAAAAAAGTAGAAAATCTGCAAGAGAAAGATGTGAAAGATGAGTATAAGCGAAGATTGATAGCAAGATTGAGAGGTTCGATGGCATACATGATATGGAAGAATTATGGCAATCTTTTAAACAAGAGATAGTATGTGTAGCGTCTCAAGTATGTGGTGTGATCAAGAGAAGGAAATACAAAAGGTTAAGATTAAAGTTTGTATGATAAAATATTAGATAGTATTATTATTATGTACCTATGTACCTACAAATTGGATATACTTCATTTTGTTTTTTGTTTCTGTTTGTTTTCTGTACCAATTTTATTTAGTTACTTTTTGTTTAAAATAGTAATGTGATGGATATGATCTAGTATAGGTAATGAAGTTACCTATGCTGGATTATATCTATTACATTGCTATGGAATGTATGAAGGTATAACTCATTAGAGCGCCTCTTACGCCAACAAACTGTGTATACAGTTTGGCGTTTTTTGTATTAGTATTTAAGTGTTTTTTTTCTGTGAAATAAACAAATTAAAAAAAAAAACATGGTGGGACAAGGATGTACAATCAGCAGTGTCGTGATAGGTTGGCTGCCAGAGCAAATGAAAGAATGGGAAAGGCAACGAGTAATGACAAAGATGGAGTTTGTTAGGTCAAAAAGAATAATTAAAGAAATTGTTAAAAGGAAAAAAGAGGAAAAGAAAGATGAATTTGATAGCAGACTATTTGGAGATTTGCGGCGAAACATAAAGTTTTTCTGGAAATCCGTTCGTGCAGTTCGAAGAAGAACTCAATCCTCAGAATACACGTCAGTCAGAGACAAGAATTGAAAGATACTGAATGGTGAATCATGCGTGCTGATGAGATGGTTGGATTTTTATTTGAAAGAACGGCGATAGAGACATTGATCGACGAAATTAATAGTAATAAAAGCCACGATGAAAGTGATATTGGCGTGGAAGAAATTATGAAGGCGCTGGGCAGTATGAAATTAGGTAAAACTGCAGGGTATGAGGATTACAGTTGAAATGCTGAAGGCTGGACAGGGCATCATAGTTGGTCAGCAGCAAGGCTTATTTAACTTGTGCTGGACCAACGGCCAAGTACCTGATGACTGGGCCACAGCGGTGGTTGTGCCTCTTTATAAGGGAAAAGGCTCGAAACAAGACTGCAAGAACTATAGAGGCATATAGGCCTTCTCAGCATTGTTGGCAAATTGTATGCGAAGGTACTGATTGAAAGAGTTATGGAAGTAACCGACAAGAAAATATGGGATGTACAAGCGGTATTCCGAAAGAGTATGGGATGCACGGAGCAAGTCTTTTCCTTAAAAATTCTTGGCGAAAGGTCAAAAGGTCTATTGCGCATTCGTGGATTTGGAAAAGGCTTACGATAAAGTGGTGAGGAATGAAATTTGTTCGGTAGTGTCGATGTACCGACAGTGAACAGCAGTCTCATGCGAGCTCTAAAACCCCTTTATGAAGATTTTAGAGCTTGTGTGAGGATAAACGGGTCATACACTGGCTGGTATCCATCTACCATCGATACAGTGGTAGACAGGGATGTGAAGCGTCGCCGTGGCTGTTTACCCTCTTCATGGTCAGTTGTTTGCAAGATTTGAAACATACTAGTGATTGTGGATTAAGGATGAATGAGTTACTTGTCAAATGCCTCCTTTATGCTGATGATCAGGTAATACTTGCGGCTTCAGCGGAGGAGTTGCAAGAGATGGTAGCAATCATGCATAGTGCTTTAGGGACGAAAGGAATTAAAGTGAATGTGAGCAAGACGAAAGTTATGGTGTTTGAAAAGTAGGAATGTGTTACGGCTTGTAATGTTATGATCGATGGACAACGAGTGGAAAAAGTGAATGATTTTGTATATTTAGATACGCTGTTTACTAGAAATGGTAAGAATGAAGAAGATAAAGGAAGAAGAGTTAATGCAGGTAATAGGGTGAATGAAGCTTTGAAGGCTTTTATGAACAGTCAAATCGTGTCCAAATAGGCACGTTTGGCTGTGCATAGAGTAGTGACTTTCACTACCATACACTTATGTATGGTAGTGAATGTTGGATATGGCAGAATAGACATGAAAGTAGAATAAATGCTGTAGAAATTAGAGCTCTGAGAAGTATGTGTGGAGTGTCTTTGAACGACAGAGTAAAGAATTGTGTGATATGAGAGTATTGGGGGTAAAAGAAGATGTAGTGACAGCCATTGAGAAAGGTTTGCTAAGATGGTTTGGACTAATGGAAAGGATGGATGACGAAACACTGACCAAGAAGATAAGTGTGAATGGGACAGGAGGAAGGAGAAGACCTAGACGGACGTTCTCTGACCAGATTGGATCCTAAAGAAAGGACAGGTTAGAAGTACCCTTAACCGAAGAGCATGCATGAGAAATTTGATGGGAGTGAACGAAGCAAGAGAGATATGCCAGGATCGTTGCAAATGGCGTTCCGTACTCTGCCTACCCCTCCGGGAAACAGGCGTGAGTTTATATATGTATGTATGTTCATCAAAATTAACTGTAAAATATATTTTCATCCAATTTACTTCTTATGCGCATAGTAAGGGTCACCATATTATTTAAAATATGTCTTCCATATAATTACCACAAAAATACAATGTGCCATATATAAAACATGCGGCAGGAACTATGCTGAAATAAAGTAGTGATGTAATAAAGGTCGTAAAACGGTAAAAGCGGATGTTCCTAAAAGACCCCGAAAGGGACGACCAACGAGTAAGGTACCAAACAAATTTCTAATTAATATCCGTATAAGTCTATAATTTGGATGAAGGAGACGCATTTCTATAAAATTTATTTTCCTGATTTTCGGGGCGACTATATCTTTTTTTTTACCTATACTGTCCCATTGTTGGGCAAAGGTCTCCCCTACACTTTACAATGGTGAAAATCTTTTATCAAAAATATTTCTTTTTTTTTATTGCTTGCACGTTATGCATCACCGTTAGTTTGTACACATTCTTTCTCCAATTTAAATCATACATAGTCCAGCCAGATAAACTCATATCTAGCCGGACTACATACGATACGTATACGATACAATTTTCCGCATCATGACACAAACACGTAATAAAACAGTTTAGCAACAGTTTATGGCGCGTGTGCTTTAGTTCATAAATCGTTGAGTGGACTTTGTTCGCTGTGTTTTTGCATAACATCAGTAATGTGTGTCTGTCGACAGTTTTCAGAATTATTCACGAGCTGAGCGTGCCTTGTCTACTTGTTTGTCTTACTTGTATGTATGAGGTAAGTAGTTGTCGGTGCATTCAGTTGCTATGTCTGTGTCAATAAGTATACCAGTTATTCCTAATACTTTAAATGAGCAATAATTATATATCAATTTAATCTCGCAAACGGCTCGAACGATTTTTATGTTTAGAATGCAGGTGGTTTCGGGGGCGATATTTCCGTCTAGCTACGAATCATTTTTAAAAAACATGATTTACCAAATAAAATAAAATACGAGCAAAGTTTGGTCATCCAGATATCTGTTATGTTAAACGAATAGTTCGTGTGGTGATGGATTAAGAAAACAAGTTGTCACTACCCCATTTCGTTAAGTGGGTGTCTTAAAAGGCGACTCAAGAAAGTACAAGAAGCAAATTGTATATTTAGGAAGATAAAAATAATAATATTATTGGTGGTCTGAACAGTCGGTCAGATTCTCCCATTGACTCACAATGTTAATGCTAAGCAGTTGGCTTCAAAACGATAGCTGTATACTTGTTCGGATGGTCATGGGACATTGTTTTGTTTGGTACATAGTTGACGTACACATTAATTATCGCCGATAACCATTCCATTTAAAGAATTTATACCCGTGGACTTATAGTTGTTTGCAATTGTTATGTCTATTATTCAACTAACTATAAATTAATCTTGTGTCAACCAAGTCTTTACAAACATTCAAATAACAGAAACAAGGAAAACACAATCTTGAAACAAAGATTAATGCATCACATAAATTATACAGAAGCCTCTTTACCACCACTGTAGTCAATATACCTTCAAAATATTTTTTTATTTAACAAACACATATGTAATGAGATATGTACACAACTTTTACCAAAATATATTAATGAAATAAAGAACATAAAGATGAGGACTAAATGTAAATGTTAAGCGTAGAATCTTTTGAAGTTTCATGTTTTACGTAAGCTTTTTTAATAATATTAGCGAAAATAAGAGACTCTTCAAAGGAATTTCAAAGACCTTACACATTAAAATTAGTACGCAGGAAGTTACTCTTTCAATATAGGTAAGCCATGGCAGAAGAAATTTTGTTGTGTCAAAGAGAACTAAAGTAGGTAAAATATTAATTTTTATTTTTGCAATAAAAGCTTGTTCGGCATGTATCTTATACTTCTTATACTAATATAATTATAAAGCTGAAGAGTTTGTTTGTTTGTTTGGTTGAACGCACTAATCTCAGGAACTACCAGTCCGATTTGAAAAATTATTTCAGTGTTAGATAGCCCCTTTATCGAGGAAGGCTACAGGCTATATAACATCGCGCTATGAGCGACGGGAGCGCAGCAGTAGCCTTAAATAACGCGGGTGTAACCGCGGGCTTCCTCTAGTATATGATATACTTAATATTAAAGTTAAATGCTTTACGAATCCGTAATTTATGATCATGATACGCCTAAGAATTCCATTGTTGTTTGTTTGTTTTTCGTGTCAGTGTGTGGCAACTCTGGTGTCGGAGTTTTCAGACCGTCCGAAGGCCTCCGACATGGCCTAACGATCCTTATTCTAGAACCGCGATTGACAGCTAAACGTGCCTTCCGAAGCACGGTAGCGCTCAGATGTAAATGCCACGCTTGGTCACCCATCCAAGTGGCAACCTGTGCAAGTGTTGCTTAACTTTGCCGATCTGTTACGAACGGCAAGCCAAGTCTCGCTATGAGCGCTACTGATTCCATTGATATTACTGATGGAGAAAGCTAAAACCCAGATTTTGTAAGGAATTTACTTAGGTATACATAACAATTCTAAGCATACGTAACCGCGGCGCAATTTAGCGACCCACCTTACAATATGGCAACTAAATAAACTGCTCAATTAAGCAAACGTATTAATGTCGGCTCTTATAGACTTTAATTTCTAGCAAATAGTATTTACGTCGTCTTCTCCAGCCTTGTGAAATATACATAATATGTATATTTGATAATCGAACCCATTGCTAGTCACAGTTCGCAAAGGATAAGATCATAGCCTACCACGCAGACATGTGCAGGTTGTTAGACTTCTCATGGCTTTGAACAACTCTCAGACATGTAGGATTCCCCTCGAAGTTTTCCTTCATCGATTAGCATGCGATAATTAACAATTTAATACCCATTTAACTTCAAAAAGTCAGTGGTGCCGTCATGGGTTTTGAACTCGAGACCCTCTGCGTAGCAACCTATAAGTCTGTCTACTAGTCTATCGAGAAAGAAAAGAAAGAAAGAAAAAACTTTTATTTTTATAACAGACGAAGGACATGATATAAACAATGTGAGAAATGAAAAGAATACAACTAAGCACAAATCGTACACGCCCGTCGTCTGTACAAAAATAACCACCTGACAAGTCAATAGTAACATTCATCTTTCAGTTTTCACAACACAGTGCAGATATGCTTTAAGAATGCCTCATGAGATTTCTAATAACCAACAAGCGCACACCATTTAAACTTTTCACGAGCTTTTCAAACGCCTCCCGGTGAGCTTTCAAGATTTACGTCTAAAAACAAAATCTTTTATGTCTCTCAAAATCTCTTTGAAATTGTACACAGTATTTTAGTTTAAAATATTTTCTTTTGCGAGGAGAAGGATCATTTTGACGTGTTTAAACCGATTTACTGTTAATTTATACAGGAAAATGCTTTTTGGATTATGGATTTGTGTGACTGTTTTCTCATCTTAAATATTTAAGTGAATAGGTATCATGAGTGTACCAATAAAAGTCAGCAATTATTACTATATTTAAAGATACAGTTACTAAGAATAACATCCACGCTCGTAAGTTCATCTTTAGTAACTTTGTTATATTTGTACAGCGTAGTTTAGTGATCTATAGGTCTGTTTGAGATTTAAGTCGACGGATGTCTCAAAGAAGACTAATAAAACGAGTAAAAATGTTCAATCCCTATCGTAGTGTTTATCGGTGAGTGCAAGCTGGTGCTTGCACTCACCGATAAACACTAGCTCTCTGTAACCTTGATAATATGTCCTTTTTTATTAGAGAAGTGAGCATGAGCTATTGACCGCGGCGTCTTCTCCTTTTCTCTTTGGGCTGGCATCACTGGTAAGAAGGATAGATAAATAAGAACTTTTCGTCATCAGCGATCTTTGTTATCCTGGTTGAATCTTAGTCTTGTGCCTTATAGCCCGGTGTCCGAATTCTAGCCTAACCTGATTTGACAGAATATTAGCGTTTCTAAAGGGCGACTGCCGTTTGAACCTCCTAATCCAAATGGATAGCGATAACATATGGCTCTCACGAGACTTATATGATATCTAAGGCTACTGACACATAACGAGTTCAAATATCTTCATGACAGCCGGGAGCGACGGCCCAACGTGCTCTCTGAGGCACAGGCAGGAAATA
Source organism: Euclidia mi (assembly GCA_944739405.2). NCBI lineage: Eukaryota > Metazoa > Arthropoda > Insecta > Lepidoptera > Erebidae > Euclidia > Euclidia mi. The sequence goes on along the minus strand of OX123198.2, from coordinate 65,624,668 downwards.
ATTGTCAATTAAATACGCACATTACTTTGTAAAGTGAACGTGGCAGTAAATGTAAATGTAGAAGCATACAGTAATAATGTTTTAAATTTGACGTTCATCAGTGTCACTTTGTGATCTAAATGAATAAAGGATTTTGACTTTGACTTAAAGTCAGGGATGCGCGCCACAGGTTCGAACACGATACCTACCGCATAGCAGTCTATAGCAGGTATCTCTCCTAGACCATCGCTACCTTAAAACTCATAATATTTTATTACAAGTGTAAGAGACTGCCTCCGTGGTCCAGTGGATAGCGTATGCATTTGCTGATCGGAGGTCCCGGGTTCGATTCCCGGGTCGTGCAAAAGTGTTACTGCGTTTTTATGAATTCTCAGTAGCAGCACGCAGTCTGATGATGTGCCCGGTAACGGCAATTGGCTCGCCCCCTATTACGTGGGACCTAAAAATTCATGGCGAAATGTGGGTGTAATATTACACCTCTGCCTACCCCTTCGAGGATACAGGCGTGAGTCTATAAAAAAAAGTGTAAGTGGTGCCTTATTCGCCAGTTACTAAGAGAAGACATTATCACAATCTAATTTCAATCGCGATAGGCGCCAAATTATGCTAAGCGGGCTGCTCGCACTTTCATAATTTCACAGCACGTAAACTCATCGTCGCTCTTATCACTAGGGCTTGGCCCTCGTAATCATAATTACTAGTGGTGTAACGGTGCCTCTATAGCATAGTTATCGATAGACTTCGCTACGGCTTATGAATTTTGAGTCTTAAGACGATGTCTGGGCGGGTTATTAGATGATTTCGATAGAGTAAAACTGAACAGATTGTGGTTAAAGTTAGATAGTACAACCGAATAATACAGATTGTTTAAAATCACTCATCTTTTGATCAGGGTGCAGATTTCAAAAAACTTTTCTGTACGTTTTTGTTTGATTAGTGTAGTCAATGAAAAGTTTCAAGGGCAAAATTACTTATTAGCTTAGGTGACAATGTCACGCTAAAGGACGTAAATTTTAAAGTTAGTCTCTTTTTGAATCGACGCACGTTACACGTTCGCAAAGCAAAAGCATAGAACCACGAGAAAGAACATGATATAAACTATTCCGTATGAAATGTATGAAATTTGGTGTGAAATAAAGTTTTATTTCAATTTATTGTTTTAGTAAGACAAATTGGATAGGTATGGTTTATATTCTATGCAACAGATAGCGAGTCTATTGATGTCCGTCACGTCCACTGCTTTACTAGTGAGAATTTTTCAACAATCTCTTATCTCACCTATGCATTTGATTGGAAACAGTTGATGTCATGACTCATCTTGCGCCTAACTATAAAATAATTCATGAAACTAACGCAGTTAGGTTAAAAATAAATATTTGTGCAAACAATGTAACGTCATGACTTCGGATTGTCCTAGCAGATATTTTATTCAAAAGCTATTATAATAATAACAACTTTGTGGCAGTCTTTATCTTACATCTGTTTTATGTCATATCTGAGCGTATAGTCAAAAAGCTTTAGATATATTTTTCCACTTTCATTATTTTATTGATATAAACAGTAAAAACTGATACAATGACTAGCTTACAAAGTGCTGGGCTGTTTTGTGCCGAGGTGAATGTGAAAGACGTAACAGAGGGTCCACAAGTGGTTAAATAAAATAATTAATAATGGATAGTGGTGACATCTGTACTTTCCTACTGCTTTATGAAGTAAATTACTTTAAAAAGTTTATATATTTAAACAATATAATTAAAATATAGATTTTTATTTTAATCATCATCATAGCAGCCGAACGCCGTCCACTGCTGGACGTAGGCCTCCCCCAAGGCTCTCCACACAGACCGATCCTGAGCCACCCGCATCCATCCGCTATCCGCGATTCCAACAACATCGAGCGCATAATCTAAGTATATCACCTACATATTGATAGCAGTATTTGAAGGAGTCAGTTTAGCAAATATTAACATTTAGTTTATAACTTTATTTAGGCTCAATTTCGGCACCTCTGGCCCACCCATCTATCATTTTACAAATATCCACAAAACTGGAACAATTTTTTTGGTTATTTATCTAACAAATTATTTAACAGGTACTTATAAGACAATAGTGAAACTGGTCATTAGTCTACCATCACAATACTATTAACATTCATAATGATGTATAGAATTCACTGATTAATGCATAATATCGTAATCATTGATCAATCATCTGTAGCAAATGCTTTTTACTTCGTCTTCACCAGCCTTGTGAAATATACATATTAGGTATGTATATTTGATGATCTAACCCATTGCTAGCCATAGTACGCGAAGGATAAGAACATAGCCCACCACGCAGACTATATGCAGGTTGGTAGACTTCTCATGGCTTTGAACAACTCTCAGACATGCAGGATTCCCCACGAAGTTTTCCTTCATCGATTAGCATGCGATAATTAACAATTTAATACCCATTTAACTTCAAAAAGTCAGTGGTGTCGCCATGGGTTTTGAACTCGAGACCCTCTGCGTAGCAACCTATTAGTCTGTCTACTAGTCTATCGAGAGAAAGAAAAGAAAGAAAAAATCTTTTATTTTTATAACAGACGAAGGACATGATATAAACAATGTGAGAAATGAAAAGACTACAACTAAGCACAAATCGTACACGCCCGTCGTCTGTACAAAAATAACCGCCTGACAAGTCAATAGTAACATTAATCTTTCAGTTCTCACAACACAGTGTAGATATGCTTTAAGAATTCTTCAAGAGATTTCTAATAACCGGCAAGCGCACACCACTTAAACTTTTCACGAGCTTTTCAAACGCCTCCCGGTGAGCTTTCAAGATTTGAGTCTAAAAACTAAATCTTTTATGTCTCTTAATATACTCAAGAGCGTCAAAATCTCTTTGAAATTGTACACAGTATTTTAGCTTTAAATATTTTCTTTTGCGAGGAGAAGGATAATTTTGACGTGTTTAAACCGATTTACTGTTAATTTATACAGGAAAATGCTTTTTGTATTATGAATTTGTGTGACTGCTTTCTCATCTTAAATATTTAAGTGAATAGGTATCATGAGTGTACCAATAAAAATCGGCAATTATTACTATTTATAAAGATACAGTTACTAAGAATAACCTCCACGCTCGTAACTTCTTCTTTAGTACCTATTTTATATTTGTACAGCGTAGTTTAGTGATCTGTAGGTCTGTTTGAGATTTAAGTCGTAAAAGTGTTCAATTCCTATCGTAGTGGTTTTCGGTGAGTGCAAGCACCAGAGACTAGTGCCCCCAAGGCTCTCTGTAACCTTATGCCCTTTTGTATTAGTGAAGTGGGCATGAGCTATTGACCGCTGCGAGTCCTCCTTTTCTCTTTGGGTTGGCATCACTGGTATCTATATGCATTGGTTGCCTTTGGAAGGTTCTTAGCTTACTCACCAACTACATGATAGTAAAAGATAATGTATAAAAATAAACGACATCACGGGTAAGCAGTATCGCTCATCAGTTTTCTATAAAGTTGTACAAGTACACATAATATAAATAAAATAATAAAGCTGACTGGTTGTTGGTCGCACGGCATAAATGTGCGCGTGGGATTGGAAGGTCTCGAGTTTGATTCCCGGGTCGTATAAAGTGTTATTGGGTTTTCCCGTTAGGAAATTGTCAGCAGCAGCGCCGTGACTGGTAATGTGCCCGGTATGGCAATAGGCTCACCCCCTATTACGTGGGACCTAGAAGTTCGTGGCGAAATGTGTATGTAATATTACACCTCTGCCTACTCCTTCAGATATACAGGCGTGAGTCTATAAAAAAAATGTTGACAAATGTTCATTGTATTATTGGTTGAACACACTTATCTCAGGAAAATCTGATTCGAATTGGATAATTATTTTGTATTCGATAACCCATTTAACGAGGAAGGCTATACACTATATAACAATAGTCCTAAATAACGCAGGTTTAACCGCGGGCTCATCTAGTATGATATAATGTAGTTACGTACGGAGATTCTACCGCCTTATATTGACTACGGAGTTGCCTACAGCATCATTATCATATCGACTTCGGTATTCTTTGTACATTTAACGTGTCTCGCCTGACTTAGCCCCGTATGACACGGATTTACTTCATCAAAACGTAAAGTTAGCCGATATTTTTACATAATTACTTCATTAAACGTCATGGTTATTTGTAGGATTTCATTTAGACATGAACATGGAATTCATCAGTAACCAATGTTTTATCTAACAATATAATTATCTTCATTATAGCACTATGCTGGTTGTAAATTGATCTGAACTTGAGCCAGAAAGATAAGTATTATTCAAAGGCAATTCAGAGTGAACGCCGAGCGCATGCCGGGTACACGTCGATCTCCCGCCCGAGAAACGCGCACGCCCAATGTGAGGATTAGGTGAGCCTAAGGTTAAGTGCCGACTTGTCAATCAGCAAAAGTTAGTAGTTTGTCAATAAATGTTATAAAACGATACCAAATTTTCAATCATAAGCATTTTGATAAAAAATATTAAATGTTTTATTTCCATATGCGGCAGGTTAAAGTTCGGTAGAATTACTATTAAACTAACTAAATAACTCTTAAATCACCCAATATTTGTAGAAATTGACTTCTGCTCAATGTGATTGAATAGTACTCTAACAGTTTTACTAATCAAGCTATTCAAGATCTTAATGTAAATCTAAAATATTATATTTCTAAAGATTATGTTGAAGCTAGGTTTAGAAGAAATTCAAATGTTTAGTAAAGCCTTAAGAAATATAATGAAATAAATAATTACAATATATTTCTGTAAACGATTTCGTTAATCTAATTTAAATGATGACATCTAAGATCCTATATCGAGTGTTATATTATAATGTGTAAATATTCATCGTACATTCCTGAATAATATTTAATTTGTGTTTTCAGATTATGAAACCGTTTTCTTGATATTTATAAGAAATTTTCATCATCATCGTTTTAGATTGTCCTGGTTGAATCTTAGTCTTGTACCTCATAGCCTGATGTCCGAATTCTAGCCTAACCTGATTTGACAGAATATTAGCGGTTCTAAAGGGCGACTGCCGTTTGAACCTTGTAATCCAAATGGATAGCGATAACATATGGCTCCCACGAGACTTATATGATATCTAAGGCCACTGACACATAACGAGTTCAAATATCTTCATGACAGCCGGGAGCGACGGCCCAACGTGCTCTCTGAGGCACAGGCCAGAAATAATTGTCAATTTAATACGCACATTACTTTGAAAAGTCAGTGATGCGCGCCACAGGTTCGAACACGATACCTACCGCATAGCAGTCTATAGGTATCTCTCCTAAAGCCATCGCTACTTTAAAACTCATAATATTTTATTACAAGTGTAAGAGACTGCCTCCGTGATCCAGTGGATAGCGTATGCGACTGCTGATCGGAGGTCCCGGGTTCGATTCCCGGGTCGGGCAAAAATGTTACTGAGTTTTTCTGAATTCTCAGTAGCAGCACGGAGTCTGATGATGTGCCCGGTAACGGCAATAGTTTGCCCCCTATTACGTGGGACCTAAAAATTCATGGCGAAATGTGGATGTAATATTATACCTCCTGCCTACCCCTTTGGGGATACAGGTGTAAGTCTATAGAAAAAAAGTGTAAGTGGTTCCTTATTCGGCAGTTACTAAGAGAAGACATTATCACAATCTAATTTCGATCGCGATAGGCGCCAAATTATGCTAAGCGGGCTGCTCGCACTTTCATACGAAAATAATAATTTCAGAGCACGTAAACTCAACGTCGCTCTTATCACTAGGGCGTTGCCCTCGTAATAATAATTACTGGTGATGTAACGGTGCCTCTATAGCATATTTATCTTTAGACTTAGCAACGGCTTATGAATTTTGACACTTAAGACGATGTCAGCGAGCGGTTTAGTACACAATTTCAATAAAGTCAAGCTGAACCGTTGGTGGTTAAAGTTAGGTAGTTTTTGCACCCCGACGGTGCACCAATGTTTGAATTCACACATCACTTAATCAGGATGTAGATGCCAAAATCGGGATTCTATAGTTTTGTTTGGTGAGTGTTGGCAAAGGAAAAAACAATTATGCACTTAGATCACAATGTAGGTAACGCTCGTGAACGTTAATTTTAAAGCTAGGTACATATTGAATCTACATTTACATTTAATACCACGTTCGCAAAGCAAGGGAGTAGAAACACGAGAAAGAGCGGGTAATAAACTATTCCTCGTGAATTGATTTAGATTGGAAGTGGAATAAGAGCTAGGTATATCAATTTTTTTTAAATATTTTTTTATAGACTCACGCCTGTATCCCCCAAGGGGTAGGCAGAGGTGTAATATTACACCCACATTTCGCCATGATTTTTTAGGTCCACCTAATAGGGGGCGAGCCTATCAATTTTATGCACTTAGATATTGTTGAAATAATTCATTTGGAACTGGTATGGTATCTATGCAACAGTGAACGAGTCTATTGATGTCTGTCAAACATTCTTAGCAGTAGTTAGTAAAGCATTGTACCTACTTCTCTAAATACTGCTAGGGGAGATCAGAGATTGTTGAAAATATCTCATATTTTCAACAATCTCTGATCTCCCCTAGGCACAGCAAACTGCAGGGCTGCTTTGTGGCGAGCTGAATGTGAAAAGCGAGACTGTGATACCAATGGTTTTCCTTAGTGATGGCAATTAAATACAAAATATAGAAAGTTGTGACTTGTACTTTTCATATCAGATGGAGTAACTTACCTTGGAGAGTTTCTACATTTATACAATATAATTTAAATATTGATTTTATTTCAATATCAAGCGCATAATTTATGTCTATTATGTAATCACACTCTTTGAAGGTATTCATTTAGCAAATAAGTAACTATATTTTATGGCCCAATTTTACCATCTCTGAATCTGAAATCATTCTTACCAATATATATAGGTATACAAAACTGGAACAATTCTTTTTGGTGATTTATCTGTCAAAATAATTTAACAGGCACTTATGAGAAAGTATTGAACCTGACCATAAATCTACCATCACAATACTATTATCATTCTTAATGACGAATTAAATTCACTGATTAATGCATAATATCGTAATCATTGATTATGATAACTGATTTACATTACGCGCACGTGGTGTTTGCGCTAACCACGAGTTAACTAACCGACAGTAATCTCATCTACAGAACAATATGATATAATTTAACTGATTTAGACTATATTCGTCTAAAGACAGGCTATTCGTTACTGATAACGATAAAGGCCATAGCATTATCATCATCGTTCTAGCATTGTCCCGGTTTAATTTTTAGCTCAGGGTCCGCTTTTAGCCCAACCTGATTAGACAGAATATGAACTATAGAACAACAGTCGTCTGACCACTGCAACTCATGGGGAAAGCGATATTCAACGGTTTAACCTAAAGTCAGGACTCTTGGGGCACTGACTCCAGTTCACGACTGCTAGAGATCTTCATGATACCTGAGGCTGATGGCTTAGCGTGCTCTTCTAAACACGTGATAAGGAGAGCACGATTAACGACCGATTTTAAACAAGTGACAATTTAATGCATGAAAAGACAATATTGTGTATTATTCTTATGTAATAAGCCGCAAACGAGCAGACGGATCGCCGGATGGTTAGCGAATACTGCCGCCCATGGACACAAGCAATACCAGAGGATTTACAACTCACACACTTGCCGTGCTTTTGATTGGGAAAAGGAATAGGAGGAGTAGGATTTATAGGATCTTCATAGGTAGTAGAGCCTCGCTGATTTCAGCATGAATGGGTCGGCTCGACCGAGGAAGTACTACCCTCTCACAGAAAATCGACGTAAACTAACAGTACTTAAACTGTTGCGTTTCGTTCGGTGAGTGAGAGCGCCGGAGGCCCCATCCCCTAATCCTTCTCCCTCCCTCATCCCGCTCCTCTTCTTATCCCTTTTCCCAACCTCAAGGGGCAGCAACGCACTTGTGACTCCTATGGTGTTGCTTGTGTCCATGAGCGGCGGTAATTGCTTGGGATGGATCCTTTGGCACTCTCATTGTCCTAACGAACTACTGTTACTTATAAATAATAATTTTAATCCAAGACAATCTTTAGCAGCCCTTTGCTCTATCTTCAGGACTACATACCATGTTAGAGTAATACAACCCACACACAAATTACCTCATAAAGCTTACTGAGCCTTATGGAAAATTTCAAAGCGGTTAAAATTATGTTACGTGGGCGTGCCGCCTAGTTTCGATCGAACTCTCAATCTTAATCATGAGCCCTGGCTCGACGTTGTTCCTGACCCGTAGATTTACTTCACTAAGCCTACCCCTATTGTTTATTGCTATAAGTAAAACGATCCACCTGAAAAAGGCGGTAACTCTGAATAAACTAGGATGTGTTTTCTAAGCTTTTCAATGTTATATGAAGGAAGAATGTACAAAATTCTGTCAGCAAATAGGAAGGGAGTAAATTGGTAATGAAAGTTATTGAGATGATTATGATACTCTGACTCACAGATCGTAATTTTTTTTTTTACTTGCAAGTATGTGGTAGACCGCTCGAAGGCCTCAGACATGACCTAACGATTCTTGTATTCTGGCAGGAACCGATGACTTTACGTACCCATCGAAGCAGGATTAACTAACTGGCGAACTAGTCAATGTTATTCTGAGAGAGAAAACAATATTTGCCGTCTATTTCATGCCCAATTAATTTTATTGTAACCAGCCCTGCAAGGCTTTACTTCTACATGTTTTTTTAGCAAACGATCATTGTATTATAACCAATGTTTGAATTAGAATTTCAAACCATAAAATCTAATATAAACAATGTTTTTTTTTCTATCAGTTTATAATTACATCTCCATTCCTGAAAGACCCACAATTTCGTTACACCAAAATATTCATTCATCAAAGATTGTCAATATAAAACGCCCAGTCCCCAAAGAATACAATGGTTAGAATTTACATGACTACATTATAATAATATAATATTCTACAACATACTCACATCACCTTCTAGTCCCAAACTAAGCAGAGCTTGTACTATGGGTACTAGATAATGGATAAACATACATATATACTTTTTTTTGTAAATACATACATATTATACATAGAAACGTCCAGACCAAGACAAACAGCCATGTTCATGCACACAAATGTTTGACTTGAGCGGGAATCGAACCCGCGACCATCGGCGTAGCAGTCCCTTACACTCCCGCTGCACCAACCGGTCTTTGTGGCGCAACATTACACGGGTGGCGGAGAAATATTGACAGTGGTTCCGATTAGACGCGCGCCGTTCGACATATACGGAGTGCGTACAAATTATGTTAAGCGAGCCGATCCCAACCATGTTATATAACAATTCCGCAGCACGTAAATTTGTTCGTATGGATACTATGGGTATATGTTTATCGCACCCTCAGTAATATAAGGGATCAAGTCAAAATTTTCGTAAACTCTGATTTTGAATGCTAAGGGCACAAAATGAAATCCGCTACCGGTTAGCGCTGACAGAAAGAGAAAAAGGACAATAATGACTCGGTAAATATACTTGTGTCCCTCTCACACTCTCTCCGCCCGTTCCCCGCTCTTACTGCTATAAGGTCGCAAACCGTAACGTTTCCGTACTTGTCGGAGGCGGACTGTTCAAACGTTGTGCGATTCGTGTTTGTGCCCTTCTATGACGAAAATCCTTGTGAGTTTTGATTTTATAATTTTGTATTATAAAGAAAAAATTGTAGTTGTGCCGATATATTACGGAAAATGTAATAAATGATTGGGCCTTATTCATAATAGATCGGTATATTGCAAAATAGTAGAAATGTTTTATGGAATCATATCTTATTGGTTTGTTATAAGTACGTAAATTGTTTTGTGTTTGTTGACACAATTTGTTTTCGGCCCTTATTTACATGAAAAATTCAATATATTTTTTAATTCGACACTTCTTTGCACTTGAACTTGAACTTTATCTTGTATGACATAAAGTTGTATTTCTTTTTTCAAAACTGAATATATATTTTTTGACATTCTAAATTGTTAATTTGGTGCTTGGGGTGTTTGCATTTTTGCATGAATTTTACTTTATCTCTTTCAGCCCAACATTCGATTAGAACGTGTGAGAAAGATTCAAGTACTTGTGCCACCACAAGAAGATTCTTCCGCCGATTCTAGTACATCCAAAGACGAGGAAGAAAAAGGAACATAAGATACAGAACATAGTTCCGCACTATATTTTTTCACGCGTTAAATTCTTCATTTGAGCGACTGAATATCTTAAGATGATGAACTTTTGCCAGACGAATTGCTACCATCCACTCCAGCTATATGCGAAGTCCTCGTTACTCACAATCCACCGCAGCATTTGCTTGCGTTATCAATATAGTACTGCAGCTTCTAATATCCCCAAGAAAACCCGTTCGAAAAGCAGATTAAGAACTAACCAGACACTACAAACAAAAAAAAGAAAGAATTTGTGAGAAAACCACTGAATTTCAGAAGGGAAATCGTCAAATTAAAATATAAAGCAATACTGGATGACCAATAACCAATAACCGTTACGCAATTCGGATCTAAATCGAAGTCTCCGTCAGATTACTTCTATGATTCCTTCAGTGAAGATATTATTGATATAATTATACTAAACACGAATTTATATTCTGTACAACGAAATCTAAAATCCACCAATGTTGGTCGGGAAAAATTATTGGATTTTGTTGCAATTAATATTTTGATGGGTGTCGTTAAGATGCCGTGCTATCGGGATTACTGGAATAAGAATCTACGCTATAACCTACTCGCAGATGTTAAGAGTTTAAAGCGATATGATCAAATTCGTCAGTATGTGTACTCCGTTGATAATTCTCAACAGAATGGAGATCGTTATTTTAAAGTAAGATCGATTTTAGATAGTGTACGTAGAAACTGCCTCAGTACAGAAGAAGAACATCGCTATAATATCGACGAAATGATGGTGCCCTATAAAGGTTCAACAGCTGGAAACAGGCGTCAATATTTGGCAAAGAAGCCAAAGAAATGTAGCTTTTGAAATGTTTGTTAGGGCTTTTATTTCTGCCTGCGTGTATGATTTTATTCCCTACGCTGGCAAAGACACGATTAGATATCATTATTTTATAAAATATAAAAAATCTTAAGGTGTTGGTGCAAAAGTGGTAATAGTTCTTTGCCAGAGTACCTATACAAAATAAGCCGGCGGTTGTGTACTTCGACAACTTTTTCTCATCACTTGAGCTGATCCACATGTTACGTCAAGAATATGATATCTTTTCCTTGGGCACAATTAGATCAAATCATTTAAGAGAATGACAAATTAAACTACCAGATGATAAAGTATTGTAAAGAAGGGTAGAGGTTCAAGCAAACAAATACCTAGTTGATAATGAGAACAAAACGTGTGTCGTAAAATGGCATGATAACAAGTGTGATTTTGGCCAGTTCCTATGTGGATTCGTACCCTTTGAAGCCAAGGTTGACGTTTCATGTCCACAGATAGTCAAACATTATAACTACGATATGGGAGGGTAGATTTGTGTGATATGCTTATCTCCCTTTATAGCACCATTTATAAAACAAAAAATGGTACGTGGCATTGTTTTCCCAGCTCTTAGACATTTGAGTAAACAATGCATGGATTATGTACAGAAAAGATTGTGTTCAGTACAATAAAGTCCCTTACATATAAAAAAATATTCACATATTAAAAATCATGATTTATTATGAACTTCTATAGAAACGATAAAAATCTGACGCTATCCGACATAATATAGTAGGCATATTATATTATCACTATTTTTTTTTTATTTTTTACTTTTACAATAAATAGAATATAAATAAACAATTAGTTTTTTTATTTTTCATTCACTATGTATTTCGCAATGTTAATAATACATAACATTGTTTTTTCCACTTAACCACCGTCCGCTTCGCAATGTTAAGTATTTTTGTTTCTAATTTTTATGTTTCTAAGAATCTATTGATATAAGATATTTTTTTCATTTTTATTAGCTAATAATAACAATTTGTCATCACCGAAAAAATATCAATTTCAACCATACCTTTTGTTGCGAACTAAGGGGTTCAAGTGATTTATTTGACCCTTTAGTTCGCAACAAAAGACATTATGTTTAATTGTTTATTAGAATTCATAATTTTAAGATTATTGTTATATTCTGCACTGATTTTATTAAACTATTACTTTAATTTTACCTGATATTTTATTTATAAAACAGAAACAAAAGATTTAGATTACGGTTTGGTTTGGTAATATACAGTACTAACTATAATTAAGAACTAAACTATAACAGGGACTTTAATAAAATATGGGATCAAAATGAAAATAGCTCCATATTTCTGTTATGATTTTTGTACTATATGGGCCTAAGTTAAAAGGGTTTTTTTCTATTACTTGTAATTCATAGAATATATTTCGATTATTATTTTTTTAATTGCTATATATAGTGCATTTATAGAAGAACAAATCTGCCTAATTTCACATTTATAACTTAAATAATAAGGAAGTTATTCCAAAAAATAGCTGTAATGGTGGAATCCAGAATCTTGAAACGCGATTTCCCAAAAATCTACTTTTTTGGATTGTGCCCTTATATTACTAAGGGTGCGTTATGTTGTAATAAATTGGAGCGGATATTATTTGATGCGTGACGCATATGTGAGATGCTCCGAGTTATGATAGTGTAAACAATATTGGCTAGATATGTATGTGAGCCTTTATGGAGGTATTTCGGAAAAGCCTGTCATGGCATTTATACAGAAATATCAGTTGTTAATGTTATTTTGTTTTAAACGAGGAAAACAGTGCGATTCAATGCCGATAATTAATATGTCAATTCATATTGATAATGCATGACGGAATATTTTACAATTTCGCACACAAAATGCAGAGGGCAGGATACAATTTCAGTGACAAACTAATTGTATAGCTCAGATAATCTGTATATATAAAATCCTTGCGTTACTGACTGACTGACAGACAAGCTACAGCCGTAACTACATGGCGCAAGAAGCTGATATTTAGCATGTATGTTCCTTGGGGACCGTAGGGGTGCACTAAGACGGGATTTCCCGACATTGCCACGGGATCGGGCAAAACGGGCAATTCGAAAATATGTGCGTGCGAAGCCGCTGACGTTGACTAGTTATATATATTTCACATCGTATTTTAAAATATATTGTCTTTTATGCGAAATTTTATTTCATAATTATATAAAAAATATCATGAGATTTGTGTTATATTAATTAAGAAAATAATACAACAATTAATCAGAAGCGTCGATCCGTCATTGTCGATATGTCCTGTAATAATAAGATTAGGTACAGCTGTGATAATATCGATGACAGTTCAAGGTCCCTCAACATTTGAGGATCGACGCTAACTTGTGTCGAAGGTGAGATACCTATTGCATTCTGTTCCAATCGGAGAAAACAATTGGGACAATTGTTATTGCAGGCATTAAATTTTTAAGGCTCCTGTACACAATGGCCCATGATGGGCCATGCTTTGCAATGCGCCACTGTAGGCCACGATCACCTGGTGTTCACACAATGATGCATGGTTCATTCCTGGCGAATCACTTGCGATGGACGTAGAAGTAATTGCGGCCGCGGCTATCTAATACTAATCTATAAAGAACTAATCTTAAGAACTACTGGTCCGATTTGAAAAAATCTTTCACTGTTAGATAGCCCATTTATCGAGGAAGGCTATAGACTATATAACATCACGCTATGAGCCACGAGAGCGAACAAAGCCTAAAATAACGCGGGTGTAACCGCGGGCTCATCTAGTATTATACATTACATACATATTATATACTTTTTATATACTGTTTATTAGTTATAAATATTGATCTTTCAACAGAAAATCCTCATTATACTGGACAACTACTGCTAAGCCGTCAAATCTGTATGGAATAGTGCAGATGGATTCATATAGTTCATTATCAGATGTTTCAGATCTTCGATAAGTCAACAGAAAAAGCTCATCAGACTGAACAACTTTTGCTAAAAAGTCAAGCCTGTATATTATAGTGTAGTTGGGCTCTTTAATTTCCACATCAGATGTTCAAGATCTTCAAATTTTAATCGCTTATCAAAAAATGCTCATCATGCGAAATGTTTTCTGCCACACCGTAGTATTTTATGTCTTATAGTTACGCTGGGCTGTTGTGGTTTTGTATCAGATGTTCCACTTTCAAAAATCCATTTTAGCCTATATGGTAGCGCCATCTACCCTTCCATTGAGTAGGTAGGTGCCTAAGAAACCTATAGACATAAACGATGGGAGACTCCGCAACCTCAGCAATCACGGGATAAGAAACAGACTTCCGTTCGGGTACATCTTCGTCTTCTGCACTGTGGTCAAAGGGTTGCATGGGCCATTCTGACGGATCATGGGAAATCCAAGAAGGTCCACGATGCCACAATGGATGATGCAGAAGATTAAGTGGAGTGATACCACGAGACAAGCAATCTGCGGGGTTCTTAATACCCGCGACGTGATTGAAACAAGTAGCAGGAACCATTTCAATCAATTTGCTAACGCGGTTGGCGACAAAAGTCTACCAGCGATGAGGAGAAGAATGAATCCAAGCGAGCACTACTTTGGAGTCGGAAAATGCGTATATTTTATTAATGGGGTAGTGGGGCAAAACTGTGTCTTGAACCTTGTGGAGCAACTGAGACAGCAGAAGGGCCGCGCACAACTCCAGTCTCGCAACCGAAATGGTTTTAACAGGCGAGAACTTAGACTTGGCACAAACTAACTGCACCGAGTAGTTAGAACCAATGCGGACTTGCAGATATACGACTCCGCAGTAAGCACGCTCGCTGGCGTCAGCGAAACCTATTAAGTTGATGGTACATCCATCTACCAACCCAAGATGACGCGGAATAGTAATTTTATTGAGCGCGGTAAGCTCAATACAAAACTGGCCCCAAGCGGCGACAATATGGTCAAGGGGTGTTTCATCCCACTCACACTTTGAAGGCCAAAGCTCTTTAATCAAGAGCTTGGCGTACAAAATTGTGGGAGCCACAAAACCCATTATGTCCCATAGTCGAGCCTCTGTGGACAGCATAGTGCGTTTGGTGCACTTATCATCTGGTGGTGAGACGTCAAACCGAAAACTATCGCAGGATTTGTCCCAGCGTAAACCGAGAACCTTATGCGGTACAGACTTCTACTAAAAAATGAAACATTAAATTGAATATGAATATTTTTGAAAAATATGATGTGCACTTCGTTGCTCTGGTGGCCAAAATACGAACTAGCTTGTAGTAAAACGTTACAATGAGTTAACTTTCACTCGGCATTCATAGATGGCGCTTTTACGTATGTATATATTTATTTTTATTTAATTTGGTATTAATCTGTAGATGGTAAAATAAATAAATATTTATTAAATAAACATCAAATATTTGAAAAAGTAAGATATTATGTTAACCAATGAACGGCCATGAGCATTTATTTTAAAAAGTATATAGGTACCTAGTCGAGCAATTGCGTTTCATGGAAATTTATTCCTTACTACCATATATTTAAGGAACTTTGTCGCGCAAAACCTTGCAAGTTTTATATTCCCGAGTACTCAAAATACTTTCAAGTATTTTAGTGTTCTGCGCGACAAAGTTCCGTAAATGTATGGCAGTAAGGAATATTATTTCATAAAAGTATCTGTAGGGTAAATACGCCATACGTCGGCCCCTCCCCAAACTTCGGCCGTCTGCACATTTTCGGCTTGCGTTCATTTAAAACGTATTGAAGTTACAAATTTGCCACTCGAATTACAATCTTAGTTCATAATCTATATGTACAAACCGTTACTTTCCGATTACGTTACACACTCTTCGCACACTGAGCGTCAGTAGCGATTGCGTCAATTTCATATTTAAAGTACCTTACTTGGTGTGAATACCCACACTTCGGGGATTGATATTAGAACGGTCAGACATTCCTTTATTATTGTTTTAAGCATTATTATTAGTAATTAGTGATTTTTAGTATATTTTGAGATAGTTTTTTCAATGTTTAACGTATTGTTTTAAAGGGAAAATAGGAGGCCGCCAATAGAATACCAATTTTGAATTAAAACCGGATTCTCGGCCGTGGCCGCCTAAAAGTAAATGCAGTCTGTTTTATAAATTCCAATTGTACTTATTCCATTGCCTTAATAAGAGAATTTGCAACGCATATAGGCAAATAAATCTATTTTACGTTTAATCGCCAAATACCGGCCGGGGTGATATTAGTTGAATCTCGAGAAATAATGTACACAAAATAGGGGCCGGCTTTAGAAACATTAAAGATCGTAATGTCGACCAGCCTCGAATTCGAGCCCAACTATACAGGCTGATTACTTTTCTTATTTTCTCTAAATTAAATATTTATTATAAATATATTTAAAGAGATTTATTTATAATATATCATCCCTTATCATCCCATGGATGTCGTAAGAGCCGACAAAGGGAACATATTATGCAGAGAACTGTAAGAGAAGGAAAACTTGATACAAACCCTATACCAACCCGTTTGGCCAGCGTGGTATGGTAGGGCCAATTCCTCCTTTCAAAGGAGAGGCCTAGTCCAGCAGTGGACTTTTGAAGGCTGATGATGATGATGATGATGATTTATAATATAAAGAGTTAAGTTTAAATGTAGGAGTTGATCTTATTGTAAACATTTAAATTAGCTTATTATGGTATGGAAATATAAGATATAAATTGCTCTTTGGAACTTGCTACCTTAACCCATGTTAATTACGTAGCTTAAAAATATAAATATATTCAATAATGATTCTCTTGACCAAAAATCGTATGAATTATTTTTAAAAAGATATCCAGAACTAATTATAATTATTTTGATGTTTACTTTACTTTGTTATAAATTCTAATACTTACCTAACGTTATACGTGCAAATAAAAAAATTATTTTACCTACTATTAAACAAATACGATTAATAACGTATACTTAATGAGACTCCTGCCAAAATAAATCATATTAATAATATTTATCCGTCTTAATTTAAAACACCCTATACCCGGCCGATATTTGGGAAAAACGCGATCGACCATGGGCCGTGAATGGCCGACTTTAGGGTTTTTTCGTTCTCGACGCATATAAACCTTAGTACTTTTTCCTTGTAGTAGAAATGACAACCTTATATAAACATGAAATAGATTTATCAAACTATCCAAAACCGCATCGGAAGCTATCCTTTCGTTGCAAATTGATGGTGCCAGACCGATTCCAAAACAGAAAAACCGTAAGGATGCCGACATTTAGCATATTTACCCTACTACGTTACGGTCGGGAGTCGGTAATACGCGAAACGTGTTCGCGTACGTTCAAGTAAAAAATACTTTGAAAGTGTTGCAAATATTTTAGTGTTTTGCGCGACAAAGTTCCGTAAATGTATGGCGGTAAGGAATAATATCCCATGAAAGTAAAAGTACTCCGTTACGATCGGGGATCGGCAAAACGCGAGACGCGATCGCGTACGTTCAATTCAAGTAAGAAATACTTTGAAAGTGTTGCAAGTATTTTAAAAAAAATTGGGCAAGTGCGAGTCGAACTCCCGCACGATGGGTTCCGTACCATCATATATAAAAGAAAATCACGTTCGTTGTATGTATATCTACTTAAATACTTTATAAGTTTCTACCTGTTTATTAAGATCAAGTACCAAATTGCTCAAAAATTACGTTTGTTGTATGGGAGCCCCCCTTTATTATTTACTTTTTTTAAATTTAATTATTTATTTTGAAAGGTAATATATAACTACATACCTATTCTGTGAAAATTTAAAGCGTCTACCTGTTACAGTTAGTAATTTTGAGCAAAAAATACGAAACAAAACTCGTTTTTTGTATGGGACCCCCCTTAATATTTTCATTTTTTTTATTATTAGTATTTGTTGTTATAGAGGCAACCGAAATACATAATTTGTGGGAATTTCAGCTTTCTAGTTATCATGGTTTATGAGATACAGCCTGGTGACAGACAGACAGACGGACAGACGGACAGACGGACAGACGGACAGACAGACAGACAGACAGACAGACAGCGGAGGCTTAGTATTAGGGTTCCGTTTTTTACCTTTTAGGTACGGAACCCTAAAAAAATCGTTACAATCAGCTTCAAAATTACGAATCCTACAAAACAAATGGTTTTATAATAGTTAAATTTAGTTTTATATCTACTAATTCTATTTATCCACTTTGATGGAGGAATAAAAAACTACCTAATATATCAATTTAAAAATATTAATTTGCCAACATCTGGGTTTGAGTTAAAACTAACTTGCACGTTTGCATAACTTGCTTGCAAGGCCGAATTAATAAACCAATTGTAATGACTAGCTTTTGCGCGCGACTTCGTTCCCGTGAAAGTTGAAGAGAAAAAATCCAACGTTTTTGCAAGATTTTTTGTTAGTTGACGAGGTATCCTAGTTTCATAAATAAAAAAATAAAATTAACTGTTGTTTCATTGCTACATTTTAATAGTTACCTATTCCCTTTTTGCAATCTCGACGTTCGCTTCGCCAGGGGTTCGCCATTTATGTTGCATTAATTTCGCCTGAATACCAATTTAATTAAGAATATAATAATATAAATTAAGAATAACAATTTTCACGAAGCAGAACTCAAAGGAAAGCACCACCTAGTATAGTAAATACCTATTATATTATCTGTAGCATGCACCACAGACCCTGGGACCACAGACCATCAGACCAAGGCAACCTCACAATGTCATAGGTTTTGTCAAGTCTATTCAAACGAGCCCAAACACTACTAGTTTCTCATGTGTAGTTTAGGAGTTCTAGTGACCACCTGCCGGCTTCATCATCAGACCAAGGCAACCTCACAAGGTTATAGGTTTTGTCAAGTCTATTCAAACGAGCCCAAACACTAATAGTTTATCAGGTGTAGTTTAGGAGTTCCTGTGACTACCTTCCGGTTTCATCATCAGACCAAGGCAACCTCACAAGGTCATAGGTTTTGTCAAGTCTATTCAAACGAGCCCAAACACTACTAGTTTATCATGTGTAGTTTAGGAGTTCCTGTGACTACCTTCCGGTTTCATCATCAGACCAAGGCAAACTCATAAGCTCATAGGTTTTGTCAAGTCTATTCAAACGAGCCCAAACACGACTAGTTTATCATGTGTAGTTTAGGAGTTCCTGTGACCACCTTCCGGCTTCATCATCAGACCAAGGCAACCTCACAAGGTCATAGGTTTTGTCAAGTCTATTCAAACGAGCCCAAACACTACTACTTTATCAGGTGTAGTTTAGGAGTTCCTGTGACTACCTTCCGGTTTCATAATTAGACCAAGGCAACCTCATAAGCTCATAGGTTTTGTCAAGTCTATTCAAACGAGCCCAAACACGACTAGTTTATCATGTGTAGCTTAGGAGTTCCTGTGACCACCTTCCGGCTTCATCATCAGACCAAGGCAACCTCACAAGTTCATAGGTTTTGTCAAGGTTATTCAAACGAGCCCAAACACTAGTAGTTTATCACGTGTAGTTTAGGAGTTCCTGTGACCATCTGCCGGCTTCATCATCAGACCAAGGCAACCTCACAAGGTCATAGGTTTTGTCAAGTCAATCTAAACAAGCCCAAACACGATTAGTTTATCATATATTATGTAGTTTAGAAGTTCCTGTCACCACCTTCCCGGCTTCATCATCAGTCCAAGGTACATTCACAAGGTCATTCATCACTGCAGCATTTCAATGTTACCGTAACATAGCCACCAAACTTACGTAAGTATGTCAAATATCAGCTTTATGGAACAGTGTACAAAGTAACGTAAAACAGTACACAGTACAGTGTAAAAGTAACGGCGGCGATAGCCCAGTGCTGTACGTAACGGACTGCCGAGGCGATGGTCTCGGGTTCGATCCCCAGTTACCCCGGGCACACACCTATGACTTTTCGAAGTTATGTGTGTATTAAAATAAAAATATTAATTATCGCTCGCTTAAAAATGTGCCCGGTAGATGGCAATAGGCTCGCCCCCTATTACATTGGGACCGAAACATATCTGGCGAAGTGTGGGTGTGTAATACACCTCTGCCCACCCCTTCGGGGATAAAAGGCGTGAAGATATAAGATATGATGTACAAAGTGCATTCCAAATTTTGAACGGAAAGACACGAAGTCATAAAAATATCGCTAGATATTTTAACGCCACCGGTACATACGTAAAATAGGTACCTACTAGATCGGTAGATCGTGTTATAACCTTGAAATGAGGCACACTTGGGTGACAAGGTGAAATATCATAATATAGTTAACATTTTAGACAGAATGCTTTTTTATTATAGCGCCATCTCTTCTTTTTAATTTAAAATAACATTGCTTACAAAATGAGACGTAAGATGTCGCTACCATCGACTCCCATTTTGTCGTCGCTAGCGCCATCTGTTGTATTATTTACGGTATTAACAAGTACTTATAAAAATAAAGGTCTAATATTTAGGATCTAACGTGGCCAATTTTTATGGACGAGTTGCGGCATCTGTACTGGTATTGTCTTATCTGTGACAACGGGTTACCTTTATCGAAATGTAGCAGTGAATGATGTTTTTGATTACATGAGCGACACTTTGTCTTACTAGAACAATTACTTGTTTTATGTTTTATGCTTAAGCAATTAATGCAAGCTTTGTTATCTTTTATGCACTTGAAACGAGCAGTTGGATTTAAAACATTGAAGGAGGGACACTTGTAGAAATGGTCGTGCACTATATTACTGCACAGACACTTCTGTGAGTTATTACTATTAGATTCCCAGCATGTTACGTAAGATTGTGGATTAGGGACCGAGTTATTATTACTATTTCGCGATTTATTCAACCTTTGTTTGTTGCTGTTAGTGTTAGACGGGCCAGGTGAACCAAACTGCGTATTATGAAATATTCGACACTGATCTTTGATGAACGAAATAAAACTATCTAGTGTAGGTATTTTATTATTGCGTTCCGTCATCGCGAAAGCACGAATTGTATCAGTGTCAAACTTTTTTAAAGCGAGTTGAAGCAACATAAAGTCGGAAAGATCTTTTTATTTTAAGTTCCTAAGAGAATTAACCGCAGTTGAGAAGTTATTAATAAACAGCTGGAAATTCGAGACAGATGCGGCACCGGACAGTTTAAGATTTAAAGCTTGGTCAAAGTAGATAGACGCTAGGACGCGCGTGTCTTGAAATCTATCAAGTAGTGACTGAAATATGACCTGATAACTCTCAGCACTAGGCGTGACACCTGCAAATACGGACTGGGCCTTCGGTGACAGTTTACCTATTAAATAGTACAACCTGTCAGCATCTGTCAGAGAACCATTATCGTGCACTGTACACTTAAAACTCGCATAGAATAACGGCCAATTTCGTATATCTCCGTCAACCGACATAATCTCGATTGGCGGTAATTTCGGCTTGCGGGCCGCGGCAACGGGCTGCGCCGAACATTTACCCTCCAATTGCGATTGTATATGCTTAATAATACAATAAAGGTCCTCGAATGAGGTGTACGCCTGATAATTCGGTTGTTCATCAGGATTGATAGAAAGTAATCTTGCGTTATAATCGTCTAACAACTTATGAAAATCTGTTCGAATATTATCCACTGTCATACGATAGCTAAGGAATGATTCCCTATTACTGTCAGACGCGGCTGCGGTCTTTGTCTTTAAATAAAATATTGCGTTTTGCTTCTAAGATTGTCATCTCTTTGTCTTCCGACACGCGTGACTTCTTTTGTTGTGACATGCTTACGTAAGTATAAGCTAATGAGACCGAAACAAAATAAGAATATCTAATGTATTTATTATTTTACCTAAGTAGTCTAAGTAGGCAACACTTTAGAGCTGTGGAATTAAAAGTTGCTCGAAATATGAGATTTACAAGACAACTATGATAGTTCCAGAAATAATAATTGAGTAAGTAGGTAGCTACATAAAAGTATATTACCTACTGAAGTGGGTGGAAACAACCATGTGACGGTTATGTGAATAGACTAGGAGTATAGCTAGGTATTAAAACTGCCTAGGTATAGCGATATAACGTATAAAAACGTAAATGTATCCGGCTCGAAGGACCAAAAAAATGATTCGGTGTTACACCGAAACCGTAAGTTCTAGGCGACTTGGAGAAGGATTAATATTGTGGACTGTATTAGGGCGAGTTCAGTTCGCCTAGAAAGGATTGGAATGGGAAGAGGATTGTGAGTGGGTATAGGATATTCTAAGGATGCTGAAGGATGAGGGGCACCTACCTAATGAGACTTTTGTATCAAGTACTGATATCAAATTCGCAGAATGTAAGTTACTACGAGCTGAACAGGCTGTTCATTTTAGTAACGACATTCAAAATTTGAAAGACAATTTACCTTGTTCTCCCGCTATCCTTAGACTCAAGCCGTTTCTCGATGAACACGGCGTCATACGCGTTGGGGGTCGTCTGTCAAATTCGGATGAACCTTATAACTACAAACATCCTTGCATTCTGCCGCGACATGATCATGTTATCGACCTTCTTGTTGATTTTTATCACAAGAAGCACCTCCATGCCGGTCCAGAGTTGCTTATGTACTTACTTAGGCATAAGTATTGGATTTTAGCCGCTCGACGAATAATTCGTCACAGAATACAAAAATGTAACGTCTGTTTCAAATTTCGTCCGCGTCCGACTTTCCCTCCCATGGCCGATATCCCTAGCCAGCGCGTCAACCAGGTTGCTAAAAGGTTTACACACACCGGTTGTGATTACGCAGGACCACTGCAGTATACGCCAGTGCGTGGTCGAGGTGTTAAAAGCCGTATAGCCTGGCTATGTATTTTTACATGCTTAACGACGCGCGCTACGCATATTGAAGTTGCGACAGATTTAAGCACGGTGTCATTCCTGGCAGCCCTTAAACGATTTCTCTCACGGTGCGGCCCTATACAGTGTTTGCACACGGATAACGGCACTTG
The DNA here is from genome assembly GCA_944739405.2 of Euclidia mi. Taxonomy (NCBI): domain Eukaryota; kingdom Metazoa; phylum Arthropoda; class Insecta; order Lepidoptera; family Erebidae; genus Euclidia; species Euclidia mi. The sequence continues at coordinate 65,601,642 of OX123198.2, read as the reverse complement.
TTTTGTGGGCGCAAGCTCTTATTTACGCGACCTTTATAAGTTTCTCAGGGAAGAATATCGTACTCGTCTTCAGGAAGAACTTTCCATAGATCATATTGACTGGAAGTTTATTCCACCAGCATCACCACATTTCGATGGATGTTGGGAAAGCATGGTCAAAGTAATTAAAACTCATCTCTTCAAGGTTATAGGTCAACAGACCCTCTCTTACGAAGAGCTTTAACTATCCTTGCACAAGTCGAGGCACTGATCAACTCGCGTCCGCCCACGGCATTGAGTAGTGACCCTGCAGAACCATCCGCGTTAAGCCCTGCACATTTTCTGAACACAGTGCCATTATCGTCATTTCCGGCTCCTGAAGCAGACTCTTCAAGCTTGCTCCAGAGATATACTCTGCTGGATAAACTCGTGCAGTCGTTCTGGCGGCGCTGGCGTGCGGAATATCTACACCAGCTTCAGGCTAGATCCAAGTGGAATAGTCCTGCATCCCCTATACAGGAGGGTACGTTGGTCGTCATAATACATGATAATGCTCCGCCGCGTTCATGGCCGTTAGCCACCGTAGAGAAATTGCATACTTCCAAGGACGGTACAACCCGCGTTGTTACCGTAAAAACCGCTAAGGGGAGCTACGTGCGCCCTGTTGTACGTCTCTGTCCGCTTCCAACTCAGTGAGATCTAGCCTGAAGTTGGATCTACCTCTTAGTTTAAGTATTTAGTTAGTACTTTTCGCTGTTATTGCGTTTGTAGTTTTCGCTAAAGTTAATTTAGATTAATTTTATTATCATATCGCTGTCTTAGCCTATTGATGGGTTATGCGGTAGTACACCCAACATAGCTAAGGTCAATTCTATTTCTTTTAAAGCAACCCTTTAGGACCGGGGGGATATGGTAGCGCCATCTACCTTTCCATTGAGAACTAATCACATCAACGTCAATCGTTCCATGCTTGCTTGTCTAATGCGAGCGATACCATGTTTCCGTCTCTGTCTATCCCATTCCCTGGAAGGGGCACGCCTTTCGCGGATGGGTCGCCGCGATCATCGACGCGAGAGACAGTCCAGAACTTTCGAGAAGCTCGAGAACGTGTCAGCATACCGCACCGCGCCGCTTCCGCACCGCTATAATTATTACCGCTTATACGAAACTCAAACCGCTCGCGAGTGAAAGTGATTTGTGTAGTGGAGTGAATCAAGCAGCTTCATCTCGAAAACACCAGGAGGCTGCCATTTGCAAGGAAAGAGGACTGACGTACAAGGTAGGTGCCCCTCATCCTTCAGCATCCTTAGAATATCCTATACCCACTCACAATCCTCTTCCCATTCCAATCCTTTCTAGGCGAGCTGAACTCGCCCTAATACAGTCCACAATATTAATCCTTCTCCAAGTCGCTTAGAACCTACGGTTTTGGTGTAACGCCGAACCACTATATGTTGCCAGACCAATATAACAATACTAATACTAATAGCAATATAACAAAAAAAGTTTAAGTTCGGCGATTAGCGTGTACAAACAGACAGAATATTTTTTTTAGATTCTTGCTCCATTACTGATTCCTAGCATAACTGTATAATTATTTTGTAAATATATTCAATGTACAGTTTCTTTTACTGCCTTATTATATGTATCTATATACATATCTACCTATATACATAAAACAAAAAGTGCACTATCCCGGTCTGCGGTCGATGACGAACTAAACAAAGGGCCATTGTGTAAACACCACAGGCCACGCTACGCCACGATTCCTTTGAAGTGTGCCCAAAAAACCGACAACATCCCGATTGCGCGCCACGAATGACAATTGTCCGCCACTGTATACCATTACCCCGTGTACACAATGGTCCATGATGGGCCACAGCAAGCCATCGCCGTACTCCGTGTACACAACGACGATCGCTTGAGCCTTTAGCAGTTTGTTTTAGGGAGAAATTCGTACGTGGATAAAGCGTTGGAATCTAGGTCCGTCTCTTATACATCGGGACTGGACATGAAAGCCTGGCCTTCTCACTAGACACCTTTTCTTTAATACATTTCAAGCACTAGGAATGAATCCTGTGTCGCGGGTAACTTTATAAACATTCAATCAACGGACACAAAGAACCCTCAGATTCGAAACAACAATTTGTGAATCACACAGGATGTTGTCTTTGTTATTTTTTGTAAAACATACAAACCCGCACAAGTAATAAATCCTGTGTCATTTACAAACATATACAAAGTACACAGTCTTGTGTGGGAATCGAACACACGATATGCGGCGTAGTGCCAAGTGGCGAGTCGTCTGCTAAAACCTCTACGCTACCCGTCCAGTCAAATCGTACGAATCATAACATCACGAATGTTACTTCATGCAGAATTGTGAAAACAGGAACTATTCCCGCAGTCAAACATTCTACACGTATACATGGAACCATTAAAGTTTTACATAAATATTATTTGAAGGCTGCGCGCTCGCTTTACGCCTGTTAACAAACAGCAGCGGCGGGCGCCAGCGGCAGTTCATCGAAATCGCTACCGTTACCGCCCTCCACTGCTGTTCGTGAACGGGCCTTTAAAGAGGCAAGTTATGCGGGAGCGACAGCGGTTGTAGGGTGATATTTCAATAATCATTCATTTGTATATGATAGTCTTAGTCTCAGAACTCTCTTTTGACTTTAAATCGACAGCAATGGTGAAGTGGAGTGAGCAAACCAAAGAAGTTGTTATTATCCAGCAGCGTCGCTAATACTTCATGCAAAAACAAACCTAAAATATGTGACGAGAAACTGTTTGTTTGAAAATGTAAACATATTAGCTTTTGCTCACGTCTTTGTCCAGTGGGTCGGTTATCAGGACAAAAGGTAGCTCATGTAGGTAATATTCCGATACATAAGCTAATAATACTGCAAAGTATATCAAAATCCGTTTAGTAGAACTTGGGTAAGAAAGTAACAAATATCCAAATCTTCACAAACTTTCGCATTCATAACAGTAGTAAGATTTAAAGTATCCACTTTATTAGTTTACGCTTATCAATTAATGCAGAAGCATTCATTGATATTTATCTCATTAGACACATCTATTTTAATCACCGAGACAGGAATAAGTATTTAAACGAATTAGTTTTATTCTAAGTAATCACTTAGGTTTGTTCTCTAGGTCACACAAAAGTCACTAATAATTAAATAGTTATTATGATAGTAGTCTGGTATCCTGTTAGATCGATATAACCATCCAAAATCACGTAAATGTATATCGACTTATATAGCTAACTGTACATAATTACATAGTTATGTGTATGTAAGTGTTAGAATAATGAATTCTACATGAGATCGCTAATGTTACTTAAGTCATATTTCAGTATTAAGTTAAATATTACGAGATACTGATGTAATAATTCTCATATTCAATCCACAAATTAAGAGACTCCTAATGTTAATTTCAGCGTACGTTTAAACTAATATTGTTTTGATCACTGAATTAGCTTACCAGGTTATTACTTCATTAGATACGGCTTCAGATTGGAATTGAAGATCGCTTCGTAGATTTATACCTTACATGTTATATAGTGAAATTTAGGAGTCCTTATGGATAGCAGGTTAAAATTCCACAACCATATGGTAGGTGTAATTAAAAATTGTCACTATAGGCTAAGAGTTCTTTATCAAGTGAGACAGTTTTTGAATTTAGATGTAAGAATCAAGCTATGTGAGTCATTAATACTTTCCAAATTAAATTATGCTGACACTGTTATAGGGGACTGTCTTCTGGGGCAAACAAAAAGACTGATACAGCGCACACAAAACGCATGCGCGCGTTTTTGCTTTACTATACCCCGCAGAGCTCATGTCTCTCCTTACCTTAACCGTGGGCAATTAATGACGATGGAGTCTCGTCGTTATTGTCATTTCTCCTGTCTCTTGTTTGGCATCGTGAGGACAAAATCTCCGCCATACCTCTATGAAAAATTAGGGTTTTCATCACGACCTTTTAGAATTGCCACTCGATTGACGTGTCCAAAATACAAAACTACTATGTTTCGTGGTGGTTTTCGGTATGCAGCCACAAAGTGCTGGAATAATCTGCCACCTCCGCTAAGAAATTGCTCAACAATTTATATGTTTAAGAAAAATTTAAAAGCGGAAATCTTTAACAAGCAAAAAATTATATCCTAGAGGCTGCAGACCGTCTATCAAAATCTTTATTAAAAAGAGTGTTAGCTCTATATTCTTTATAAATAGGGGCAGATGAGGGAGTTACGCTTGTTCTGACTGTTATTTTTATTATTATCGTAAATTTATTGCTATTATTTGTAACTATCTAGTAATTGTATTTTGATTGTTTTTATTTTATTATTAATATGGATTTTATATGTTTTCGTTAAGGTGATTTTCTGTATGACAGCGATATCTTTAAATTAACAACTGTCGTCTCTCATCAAAAAGGTATTCACGGAAGATCAGCGTCGTCTCATCTCATAGGTGCTATGGCTAATGCTGAGTGAATACCCTTTTAGCGATGTATACATACAAATATGTTCTAGGCACATTTTCATAATTTATTGTTAGAATGTTTGTATTTTGTCGCTAAATAAATATTTTTCTTTCTTTCTTTCTTTCTTTCTAGTGATACTATAACAAATAAAATAGTAGCTAAACTAAAACGAATATAGTAACAAGTTATACGAAATCTACATCGTAACAAGGTGAAGGAAAACCGTAGGTGCTGCTCCTACAGACTTACTTGAGGTTCAGCAGAATAATTTAAAAATGTAACCCTTGACATACACATCTTCATAAATTATAGCATTTGTAGCTTAGATTTTTACGAAAAAATCCGCTCCATAATCGGTCAATTTGTTAAGGAATCACGATGCCACAGACAGACATAATACAAGATACCCTTTTCGCGTCAGAGATTAATTAGCAGGTATAAATATTTAGCCAGATTAAAACCGTTGGGTACTAACTACACAACGACGATTACATTTACTTGACAGAATCAACCTCATAAGGGACGCACCTCCTTCAATAACCTAAATGAAATAGGTATTTATTTGTTTAGTTGTAGGTATAGGTAAATTCACGAAAGATGACCACTGCGCAGAAATAATTTTTTAGGTCCCCGTTGAGGTGCGGGGTGAAGCGCGGGTGGAGTGCCAATGGCGTGGCTCCGTTCTTGACGCATTCCCTAAATGCGTCAAGAATGGAGCAACGCCATTGGTGCACGAATGTACATATCCGCGACGGCCGCCATTTGTGGTCAACTTTCGTGAATTTACCTATATGTTAAGTAAATTAGTACTTAAGTTTCTACAACTGTGCGTAAGCGTAGGAGGGGGGATATCAAAGATATCAATACGATATAACCGCCTTGAAAAATAGAAGAAGATTCTCAATTTGTTCGTTCTTTAATATCTTACAACTTCTTTATTAATTAGCGATCACTTGCTTGGAAACAGGTTCCATTAGGACTTAAAAAGTTTTAAGGTATAAATTTTAAAGACAATTTTTAGTTATATTTTAATTTCTGTTAGCTCCTTAATGTCAGAGTGATCACAACAATAAAAATAGCTATGCTAAATTTTAAAGGTTTAAAAAAATACTGTTTGTAAAAATAATGTTTTCAACAAAGCTTCGTTTATCAAAAGTTTTACAGCATCGCGCAAGACCAGCCGGAACATTTTACCTCAACAGATGTACCGAACATTATAAGCACATACACTTTTCCCTCCGACTTAACAGCCTTGTAAAGTTGTTATATAAGTGTAAGTGCACGAGATTACGTCCATCGTAAGAACTCAGGTTTGATGGTCGAGTCGGCAGCATAACATAAGGATTTTCTATTAAACAGCACTCTACAAATAGTGCCAGTTGTAACGGGTTCTGGTAGTAAAACGCAGAAAAGGTTCTATGCGTTTATTTGCCGAGTATTGCCTCGCTTCCTATGCCGAGTATGACCGACCAACAACACGACACTGGCCTGAACACTAAGGGCTGCAGTCTCCCACGCTGTTCCTTCCGGTAGTGTGTAGGGCAGGTTGCTCGTAGGGCTGCGCGTAGCGGGCAGATCCTCGCAGGCCGTTAGTTCAGCTGGCAGGCGTTGGCGGTCTGAGTGCGATGAGCAGGGCAGGCCAGACTCTTCGGCAGAGGTGACGCTGAAGGCGATGCAGGAAGTGTAGCGGTCTAGGTAGACTAGCCCGTAGCCTTAAGGTGGACCTGGAACCTGAAGGCAAGCAGTATTAGGAGAGCCACAACCAATAGAGTCAGGCAGGCGGCGTCAGCCGGCCTCAGCTAGCAGGTAGAGAGATGGGCAGTACGCTAACGCAGTAGTAGCTTACCCTTAGCTGGGACCAGGATACACCTAGATACGACGTAGGGCCAGTAAGTACGCGTAATTATCGTAGGTAGATAGAGTAGCGGTGCCGGCCTCTCTGTCGGCCCCTTTATATACCGGCCCTCCATCAGAGTTCGTGTCGGCGCATAACCAAATATGGGCAAAACTCGCGAGCGCGGACGATGGCCTTCTCTGATTGGCCGAGCGTATAGACGGTATTATGACGTACGCACGGTAGGTACCGGTCATACGTTACACAGTGTTTAGAGTCCGGGCTAACATTGGGTAAGGTTGCAGTGGAAGCGATTAATTCATCCAGTCTTAGGCCAGGGCAAAGGCTTAAATATATATTACTGTGATTGCACAGTGAATTACAACTATCAATATTAATTTACTTACCAAATCTTCACTGATGCCCTTGAGTGGACCTATAAGATTAGACTCATAATTTTGGCCAAAATAACAAGCAAATCGTATAAATACCACTACTCGAGGTCCATTTCGGCGTCCTTCTTCTGAACACGATGCACGTTGGCAGATTCACAAAAGTTTTACAATGTTCAATATGTTACACATGTTCAATAGTTCAGAAGTTTGACTTTTATCACAATGTTCCGGTGCCGGTTATAGATCAAAGAAGCGGCATTCAATCGGGTTCCAAATATATTACAATATTACAAAACGGCGCGAGCGCAAGACGAAACGTGTCGTCCAAGCAAATTTTCAGAAGCGGAACTGAATGACAGTTCAGTGTGACCATAGTAAAAATTTACAATAGACTAAACAACACGTTACCAAATCGATATAATCGATTTGACTTATCATAAAAACTATTTCTATTTCAAACAGCCAGTATTATGAGATGCTTTGAGAAATTAAAAAGAGTGCTTACAAACTGCAATTGCTAATTAAGGTATATGAGTATTTTTTAAAGGACTTTATACACGGTAAACTCATGTATGTACTTATAATGCTGTGTCTTTAAAACTTTTCTTAAAAATAGTACGTTTTAAAGAAAAGCTTAGCTATTCTCATTTCATATCCTTGTTAAACTTATATATCACACTGAGCATAATTATGATACAGGAAATCTATTCAAGTGACTTGCCAGAGATACAATCAAAGATAAGAGCACCCAGACTCGACACATCAATTCTTGGGTTACGCAATTGTTTTGTCCTATTTAAGGATTGAACCAACAACACTCGGTGCACAGCTAAACTGCGAGGCGGGCACGTAAACCAATACGCTATGCATCTAGTCAGGGGTCTCAAGGAGTCTTAGATGGTTGCTTTATTTTTAAACGTCTCGACCAGCTCGGCAATATTTCAAGCAGGCGTTATAACATTTTTGATAGAAAGGGCAGATTTTTCAGCGCCATACCATGGAGTTTCCCTTCACTGCGCTTGTAGTAGGTACAACGCCATAAATCAGAGGGTGCCTTTCTACTTAAGTACACATAAACTCGTACTACCCTGAAGAACAGAGTGAACCGGTACACATTCAATGCTTTGCTGAGAACTACGATCGTCATTTAACTCTAAAGACCTGGACTTAGGTATGTATAAAATTCTAGTATAAGTGAAAGAAATGATGATGCTGTAGGGCTTAGAAGTATTGACAAGAATTTTTCGCAATTGTTCTAAGCTCTACAGCATCTTCTGTTTCATTCTTGACTGTTACTTTCAACAAAAAAGCGGTCATAACCCAGTGGTGCTCGTAACAGACAGCAGAGACGATTGTCTCCGGTTCGATCCCTAGTTACTTCGGGCACACAACTCTGACTTTTCAAAGTTATGTGTGTATTAAAAATGTTATTATTATATAACATTGGTATATTATACACCCATACTTCGCCAGTTATGTTTCGGTCCCTATTACGAAGTGACGTGGGCGTAGTGTGTAATACACCTCTGCCTACCCCTTCGGGGATAAAGGCGTACGGTTATGTTATGTTACTTTCTTCGAATTTTAATCCAGAAAATGGTAACCGTATTCTGAAATCACCAGATTTCTATCGTCTAAACTTAATATGGAAATAATATGTGACATGCACTCTTATAAATTTTCAGGTATTTTAAACCATTAGGCGGTTCAAAAACCGACACTCGTAAGCTTAATCAAATACAACATTTACCAAATCAAAACACAGAAGCTACATCAGACATGAAATCGTAATAATGTAGCCCCAGGAGGGCGATTACATTACATGACGTGTACCGTAGCCTACCTGAAGCCTCCGCCACTCAACTACAGCCAACTTTACCCTCTCAGACAGATTACAAGGAAATCTAGGAACTCGAGCCCCTCAAGTTAGGTACAAAAGCAAGTAATTACTTCGAATGATACTATGGCTTCACGTTATAAGTTTGTTTATTAATTTCAAGGTATTGCAAAAAATATGTCTAAAAGTAAACCTGATGTACCTATTAATTTTAGATGAGTGTAAAGACCATTTAAAGAATTTTTCTTTTTATTAAATTGTAGCACAAGTTTTGTTCTTAGAATGAAATAGTGCGCAAGAAAGAGATAAGAGCAGAACGTAAAAAGTAATTATGAATGTTACTTCTGCATTTATAATAATAATTTATTAAGGCTATCTTCTCATCACATGCTTTAGCGAATGGATGAATAAAAAATAACCTTGAAAACGTAACTAATTCCGAGACCTTGCTAGTACAAAACGAATCAATCTTTCTAGACGCGTAGGTAGTAGATACATATACCTACTGATCTGTAGCGTAGGTTGGCTTTTAGTCTAATCACAAACGTATTTAGGAATGAAGAAGTGTGTCCTCCTAAGTGGGTTGCTCTACCCTGTACCTTCTGTGCCATGAATCAGTAAATTAGATAGTGTAGCGTAATAAGTATTTTAATCCATAGAATAATATGTAGGGGTTAAATAGATACCATAAACTAGAGTGTAACCTAAATTGTTCATAACGAAGCACATATCTATACCTACATATTATAAAAATATGAAGTCCCCTTTCCTTGTTGTCTGTCTGTATGAATGCAATAAACTAAAAAACTACTGAATGGATTTTTTACGCTTTCATTTATAAATAGTTTGATACTTGAGGAAGGTTTAGGTGCGTCATTCTCGCTGGCGGAGCCGCAGCCGAAGTATAGTTATAAATAATATGATATTCAAGACTTAAGTGTTTATTGTTTCCAATTTCTAAATCAATGTAATCGATGTTTTTGTAGTTCAATGACAAGATGAAATTAATTAATGCAACTCGATATCATATTCATTATATTTGGTAAGTGATTATTTTAAAGGCAAGATTTCTATCTAAATATTTCAGCATCAAAATCCTAGTAAATTTAAATTGATTAATCAAAGATAAAATCAAGATATTATATTGCAACGAACCGTGTACAATTCTGAATTTTCTAAAATAATTTAACTAACCAAAAACTATTCAGAACGTTGTAATATGACTGCACGGTTGGCGTAGAGGTTAAATAAATGGTCGCCTCGCCGCTTGACACAGCGTCCAGTGTTGTAGATTCGATTCCCACACGAAACAACACTTTGTGTGATCCATTAATTGTTGTTTCGTGTCTAGCTGATGATGCATGTACCTAAAGTCCCCCGCGACACAGGAGTATAACAAGTGCGGGCGTTGTTAAAAAACAAATAAAAAGCTAGTCTACATTAAAATTCGTCAACATAGACTTTTAAAAATCGGATGAGAGTACGCAAGTCATGCGTAAATATTTGTCCCCCCACCACCAACCAAACTAGGAAATTATTTTTTTTTGCTCTTTAAAATTATTTATTTGGCGTACACAGCTCGTGAATGAAAAATGGAGCTGGTAGCATAATTTTTCTCAAAAATAAAAGTATAGTTAATAAAATAGCGCGCTTCCATGAGAAAAACCCTTAAGGTTTCAAAGGAATACTCCTTGAAACTTTGAATGTGCTTACATTTTAAATTTATATTACGATGAACGAATTCAAGTAGGGCGCAATGATCTACATTTGTTAATGCAGCAAATTAATTTCAGCTC